>VDFB02000015.1:72641857-72723120 GCA_007258455.2 Sequoia sempervirens
ATTTTGCCTCATCCTCCATCTTTCTCATCTATAAATAAGAGGCTCTCATTTGGATTTTGGATCCACAATTTTAGGCATTTGATCCACAACTTTATGCAAAGTCATTATCTTGAGATTTTGAATTTTTCCATCCATTGTTCATCCATTTTCTTAGTTGTCATCAAGTTTTATAGCTAGGTTATGCAAGAGTTTCACCAAGGAGCATCAAATCTTCACCAATCATCATTCAAGCTTGCAAGGAATTGGGAAAGGGCCATTTTCCACATCAAAATGGCACCAATTCCCCCATGGGATTGAGAGTTTATTTGCATTAAATAGGATTTGATATCTTTTATTTGTGTTCTTCATGATTTTTCTTGTTTTTTGCATTTCAAATGGATTTCATGGGGAATGTTGTTTCTAATTTGCATTTGGGACTAATTATGTGTTTGTTCTTTGTGTTTATGCAATTCTAGGATCACCATTCACAACATGCAATACTTGATTTAGGTTGGCATGGACCTAAGATATATCTCACTAACATCCACAATACATATTTCATCACCACAACACACACCAAGCATTATGTTAGCCAAGAAATAGACCTAATCACAAAATATGCTAACTGATCAACACTAGCCATCAATCTAACCACATAATCATGCACCATCTGGAATATACAATGTATTGACACCTATAAGCAATCTCCCAAAATTGCAAAATTTGATTCTTATCACAAAAGGAAGGCATATTGGTTTACACATACCTACTAGCACTGTACATAACGAAAAATTGTATGTTGAACTAATGTCACTTAAATCTTTCAAACTATACATCCAAACCAACTAAAATTTTGAATACAAATGTAAATAATAGTTAGGAATAACATACTATCATTGCATAAGTAGATCTTACCATATGAGAGAGTGTAGACCAATTTATACCAGATCAGAGTATCTCCATTAACGAATCAACTATGTTCACCGGATCAATGTAGATATCAATAATCAATGTTGACATCAATGACAACACATTAAGGGGATCCTTCTAATTCATTCTTTCAACATGTATATTATATATGATTTGAAATGATTTTTTTAAATCTCTTTGACATGGACGGTTGATATACCTTTTTCATCAAGCAACCCAAACCATACTTGTCATTGTTTGATAGTATTCTTGGTATTAGACCATTGATTTGAAAGAGATCAAATAATTGTTCACTCATTTGATGTTATAAGCCTAATGGTCCTTAATAGTTTTTATGTGACACAAACTATTTAATTATAGACCTAACTACCCCTAACACATCATGAATTCTTAATGCTTTATAGGTCTTAGCAAATTTTGAGATGGTTTGATCACTGCACAAAATATCATATGGGAATCCTTGCAAAGATTTGTGAGCTTATAATAGGTAGATGTAGTTTGATTTATAATTTTCAAAATAGAAACAAAGGATTGATTGATCTAATGAGAATTTACCAAATAGTGATTGAGTCAATAAATTTTTATAATGCATAAGACCTACTAAATCCACTAGTGTTGATATCCCTTACCCTCTAGATCACCTATAGGCACTTCCTTGTATGGCTCTAACAAAGCAATAACTTGATTTGGTGAAAAATCAAAACATGGCACAAATGGGGTGCACAAAACACAACTCAAATTCTACTACATATCCTAATGATTCCTTTGAATCTACTAATTAATCTTCAAGTCTTATAAAAAATATTGCAAGCTCCACAAGCTCTTAAAATCCTTAACAAACCTTATAGATTTATTGCATGACTTTTTGCAAACTTCATGATGATACATAAACCTCGAAAGTGACACAACTTATAGAAATGCTTGACAAGGATAGAAATATTAAATAACTTAGATATGTCAATATGATTGAAAGGTTGAAAGCTTGTATGAACTTTGTGAACTGGACTCCTTTAAATGACTCCACTGATCATTCCAAATCTGTAGAAAAATATATTACTATATAGCCCTAAAAATCATCAAATGTATTCTTTACCATCTTCACAACCTAATCACCATCATGGAACTTGAAACTAACACAAAAATATTCCAATGTTTATGCATATCCATTGTGAAGGTGATGATACACTTGCATGTTAGCTACAAAAACCCTAAAACTCGAGTATGAATACTAGTACTCATTAGTTATTTTTCACTATTTGATCCATGGTAAGATAGTGAAGGACCAATGGTTGATTATGGATGTATTTTATCGAAGTACAATCCTTGCATAATTAATAAAAGGAAATTACTTATCCATGTCTCTTCATGTAGTGGAGGCTCATTGTAATTTTACAAGTGGAGGTTTAATAGTTGGTGTCCCTGAAACCCTTGCAACATTGAATCAAGTTTAATCTCATTTGAGTAACTCTTGGGGTCCAGTTAGACTATGACCTAAATAAAATTATAAATTATATAATTCAAATCTTGGTTTAAATGGGTCATCTATTAAATTGATCATTTTAAAATTAAAAAAAATTGGTTTAATATTTAATAGTTAGTTAAAGGTATTGGTGTCAATATATGCATCAAAATTTGAGGGTCTAATGAGTTATTAAGATTTAAAGATATGCATTTCTAATGTATTTTTAAGTTGTTTTGTTACATTTGGTAAATATTATTTGATGCTAGATTTTATTTGATGAAACTAAATCAATTCTTGAACAATATAAATATTTGAGTTATTTGTGTTGAATGTATACATATCTTATAGTTTTCTCCATTTCTCTTGCTCAAGATGTTACAATCAAGATTATAGGATCCACGATAGTGCAAAATGAAATTTGAATTTATTTTTTCCTTCTTTAAGTATGATTGTTATTAGCACTATGTGCATAAAAGTGTTATATATTATCTTTTTTCTTCAAAAATTAACGTTTACATGTTTGTAAGTCTCAATTTTTCTCTAATAAAGAGCTTGTGTGGTTACAATAAAAAATATTTAAATTATTGAATTTACTAACCTGCTTTCTTTAATTTAGTTTTCCCCTTATTTAAGAGTGGGTGTTGTTGGTGGAGGCTTTAGTTTGAGAATATAATTATATGAAATAGAATGATAATTTAAATATAAAGTGATTTATTTTATTAATTAGTTTTTTGAGGTATATTTAATTTTTGCATCAAAATTATTGAACCATATTTTTAATGGTAGAAAATGACTTTTTTTATTGATTGGAATATATATGTCCTAATTTTATGAAATCAATTCACATATTTCAAGGAGATGAATTGTTCTTGATTTTAAACTATTTGACTTTTCAATATTAACTATTTTTTATCCCATTAAAATGATTAATAATAAAATTTAATAAAAATAATTGTAATAAATTTTATACATGTGATATTTTGTGTATTGATTTTTACTTTTTAAATGCATCTTATATATTTAATAGCATTAGGGGAGAGGGGCACATATTATGGAGCACCCTAATTTCTCATTTTTCAAAATCTTATGTGGAAATTTCAATTCACTCCCAATTTTGTATGACAGTTTATTTGGTAACTTATGTGCTTCTATATTTCGTTTTAGGGCCACATCATCAAATATGATGTCACATCGGCATGCTTTTTGTTGAGGTATTCAAAGAGGCCCAAAAAAAAAGTGAGACCGACAATGGTGCACTAAGTCATGTTTTATTGGTGCGTTGATGTGGAATCACATGATTTGTCAGTTTGTGTACTTAATGGATAAAAAGTGTTTTACAATTGGATATTAAGGTGCTCCATTATAAGACTAAGGGCTAATTCTATCCCCAATATTGGACCCTGCTCCATTATGGGCCCCTCTCTCCTATTGTGTGTCATGTTTATATATATAAACAAGAGTGTATAATGTGCTATATTTTATCCCATTTTTGTCTAAAAATTTATTCAAAAATTTAACTAAACATTTAAATAGTATAATTATATTTAATTTTTTATCAAATATAATTTTATTGACTTTAAATGTGATATCAAAAATGAGGCATTGCTTTTAACTAGTCTTGGCCATGCTATGACTAGAATCTCTTCCCACATAGACTCACAATGTGAGTTACAAATTCATTTTAATGTAGAACAACTACATCTTTTTTTCTTCTTATTATATTCATTTTTTGAAAATTAAATCTATTATAAATTTGGTGTCTCTTAGGAAACCATTTTTCAAAATCAACTTCACTTGAATATGTGAAATTTTTAGCTCATTATTCAATTATTTTAGTGGGCAGACCTCTATTCCTAATTGTTTACTATGAAAAGAATATATAAATGTTTTAGCTATTTATTTTTATGTCCATGAACATGAGTATAATCAGGATAGCCATTGACATTATAAAACTGGTGGGGAAAGAAAATTCAAAATTCCATTGAGACTTTAGAGTAAAAAACTAAGGGTAAGAAATTTTAAATTTCTGTGGAGACTGAAAGTTCAAATTTATGTTGAGAATAGAAGGCTAACAGTAAAGAAAATTCAAAATTTGGAGAGTGGAAAAGAGCATTTCAAATTATGATATAAATGAACAATTCTATTTCATTCAATCATAGATCATTTGTGATCATTTTTCATTTTTTACAATGTTTTTTTCTTTCTCTCATTGTTATTTTTATGAGTGCTTTGATTTTTTCTTAGGATTTAGAGTTTGGTTGTTCATAGTGTGCACATTGGTCTGGTCTGTTTGTTTATGTTATTCTTTCATTTGTTATGTTCTTTTTTCTTTTTCTTTTTTGGTGTTAGATTAAGAGGCAGAGCAGAGGAGTGAGGCAAAGAAAGGAAGCTTCAATTGAGTTAGGGAAATATTTTTCTTTCAGGTAATTTTCCCTTTACACACTATTTTAATTTGTAATAGATTAACTCATGTTTATTTCTATGTTCTTACATGGAAAATGTGGAAGGTAAATTTAGGCTTCAGTGCAGGCATAAGATGCAAGACCAAGTGAGAGTTCATATAATTGATGTAGAGAAGAAGAGATGGGAATTTCCTTATGGCTTGCTTCCTAGATCACAAGCCAAATTTCCATAAAAGCCAACCCAGTGTTTGAATTCTCTCAGTTCTCAAGCAGTGAGTTGATCTTCTCTTGCACAACTAATCCATTTGGATTTTCTATCAAGCGCAAATCAGCTTCACTCTATGTTCTCAGAGAAAACACACATCCCAATGGGGTTTAGATTCCTCCAAATGAAGTTTATACTCTTTATACAACTGACATTGTTGCCTTTAATTTAAACACAGATTTTTTGAACAACAATGGGATGGATGCTTTTAAGTTTTTATAGTGGTAGTAATGGGGTTTTCTGGACTTCAATTTCTTTGTAGGTCAACATTAGATGTGGTTCAATAGTTCACTGACCTCATAGGACGTCTACCTACCAATTAGGCTTTTGGTATGTCCATTCATGCCCTACTTTGTAGTTTTTTGCTGTAGCATTTTTTTTATTGGGTTTCAAATATTTTACAAGAACTTGCAAATCATCTACAATAGTGAAGTTCGTTTACCAATGGAATGTAGTAATTTGGTTTTGGGTTAAATTTTCCTTGCTTGGTGTCATTCCTGGAAGCTATTGTGAACTCATCTTTGTCTCTACCTTATTCCAATTTTAGATGCACCTCACTTACAATAGCACTTATCAAAGGTCCTCTTCTTTCTTCTTGGGTCTTCATGGATAATTCTTGATCCAATACAACCCTTCAACTAATAACAATCAAGGCTAGTTTTTTTGACCTTATTTCACTATATTTGATCAACATCTTCTAGCATTGACTGGTTTACAGTCACCTTCTACCATTACTCTTGCACATAATTCCTTCCAATTTCATCCTCTTCCTTCCATGTACCTCTAGCACAAAAAGAATCTAGCCTTCCATCCTTAGGGTTTTAATCTCCCATTAGTTTATTAACTCAAAATGGAATAGATATAAGGAAAGTGGCTCCTCGTTTGCAAAATTAGAACTCAACTTCCTTGGGACATGTATAGATTAATATCTAAAACTTCAGCATATGACTAGTCAAGGCATCCTTTCATCAGATATCCATTGCTCTCTTCCATAATTTATCTATTTCATGTATTCTTTGCAATCATTATGTCATACTAGAGTTCTTTCTCCCAAAAAGTCTTACTCAATCTCGAAATGTTAATAATCAGTAAAAAATTAGCCCTAGTAGCTTTGCAAGGAAGACTTAATACAAAGGATCACAAAATTATCTCTCCAGCTAGACTCTAGGCTTCAAATTACCACAACAAACAACATTTTGAGCATACTGAACAAATTCTATGCTAATCCAACACTCAACTCATTCCAACATAAACCAAGCCATATACATCTCCTTCCATTTTTAAAGATTCATTCAAACCCTTAATCAATACAGTAAAGACAAATTTCAACAAAAATAATTGATACAATTCAAGTCAATACTAATACATCTACCTATAGCATGAGAGAGATGATTTTGGCATCAACATACAAACCTTGTCATGCAACAACATAAACAAATAAGCTCCTAGCATCCTTTAGTTGTCTAACATGTCCAGGGTCGATGACAATTCTTCTTGTAGGGTACAAAGTTATATTATGTTGTGAGGTCTTCCCAAACATATTCATCTTTTCCTCTTCCATTTTATCCCCCTTCCTCTTAACCATGACCATTTGTATTCATGTCTATGATTTTCTTCCAACCTCTGTGAAAACCCTTAGCAGTGGTTAGAATTTTCCTCATGAATACATAGATCCTTAGGGTATGTAGATAGATTAGATATGATTTAAAGTGATTATTTTGCATCTCTTTGACATGAACAGTTGATAGACCTTGTGCATCAAGCAACCCAAACCGTACTTGTCATTGTTTGACAATATTCATGGTGCTAGACCATTGATTTGAAGGATCAAAAAATTGTTCACTCATTTAATATTATAATCCTAATGGTCCTTAATATTTTTCATGTGACACAAACTATTTACTTATAGGCCTAACTATCCCTTACATATCATGAATTCTCAATGCTTCATAGGTCTTAGCAATTTCCCAAATGGTTTGATTACTACACAAAATATCAGATGGGAATCCTTGGAAAGATTTGGAGGCTTAGATAATAGGTAGATGTAGTTTGATTTATCACTGTCAAAATGGAAACAAAGGATTGATGGATCTAATGAGAAGACCATATAGTGATTGAGTGAATAAATTTTTATAATGTATATACCTACTAAGCCCAACAGTGCTAATATCCCTTACCCTTTAGATCACCTATAGATATTTCCTTCTAAGGCTCTAACAAAGCAATAACTTGATTTGGTGAACAAGAAAAACATGGCACAAATGGGGTGCCCAAAACACAACTAAAATTCTTCATATGTCCCTCTTTAAGAAGAATGATCTCAATGTTTGTTTCAAGGAATTCATGGGTCTACTTGCAAGTAGGTTTCAAGATCTTGCATGTCAATCTCATTATGAAAATGAACAGTTTTGCAAACAATGGAATGGATTCTCATTTTTCTCATGTCATCCAATATGATAATCCCCTTATCTCCTATTGTTGTGACAAACGACCTCAACAATGCACTCTCCAGGTCATCTTAAGGGAGAATTTTTGTAATCATACGAGTTGTCCAACCTATCCTTCATCTAGATGGAGGTACCATCTGGATGAACCATGTCCTCCATCACCCTCGTATGACCAAGATGGAAGGGTGGATAGAGCCTCAGAGTTTCACAAAATGTTGCCTCTAAATACTGCACACCATTCAATTTATCCAAAGAGAGAAAGCCAGTCTTATTACCAACATTATCAATCTACAAAAAATCAGAAAGATCCTCCATGATTTTATCTTCTACTTGTGGGTGTTTTCTCACAAGCTAGAAAACCAACAATTGTGCTTACTAATAAATCCTCCATAGACCCGATAAAACCAAGAATATCCAAACCTTGTTTGTGATCTTTGTTACCCATATCTAGTTTTTCTCTGCATTGCACCATTATTTTTGATGCAGATTGTTGTGACATTTTTAGGACTGTCATATACTTCTAACTATAATGTTTATTTGGTATGATGAAGCTATAATCCCACGTTTCCATGGCTTCCTTGTAGCCTTTGGAAAACTCAGAAATTAAAGAACTTATCTCTTCCTTACCCAAAACAACTAGACATGCATAATCTAGCCCAAAACTAAGCAAGAAATCTTGAAGATCCAGGACATCGTCTCTTTTACAGGTCTCATCTAGGGCTGATATAATTTTTTTTTCAGCTAATTTTTGCATCAAATTCATGTCAAAGCTTCTTTTGATTAATGTTGAGGTAATGACCTACTTCTGGTGCTCGAGTGATGCCATTTTCTTTCCCAAGACAAGCAAAATATGGAATCTCTTGATGTTCATAGTTACCATAACCAACATCCTTCATCTTTAGGTGAACCATATGCTAAGTTGTTATGGAAACATAGGCTTTTATCATCGTTGCCCATTGTATGCTTATTTGTTCCTATATCATTCAAAATTCTGAGGCTCTCCATTGGTCTCTTTTAAGGAGCCTTCATTTTCTTTTATTGTCTCTACACCAAACCTCTATGTACCCTTCATGAAATATCTATTCTCTTCCCTCACTACTACCTTATTTATCGATCCCCATGACTATCACTCTACAAGATTTTTCTATTGCCTGTCACACACTCTGTCATTATCTTCACAACTTGTGTCTTCCATACAAAACATATTTTGACCAATTTTTTATATTTCGAAGTAGTCACCACTTCTCATATTTTTAGTGTAGAATGATGATGCTTTAGCATAAAATTCAAGTATTGTGCACTTGGATTGGAGGCTCTAGTTATTCTAAAAAAATTCTAGGTCTACACACTTATGTTGCTTTTTCATCTTCTCTATTTCCATGCTCATTTATCAAAAAGGTAAAGCACCTGTTCACTATCACCACACAATTCTACTTGCTATCATCACATAGTTCTTTATTTTCTAGATGGATTTTAGATTACTTGCATTATTTATTTTATTGTCTATGTAACTCATGGTGTTATTTAAATCTAATGTTGATATTTTTTATATTACAGTAGACTGATTTATGACTAAATGATATGGCAGGTTGATAGGGTTACACACAACTCAAGTGGACTGTTCAACCTCACAACCCCTCCCTACAACTTGAATCCTACTACAAATTGTCAGCAAGTTGTGGAAATTTGTAGCTTGTTTCTCTTGGAACAGGCAAGTTGAAAGGCTACTCTTCCAACAATAAGTTTTTTTAAGGGCTCTAGGAAAATTCATCCCCAACAATTCACTAACGGATAATTCATTGTCAACAATTCACCTTAGGAAAATTCCACAAACAATTCACCACCATGGAAAATTAACTGCCAAAAATTCAAGCAATTAATTTTTTGCGTGGTCAATTATCATGGCCCTGAATTTTCCCATGGTGAATTGTTGACGATGAATTGTTGGCGGTGAATTTTTTGTATGCCATTTTAACCATAATAGCAAGCCTAGGAGTGAAATTTCTAGTGTGTATTTAGAGCAACAAGGGATGAACTTAGACATTGACCATTTCTTTAGTGATACTTTGGTCAAGCACATTGACCTAATAGCATTGCAACATGCACAAATATATTTTTTAATAAAATAATTTATTGGAAGGGGCTAAAAACCACTTCTAAAGACCAAAGGGAATAGCTAGTGGCCATGGTTATTCCTTGAGGTCATGTGTTTGTTCGATAGCTTAAAGAATGGTTGATAGGCCAAGACCATTATTTAAGTTTTGTATCTCGTTTACTTTGCATTTTTGGATAATTTTGATTAAAGCTTAATTTTTATTTAAGAATTTATTAATTGTAATCTCAACACTAAAGTTACAAATCACGGTTTTGAAAATAAATTTATCATTTATAAATCACAAAACAAATCCCTTCCTAAATATTATATGCATCATTTATAAAACCGTTCACAAAGGATAATCATAAATTACCTTTTTGAAAACAAAATGTATTCACTTTATATTCACATTACATAACTAGGCCACAAAAATTACAAAAAAAAAAAAGCATTTTAACTTGTCATAATAATAACAATTTTTTAAATTCCTTACAAAATATCATTTTAAAAAGCATAATGAATTATTAAATGACATAAGCATGCCACCACAATTATAAAATGATATTATAATATCCATAATTAATAAACATTGTTAAAACATAAAAAAAAATAAAGATTGTGATTAAAATTTAATAATAAATATTTAGCTTCTCACATATTAACATCATTGCAATTGACTAAAATAATCATATTTAAGTTTCATATTTAAAGCTATATAAATATTTTTTAATAAATAAAATAAAATGTATGTGTTGTGTTGTTTTGTATGATGTATTGTTTTGTGGTGTTGTGTTGTTTTGTGTGGTGTTGTGTTGTTTTGTGGTTGTCTTAGGTCAATTAGGGGAGGCCATGCAAGCTTCCACCTTCATGTGGTTGGCCTTGTTAGTAGAGAATATTTGAATAAATATTCTTGAAGCTAAGAGAAGCTTATGTGTAAATATTTTCATTTGAAATAAACATTGTTTTATAAATTTAAGGTGGTTCATATTTTAATTAAGAAAATTGAAGGTAGTTCATATGGTGAAATTAAGAAAATTGTGATTGCAAAGGTGAATTAAAATATATTTTAATTATTCATATTATAGTTTTAATAATAATAATTTCCTTTATGATTTGGTATTTTGTTTAAAGTGTCACTAAAAGACACATTATTTTAAACACTATATATTGTTGGTGTATTTAATCTTGATACTCTTGATAATAATGCTAATCCTTTGGATCTAGTTCAACATCTACATGGTAAAATCTTTTGAAATGGAGGTTTAAAGGCATTGTTAAAAGATAATAAGCTCATCAAGGTTTCTTAATGATCCAATTCAAACTTTTGGAACCTACAAGTTAGTCTCTTTGTTTTGTACCCTTGAGAGTCAAAACATTTTAATTAATAGAGAATTAGGAAAATTAGTTGTCCATATATTGTTTAAATAACTAGGAAATTATAGAATAGCTAAAACAATGAAAAGTTGGTAGAATATTGACTTGTTAATAATAAGATCCTCTTGTTTTTTAGTCTCCTTTGAGCTCATAATATTTTTTTTTATACTTATTTAATTCTAAGACAAACTCTCTAATCCTAAAAACTCCCTCAACCAAAAGCTAAAAATAGTAAATTACTTCAAAACTCTTCATTGAAGACTAAATCCTAAAACCCTAAACCCTAAACCTTGAAAATTGAACCTTGAACCCTAAACCCTAAACCCTAAACCCTAAACCTTGAACACTAAACCATAAACCCTAAAACCTAAAACCTAAAACCTAAACCCTTAACCCTTAACCCTAAACCTAAACCCTAACCCCCTAACCATTAACCCTAAACTCTAAACCCTGGACCCTGAACCCTGAACCCTAAACACTAAACACTAAACACTGAACCCTAAACCTGAACCCTAAAATCTCAACCCTACACCTTGAACCCTAAACCCTAAACCCTAAACCCTAAAAATTATTCAACATAAAACCTAAACCCTAAACCTTAAACCATGAACCCTGAACCTTAAACCCTAAACCCTAAACAATAAAACCTAAACCCTAAACCCTAAACCTTGAACCCTGAACCTTGAACCCTGAACCTTGAACCCTCACCCTAAACCCTAAACATTGAACCCTAAACCCTGAAACTTGAACCCTAAAACCTAAAAATTATTCAACATAAACACTAAACCTAGAAACCTGAACCATAAACCCTAAACCTTAACTGCTAAACCCTAAATCTTGAACCCTAAACCTTGAGCCCTAAACCCCAAAACAAAGAAAATGATTCAACATAAACCCTAAACCCTACACATTAAACCTTGAACCCTCAACACTAAACCATAAATAGTAAACCCTCAACTTGAACCCAAAACCCTAAACCCTAAACCCTGAGCCCTAAGCCCTAAACCCTAAACCTTGAACATTATTCAACATAAACCCTAAAAAACCATGAACCCTAAACCCTCCTTGAAACCTTAACCCTAAACCCTGAGCCCTAAACCCTGAAATATGAACCCTAAACCCTAAACATTGAACCCTAAACCCTACACCCTCCTTGAACCATGAATGCTAAACCCTAAACCCTAAACCCTCCTTGAACCTTGAACCCTAAAACTTGAGCCCTAAATGCTAAAGCTTGAGCCCTAAACCCTAAACCTTGAACCCAAAACCAAAAACCCTTAACCCTTAACCCAAAACCCAAAACCCTCCTAAACCTAAACCCTAAACCCTAATCCTAAACCCCTAACCCTAAACCCTCAACCCTTGAACCCTAAACCCTAAACCCTAAAAAATTATTCAACATAAACCCAAACCCTAAACCTTAAACCCTAAACCCTAAACTCTAAAAGTTATTAAACATAAACAAGTCAATATACTGCCAACTTTTCAATGCCTATATTTTTTTAGTTAAATTTAAACAATTAATGAACTAGCTTTCATGATTCTCTATTGTTGAAAATGTTTTGATTCTCAAGGGTGCAAAACAAAGAGACTAACTTGTAGGTTCCAATTGAATTGCATCATTAAGAAACCTTGATGAGCTTATTATCTTTTAGCAATGTCTTTAAACCTCCATTTCATAATATTTTACCATAGAGAAGTTGATAGATTCAAATGATGAGTATTATTATCAAGATTATCAAAATTAAATACACCCACAATATATAGTGTTTAAAATATTTTTTGTCTCATAGTGACACTTTAAACAAAATTTCAAATTATAAAGTAAATTATTATTATTAAAATAATCAAAATATATTTTAATTCACCTTTGCAATCATAATTTTTTTTAATTTATAAATTTCACCATGCATGTAATATGAACTACCTTAAGTTTATAGAACATTGTTTATTTCAAATGAAAACATTTGCACATAAGCTTCTCTTAGCTTCAAGAATACTTATTCAAATATTCTCTACTAACAAGGCCAACCACGTGAAGGTGGAAGCTTGCATGGCCTCCCCTAATTGACCTAAGACAACCACAAAACAACAAAACACCACACGAAACAATACAACACCACAAAACAATACAACATGATACAAAACAACACAACACATACATTTTATTTTATTTATTAAAAATTATTTATATAGCTTTAAATGTGAAACTTAAATATGATTATTTTAGTCATTTGTAATGATGTTAATATGTGAGAAGCTAAATATTTATTATTAAATTTTAATCACAATCTTTATTTATTTTTATGTTTTAACATTTTTTATTAATTATAGATATTAAAATATCATTTTATAATTGTGTGGCATGCTTATGTCATTTTATAATTCATTATTTTTTTTTTAAATGATATTTTGTAAGGCGTTTAAAAAATTGTTATTATTATGCCAAGTTAAATTTTTTTTTTTTTTAATAATTTTTGTGGCATGGTTATGTAATGTGAATACAAAGTGAATACATTTTGTTTTCATAAAGGTAATTTATGATTATCCTTTGTGAACCATTTTATAAATGATGCATACAATATTTAGGAAGGGATTTGTGTTGTGATTTATAAATGGTAAATTTATTTTCAAAATTGTGATTTGTAACTTTAGTGTTGAGATTACAATTAATAAATTCTTAAATAAAAATTAAGCATTAATCAAAATTATTCAAAAATGCACAGTAAACGAGATACAAAACTTAAAGAATGGTCTTGGCCTATCAACCATTCTTTAAGCTGTCAGACAAACACACAACCTCAAGGAATAACCATGGCCACTGGCTATTCCCTTCTGTCTTTAGAAGGGGTTTTTAGCCCCTTCCAATAAATTATTTTATTAAAATTATATTTGTACATGTTACAATGCTATTAGGTCAATGTGCTTGACCAAAGTATTACTAAAGAAAGGGTCAATGTCTAATTCCATCCCTTGTTGCTCTAAATACACACTAGAAATGTCACTCCTAGACTTGCTATTATGGTTAAAAATGACATACGACAAATTCACCACTAGCAATTCACCGACGGAAAATTCACCATCAACAATTCACCATGAGAAAATTCAGGGCCATGAAATTTGACCACATGAAAAATTAATTGTATGTATTTTTGGAGGTTAATTTTCCATGGTGGTGAATTTTTGGTGGCATTTTCCTACAGTGAATTGTTGATGGTTAATTTTTCGTCGATGAATTGTTGGTGGTGAATTTTCCTAGAGCCATTAAAAAAACTTATTGTTGGAAGAGTAGCCTTCAACCTGCCTATTCCAAGAGCAGCAAGCTACAACTTCCCACAACTTGTTGACAATTTGTAGTAGGATTCAAGTTGCAGGGAGGGAGTGCGAGCTTGCACAGTCTGCTTGAGTTGTGTGTAACCCTGTCAACTTGTCATATCATTTAGTCATAAATCAATCTACCATAATATAAAAAATATCAACATTAGATTTAAAGAACACCATGAGTTACATAGAAAGTAAAATAAATTATCTAAATTATCTAAATTCCATCTAGAAAATGAAGAACTGTGTGATGATAGCAAGTAGAATTGTGTGGTGACAATGAACAGGTGCTTTACCTCTTTGAGAAATAAATTCTATGCAAATGAGCATGGAAATAGAGAAGATGAAAAAGTAACATAAGGAGTGACTGGCAAAGACAAGTGTGCAGACCTAGAAAATTTTCATAATAACTAGAGCACAATACTTGAAGGTTATGCTAAAGCATCATAATTCTACACTGAAAATATGAGAAGTGGTGACTACTTCGAAATATAAAAAATTGGTTGGAAGGCACAAGTCATGAAGATAATGACAGAGTATGTGACAGACATGCAAAACACCTTTTCACATCTTAAAAATATAATGAACCTCTGTGACAGGCCATAGATAACTCTTGCATAGTGATAGTCATGGGGATCGGTAAAGAGGGTAGTAGTGAGGGAAGAGAAAGTAGATTTCATGAAGGGTATATAGATGTTTGTGTAGAGACCAATGGAGATCCTCACAATTTTGAATGATATAGGAACAAATGAGCATAAACATACAATGGGATGTGATGATAAATAAGATGATGTTTCCATAACAACTAACCTAGAATTGCAATAAATGTTGAGCTAGTTGTTGTGAAAGATGAAGGATGATGAACTAAATAGACTTGTTTGATACATTTATGAAACTAGTGGAACTAGTTTTGGGAAACTAGACTATGGGAATTCTTAGTCCAGTTGTATTATGCTAGCAAAATTGACAAGATTTTCCATTCAGACGGATCATACTTGTAAAACTCAAATAGGCACCATGTTTAAGCTAGATAGTTACAATTCATATGTTATAGCAACCAAAACTTCCTCACAAAAAGGACTTTCAACCAGAGTGAAACTTCTTTAAAAAAATATATATTCTCTAACCATATACAACTTCAACAGTTGGTCAGCTCAAACAAAAATTCTAAAATGACAAGAAGATTACTTTTGCATAACAATTTGTATTAAACAAAAAACTACTAAATTATCTAACATACATTTTTGCATAATCAATTTCCTAGACATTTATATTAAAAAACGGGAATAGGAATAAGAGCAAAATATAACATCAAAAATTATAATTAAATTTACTTCGGAGTATACACACAATCACAGTCCCACTTTGCTCTAAACTTAATAGATTTTGGAGGAGATGGAATCCATAAAGATGGAAAGAGGCACTCCTAACATTCAAGGCCAACATTTAACAAATATTTTAAATGTCAAAATTGAAGGTTAGAGGGAATCCTTCCATCTTCATCAGGTCATCTACCACCAAATTTAATACAAAAAATGATTTATTCCAACACAAATGTAACAGAAAATGAGTATAACACCATTTGTTTCATGAAAGACATATTGCACCTCCAAAGGGTATATTACTTTTCTGAGTGCATTTATCACCTTGTTATATATGTGGGACTATTTGATACATTAAGTGGTAAGATGATCAGAAGAACAGGCACAAACATGGTAATTGTTATATCTTGCATTTTCATAAATATAAAATTGTTTTGATTAGAACAAATGTTTTCCATTGGAGTTATGGATCAGAAAAAAATATTTTACAAGGGTCCTACTCTTGTATAGTGTATAGAATAACCAATACAAAAATCTAAAAGGTAGTAAAAAAGTAACTACAAGAAGTCAACAATAAAAACTCAACAAGACAATAAAAAACTAGTGACTGCCAACAATAGAGGCATTTAAAACTAAATCAGACAAAAGCCCCACGACTTGAAACCAAACTGTTAAATTGTTGACTGGAAAAGGAGGTGATATTAGGGAACAAATGATAATTTTGGTTCTTTCCCATCTTGCAATTGCATTTAATTAGTACTTGTATGGCTAGAAGATGTAATCAAAATATTTGGAGAATATTGAAGGGAAATTGATTCATTCCAGAACAAAAAACTGAGTAAGTGTTTTCAAATAAATGAAT
Source organism: Sequoia sempervirens (assembly GCA_007258455.2). NCBI lineage: Eukaryota > Viridiplantae > Streptophyta > Pinopsida > Cupressales > Cupressaceae > Sequoia > Sequoia sempervirens. Next base: position 72,658,317 of record VDFB02000015.1, read on the forward strand.
ATCAATTTTAAATGAATTCATCATGGCAAGAAAACATGCTTAGACAATGATGAGGTAGCTAAGATTCATTAAAGTATAAAGATTTCCATTCAAGAGCTAAGAGAATGCTATAAATAAAATTAGAGGGATCTGAAGGTGAGTGCAAGCAATTGCTAGAAAGAGCAACATGAAATTGAGAAGAAAAGTGAAGTATAGTGTAGAAAAGAGAGTATAGGAATGCCATCTACTAGGTTAGTAAAATGGTTTCCCTTAATCTTCATTCACTCTCAGCAATAATTCTTCATCATTTTTAGTGAGGTAATCATATCATCAAAGGTGTTTCAAAGCACATTCTTATAAGTTAGAAGACAATTGTGCATCGAGTAACAGGAGATAAATGAGAAAAGTCTAAATATGTTGGGTAGATTATGGACATATGCTAAATGGAGAGGATAATTTTTATCAAAGAAGAACATATCCTTGTGCATGGTTGCTCACTCAAAATGGAGAAAATCATGGTTCAAGACAAAATCTACCAAGCATATGGTCTATTTGATAGGATAAGTTTCTAAATCAAGTTTTCTAACTAAATCTTGAGATATGAGGTCACCTTGGGGAAAAGAGTCAAATAGTACATAGACTTTCATGCCCTTAACTTGAATTTTTATATTGAACAAATGTGAATGCTTATTCTTGTGTATTGTACTGCAAACTCTTTTTGTATTACAAGAATGTTTACAATTCACCTTCTAGCTACAATCAATTTCCTAACACTTTTTAATTACTATACTTTCTTCTTGGATAGTAGGCATAGAGTTTGTATGTTGATGCCAAAATCATCACTCTCAGGCTACACGTAGATGTATTAGTATTGAATTGGATTGTATTAGTCATTTTTGTGGAAATTTGTCTCTACTGTATTGATTAAGGGTTTTAATGAATCTTTAAAAATGGAAGGAGAATTATATGGCTTGGTTTATGTTGGAATGAGTTGAGTGTTGGATTGGCCTAGAATTTGTTCAGTATGCTCAAAATGTTGTTTTCTATGGTAATTTGAAGCTTAGAGTCTCGCTGGAGAGAAATTTTTTTGATCCTTTGTATTAAGTCTTTCTTGCAAATCTGCTAGGGCTAATTTAACATGTCGAGATTGAGTGAGACTTTTTGGGAGAAAGAACTCTTGTATGAAAAAATGATTGCAAAGAGTACATGAAATTATGGAAGAGACTAGTGGATATTTGGTGAAAGGATGCTTTGACTAGTTATATGCTCAAGTTTTAGATATTAATCTATACATGTCCCAAGGAAGTTGAGTTCTAATTTCTTTGCAAACAAGGAGCCACTTTCCTTATATCTATTCCATTTTGAATTAATAAACTAATGGGATACTAAAACCCTAAGGATGGAGGCTAGATTCTTTTTGTGCTAGAGGTACATGGAAGGAAGAGGACAAAATTGGCAGGAATTATGTGTAAGAGTAATGATCTATTCAAACATCATCCAATTCAATAATCAAACAATCAATAAAAATTTTACATCTCAACCACATTAAAAAATGATAAATATTTATCCTATATTTATTGATTATTAAACTAAATAATAATTAAGAATTCACCCAAATGACAAAAGATTTAAAGGGAAAAGATTCCTAAGATAGTAGAGGAAAAGACAAGAAAAATAAAGCTAATGAAGAGGATAGAGATGCCAACAATGTGCATTTTCCAAGCTCTAAATAGGAAGTGTTTTAATAAGTGGGTGTGGGCAATGAACGAGACAACAAAAGAAGTTTGGCCTACATTTAGCAAGATCTTGGCATTTAAAACAAAACTATTAGTACCTGTGACATTTTTCAGAAGAGGAGGTTGTGGTTAGTGTTGGACACTAATTGATCTGTGTTACCATGTGTGTGAACCCCAATCCAAATACCTGCAAAACAATGAGAACAAGCACATTAAGTTAGATATTGCAAGAAAGAACAAGGATTCCCCATGAAATCCATTTACAAAACTCAAATTAGGAAAATAAACAATGAAGAACACAATGAAAACAACAAAATAGATTGAATCCTAATTTAAATTTGCAAACTCATGATCCCATGGGGGAATTGGTGCCAATTTGATGTGAAAATTGGCCCTTTCCCAATTCCTATGATGCAAGATTGATATGTTGAAGATATGTTGATGAGTGATCCACTTTGTTGATGAAAGATGAATGTTTCCAAGGTAAAAACCTGCATAACCTAGCTATGATTCAATGATATTTGATGGAAATGGCTAAATATTTTAGCATAATAACTTTGCATAATTTGTGGATGATAAAATGAGGATATGAGCTCTTTATTTATAGAATGCCAAGATGGATGAATGTCCAAATTTGAGCATTGTGGGACTAACATTCATCCAATGGCAAGATGCCACTTGTCAATCTATGAGTGGATGGAAGATGTGCAAGTTTTGAGGATTGTACCACTAAATGCATATTTTTGAATTTCAAATTTGTTGAAATGACTTGCAAGAGGGAAGGGAAAAACAAATAAATACCACTTGGCTTAAGGAAAATGACATGTAAGATGGAGTTATTGCCTTGTTGGATGTACATGTCCACTTGGAATTTTTTGAATTCAAACTTGGAGAATATTCCAAAAGATGCCTTGTGAGGAAAATAGAGATTTAATAAATGAATTAAATCTATTTTCATGTGCAACTTGCAAAATCTAGAGGATGGGATATGACAAGAGATTAAATTAATCAAGGGTTAATTAATTTAATGAGAGATTAGATGATGTGACCTATTTGACTCAAATTTATGGATTTATCTAAATCAAATAAGAGAGGAATATGATAAGAGAATAATTAAATAAGGATTTTGATTTATTTAATTAAAAGAGATGGTGTTAGATTAAATCAAATAAGGTTTTAATTTATTTAATTTAATTAAACAAAATTGACTATTTAATTAAATAGGGATAATTAGATCAGATTGATTATTTAATTAACAAAAGAGAGAGACTTAATTAAATAACTGGTTTATTTAATTAAGGGAGGAATATTGATGAATTTAATCAAATAAGGAGATTTGATTAAATGGTTAGGTCGAGGGATGATTTAGGATGAAATGATGTTAGTAGGTAGGATCAGATGCATAATGTCAATTGGTATATTTTACGTGTCTACATTTTTCCCCTCTTTGAAGTAATGCACATGTTGCGTTGGCTCAAAGAATAAATGATCTCGATAAAAGCCAAAAAAATTTACTATTTAAAATCTTGTCCCACTACTACCTGGCGAGATAAAACATGCCAATATAATTCCCCCTCGAGAGATCAGACAAAAATTTCAATTTTTGGGTGATCTCGCAAAAAAAGAGGACAAAGTGCCCGACAAGCCTAAAAAGGCTCTAGGAGGCCAAAAACGTGTCTAAATGCAATAAAATGATGTAAAACAGGCCCCAACTAGACAAAAATAGCTTCAAGGATCCAAAACCCTAGAAGGACAGCTAATCAGGGTGAAAAAACCCTAATTTTCAAGCTTACAAGAGGCCCAAGGGGTCACTTTCAGGTCATTTTCACACACATCCATTAGCAACTTTCAGATTTGAGCTCTGACCTCCTGATAATATGGTGCAACTATAGCTTCCCCTGAATATTTTTTATCGAGTTCAGACGTACCAGCGACCACCTGGCATCGGGGCACCAGTAAGTGACCCTTACTTGAGCTTCATTTTTCATTTTTTTGCCTTCATTTAATACTTTCAAAGTCGGTCTTTCTATAGTGGCGCTATATAGTGCCACTTAGAAATCAAACTGTGCCACTCGGTATGATATTGCACTGTGGCGGTGCAGTTTGGAGTTTGAAAATAGACTCCAAATTGCGACACTGAGCTTGGGCCTGGCGAGGTGGTTTGCAAATTGTGACGCGGCAATCCTGCATTTGCTCAAAGTGTGCCGCTGGAAGAAAAAGTGTATCGTGGCAGTGCCATTTTGGTCTTTTATGCCCTAGCGTTAGAATTTGATTAGAAATCAAACTGCGATGCCTTCATAGATTGCACCACTGGAGAGGTTCTTTGAACGCCTGGCGAAGAATTTTTCAAATTTTTTAACATGGTGACCTTCCTTGATGCAGGACGCGGCGAGGGAGCTCTACTCTCGAGAGCACAGGCCACAGGACCTGTTCAGCTATTTGCGGGACCTGAGTGATAGGGATCAGGATCGACTCCGGGTCACAGGGTTATGGTATATCGCTTACACAGTGCCCATTCACACTCACTTAGGGATGTTGTCAACACTGGCTGAGAGATGGCACAGTGAGACCTCTTCGTTTCATCTTCCCACTGGTGAGGCCACTGTCACCTTAGAGGACGTTTGGCATATTTTGAGATTGTTGATTCATGGTCGACAAGTGATTTTTGACATGGATGAGGGGCGCGATGCTTGCCATAGAGTCCTCACCACAGAGGACATCATTTTTTGCGAGGGGTAGATTGAGCTTGAGCGACATAGGATCCTGACACCTCCCTTCCACCTAGTTGTTGCAGTGGTCATTTCAGGTCTCGTTGCCTCTGACATACGAGGTTGATACTTTAGTCTCAGATGGGGATATTGTTGGAGTGTATGATTCGAGATAGGCTGGTCTATTTTTCTTATGGTTCGGTGCTTCTTGCATCTTTATACAGAGATCTACACAAGTACATGTACATGGATGGTAGAGCACTCCGAGCAGGTGTGACACTTATTCACATCTGGGCATGGAAACACATTGTTGTGCTACGTCCACATGTTGTTTCAGTTCCGATGGTGCTAAACGATCCCCTCGTATGGTGCTATAGAGGCAGTGTGTTCTTCACACACATTGGTGAGCACAGGATCCCCTACTCGAGGAGGGTCCTCGACGAGATGCAGGTGTTTACATGGTGACCATACCTTGGTTGGCCCAGATGGGTCGACGATGCTAAGCAGTTGTTCTTTTCCCGCCAGGACCACTATATGCAGGGGCACGTGCAACGTTAGTTTGGTGAGCCCTAAGATCGCTCTGATGATGACTATATATCTGTCTTTTCCCGCACCATGACACAGGTTTCATCAGGGCAGTATATTCCTGCCTCGGAGGCCATCGACAATTTCAGACAGTTGGTGGCTTGGCCATGGGCTTACGATCAGGGGCCTATAGATCCAAGCATGACACAGGCATACAAGGATTGGTTCTGACCTCCCCTACGATTGATTATTCCAGGAGCAGTCCCAGATCAATGGAGAGTGAGAGGCAGAGGGGGAGGATGAGGATGGAGGGGTGATGTATGACAGGATCAGTCGGTTGGGCTACCAATTCAACCAGGGTAGGGAGATGTACTAATGTCGGATCAGCAGTAGGTGCCACCAGGTGTACCACCATGGGTTGAGGATCAGCCTCAGGTGCAGCCTTAGGTACAACCACCAATGCAGCTAGCAGGATAGGTGGATCCTTGGGATACTTTGATTGCTCAGCTACAGGCCCAGGTGTAGACTGTGACAGAGGAGAGAGATCAGGCTCGAGTTGAGAGAGAGCAGATGAGGGATGAGAGAGATCAGGCCATTCAACAGAGATAGGTTGCAGAGTTACAGGCAGCCACAGAGCTAGGCCGAAGACAATAGTTAGAGAGTATGGAAGCCTCCTCTTCCTAGGGTATAGTGTCTGTTCAGTCCTACAGGGATGTCGTCTGAGAGGCCGAGTACTATCAAAGGCATTATCATGAGGTCGTACCCAGAGGAGGGCGGGTCCCAGAGTACCCACAACAAACCAGCAGAAGGTCACGGTGACAAGGGCGAGAGCAGCATACATGGGGATAGACCTTGATTGAGATGATATGATGCTTTTTGTGTCTTATGGGCTCATTTTTGATAGCCTGATGGGATCTTTTGTACTGATTGACATACATGTACAGTGATCCAATTATTTTGTACTATGAGAGTTACATTATTGATGATATATATGAGATGATGATTTTGATGTGATGATTTTATTTCTATAGGTTGTGCAATGATGTTTATGATGTTATATGGTGTATGCATTATGTAATGATTATGACTAACAGATCTATATTATGTTAACTTATCATATGCAAATGTATTAATGTGATGTGCAATGATGTCTATATGATGATCTATTTATGTTGATGCAAATGGTGATGTAATATGTGATATGGATTGTAATATACAAAATGATATGGTATATATGTGAAATGTTATGTAAATTATTCTTATATATGAACAGATTATAAATGGATGTATGCTTTGTATGTAATGAATTTTGTATGTTTATGCTTATGTGGAATGATTTATGCAATGAACGGTTGTGATGTTATTTATGAGATGAAATGGATGATGTAATGTGAATGAGATGGTTTTTTAAGATGCTTAGGATAACAAATATTATTATCTTAAACATATTAAATGATTATGTAATGTATGTGAAGCATTTAATATGATGCAATGATATGTTAATGCAAAGTGGTATGATGATGTGTAATGTAATATGAACGTAATGTGTGCAATGGATTATCTTATAATGCTTATGTACCTATTATGTATGATTATGCGATAGGTGGTAATGTGAAATGGTTATGACATGCAAATGAATGTTATGTGAGGATTTATGTGATAAATGCAATGTGATGCAATGTAATGGATGAAATGCAATAAAATGGATGTGCTTATCTATAAAGAATGCTTATGATAACATGTTTATATGATGATGGAAATGTAATGCATGTGTTTCCTATATGTTATGTTGATGCAATATGCTAATGATTTGTGGATGCAGGATCGATGACGATGGTGATGATGATGGTGATCAACTGTCATAGTACCTTGTTTGTGTGATGTGCAAGAAGAGAATAATTCATGTCAACAAGACACAAGATGATGAAAATGCAAATGATGATGATGATGATTTCTTGTCGAGGAATTAGGATTTTCAAAGGGCCAATTTCCTTATGTTTGATAACACACGTGGTACGATGCATCAAGGTATAGAAAACCAGGATGGTGTGGTACCTAGTGTGATGGAATTTGACTTGACAAATAGATAGGAGTATCCTTGTTCACACCTGACAAACAAAAACCTTGCTAGGATGCACTTTAGAAGTTTCAAACACCTTGGACCAAAACATGGACAGGTATAACCTATCAATGCAATAGTCAACAAGCTGCCTAAAACCTCCTCCATACATACCTAACAAAGCAAGTATTTGCCAAGGTTATATTACAAAAATGTCCAACAAGCATAGTAGACAAAAAGATAATGATTGTTGCCCCATTCCTATTTCTCTAAATCCTCTTGTTCAGATATCATCGAGAAGTCCTTGGAATGAGCGCAATAAGATAAGTCAAAAGATAAAGACAAAGTAAACAAACAAGTTGATGCTCTTCAATACCGCTAACCAAAAGAGGATGTGTTTTAAAGGATAAGAGTCGAAACTATTGCCAAGAGATAATGCCCATTGTAGGAAAGATTCATCCTAGAACATGTTAGTGGATGGTAGCACGTCATTTTGTTTATCCAAAGCGTTCTAAAAGATGATTTGATATGGGACCAATTTGGATGATGAGTTATCGACACAAAGAGATGACCAACTTGTTTATGCACTGACTTAGACCTAAGACTTGACGATTTGAGTTTTCACTTTCAACCTGCTAGACTTGTTTCTGATTGTCTTACCAAAGATTGAGGATGACACTCGTTTATTATGAGTGATGTTATTGCGGGTGCAAGCGAGATGAGATGGATGGATTTTTTCAAATATTTGGATGTTTTTGATGTTTTATAATGTTTTGAGGCTATTTTTGGTATTTTTGAGATTTTGCAAATGTTTTGATTTTTTATTTTTTGAATGTTTTGGGATTTTCTGAGATTTTGACCAAGAGACTAACCTAAAGACCTATCCTAGGGGCCTCAGGGGCTGATCAATAGATTAGCCTTGCTTATGTTATACATGCAGAGACCACGTAGTTTGACTGACGAGTTAACTGATTTACAGATTATGATATACATGATGAGATGTCAATTTATTATGACGGCCTCCTATAGGACTGACCTAAATGTCTCGAGGGATGATCAAAGATCAACCTTGCCTACGTTCAAGCTCAGAGACAACGTAGTTTGACAAGATGACCTTGTTTTTTGATTTTTTTGGACTAACTTTTTGACATGTTTTGGGATTTTGATGATGTTTTGGTGTTTTTGGATTTTTTTGATTTGAGGAATTTAAGGATATACACGAATCTGATCCAATGAGAACATGCCCCCAGTGTGATGCAATAGACTACTCTGATAAAGGCAGGACAAACTGACCTTGAGGATGGGCTGAGTAGTACTAGGAGGGATCATGATACAAGAACAAGACCAAGCTATGGTGCGGATGTGGGTGGATGAGTGATGGATGTAGATCCGAATGTGATGGATGATGGAAGCGTGATGGATGGACGGTACAGAACAAGCCGTAAAAATCCTGGTGGATGGAAAGTGCTTATTTACACAAGGCGCCTGTTTGCTAGGTTTTCACCAAGGTACTTGCGCAAAGTGCCACCAAAGTGGTTTTCACTAGAGGACGATTTTTCTCTTTACTATTTTCAATCCTTTTTCTATTTTTTTTGGATTTTTTTCTTTTTTGATTTTTTTATTGTCGCCAAGACGCCTGTTTGCCAGGTTTTCGCTGAAGTGACCATTTTTTAGGATATTTTCTGATTTTTTGGATTTTTGGTTCTATACCTTGAAAGATTTAGGCATAAAACTTTTTGAGGTGAGAGCTATTCATGGGCTCTTGCAGAGGTTCCCTTTTAGGTGTTGATAACTGATATGCCCCTGACTTGTAACTTGCTATGATAACGAATGGTCCCAACTAATTAGGTTCAAATTTGCCTTTGTTGCTTGGGTTTGGGACATTCTTTTGATTCTCTTTTAATACCAGTTCTCTGACTTGAAACGTCCTACTTCTGATCTTCTTATTGTAGCTCCTTTTGAGTCTATTCTGATAGACTTGCAAATTATTCAAAGCATCTATCTGTCGCTCATCCAGTAGCTCTAGCTCATTCAATCTTGACACTCTATACTCTTCATTTGTGATGAGGTTTTGTAGTGATATCCTGAGTGATGAGATCTTGATCTCAATGGGGAGTACTACTTTTGATCCGTAGACAAGGGAGAAGGGGGTGGCACTGGTGGGTGTGCAGATGCTGGTTCAATAGGTCTAGAGGGTGAGATTAAGCTATAAATACTAGTCACAACTTGCGTCATTGATTGTTTTCTTGAGGATTTTCAGAATGGTCTTGTTTGTAGCTTTTTCTTGGCCATTGCCTTGGGGATAGTATGGGGTGGAGAAGCGATGCTGGATTTTGAATTTTTTGCATAAGTCATGAACCTCCTGATTCTTAAATGGTGTCCCATTATCTGAGATGATGGCTAGTGGAACACCATATCAGAAAATGAGATAGTTCAGGATGAACTTATAAATCTATTTCCCAGTTATATACATCATGGGTATAGCTTCCACCCATTTAGTAAAGTACTCTATTGCAGTTATGATGAATTTATGGCCATTAGATGAAGTGGGTGTGATTTTTCCAATGAGATCAAGTCCCCACTGCGAAAAGGGCCATGGTGTGACGATAGGATGAAGCTCTTGAGTTGGAGCATAGATGAGGTCCCCATGCTGCTGACATTGTAGACACCTTCTGACAAACTCATGTGCTTCTCTTTCCATTGTGGGCCAATAATACCCCATCCTCAACAATTTCTTGGCTATGGTCATTCCACTCGAGTGCAAACCACAGATACCGTTATGTACTTCCGTTAGAGTAGTTAATGCCTCCTCAGCATTTAAGCAGTATAGAAGGGTTCCTTCTATGCTCCTACGATATAAGGTATCTCCTAGGATGAAAAATTTGGATTCCTTTTTAACAAAGGTTTGTTTTAGGTTTGAGGGTAGGTTGGTGGGTATGACGCCTATACGAAGGTATGTGTAAATGTCGTGATACCAAGGATCACCGAGACCAACGATTTTGCATACATATTTTGATTCTAGTACCTCGAATGTAGGCATGAGAAGCTGCTCAATCAGGAATTCATATTTTGGAACATTGTGGGGGATGTCGAGCAAGGATCCAATTGTTGCCATGGCGTCTGCTGCTCTGTTGTTGGTTCTAGGAATCTGATCAAATGTAATTTTGATGAAGGATTCTTTGAGAGTCTCCACCAATTTCTTATATGGAGTGAGCTTGTCATCCTTGGTCTGATATTCATCATTCACTTGATTTATTATCAATTTAGAGTCCCCATATACTTTGAGAGCTATAATGTTCCACTACACTACTATTCTAAGACCTATGGTTAAAGCCTTGTATTCTGCTATGTTATTGGTGCAAGGAAATGCTAGTTTGTAGGATCCTTTATGCAATCCCCTTGTGGGGTGATAAAGAAAACACCAACTTCTGATCCCTATTGTGTGCATGAGCCATCAAAGTACAGTTTCCAGTGGTCAGCTACATTGAGATTGAAAATAGACTCATCTAGAAACTCTGAGACGAGAGGATTCTTTGAATAGATTGGTGCTTCTGTAGGTTGATCTTCGATCACTTAGACTTTGATTACTTTCCACTCCACATATTTGATGTCATATTCTGATAGTATCATCACCCATTTTTCCATTTTTCCTGTGAGCATTTCCTTTGATAATAAGTATTTGAGAGGATTGATTTTGGTGATGAGTTTTATGTTGTGTGCCAACATGTAATGTCTGAATTTATGTGATGCAAACACTACTGTGAGGCATGATTTCTTAATGAATGAATAGTTTAGCTCATGCCCAACCATTGTTCTGTTGATGTAATAGATAGCCCTTTATGTTCCATTTTCATCATGCCGAGCTAAGAGAGCTCCAAGGGCTGTTGTTGCTGACACGTATAGAATCAATGGTTTTCTTGGGATTGGTGGCATTAAGACCGGTGGTGTTAGTAGATATTCTTTGATTTTATTGAATGCCTCTTCACACTTGGTATCCCATTTGTACGCTACTCCCTTGTGGAGTAGGTGAGAATATTGGTTCTGATTGTCCGCCAATTGTGCTATGAATCTTCGAATGGATTGGAGCCTACCTTGGAGACCTCTCAATTGCTTTAATGTTTTTGGTGCCTCCATTTCAAGGATTTCTTTTGCCTTTACTGGATCTACCTTGATACCTCTCATTGACACTATATATCCTAGCAATTTTCCTGATTGTACGCTGAAGACACACTTCTTTGGGTTTAATCTGACCTTGTACTCTTCCAGTCTATCAAAAATGGCACTTAGGGTTGCTATGTGATCTTTTCTCTTTCTGGACTTGGCTAGAATATCATCAACATAATCTTTGACCATCTTATGAATCATGTCATGGAATATCAATGTCATGGCCCTTTGATATGTTGCTCTTGCATTCTTTAAGCTGAATGGAATCATGTTCCAATAGTATGTCCCCCATGGACAAGTGAAAGTTGTTTTATGTTGGTCCTCTTTAGCTATCATGATCTGATTATACCCTAAGAATTTGTCCATTAGTGACAACATTTCATGTCTAGCTGTCATATCAATGATCATATCGATGTTTGGAAGTGGGAAGTCATCTTTCAGACATGCTTTATTCAAGTCTTTGAAGTCTATGCAGATTCTGATGTTCCCATCGGGTTTTGAAACAGGTACTAAGTTTGACACCCATTTTGGATAATCTATCAATCAGATGAATCCTGCATCTAATAGCTTTTTTAGATCCATTTTGACTAATAAGGCGATCTGAGGGTGCATTTTTTGGAGCTTTTGTTTAACAGGCTTTGCTTTTGGATATATTGCTAAGTGGTGAACCACAGTCTCTGGATCAAGTCCTGGCATGTCAGCATAACTCCATGTGAATTTTATTTATCTTTCTCTTACGAAGGCTGCTAGGAGCTCTTGCTCTTCTGATAGTAGTGATTCTACATAGAATGTGATGTGTGGGGTTGCCTCTATTCCTAGGTTGACTGGATTGCATTTTTCTGCCAAGACTGCTAATTTTTTTTGATGAAGAGATCTTAAAGGAAGATTGAATCCCCCATCCTTGGGCACCTTAGAGAGGTTTTCACCATTGGATGTGTCCTTTCTTTTTACTTTTTTCTGGTCAGAGAGTGCCACAGTGTGGTTTTCACTCAAGGACTTGGATATTATTCTTAATTTTTCACTTTTTTGAATGAGGGATTCAATTGTTTCCCCATAATAGGCATGTGTATCTAGCTCAATTATGAACCCTGCTTTGTGATCCCCATCTGGAATTTTATCCCGCAGTCCCATGAATTTTGAGAGCGCCTCATCATTTTTTAATGTATCAAGAATTGGTGGTCCTCATTGGTCGTAGTCAATGAGTTGGGGATATACTAGGTGGATCTCATGATTTTGGTGGTTTGTTTCAAAAGATAGGGTGCTAATCATGCAAAGAGTGGTATCCTCAAATAGCCTAGGTAAGTTGGTCATGGTATCCTCGTCATCACTACTACTATAGACGTTGGTTATATCAAATGTAAAGTTGTCTATGACTCTACTTGTAGACACTGGTAAGCGTAGTTTTGTTGGGGTTGGTTGAGGAGGATTATTAACCATTCTAACTAGAGGACTTCGGCCACGTATGGTTATTCTCAAATGGGTACATCCAAGGCCAAGACTTGTTATCAGTCATGTCTCTGGCATGATAGGTATTATAAGCCCATTGTCATTTTGTCCAAGTCTTTGATTTCTGTCATAGCCCATTGTGAGCATCATTTGTAGACCCTTGCTTTTGTAATCCATTGGTAAATTAGCTACTGGTCTTTCATCTTGATATAGCATATGAGATGGATCTTCCTCAATAACTTCTCGGCCAAGATCCCCCCATCTTGTAAAGGTGGGATAGTCCACAGGAGACGTTTGGGATGTGGATACTTCATTTATTTGTGGACATCCTCATGATCAAGGAGATTGTGGTAACTCTCCTACCACAAAAGCATTATTAGGGAGCTTGTAGTTTCCACAATTGTTATCTTGGATGATGACCTTGATGTCAGAGATGGTGGGAATGGTGGGAGTTGCGGGTGTCTCTGTCGCAGAAGTGGATGTGAGAGTGGCGGGATCGATGTATGGTGTAGATGGACCCTCATCATTTTTTGGTACTTGGAGGATTTTATAGTACTTTACTTCAAGGTTTTTGCAATAGGAGAAGGGTTCAGGATCTCCATGGATGGTGACTTCTTGTCCTTCATGTGTAAATTTCACACATTGGTGGAAAGTGGACGCTACTGCTTTCATCGCATTAATCCATGGGCGTCCTAGGAGGATGTTATATGGCAAGTTGAGGTCCAAGACCTGACAAGTGGTTTCCATGATGGTAGGCCCTACTTGAATAGGGAGTTTGATCGTACCTTGAGACACTCTTTCTTGATCATCATATGCTCTTATTGTGATACCCTTTCCTTTGTCAATAGAATCCTCTGATATTTTCAATTGTTTGATGAGGCTAAGAGAACATATATTCAAGCCTGCATCTCCATCCACCAAGAACCTTTTGACTTTTCTCTTGTGTATGATGGCTTCCAAGTGGAGTGCACAATTGTGAGATGGTTGAGCAGGGAAATCCTGGTCAAAGAATGTGAGGAGATTTGGCATAATGATATTTCCGACCATAGCCTGGAATTGCTCTGCATCAAGATCTGCAGGGACAGTGGATGGAGCCAATGCTTCCTCAAGAATTTTCTTATGGGAAAATGATATTTTTAGCAACTCCATGATGGATCTTTTCACTGGAATTCTTTTGAGCTGATCTAGGACATTGTAGCCATTAGGGATGAATCTAGATGTAGGGGCTCTATTTGGCTAGGATGATCCTGTGATGGTAACTTTGCCACCTCTTGTGGTGACTCCACAATCTTTGGCATAGGTGCCTTTGATGGTGATGACCATGTAGTTTTCATCTAGGGAGGCGACAACTATTTCATACACATGATTTACGTTTGTGTGGGTGCCTTTCCCTTTATCATTGTTATTCCCTTGTGCCATGATTAGGCATCGGATTTGTGTATATCTTAAGATCTTGGTTTCCTGTAGGTTGTTCCACATTTATAATTATTTTATCGATGAGATCTTGGATTATGTTTTTTAATCTCATGGAACTGTTCGTGGTATGGCCTTTGATTTTATGGAATTCACAGAGTTGATTCTCATTATACCAAGGAGGTTTCACATCCAATTCTTGGTAATTCTCAAATGTAGGAGCCTTGATGAGTTTTTCGTCTATCAGCTTCTTCATTATGACTTCAAGTGGTTCCCCCAAAGCGGTGTAATTTCGCTTGGGATAACTCTTGTTGCATTGGGGTGGTCCCCTTTGATCATTGAGATTATTGATTGTTGGATTGTTGTCTGGTTGTTGTATTGTGTGATGATTGTTTTGGTGTTGTATTTGGATTTGTGGTGCGGGTGTATTTTTGCAAGGGGCACTAATGACCACCTTGGCATTGACGACACCATTATTAGTAACATTTTTGTTCCTTGCCCATGTGTGAGGTTTATCATTGTAATTGGAGGGTGGGTGATTGTTTTTTTGTTTGGGGTATGAAGTTGATCCCGCGGGTTGAGTCATAAGGGTTCGTTCAATGCTAAGTACCTTGGAGATCAACTGATCATATGTGGTGATGCCTTGAACCTTGAGATGAAATTCCAAGAGGCCTTCAAGGTTGGCTATGATGGTGCAAACTTGTTGTTCTTTGGGCATGGTCCACTCGCTTTGATTGGCCTTGGATCGCCATCATTGTAGGAATGAAGTGAATGATTCACCCCTACCTTGTTTCAGAGCTAAGAGTTCTTCTAGACTAACATCCATTGCAATGTTGCATGCATATTTTTTTATAAATGCGTCTATAATTTCTTGGAATGTCCTAATGCCTGAAGGTAGGCGAGAGAACCATTCCATAGTGTGGCCTGCCAAACTCCTAGGAAATAGCTACATCAAATAAGTATCGTCGTATGCGACTTCCATGCAATGAACCTGTAATTCCCTAATGTGATCTTCAGGGTTTCCCATCCCTCGATATTTGTCAAACTTAGGGATCTCAAATCCCTTGGGGAATGGTTTCATCACTAGGCTCCTATCAAATGGATAGGGCCACAAGTTGCTTGTTGTTTTTGTTGTTCACCCTAATTGAAGATCGAGCACTTGTTGCGAGAGCAACCTAATTTGTGTTGTTACATCATTTTGTGGATTAGGGGGTGGGATGAAGGTGTTCTGGGGTGTTTCGATTGTGGGTTGGATGGGTGGGTTGTTTGATGTGTTGCTCAATGGTATCTGTATGTTCTACCAAGCTAGGTAGGCTTCCACCTATTGTTGTATGAACAACGCTCGTTATTGATCTTGTTGTTGTTGCGCTAAGATTTGTGCTTGTTGTTGTTCCAACAATGCTTGTTGTTGGGCTACCAATTCGGCTGCTTCTTGTTGCTCTTGATATTGCTTTATTGCTTTTTGATATGCTTGCATTTGTGCTGCTTGTTTTTGTGCAAGAAGTTGTGCCTGTGCTTGTGCGTGTTGTGCTTGATATTGGGTGTTTTCCTAAGCATGAGCTCGTGCTTGCGCTACTTGTGCTTGGGCTTGTGCTTGCGTTGCTTGTTGTTGTAATAGAATTTGTGCTTGAACAGCCTTTTGTGTTTGCAATGCGGCTTGGGCTGCTTGATCAGCTTGTTGTTATTGTTGTTGCAATAAAGCTTGGGCTTGTGTGGCATGTTGCACTTGTAATGTGGCTTGGGCTGCTTGAGCAACTTGCACAGCTTGAGCGGCTTGCTTTGTGAGGCTTTTTTTCTGTACTTGTCAGAATCCCCTTTGAAAATCAACTTGTAATGCCATGTTGTATTGGCTTTATGTGGTGGAAGTTGGTGCTGGTGGGGGTGGTGGTGGATTTGGAATGGAATTTGTGGTGAGTGATGATGTCATGTTGGTGTTTTGAGTGATGGATGGTGCTATTGATGTGGTTGGTCCTTGGGAGACTATGCTTTGCGATGTTAGGGGGGTGTTTGATGATGTTGTGATTGTTTGTGCATTTTTTGTTTGTTGTTGTGATGTTGACGACATGTTTTGCATGATGTTTTGATTGATATTCGAGATGTTGGTTTGATTGATACTTGGTAAAGGGGGAAGCCCTAAGCCAAGGAGTGGTGTGGATGATGATGGCAATGGCGAAAGAGGTGAAAATTTGAGGGGTTTGAGTTCTTGCAAAAAATTTGTGGTGTCAAAGATGCCCCTTGGTCTGAACATGTCTCCTTCCTCTTGCGAATTTGTGAGGAGAGGTATTGCGCGGAAGGATGATGATGATGGATCATGATGGAAAGTGAGAGGAACATACTTGTGTAATGGATTTTGGGGTATGTTTTGTTCCAATATGGTGTTTGCATCCAAGTTTTGATTATTAACAAGGGGGTGTGCTTGAATAGCATTGAGAAATGCATTTCCCTTATTAACATTGGGTTGGGTTGGAGCAAAAGATGTGATTTGTGGAATGTTTTGAGTGATGCTTTGGGAAGGGGGTGTAGATGAGATGGGGATGGTGGATGAGATTTGTGGTAAAGATGTCTCCACTATGGTACTCACGTCAAAATCTAAAGGTAATTTGGCCCCTTGTTTTGCTATCTCAAGCATGTATAGTGAAGGGTTAAGCCTCATCATGATGTTGATGATTTTATGGTTTTCCGTATTTTGGAGCATTTCAATTACTTCATCATGTGACATCCCAAAGGTAAGATCTTCTCCTTGGGCTTCCTCTTGTGGGTTTTGGGATGATGAGATAGCCAAAGGATTGCTTGATTCAATGAGATTCATTTCAACGTTTGTTTGGCTTAGATCGCTTGAAGCGGGTGTTTCTTTTTTGGCTTCCATGTTCTTCTTGTATTGAGATCTAGTTTGAACCATAAAACAAGGATCAATTTTCAAGAATAGGGGGGATGAATCTCTTGATTCTTTGGATTGATCTTTACTTTATGCACAAAATAGAAACTTTTTGGATATCTTGAGGATCAAAAGGTGATATGATGATGATGCAAGAGATGGATGATGTGGATGTTATGATCTTTTGATAAATATTGATGGGAATGCTAGAATTTTGGGACTTTCAGATATGTTTCGGATTTTTTATTTTGATTTTCCTTTTGGGATTTCCCTTGATTGTTGATTTTTTTTTGCTTTGATTTTAAGAAAATGGACCCTAAGATGCTGGATGATTATCTAAAGGGTAAATTTTCTCAAAGGATGATAATTTGAATGTGTAGGGAGAAGGATGCATCTACCCACACCTATTCAAACAAGATGATAGTTTAACTAAGCATATAAAGAAGGATGCATCTACATATACCTAGCTAAACAAGATGGTTTGATAACTTTGAATAAGCATATGAAAAAGGATACATCTACACATGCCTAGCCAAAGATGATTTTGATAAAGATTTCAAGAATTTTATCTCAAGGATTTGATGATTTTGATTTTTTCCAAAAAGCCTAGCATTAAGGATGATTTCAAGATTTCTCAAAAGGTGTTGGTGAGATGATTTTTGTTTTAATGTTTGAAGGGTGGATGAGAAAATATTTTTATTTCCTTTTGATCCTAAGATGAACCTAAAAAAGACACTTTGTTTGCCTAGACCTAGGTATTGAAGAACATGCAATGCTTCTATAGACCTTTATAACCAAAGAATGATTCAATTTGAACATACATTTTCGGATTTTGAACCAAGGATTTTCGTTTTGGGATTTTGATTTCCTTGGAATGTATGAGGTTCCAACACACATATGAGAGTTCATTTTTTATAGCTTTGCTTAGTGATTTTATTTTACCACAAACACTCTCTTCGATTAGGTTTTTGAAGCTAAATGTCTAATGTCTTAATTTCTTCGAATCCCATAAATCATGTTATGTGGAAATTCAATGAACTCAAGGCAAAGGTTACCTATTGTTTAACTCTAGTAGACAAATTGAGATGTAATCCAATGTTTAGAAACATCTAAGGATAGAATCCCAAGGGCAAGCAATAACATATGGATTGAGTCAATTGTATTTGTCTCCTAAAGGGTTTGAAATTTTGATGATGTTCAAGTGTTTGTTTCCAAGATGTTTTTGAAGAAGCAAAACATTTTGAAACCATGAATAAGTACAACCCTATGGATGTGTAAGACAATATTTGTTGGATTCCCACTTGGACAAGTCCAACTATGCTTATATTTAGCAAATGGTTAGATGCTTGACCCCACTGGCTCCCCTCTACGGCTCATTAACGTCAATCAGGGCAGCCAAGCATCAACACCCATAAAAATCCCATGGCATGCTTTCCATTTCTACTAAAATACCATAAAAGTGTGGGGTGGCTTTAGAACGATCGTTTTTGCACCAAAAAATAGATCAAAGGATTTTGGAAATTCTAGAACATGGGTTTTAATAAGGACTTTTCGTTCGTGGAGATTGACCCATATGACAAGAGTCCCCTTTCAAATCCATCTTGTCAGAGCCAACCGCGTGATATTGACATTTACTCGAATACCCACATTTATATCCTGGTTGGAAATACTCTTGGCTTTAGAGTGTTACTAGTTGAGTCGTTCCCTTGGGTGAGTACTTTTTCCCCAAGGCAGGCCCTCTAGGATAAACAAAAGCGAGTAAAGACAATATTTGTAACTCGATCAATCTTTGTTGGCAACAAAGAGAGAGAATGTACGTAATAATGCCCCACTCACACTCGCACAAGATTTTGTTCAATTATTAAACCCAAAATAAAGTGTGGAGGTGATTGCAACCTAAAATCATGAAAAAGGCCTTTTGATTCTCAAGATCGCTATAAAGCACGAGAGAAGTGCATACGTCCTTTTTCAATGAGGTTAGTTCAAGTAAGCCTTCATAAAACAAGATAGCACATGTTCATTTTAGATCCTCAAAGCAATTATGAATTCTTTTTAAAGGACCAAAAGATAAATGAGAGTTGTTTTTTTCAATTGTTAACCAAAAAAGCAAACTCTAGTATGTTGTGATCCTAATGTTCATTTTAAACCCCTTTGCAAAAATTGAAAAGATTCTTTTTTTAAAAACCCAAATGAAATTAGTGTCCTAAGCAAAAGGAGATGACAATTTCTTAAAAAGTGTTAAACAAACACTAAAGTGTTTAAAAACACTTTGAATTTGTAAGATACCATCATCATGTTTCTCCTTTTGCTTTCAATTTGATCCAACCTACAAGCATGAAAAAAATTCAGATTCTGTAAAATACAAAGGTCAAAAAGTAGAAAATAGAAGATAAATTGATCATATGACAAAATGCATGTGCTAAAATTAAATTTCCACTCTTTACTCCCTACTAGCGGCGCAACCTATGACTGTGTCAGAGTTTGATTTCTCAGTGGTGTTGTACAACGTCACTTACTAGTCAGCATTGCTTTATGTTGAGGATAGTGAGCTCAACTGCATTGCACTTTTGCACAGCCTCGCATTTTGATTCTTTTGAAAGATCCTGCGTGTCAGAATGGTCAAATGACACAGTTTCGATTACAAATTTTTGGGCAGGAAGACTCCAGTGTCGCAGTTTGAGTTTCCAGCAGTTCTATATGGTGACACTGAAGAGTCAGTGGTGCTAAAAACAATGACTCTGAGCTCTTAGTGTGGTAATTTTTTTGTGTATAAAAAAAATGCGGAATTTTGTGAGAAAAGTGATAAAGAATGAGATCAAGCCCTCCTTCTAGCACCAAATGTGTAAACCCCAATCCAAATACCTACAAAACAATGAGAACAAACACATTAAGTTAGATATTGCAAGCAAGAACAAGGATTCCCCATGAAATCCATTTACAAAACTCAAATTAGGAAATAAACAATGAAGAACACAATGAAAACAACAAAATAGATTGAATCCTAATTTAAATTTGCAAACTCATGATCCCATGGGGGAATTGGTACCAATTTGATGTGAAAATTGGCCCTTTCCCAATTCCTATGATGCAAGATTGATATGTTGAAGATATGTTGATGAGTGGTCCACTTTGTTGATGAAAGATGAATGCTTCCAAGGTAAAAACCTACATAACCTAGCTCTGATTCAATGATATTTGATGGAAATGGTTAAATATTTTAGCATAATAACTTTGCATAATTTGTGGATGATAAAATGAGGATATGAGCTCTTTATTTATAGAATGCCAAGATGGATGAATGTCCAAATTTGAGCAATGTGGGACTAACATTCATCCAATGGCAAGATGCCACTTGTCAATCTATGAGTGGATGGAAGATGTGCAAGTTTTGAGGATTGTGCCAATAAATGCATATTTTTGAATTTCAAATTTGTTGAAATGACTTGCAAGAGGGAAGGGAAAATGCAATAAATGCCACTTGGCTCAAGGAAAAGGACATGTAAGATGGAGTTATTGCCTTGTTGGATGTACATGTCCACTTGGGATTTTTTGAATTCAAACTTGGAGAATATTCCAAAAGATGCCTTGTGAGGAAAATAGAGATTTAATAAATGAATTAAATCTATTTTCATGTGCAACTTGCAAAATCTAGATGATGGGACATGACAAGAGATTAAATTAATCAAGGGTTAATTAATTTAATGATAGATTAGATGATGTGACCTATTTGACTCAAATTTATGGATTTATTTAAATCAAATAAGAGAGGAATATGATAGGAGAATAATTAAATAAGGATTTTGATTTATTTAATTAAAAGAGATGGTGTTAGATTAAATCAAATAAGGTTTTAATTTATTTAATTTAATAGATAGATTTAGAGATTTAATTAAACAAAATTGACTATTTAATTAAATAGGGATAATTAGATTGGATTGATTGATTTAATTAACAAAAGAGAGAGACTTAATTAAATAACTGGTTTATTTAATTAAGGGAGGAATATTGATGAATTTAATCAGATAAGGAGATTTGATTTAATGGTTAGACTGAGGGATGATTCAGGATGAAATGATGTTAGTAGGTGGGATCAGATGCACAATGTCAATCGGTATATTTTACGTGTCTACACCATGATCATTACGTTATATTTAAGGCTTGATAAGTGATCTATTAGCAGGCATAAATAAACTAATATTGCACCAAGATGGAACCTGTCTAAACCATAATTATATTTTGGTTTACCTAATTACTGCTGACAAGAATTATGATGAAGGGCTATGCAGATGGAATACTGATCAAGAAAGTTAGAAAGGAGATACTCATGATGAATTCATTGCATCATGTTAAAATGTATCTACATTATGATCATATTCCACATTCGATGTGACTATAAATCATGGTTTGAGAACTTCCAAGGTCATTTCCATGATTATGTAGGGCACTGTCAAGGTGATGAGGGAACA
Source organism: Sequoia sempervirens (assembly GCA_007258455.2). Lineage (NCBI taxonomy): Eukaryota > Viridiplantae > Streptophyta > Pinopsida > Cupressales > Cupressaceae > Sequoia > Sequoia sempervirens. The sequence goes on from VDFB02000015.1 coordinate 72,679,688, forward strand.
AAAGCACCCCATGTTTCATTTTTGTGTTGAGGATGTCTGGACCATGAGAGATGGTTAGAATTTAGAAGTGACTCTAAGGGCATCAATCAATTCCACTTTATATTTAAATAGTGACTGGGAGAAGAGGTTGATCAAATATAGTGAAAGGAGGTCAGCAAAACTAGCTTTGATGGATCTTAGATGAAGGGTTATATTGGATCAAGAATTATCCATGAAGACCCAAGAAGAAAGAAGAGGACCTTTGATAAGTGCTAGTGTTAGTGAGGTGCATCTACAATTGGAATAAGGTAGAGTAAAAGATGGGTTCACAATAGCTTCCAGGAATGACACCAAGCAAGGAGCATTTAACCCAAAACCAAATTACTACATTCTAGTATCCCTGTATCAGAAAATGAACAATTCCAATAAACCTACCAGAGCTCCCAAAACAATGAATGCAATAAATATTTAACCCAAAACCAAATTAATACATTCAAGTGGTAAACGAACTTCACTATTGTAGTTACCTGATAGTTTAGATTACTATTGTAGATTATTTGTAGGTTCTATAAAATATTTGAAACCCAATAAAAAAACTACAGAGCAGGGCATGCACAGACATACCAAAAGCCCATTAGGCAGTTAGATGTCCTATGAGGTCAGCAAAGAAATTGAATTCCAGAAAACCCCTAATAACGGTGAGTTGAACAAGACCTCTCCATTGGACTAGTTGTGCAAGAGAAGATCAACTTGTTATTTGTGATCTAGGAAGCACGCCATAAGGAAATTACCATCTCTTCTTCTTTGCATTGGCTCTCACTTGGTTTTGCATCTCATTCCTGCACTAGTCTCATTTCATCATTCCTTTGCTCAACCCAAAAGGATTAAAAAGAAAAAAGAAAACCACAACTAAACCTAAATTTACCTTCCACATTTTTCTATAAGAACATAGAAATAAACACGAGTCAGTCTATTAGAAATGAAAACAAATCAAATTAAAATAGTGTGTAAAGGTAAAATTACCTAAAGAAAAATATTGCCCTAACTCAATTGTAGCTTCCTTTCTCTACCTCTTTCCTCTGTTTTGCCTCTGAATCTACTCTACCTCTTAATCTAACACCAAGAAAGAAAAAGGAAAAAGAACAAAACAAATAAAGAAATAACATAACTAGAAAGACCAAATCAGTGTGCACACTATGAACAACCCTTTAAGTAGACAGACTAGACCAACTAGATTTCCTAATAAATAATCAAAACACTCAGAAAAAATAACAATGAGAGGAAGAACAAAACATTTAAAAAAATAAAAAACAATCACAAATGATATGTAACTGAATGATATTTTAAAAGCTCTTTCATGTTAGTTTGTTATTGTCAATAGAAGTTTGAATTTTCTTTCCCTCTTATCAAGTCTCAAGGGAAATTTGAATTTTCTTTCCCTTAATTTGTTACTCTCAACAACTATCCTGATTATACGCATCTGCATGGACAAAAAAAAATAACTAAAATTTTATATATTCTTTTCACAGTAAGCGATTAGTAATAGAGGTCTTCCTACTAAAATAATTGAATAATTAGTTAAAAGGCTATAGATCATCGGGGATGATGATTCACAAGGGGGGAAGTATGTTACACCGCAAATTGTGAAGTTGCTATTTACGATTACTACATAGGGTAAATGTGAATTTTGGAGATTAATTAATGATGCTTAAACCTTGTTATCAATATGAATGTTATCTCATTTGGTGTTGTTTCATTTGATGTTATTCATCATGAGATACTGCATAAATGAGAATAGAAGGTTATTGAATTATTGTTATTCTAACTTTGAAGATGTTTATATATGTTGCTTATTGTCGTGAACAATTGACTACCAAGGCATGTGCTAGTGGTTGCAAGTAAATGTCCATTTCTCCAAGGGGAGGGGAAGTATCACTTGGTTAAGATCTTGGTTGGGTAATCAGTAAATGTAACTATCTAAGCATAAACACACACCTTAGATTGAGTGAACTAAGTTAGTTTGTGAGTAATAGGTAAGTCACCCTTAGCCAATATATCTACATTAGTAATGGTCTTGTTTCCTTTGAATGCATGTTTGGGTGATGTTTATTTGTATGAGCTTTGAGTTCTTCCTTATGGCAATGTGTTGAATGTGCTTGGGTTGAGTCTTTGGGTTTTATGAATGGTTACCTTTACACCATTTCATATGAACATAAAATGTAGCATGTTTATGGGAATATATATATAAATACATATACATGGACCTATGTATGAGAGCATTAGCAAATGTACATATATGTGAGTAGAAATACGACCAAAGTACATAGATGAGGAAATGACTATGCTTGTATATACGTATGTGTGAGTATAGACACTAGATCATGATCATTCTATGTCAAATGGATTACTTGATTATCGTATTATCATATAATGAATATGCTTATAGTATATATATATATATATACAAACACAGATACACTTGCAAGCATTAATGCAAGTGTACATATGTATATATACTACAAATTGCACCTTGGTGTGCAATGGGTATGTCGAAGAGGTGTAGAAGGTCAATTAGGAAAATATTGGTATATATTTTCCATGCGTTTGTGTAGTACATGAGATCAATTGGTAGACCATTTAGGAAATGATCTTGTTTTTGTAAAAAAGGTCTAAATGGAGAAGTGATAGCTTTAAACCAAGTATGCATCCTCTTACAAGGATTTGAATAGGATTGAAACAAAACCTTTGAATGAAGAAGATAATCAGGCTCATGTTATGTTTGCAATAGAGGAGAGAGATAGAGAGGGGAAAGTGAGAGAGAGAGGGGTAAGAAGATGAAAAATAGAGTGAGACATAAAGAACAAAGAGAACGGACCTAAGAAAGAGATGGATATACAAAGAGGGAAGAGGGAGATAGAGAGAGACAAACACATATTGAGAGATAGATATGAAGACAAAGAGATATGTAAAGATGTAGATGGATAGAGTGAGCAAGAGGTAAAGGGAGAGAGAGATAAGAGAGATAAAGGGAGATAGATATTGAGAGAAGAGAGATTAACAATTAAAATTTCATCCATAAAATCTAACTAAATCCTCTTGTTATCACCTGAAATTGCAGCCTATTGAACCCGATGTTCAACACCTCAGTGTAACATGGGAAGACCTCTAAAGATGTGGGTTTCTCGTAAATAGAGGCCAACCTCCGGAGAAGGCCAGCTTCCTTTGGTGCCACCTAAACTACTGACTTTGTAAAGGGAAAAGGTAGAAGGAGAAAAACACTAAAAGTAATGAAAACACTATCTCTATGGTGATGCACCGAATTTACTAAGAAGACACATAACATAGTTTACACACACAATTTCAGTCAATGACAGAAGCTTACTTGTACACAACTCAATCACATACATTTTTTGCATAAATATTTTATGAAAAGGTTCATATGGCTACACTCCTAGAAGGAAAGAATAACTTCACAACTAAAGAATACTGCATTTTGAACACATCTCACAACCTACAAAATACATATTGCTCTAAAGAAAGGTGCTGAGACAAGACATAACTACTAGGAATCATTTAATTTCACAAGTAGTTTCATCAATTATACGAATGCACACAATTTTAATAGAGAGATTGAAAAGGTAAAGTGCTTATACTCATTGATTTCAATGGTGAAACACTGATATACATGCCTGTCATGAGTTACAAAAAATAGAAAAGCACCAGGTAAGAACTCTCTACAAAAAAGGAAAAAAATGCCATATATACAAAAGACCCAGCCCCTAGGGATTACAAAAAATATTCGTGCTCACAAAGATCTACCCCTAGATCTTTTGGATGAAGTTAATGTTGCGTCCCTGCTATCCATGTCGGTGTGGAGTCACTCCAGGAATGGCCTCCTTGATCTTTTGTGACACATTTAATGTGCCAACCTTTGGGCCCGTGTTCACTTTGAACCTCTCTGAAGAGCTGTCTCGAATCCCCTAGAGCATTATCATTAATGTCTATCTGCCCTTGCCAGTAGTGATCTCAGTTGTCACCGTGACTCACAGTTCTTCTGCTTACCGATGACACCTCCTGGATATCGAACTAATTCATCGCTTGATTCTTAGAGCAGGTCCACATTACTTATGTTCTGCTAATCTTCTTCACGAGGGTTAAACTACCACGGCTCCTTGTAGCTTCCTCTGGCTGGTCAAATAGATGCCACACAAGCTTCTTCGGGAGGTCAAAAACTCTTCATCAGAATTGCATGTCGGCGAGACACTAGATGTGTCTCACCGATGTGATTATTCCCCTTGGTAGTTATTGACGTAGCTCACAACCGTCAGCAAGAGCTCATAGTGAGTTGCAAAAGTCATGCCGATGTCAAAAATTATCGCCTAGACTATTGCTGTCGGCCAGAGGTCTCACCGAAGCCTATAACAGATCCATCGCTATTGGCAAGACACCACCAAGTTGGCGAGACTTCATAGTGAACTCCTCCATTCTCCTCGAGCTCACTATATTTCAACAAGACTGTACATGGGTTGGTAAGACGTTACACTAGTGAATTTCATTTCAGTGAGACCTGGCCTAGTCGGTGAGACCTTACGGCGATGACACCTTGCTTCGGCAAGAACTCCTATCAAGCTCTCACTCTTCCTTTGACAAGACACTGGCAAGTCAGGAAGACCTTTTGCTAAACCCCCATCATTATACAGCTGCGCTCCTCCATCGGCAAGACACCCATGTGTCGGTGACACCTTTCATCGATGGAAAAACACTATACTGAGACCCTTCATTCTTTGGAAGGACCTCATGCCTTTGCCAAGACATCATGGCGACTCTACTTTCCTTTACGTTGAGCTCACATTCTTTCGATAAGAGGTCATCGGGTCAGTGAGACATCTTGGCGAATCCATTCCGCTTCGGCAAGACCACCTTCGGTCGATGAGACATTACACCGACCGAACCTTTTGTCAGTGAGTGCAACCTCCTTGGCAAGACATCGCCCTATCAGCCAGACGATATACTGATGTTAAATTCTCTTGGTGAGCTTGCTTTATCTCAGCAAGACCCTACTTGGTCAGTGAGACCTCATATCGAGCTCAAAATTTTTGCCGAGACCTCCGCTTGGTCACCAAGACATCATGGTGAACTCCTTTCTTTCACCAAGAGCATACCTCATTTTAGGGAGACATCGCTTGGTCGGTGAGACCTCATAGCGAGGTCTTCATTCTCCTTGAGCTCCTTCATTTGTCAGGGAGACATCGCTATATTGGCAAGACTTTGTGTCGAAGGAAAAACCTTCAGCGAGACCATCAGTAGTCGGCCAGACATCTCAGCAAGCTCCACCTTTTCCTTGTCGCTGGGACCTCACTGTGTCGGTAATACATCTCCCTGAAACCATGACTTCATACCGAAGGCACCACTTTGTCGGCATGACTTTCTCCATTTGGACAGACTTCATGTCGAAGCCTCCATCTCCTCACGAGCGTGGACCCTCTTTCAGGGAGACTTCCCTCGTGTCGGCCAAACTCTCCCCGATGACACCCTTCTTTCGGCGACGCTAGCCTTGTGCACAAGGGTTAGTGTGACTTTAGCAGTTGGGGAGACATATAAAAACCCACGGAAAATAAAAAGTCTAGCTGATCGATGGATCCTGAATGAATATAAAACACTGCCAGTCAACAAGACATCTGAAAAGTCCCAGCGACTTTCTTCCTCAGGAGTTTTATGCCGAATCTAACTGAAGAGAAGCTTTCCAATAGACTTCCTTGTGAAATATCCTTAGGTGCATGATCCAACTCTTGATGCAAATGTCCCATTTGGCCTTCAAGAACACCTGAAACATTGATTGCCTTGCCTGATTGAGGCCATAGGTGAAAATTGGGTAACATCTCTAGCGACCTTTGCTAGATGTTTGCCTGCTAAACATAAAAACTAGTAGCCTAGGCCTATCCATTGGGCATGGAGTCATTGGGACAACTCAGAAACAGATCAAGAGCAGCTTGTGCATGGCGGTAACTTATTTATAACTCATTAGAACACTTGGAAACTTATTGAAAATAGAAAAACTGAAGAAAGGAAACTATCTAACTGTGCTAAAACAACACTTAGGGAAAACAAAGATGCATTTGAAATGAAACTAGCCTACCCTACTCTAACTAGCAAAGAAGCTAGTCAAACGAAACCATTCACAGGATGACTAAAATAACTGCCCTTTCTTCTCAATATGCAATAATTATTATGCATGATGGCTGTTACAAGAGGACGATGCTCTGAGGAATATTTAATAAATTGTTGTAGCAATTTATGAAAAAAAAAAATAGACTCACTAACCTCCTTAAACAGATCATATGTAAGGTTATTCAAGGGAAGATAAGTGAATTGAGCATACTCTTTTTTAACTTCCAGTGCATTTTGGACACCATCTTCTATTGTGTCTTCATGTATAGGTGCATGATTGGTCCTTGGTGTTGTATTGGACTTCATCTAAGCTAGGTATCAGATTGGACAACCTTTGGTAAGGGTAAAGCTTGAATCCTCCTTGCTGATTTCTTGCTCATGAACTGCCATTCTATCACCTTGGGGGCTGGAAAGATCTAATCTTTGTGGCTGAATTGGTGAAAAAATAGTAACCTCCTCAATATGCTCATGCTTTCCCAAAAAAAAAAAACCTATTCCTTTAATGGAGAATAATGAGATGGCTTCCTCTAACACATTTTCAATCAATACACCAACCTTTGGCTCCTTTATACACCAAAAAGGAAGCTGTTTATAATTTTGATCATTGCTTAAAGAATTACATTCCAATTAAGGATTATTTTCCTCAATAAAGGAAGGCAACAATTCTAGTGGTGATGAAATATCAAGTTCCTTTGCACAATAGAATGGAAGCTCCTCTAACTAGATATAATCTTGGAAAATAGGTTCATGAGGCTCCTCCTATAGTTTCAACACGTCTACAAGTTGTTACTCAAGATCATCATAACCCTCAACTTTTTCTGATTCTTTGCCACCTAATGTCGAACAAAACTATTCAATAATACATGTGGAAAACTCTTCAAAAAGCTCAACATTGGCTTCCTCATCCAGAACACGCTCAAAAACATCAAAACTCTCACCTTGGAGGATAGAATTAGGTTCAATTCTAGGCTTTTCTTCCTAAAATAAGCCTCCATTGTCATGTTGGTTGCCATCAATCAACAACTCACCAATGCATTCATGTTGTTCAATCATTTGTTGTTGTTGCTTTCTATATTCCTCCATAGCTAGAAGTAATAGATTTGGAGTTTTAATCTCCTCCATGGTGAATGAACTAACTTGATCGCTGGGCTGCTCTTCTTCTGCAACACTTTTCTCTTTGAAACTCCCCTCAAGTTGCCTCTTTTGAAACTCCTCCATCTGTTGTTCTAATCAATCATATTCGTTCACCTCCTACTACAATTCTATTTTGCAAATAGTATCAGGACGTGCATGCATAAGTTGTCCCTCTTGAATAAGAACAGGTGGCTATTCATGAAGATTCATAGCTTGATTTGCTACATGTACTTGACTTTGCAATAGAAGAGGATCTCTAAAACTTGGAATAGGAGCCTCTTGAACTAGATTTAGCATTTTGAAGTCAAAATGCTTGGTCCAAGAAGGCTGCCAATGTTGTTCAGTAATTTGATTACTTGGTTCAGGCTCTTGATACGACTGAAAATGAGAGTTCATGGGCTCCTGTAGGGACTAAGCTATTGAAATAGAGGGAACTTGAGGAACCTCTTGAATTTCTTGAAGGAAAATAGGCGCTTCATGTGGCTGGAAAAATTTAGGTTGTACCAACATAGGCTCTTGTATTGGTAAAACATCTCTAAAACTTGGAACCTTGATTTCAAAAGGGGTAAGAGACTCACTTTGCTTGAAACTTGGAAATTTAAAGTTACGAACCTCCTCCTGAATAGGCTGATGTGGAATATAAGGAGCTACTTGGACCTCATGCCTCATTGTTTGAGCAAGCAAAAGCTTCATTTTCTCCTCTTTTGCAACTAACTCTCCCTCGAGCCTATTCTCAAACTATCTCCTTTGTGTTTCCAATTCCTACCCATGAAGGTAGGCCTGATAGGCCATCTCTTCTTATTGTTGATCATACTCCTGCTGCCTCCTAAACTCTTCTATCTACCTTGCAATGTCTGACAATATGTCCTTCATGTCCTTCATGTTATTCTTTATATAATCAACCTCTTGGAGCTAATTTTGGACATCCAAATGTGGATCTGAAGACTGAGCAAGGGTGGGTGGGAGGTAAGCATGTTGAGCATACTGATAGGCTATTGTTGCATGGCTATTTGGGATTAAACTAGTAGCATGATTGGCCTGATATGGCTGATAGGGTGATTGGTTGACAAGATTTTCATGAAACTGAAGTGGGTATACATGCTGACTATGAAAATATGTCATCCTTACTCATATGAATGTTGAAAATCAAAATATTAAGCTTGTAATTAAAACATACCAGCACTGAACTTTTTAAAACCAATAGATTTACTTAGAGTCACCAGGTGTTGTTTAAATTACCTCCAAAGGCTGACTGATACTGAGGTAGACACCAAATCTCTCAGTATGCTAAATTTCTTGCTAATACACTATCTTTTCTACTACTTCCCAAACTCAAAGTCGCCATGATATGCTAATGTTATCAGTTTGAAAGAATCAAAACTTACTGGCTGCATATCAAAAACCAACAGTAATATGTACTCTTTAAACTGTTCTAATTCGGACAATCCCACCGGGTGTGCCAAAATTGTTATCACCTGAAATTGCACCCTATTGAACCTAATGTTCAACACCTCAGTGCAACATGGGAAGACCTCTAAAGATGTGGGTTTCTCGTAAACAGAGGTCAACCTCCGGAGAAGGCTAGATTCCTTTGGTGTCACCTAAACTATTGATTTTGTAAAGGGAAAAGGTAGAAGGAGAAAAACACTAAAAGTAATGAAAACACTATCTCTATGGTGATGCGTCGAATTTACTAAGAAGACACATAACACAGTTTACACACACAATTTTAGTCAATGACAGAAGCTTAGTTGTACACAACTCAATCACGTACGTTTTTTGCATAAATATTTTATGAAAAGGTTCATATGGCTACACTCCTAGAAGGAAAGAATAACTTCACAACTAGATAATACTGCATTTTGAACACATCTCACAACCTACAAAATACATTTTGCTCTAAATAAAGGTGCTGAGACAAGACATAACTACTAGGAATCATTCAGTTTCACAAGTAGTTTCATCAATTATACAAATGCACACAATTTTAATAGAGAGATTGAAAAGGTAAAGTGCTTATACTCATTGATTTCAATGGTGAAACACTGATATACATGCATGTCATGAGTTACAAAACATAGCCTCTCTTCTGCAAAGAAATCCACGAGTTACAAAAAATAGAAAAGCACCAGGTAAGAAATCTCTACAAAAAAGGCAAAAAATGCCATATATACAAAAAACCCAACCCCTAGGGCTTACAAAAAATATTTGCGTTCATAAAGATCTACCCCTAGATCTTTTGGATGAAGTTAATGTTGCATCCTCATTGTCCATGTCAGTGTGGAGTCACTCCAAGAATGGCCTCCTTGATCTTTTGTGATGCATTTAATGTGCCATCCTCTGGCCCCGTGTTCACTTCGAACCTCTTTGAAGAGCTGTCTCGAATCCCCTGGAGCATTATCATTAATGTCTATCTTCCCTTTCTAGTAGTGATCTCAGTTGTCATTGTGACTCATGGTTCTTTTGCTTACCGATGACACCTCCTGGATATTGAACTCATTCATTGCTTGATTCTCAGAGTGGGTCCATGTTGCTTATGTTTCGTTGATCTTCTTCACAGGGGTCAAACTACCACGGCTCCTTGTAGCTTCCTTCGGCTGGTCAAACAGATGCCACACAAGCTTCTTCAGGTGGTCAAAAACTCTTCATTAGAATTGCATGTCGGTGAGACACTAGACGTGTCTCGCCAATGCGATTATGCCCCTCAACAGTTATCGACGTAGCTCACAACCATTGGTAAGAGCTCATCGCGAGTTGCAAAAGTCATGCTGATGTCAAAAATTGTCGCCCAGACTATCGCTATCAGCTAGAGGTCTCACCAAAGCCTATAACAGATCCATCACTATTGGCAAGACACCACCAAGTCGGTGGGACTTCATAGCGAACTCCTCCATTCTCCTTGAGCTCACTATATTTTGGACAGACCCTACATGGGTTGGCAAGACGTTACACCGGTGCATTTCATTTCAGGGAGACCTTGCCCAGTTGGTGAGACCTTACGTCGATGACACCTTGCTTTGGGAAGAACTCCTATCGAGCTCTCACTCTTCCTTCAGCAAGACACTAGCAAGTCAAAAAGACCTTTTGTCGAAGCCCCATCATTATACCATTGCGCTCCTCCGTCGGCGAGACACCCATGTGTCGGTGAGACCTTTCATCAATGGAAAAACACTATACCGAGACCCTTCATTCTTTGGTAGGACCTCATGCCTTCATCAAGACATCATGGTGACTCTACTTTCCTTTGTGTTGAGCTCACATTCATTTGGCAAGAGGTCATTGGGTTGGTGAGACATCTTGGCGAATCCATTCCGCTTCGGCAAGACCACCTTCGGTCAATGAGACATTACACCAACCGAACCTTCTGTCAGCAAGTGCAACCTCCTCGGCAAGACATTGCCCTTTTGGCCAGATGATATACCGATGTTAAATTCTCTCGATGAGCTTGCTTTATCTAGGCAAGACCCTACCTGGTCAGCGAGACCTCATATCGAGCTCAAAATTTTCACCGAGACCTCCGCTTGGTTGCCGATACATCATGGCGAACCCCTTTCTTTTGCCGAGAGCATACCTCATTTTGAGGAGACATCGCTTGGTCAGTGAGACCTCATAGCGAGGTCTTCATTCTCCCCGAGCTCCTTCATTTTTCGGGGAGACATCGCTATATCGGCAAGACTTTGTGTCGAAGGCAAAACCTTCAGTGAGACCATCAGTATTCGGCCAAACATCTCAGCAAGCTCTACCTTTTCCTTGTCATTGGGACCTCACCGTGTCGGTAAGACATCTCCCCGAAGCCACGACTTCATACCGAAGGCACCACTTTGTCGGTAGGACTTTCTCCATTTGGCCAAACTTCATGCCGAAGCCTCCATCTCTTGGTGAGCATGGACCCTCTTTCGGGGAGACTTCCCTCGTGTCGGCCAGACCTCTCCCCAATGACACCCTTCTTTCGGCGACGCTAGCCTTGTGCACAAGGTTTGGCGTGACTTCATTAGTCGGGGAGACATATAAAAACCCACGACGAATAAAAATTCTAGCCAACCGGTGGATCTTGAATGAATATAAAACACTGCCAGTCAGCAAGACATCTGAAAAGTCCCAACAACTTTCTTCCTCAGGAGTTTTATGCCGAATCTGACTAAAGAGAAGCTTTCCAATAGACTTCCTTGTGAAATATCCTCAGGTGCATGATCCAACTCTTGATGCAAATATCCCATTTGGCCTTCAAGAACACTTAAAACATAGATTGCCTTGCCTGATTGAGGTCATAGGTGAAAATTGGGTAACACCTCTTTGATTGTGTTGTGATAGATGTAATACCATATTATGAAGCTCCTATTTTGGCACAATTAAGGAGAAGGTAGGAAAATATTTGTGAGACTAAATTTATATGTGTTGATTGCATTTTCTTTGAAAGTTTCCAAGGACTTTTCAACAAATCTATTTTGTGGATATTCTATGATCGTAGAAAGCCATGATAACACTTCTTTAGGGAATTCTACCAAACAAGTTGCTCCTATAGAATTTGATCACTTTGAGGTTAGGATCCAAATGTCACCCATTAGATTCATTTTGACAATGTGGACTATCTAGATGTTCTCCAAGTAGTGTAGGTTGCATGTTATAAAGCTTCATTACTTCTTACACAAAAATGATGGGTGAAGCTCTTTCTAGTTGATGCATTGACAAGAATGTAAGTATAGGCTAATATGTACGTATAATGGATACCATATAGCATATAATTAATTTTCCCAAATTATTTTTAGTGGTAAGCTATGTTGCATTGTATATTTAACTTGATACTGGTACAATTTTGTGATGGTAGAAATGGGCCCTTCTTTTGTAGTGAGATGAAATGTTCATAGTTTTTAGTATGTTAAATTCTAGTTCTTTGGTGTCTCAATACATATGTATTGGAAGAATTATTAGCTATCAAGATTAGAAATTACTTATAGAAAAGGAACTCTTAGGAAAGCAATGACCATGAAAGTAGATCCAACTTGCACTTTTCAATAGAAGATGCCTTTTTAGTGCAAACATTACATTTTATTATTTTTTGGTGTGTCATTAGTGAAATGTATGCAACATACAGAGGTAGAGCATGAAGAAGCTGAGAGAGAAGAGAGAGAAGAGATATAGATGGAAAGAGAGTAAAGTAGGAGTTCAATTAGGGCTAGGTTTTAATTAGCATTATGATTACAATTAAGGGTATGTGCTCATTTGTAGTTAGAGTTAGGGATCATTTAGGGTTATAATAAAATAATAATATTATTATAATATAATAATATTCATAACTATGTAAACCCTTTTTTAATTCCACCTCTAATTGAAATGTAATTCTAACTTCAATCCTAAACTTGATCATAACCCTATTCAATCCCCAATTTGGGTTTGATTTATAATTTAGTCAAGATTACACTTTTATGGTAAATGTTGGGGTTACCATAGGTTCTCATTCTATGATAAATCTTGGGATTAGGGTTATGATTGGTGTTCAAATATTTTATGTGTTAGGGTTAGAGTTAGGGTTCACATAGGGTTATGTTTAGAGTTCAATTATAGTTAAGATTCTAGTAACTAAAATTAACCATAAACTCTCAATCTTATTTAAACATAATTAAACTAACATATCACTAACCCTTACACTCACCCTAACCCTAATTGAACACTAACCTCAATTCAACCCTTATTGAATACCATCCCTAATTGAACAAAATTAATAATTTTTTTAAAACCCTAACCCTACCCCTAATTCTAGCTACATAATTTGAAACACCAACACAAATTATTAATTAATATTAAATTAAATAATTAGCAAAAATAAAGTAATCCTAATAATTGAATGTTATCCCTCAATGAACCATAATTATAACCCTTTTAAAAGCATTTTAAAATTAATCTAGACATATCTTTATCAAAACATATATTTTTTATTGTGTTTGTTTTATTTAGATTATTAAATTAAAGTGAAATAATGAAAAAGATATATGTCAAATATATTATTAAAATTAGTATTTTATTATTATTATATCATACTTATTATGAATATTATATTATATTAGTATTATTATTTTTTTATAATATTCTAAATATTATGTTCTTATTAATAGTACTATTTTTAAACTTTTTTATTAATATATTATTAATAATATTATTATATTATGATATACTTATTAAATTATTATATTATTATTGTTTTATATTCTTATTATATCATATTGTTATATATTATATTCTTTTGTAATCATAAGTCTAAATGAAGCCTAACTAAAATTAAAATGTATTTGAATCATAACCATAATTATAATTGTAATTTAATGATAGTTAAACCTAATTATAAATACACTAATGAATAAAGCTAAAGCCTAACAATAACTCTAATTAGTATATAACATCAACTTTAAATTTGTAATTGAATCCTAATGCTAATTCAACCCTAAACCTAATCCCACCACAAAAATCTTAACTATAATTGAAACTATAATTTAACCCTAATTATATTATTATAATATTATTATTATATAATTCTCATATTATTTTTGTTATTATATTTAATTTATACTACTAATTATTATATTTTAATATAATATATAATTATATTAAATTATAATATATTATATTTATATTCTAGTATTATATATTTTTATATTATTTTTATTGTTATATTTAATTTATATTATTAATTATTTTATTATAATATAATATATAATTATATTAAATTATATTTGTGTTCTATTATTATATATTTTTATATTATTTTTTTTGTTATATTTAATTTATATTACTAATTATTTTATTATAATATAATACTATATTATATTAAATTATATTATATAATACTATATTATATTTATATTCTATTATTATCTTAATTAGTTTATATATATATATAATATTCATAAATTTAATTAGAAATTCAAATTAAAGGAAACTTTCGTATTGTTTAGGCTCTTCCTATGGATTCTATAGCTTCAACGGTAAAAAAATAAAATTAAAAATTTTAAGATGTTCGCAAGCTTTAAAAACATAATAAAAATGGAATGAAAAGGTTTCGGGGGCATGCAAGGACAACGGAGCCAGAGGCTTTGTCTTATTTTGAAATCTCTGCATAATTACCAAACCGTACACAAATAATAAAAGGTAGAAAGTCTGTAGAAAACAACATGAATTTTAAAAAAATCTGACAAACAGGATCAACGGCTGTAAACCTCTCATCCGTCTTGCATCGTATTTAAACAATGTTCACCGTTGATTGGAAAACTTAGCTCGCTCTTCTCACATAGGATACGCCTTTGGCATAAATATAAGTATATGTGTATAAAAATATACACATATTATTATTTGTGTGTATAAATGAATATATATACATATATATTTATAGTGAATACAATGTATGGATGCGTGCACATTTCTTGACGTAAACTGAGAAGAGGATTTAAACATTCGAAATATTTGATATATTAATCCTATAGATTAAAAGAATATATAAATATAAACATATAAAAAAATATAAAAATTTATATGTATTATAATGTAAAAGCATATAGTGATAACTTCGTATTATGAATATAAGCTATAGGGAAGTTTATCAAAAATAAAATAGACCGTGTCAAATATAAAGTATATAAAGTATGATAGAGGCCAAATATAAAGTATATTAGCAACGATTAAATGCAAAAACTATAGCGCAGCCTATAGGAGGAGAAACCAACACATATTGAATGAGTATTAAAAGTCGATATAGTGAAGACTCTTATTCACGTATTACTCTTAACAGTGGAAATTGAATGATTCTAAATATATAATTCATATAGTTTAAGCTTTGGAAAGTCAAATTATTTCTAATTGCATATGTAATTTTGACATTGGAAATCGAATTATTTCAAATTGCATAAATGAATCGATTTAATAAAGACTTCATTCACATCTTTACACTTTGGCTTAAAGAATGCCAAAATAGGTTAAAATGATGAAACAAACACAACTCTGGAAATTGCATATCACCAACTATGGTTACACAAGAGGAAAAAATGAGGATAATCATGATAGGCATTTAAATCTTCACAGATTTGACCAGGTTAGAATCTGAAGTAAGAATAAATCCAACGCAATAAATGTGTTTCATCGAGAATAAATCCAACGCAGTAAATGTGTTTCATCGACTTAGGAATAAATCCAATGTAGTAAATGTGTTTCATCCACTTAGCCTTCAAACCAGTCAATGTTGGGTATGTGTAAGAGGAATACAATTGACTTCTTCTCTAAAATGTGAAAAATCCGCCATTTTATGAGTTTGGCGCCACCTCTATTAACAGATTCTGTAGGTGTTGATTTCTAAATTTCTCCATGTGCTTTTGGAATAATGTTGGCATAATGGGAGGTCGACTCACCCTATTATTTGTTGAGTATGGACTAGGATTGGCACCACCTCTAGGATTGAAAATGTCAAATGGTAGTGGTGTCAATTCACATGCCATGGTAGTAGGAATTGTTGGAGGCTGGGCTATATAAATAGTCAACCAACTCTCATTCATCGTACTCATTATCTTGCTTAGCTTTTGTCATTGAGATTACCTTATACTTCTTTCGCATTTAGTACTCAATTCCCATGTGAACAATATATGCAGCCAATATTCAATTTCTGAGTGAACATCATTTGTAGTCAGTTATCACATTTCTGAGAGTTCATTAATACCTTTGTTAGGGACAAATTATACCAAAGGAATTCATCATCACCTACATCATTATTTATTAGCATGGAAAGAGGGAATTTTTTGAGGAAGAGTTGTTTAATTATGAGAGGAAAGTACTTTCAACCAGAAAGGGAGTGTGAATTGAGTTGAGAAGTTGAATTGAAGTAAAGGAAAGGCTGCACTGTCATCATTGTTGGAATAAGTGATAACAGGCATGGGGTTTTTACCTTCTTATTATTTGCAAGGGATTATTGTGCTTTCTATACTACATGGAATGTCTTTTTTGTATGAGCTATAAAAGTATTTAATGTTGCTTGGAAAATGGATTGGAAGCCTTTAGGTTGCTTGTTTAATGTGTATTTAAGTACTCTAGGATAGGAGAGTTTGCTTAACACGAATACTTAATTGTATTAGATATGTCGAAGATGTAGCTTGACACAAGTATTTAACTATACTAGATATGTCAAAAAGATTGCTTGACATAGGTAATTAATTATGTTACATGTGGTACAACATAGGTATTTAAATATACTAGATATGTTAGAACATGGGATGCAATGTGTTTATATTTACTCTATAGTAGGAGATGAATGAGTTTCTCGGTCAAGTATATGCTAGGCTTGATTGAATGCAAGAGTCACTTGAAGTACACCCAACTAAGTTATTAGTTTAACTCAAAAAGCTTGTGTTACTCCTAGGTTAAGCATGGGAGCGGGCTTGTGTACTTACTTGCTTAATAGGTTCATTACTAGTAGATTGTTTTAAAGATAGGATATCTAGGATGATGGACTGTCCATTGAAGGATATACTTAGCTTGTGTACTTTCTAGCTGAGTAGGTTATTACCAAGCAGATTAGTATGTTGTAGGTTACTCTAGGGTGAGACAGATTTACCCATTGAAGGACAATACTTATGTGTAGCTTAAGATAGCCTTAAGTTGAATCGGCCCTGGATAGTGTAAATGACAAATGACCCTTAGTATAACATATTGAATGAAACACTTTGATCAAAGTAGTGCAATGTATGGCATCCACTTAGACTGTGTGATACTTGAGACTACACTATCAGTTCACTGTGGTCCCGTATTACATGCTAGTTTGACCAGATTGCACAAGTTCTAGTTATGTAGGACACAACACTATGCTTGGTTATCGTTATAGATTACTGTACCAATCTCTTTGTTGAAGGGAAGGGCCATCTATCTAATGATAGATGTGTGGGGGACCACATTATGAGTCTGTGGTTGGTGGAAAAGTGTTTGAGTGATGCTTCTCCTCCTCAGCAAGCGACTGAAGAACCAAGATTTGAAAGGATAGGTTCCTAGACTATCTTACATCTATTTGTTCTAAAGCTCAATGGAGCTATGTTAGTAAAGGTATGTATTCTTGTTACGTGAAATTGTGAAGTTATTGTAATATGATATAATATCTTGTTCATTTATTTTCAATTAAAGAAAGAAAAAAAAATATTGCAATGACTTGTTAGCACGTTTATTTATTCGTATGTTTTAAATTTAGAAATTTTTACTGTATTGAAGGGTTGGCATGATACAAAAGCATTCTAAAAGTTTACAAATCTTCTTAAAAGTACATCATACACTTAGTTGTATTTTTTTAATAGGTTATGCAACCTATTCAAAATCCTAAAATATCCTTTATCAGGGCTTTCATAAGATTTTGAGACCTCCCCAAAAACTCAACATACACTATATTGACACTTTTAATTACTTCTAAAATGTCTTTAACTTTCCAAAAATGACTTTATTGTATCAAGGGATTTTTTAGGTTTTGAAATTACTTCTAAATTCTAACATACACTAATTGAGAGCTTTCATTGGTTTCAAAACCCCTTCTTTCCACTAACAAATGAAAAAATTCCTCCTTGCATCCTAGGTGCAAATGGGAGTTGTAGGGTAGATTGTAGGTACCCATAAAATGCAATAAAAGCATGGAGGATTAATAATTTTTGACAAGTTCTATATTTTTAGTTGTCTTGGTTGACATGTATGTTGACTACAAAGCGTAAACAAGTTGCATGACTATATGATATGTATCACAAAAAGGATTTTGTTGAATAGTTTTAAGATATTTTTAAGAAAATTTAGTTGGTAGGTGTAGAGCCAAATTCAACCACCTTTGCTAATATCTTCCCAACCTATGCCAACATAGGAAATTTGGAACAATGTGGGGATGTATTCCAAATATGGAAGCATAGAAAAATCATGTAAATTATTTAACATAATACTTCAAAGAGATGGCATCTCATGGTAGACATGATTGTAAGTTTTGCACATAATAGATTTGTTGAAATAGGCTTTTGGAATGAGGTGAAAACAAAATGGAGATGACCTAGTCTAGAATTTTCTCATTCTATTATTATTTTTGTGCCAACACCATTATATAGTGTCTTATTTTCAAAGGGTGATCTATTGGAAGTTGGAAGTTTGTCATTGATGGTGCAGCTAGGTAACATGAGCATGAGGTTTATATATTGCTTGATCTAGTGTTTTCATTGATGCCAACATTGTTATGATCATCCTAGCATAATGTGGAAGTATTGTTGGTGACTTATGTACAATGCAAGTTGGTCCGAAAAGTATGGCTTATTAGGAAATTGGCTATGTATTTTCTCTGACAATCTTGTGGTTTAGTGCATTAGTGTTTGGGTTGTACTTCACCACAAGTTGGTATAACCTTCTACGATTGTAACTATAGTTTTGAGTTAATCAAATGTAGTTATATTCAAGATTTTGTGACATAATGTAAAGTTTCTCAAAAGATATGAATGACAATGCACAACCTTGAATATTTCAGTTACCTTTTGTACAGTGCATCGGTGTGGGAGATTCCACATTTCTTCATGAATAATTATTTTGTTTTGTGATGATGAAGATAAGTTAATAAATGTCAGTTGAATATAAATTCAAAAGAATATTGAGCTTTAAGGTCTCATGATTGGCGAATTGCATGTACACTTGAAGATTTTGTGTTTAGGTCTATTTTTGGGCTGACCTAACACATTTGTATTGGAGTACAAGACCACTGAGAAGGGGGGTGAATCAGTGGGCTAAGGAGGAATCAAATTTTAAAACTTAACTCACTTGCATTATGTAAAGCGACCCATTGAAAACACTTCAAATATCAGAGGTATTGAATTTTGAGGGAATCACAATGATATGAAAATCATAACATAATACTTGTACAAAGATGAAAAATCAAGCACAATATGGCAAACCAACAAAAGGAGACATAACAAAAGTTTTATGAGTGGAAAACCCTAAAGAGTGAAAAACCACTCTACAAATAGGTTTCATTAAGCCTCACTAGCCAAAACCTCATTGGTTACATACTATGCCTCACTAGAAAAACCTCATTGGCTATACAATATGCCTCATTGGAAAAGCTTCACTAGCTACACAATATGCCTCACTGGAAAAGTCTCATTGGATAAACAACATGCCTCACTGGAAAACCAACATGCTTCATTGGCAACTCAACATGCCTCATTGGAAAAATTACCACACTTCAAAAGAGATAAGAAAAACTTAGAGGGTTACTCTGTTTCCATATAAATCATTGCTCTATCAAACACTTCATCTCCCTTATTCACACTTACCATAGCATTATTTCATTAATCTAAAAATCACAATTATAAAAACTCATTAACTCCACTAGAAATCATCATGTTCAGATCATAAAAGCAGCATACCCTTGAGTAAAGATCTATCTGCAAGACTCCTCTTCAACAAACACAATGAAAAAAATGATATGAACAATGAACAATAAGATCTTTTGCTGACACCTTCTCTACTATATTCAGATGACACACAAATAAGTAATTCTTATGTAGAAACAATCAACTTTTTGGTAATTCCAATGCATTGTAACTCACTAACTAGATAAACCCTTCTGTGCAGATCAAAACAAAATTCTTGAATATAATAATATAGTGGTCACATATAATGAAGGCATTTTAATCTTGCTCACTATGCTTAGGCATTAGTATTCAAAGATAAACTTCATATAAAACCCAATCCTTGATTAGAATACATTCAAAAAACCTAACCATAAACCTTCTTTGATTACAAACACAAAGTTTTGTCTTGACACTTGTGAACCTATTCATATCATACTAATCAGTAAAAAGAAACATTTGATGAATGCAGTCAAATAGAGAAACAAGACTCTTTCATATACTAACATTCAAATCATTCAACTCCATTAAACCATTACCTTCATAAAACTTCTCATAGAGAGTTCCTTGGATTTAGACATTTGTAACACCTGTATTTGCACTTAGATTACACGTAAACTATGCAGTGTGTTTATTCACAAATGTAGTCTTGTGTCATTGGTTAACATCTCTCTCTCATGTATATTCTCAATACATATACTCTAAAATTTTCCAACTTTTAAACTTGCATCATTGAACATAAAAAATTACATGACTGGTGTAACTAATAATCCAGAGCAACCTTCATATACCTGTCAAAATACTTGCTTGAGAGATAGTTGTTCTTAGCTTTTTAAATTTGGACATTTGGCCTTTCTCACCTGCCAAATTCAAAATTGAATAAAACATTTGATCTTCCTTTTCAAACAATTACATAACAAATTTGAATATTGTGACTATTAGATTCCCATCAAAGCTTAGGCTTTTGAAAATAACCGTTCATCACATTTAAATACGAGCCCTTGATTTAGTACTCCTACCACAAAAAACTTGAAATGATGGTTGTTGATTTGTTGCAGGTGGTATAAAAAGAAATAAGCACATTTCAAGCTGGTTAACCCTAAGAGGAAGGGTCGATAAACAATGCATTTGCAACCCTCTATTAGTCACTTAAGTGACTTTTAACCTTTTATTGCAAGTCACCATTTCAAATACCTCTTACATTGATCAACACAAACCAACTTCTGAAGAATCATTGAAGCAATTCTTTGAAACTTTTGCATCATCAATATCAAAACTATGCATCATGAACATGAATAATTACCTTTGACATGTACCTCAAAACCTTTGAATGAATCAAAAATACCTTTGGCAGAACAACCACCATGAAATGATCAATACCATCAAGTATCAACACAGTATCTTGTCATGAAGCAAGCAACTCTGTCATACTTTTTTATGATGAACAAACCCTTTGTCATGACACTCTGTTATACCTTATCTTGGAACAACTCTTTGGATGTACCAATCACCATGAAATGAATGAACAAGCACCCTTTGGATGGATCAAGAACATGAACATATCATTTTCCATGAATGAGCAAGCATGAGAACATCATGAATGAGCAAGTTCCTTTGACAATTAGTGAATAAGTATCTTTGTATCAACATTACCTTTGCATCAAGCATCATGAGATGATCAACAAACACCAAATGATCCACATACACCAAAAATGACAAACCAGTGCAAAAACCACCATGGAATGAGTCATGAACAAGTACTAAACACTATTTCCTTCACTTCACTGTTGCCTTCAAATCGATAACCTCTGACATCAATGAAAAACTCCATCCTACAATTTGATGTTTTTTGGAGGATAAGCAAGCAACTCTATCTTATAAGGGATTTATATTAGGTCCATGCCAACCTATCTTGATGTAAATTGAATTTTGAATTTAGGTGCTAAGTGTGGATAAAATGCTTTGAGGATGACATGCTTAATTTTTGTGTGTTACTTCTAATTAGGCCAACCTAATTGAAGTTACACTTGATGTGGATATATGTATAGGAGATTAACACTTAAAGTTTCATGTGTGAGAAGAGTGTAATATGTGAATGTTGAAGAGATATATGACATGTATGGTGGTTCACCTACATGTGTGTGATGTATTATTGAGTAGATTATGAACAAAGAAAAATATTAATTCAGATTAGTGTGAAGATCATTTTTCACTTCATTGGAACTGTAATCTAGCATATGATAGATGTTATTATATCAATTCAAATAGGCAGTGTTTCCAACCCTTCTTTGTTCTTTCTTTGTGGGTTGTGAGTCTTTTTCTAGACATTGTGTCCTAACCTAGTAGTGAACCTTTCTGTAATATCTTATATTTGGATATAATATATTGTGAACTAACCCTCACCGTGGTTTTTCCCTTTTTGGGTTTTCCATGTAAAAATATTGTTGTTCATGTGTTTTGTGATTCTATGGTTGTCTTCATGCTTTCTTACATCATTGCATTTATTTTTATTTTGATAATTAGATGTCTTATGTTTAATTGGTTTAAAGGAATATTGATTCACCCCCCTCTCAGTATTTTAGGTGTTCAACAATTGGTATTAGAGCTTGGATCCCTAGAAGGAGCTCGACCGCTTTGGGAAGATCTTGGAGTTTGAACACATGGCTAATAGAAAGTATTATATTTCTCTATAAGAGATTCCTACTATTGAATACACAAAAGAAGATTGCATGTTAGACAAAGATGGAAAACTCAAAGTTTCTCTTGAATATCTTAACATAATTGAAAATGAGAACGAAGATCTAAAAAAAAATCTAAAAGAGGAAAATGAGTGCATCAAGAAACTAAGAGAGCAGATCAAGAAATTTAGAGAAAGGCATAAGGAAGTCAATGAACAATTGAGGCAAGCAAATGAATACATCATCATATTACTATTACAAGTGGAAGAAAAGAAAAGAATTGAGAAATGCCTAAATACAATGGTAAAAAGCAAGACTAATGAGTGCACTAGGCTTGAACAAGAAGTGGTAAATCTAAGATCAAATCTGGAAAAAACAAGAATTCATGAAGACAAATTTAAGACAAGTTCTACAATGCTTGATGAATTGATTGTTGGATAGAAAGTATCTAAAGATAAAGGAGGTTTGGGACTTGAAAGAGGAAAAATCTCTAAAGTAGATAAGACATATAATGCAAGAAGATCAATGAACCCGAGAAATTTGAAGGCAAGAGGAACTATGGCAAGTTCTAGAATCAAAGAGGAAATTCTAGAAGACTCCCTATCAGACAACCAAATGCTCAAAGGTGCCAATATTTCAATGGTTTTTGTTATTCTTGTAATAAATTTGGACATAGATCTGTGGAATGTAGAAGCATAATGAATCATAATGTTTCATATTTTACTGGATAATGCTTTATATGCAAGAAATTTGGTCATAGAGAAAGTGAATGTAGAAGTCAAATGATGAATAGATACAATAATGGTAGAATGATTGATTCAATCTTTTAATGGTTACTACTATATATACTATGGATTTAGACAGAAAGCTAATCAATGCAGATTCAGAACAAATGGAAGGAATAAGGATCAAAGAAATTCCATTTGCAACAATTGCAGAAAGCTTGGACATATTGCTAAATTTTACAGAAATAAGAACAAAAGGAAGAATGATCTCATGAAGAAAGATGAACTAGTCAAGAAAATTGATCTGAATGAAGTGAAGAAGGAAATGGAAAAGATATGGAGAAAGAAAGAAGAGATTGAGGATAAGGGAGAATCTGTACCAATCTTCGATGCAAATGTTTCCTTTGGTAACTAAGCCTAGAGCGATGGCTTAGGGAGAGCTTTACTGAAAATCATATAACCCCCTACCGATATAATGTGTCATGGATTGACACAAATAAATAAGATGGAGATGAATAATATGAATCTTTTGGTGAAAAATGTGGAAGAAAATATACTAATGCGACAATTTGCAGAGCTTCTAAAAATTGACTATGCATACAAGGCTTCAAAGTTTATCAGATTTTTGTCTAAATCATTTATTTTTGAAATGGGTCAAATCAAAGAGTTAAAAGTATGCTTGGGAAGAAAAATCCATTCCACTATATGCATTTGAAGGGGAAGAGAGATACAAAAGAAGAAATTGAAGGTTTCAACAAGTCTCCTAGTGCTAAACATCAAAACCCTAAATCTGTCAAGCTATCTAAGAGGTATTTTGCATATTCCAGTCTTCCAAAAAATTTCTTTGAAAGCAATTTAAATATAATGGAGGCACCAAAAGTTGTAGACATCTCACAAAGACCACAACCTGAGCTTAAAAGACATTTTGGAAATATTTTGTTAGAAGACCCTTAGGTGCATTCTCTAGCACTCCCTCTGGAGTTTTACCGACTGAGGACATTAAAGCGTATATTCATGGGAAAATAGAAATTTCCTCTAGCAGATTATTTATTCTATGGGTAGAAGAACTAGAAGAAAATGATGACACCTTAAAACTAGAATATAAAGCCCTAAGTGAGAAGAGGCTGGATATGTGGTAAAAGTTTCCATTGTTTGAAGACAGAGGAGTACACTAGAATGGTGCTAAGTAGAATTTATGATGAATCCATATGGATTGATGACCTATACATAATAGCCAAGGAAGCAATCAGAGATATAACTTGTTTATGGTCCTCTGAACCAATTCTAGAATGAAAATCTATTAAATTCAAGGATATAATGGAAAGGATAGGTGCTCTCCTTGTTCAAAAAGAACTCACTTTGGACTCAATTAGAAACCTAACAATGCAATATGCTGCAATGATTATAGGTCACAAGATTTATCACCCAAATAGAGACAATTCAATCTCTTCCATCGCCGTCCACATGGCACAAGATATGATTGAAAGTGATGATGACTATGACCTTTGTGAATTACTCCAAAAAAAATTATTGAAAAACTTGAAGGAGATCAAGAATAGTAAGAAGCATACATTCAGGTATGGAACATTGGTGATCTATCTACTTTTCTACTTTATGAAGTATTGATGATTGGGAAATTAAATTGGACAAATGCAGAGCTTGTTACAGATCAGATAGCAAACTATATGAAAAAACTTTGAGGTTTGGATGCTCAAGATGATTCTCTTGCAACATTCTTTGGAATGTTTCATAGGAGAATGAATGAAAGAGTGAGAATTCCTAAGATTGTGGTGGCGAGATACTTAAGAGACATTAACTTTCTTATCTCCACTAACTTTTGCTTTATGGAAGCAATTGATCCCAAAATTATTTGGATCTCAGAACTAGACTATGAAGTGTCTGAAGAAAAATTTGTTCACTATACATAAGTTCTTCTAAGAAGCCCCAAATACCTCAAAAAATTAGGGTTAGAGGATAGGACTAGAGTTGAAGCCTCTAACAACTCTAAGAGGACATGTAAGAAGAGAAAGAGCACATATAATCCTTCGATTGCAGAAAAATTCAAACAAAAAGTTAGAGAGCAAGAGGATACTCATGTTGAAGAAGAAAGAATTCACACAAATGATGCTCAACATGAGTATGAAACTAGAGTTAGAACTATCAATGCACAAGATATGGATGAAGCCATTAAATCCTTAAAAGAGATAACCCTCAGAACAAGCATTGATGCATCATTATCTACTAGGGAAAATTTCAAACTCTTGGTTGATTCATTCAAGGTATATGTCTCTGAACTAAAAGGACAAGCTAAAAGTGTATCAGAGGCAAGGCCTGTAGAGGAGAAACTAGTGGATATCACAAGGAAATCTGCAAGTACACATCAGGGAGTTACAAAATGTTTGAAGGCTGCTCAAACTTGTGAGGAAGAGGCACATAACCTACTTTCACATTTATTGAAATGTTTGAATAACACATAAAGCATAAAGGATGCCATGAGCTCAATTGAAACACACATAAGCTCTACAACATATACGTATGATCTAGTGAAAGACAAAGACAATCAAACCTAGACTGACATTATGTGGCTACATGACAACTTCTTTGCTTTGCAAAATTAGAGAGAAGAAATAATCAGAGAACATGCACGATGCTAAGGGACTTAGTGAAGATAAAGCATACTCCTATCTCAAGTTTGATAAACTCTCAAAGATAAATCTCAACACTAGTACTGTGGAACAATGAGCAGAGACACTAATGGAGCTTGAATTAAAATGCAAGACACCAGTAGAAGCAAAAAGGCTTTGGAAGGAAGGAAAATCTACTTGGAAATAAATTTTGAAGAAGCTCAAAGGGTCAACATCTTCAGGTTGAAAATTCTTACTTCTATGCATTTTTTTAAATTTTCAGAATCCTTATTGCATAAAAGCTCCTTTTTGATTAATTCTCTGAAAAGAAGTCAACACATATATCTAAGGGGAGTATATTAAGTTTTTGCACAACCTTTTCCATTGATGTCAAAGGGGGAGAGATAGTTGAAAAACATTTTGGTCAAAACACTTGGAGAGTTATTGGAGAAATCCTTTTGGGAGATATGTGTAAGGTGGAGACAATTTTTTTGAAACAAGCTTTCGAAAATGTATTTTTGATATGCATGTTGCCATCAATGACAAAGGGGGAGATTGTTGGAATTTGGAAATCTGTCATTGACAACACAGTTTGGTAACATGAGCATGAGGTGTATATATTGCTTGATATAGTGTTTTCATTGATGTCAACATTGTTATGATCATCCTAGCATAATGTGGAAGTATTGTTGGTGAATTATGTACAGTGCAAGTTGGTCTGGAAAGTATGGTTTATCAGGAAATTAGTTATGTATTTCCTCTGATAGTCTTATGGTTCAGTGTATCAATTTAGGGGTCTGCACTTCACCGCAAGTTGGTATAACCTTCTATAGTTGTAACTACAATTTTGAGTTCATTACATCCAGCTATATTCAAGATTTTGTGACATTCTATAAAGTTTCTCAAAAGATATGAATGACAGTGTGCAACCTTGAATATTGAAGTTACCTTTTGTACAGTGCATCGGTGTGGGAGATTATGCATTTCTTCATGAATAATTTTATTTTTTTGCGATGATGAAGATAAGCTAATAAATTTCCATTGAATGGGAATTCAAAGGAAGATTGAGCTTTAAGGTCTCACGATTGGCGAATTTCATGTACACTTGATGATTTTGTATTTAGGTCTATTTTTGGGCTGACCTAACACGTTTAATGTTTTGTAGAGGATAATAAATTAACTCTATCTTATGTGGGATTTACACTAGGTCCATTCCGACCTATCTTGATGTAAATTGAATTTTGAATTTAGTTGCAAAGTGTTGATAAAATGTTTTGAGGACAACATGCTTATTTTTTTTGTGTTACTTCTAATTGGGCCAACCTAATTGAAGTTACACCTAACGTGGATAAAATTCTTTGAGGACAACATGCTTAATTTTTGTGTGTTACTTCTAATTAGGCCAACCTAATTGAAGTTACACCAAAAGTTTCATGTGTGAGAAGAGTGTAATATGTAAATATGGTGGATGATGTAGTAGAGCAAATTATATGTGAATGTTGAAGAGATATATGACATGTATGGTGGTTCATCTACATGTGTGCGATGTAGTATTGAGTAGATTGTAAACAAAGAAGAATACTAATTCATATTAGTGTGAAGATCATTTTTTACTTCATTAGAACTATAATATAGCATATGATAGATGCCATTATATCAATTCCAATAGGTAGTGTTGCCAACCCTTCTTTGTTCTTTCTCTGTGGGTCGTGAGCCTTTTTTTGGACAATGTGTCCTAACCTGGTAGTGAGCCTTTCTGTAATATCTTATATCCAGATATAATATATTGTGAGCTAACTCTCACTATGGTTTTTCCCTTCTTGGGTTTTCCACATAAAAATTTTGGTGTTCATGTGTCATGTGATTATGTGGTTGTCTTCATGCTTTCTTACATCATTGTAGTTATTTCTATTTTGATAATTAGATGGCTTATGTTTAATTGGTTTAAACGAATATTGATTCACCTCCCCCTCTCAATATTCTAGGTGTTCAACATAATCCAATACCTAATACCAAAATGCTAAGATTTTTTAGGAATGGAACCTTCATGCAAGACATGCTAATACAAGAGATTCACCTCCAAAACACCTTTGAAGATTAGTAACTTCTCTATTGGCCCTTTATAAGATATTAAATTTGAGAAACCAAAGATGAAAGTAAAATTTACTTAAATTTTTATGGAATTATAACAATCGAATTAACCTCTCTTATAGGGGAGGTAGATCTTAGTCACTAAATCTCTCATTTTTGGAGAATTGGAAAAATATAAGAATGCTGAGATTTTAGTAGATTCAATAGGAGTTGATGCTATAAATGGATATCCCTCTACTAGATGTACATATCCTATTTCTATTAAATCTAAGAAGCATATGAAAAGGTTTGAGAGGAACACACCATTTAATGAGGTAGTAAAAAAGAGTTTGATTTGTCACACCAAGATAAGATTATGGACGAGAATAAAGATGAGAAAAATGTTGTGGAGTCTTATGTACATGATATGTACAATTATTTTGACTGTTAGGAAATAACTTGCACAATAGAAGAATATGATATGAAATATGCTGCAAATACTTGAGAATAACTGAGAATAACAAGCCACTTCGAGGGGGAAAACCTCCAAATATCTCTAATGAGAACACACTTCACACTTGATGATGAAATAAGACTCATAACCTCCTATATATACCTATTTATGCCAAGGATATCACCTAGGATGACTTAGACACACCTATATAAGACTTAGGCTGACCTAAACAACTAAATAACAATATACTAATGATAATATGACTTAATAGAGAGTTAAGATAGCCACAAGCCGACTATTCATAACCCGATGTACAATAATATTAAGGCGTAGCATGCCCCCTTCTTCAAAGAAGCATTGTCCTCAATGCTAATCAAGTTTGGAAACTTTTGAATGAACTCCTCGTCTTCCCATGTGGCATCTTCAACTGGTAAATTCTTCCATTGGATGAGATACTCAGTGATAGTTATATTCCTCAGCTTCTTTGTGCGTGTTTGATGAATGCACTTTGGTTCCAAAATGATTCTCCCTTCTTCATCCAACTCGGGAAGTGTTGTTTGAGTGGGAATATTATGCCCAATTACCTTCTTTAAATAGGAAACATGAAAAACTGGATGTATCCTTGTTGGTGGTTGGAACTCAAGCTTGTAAGCAACACTACCGATCTTCTGCATGATTTGGTATGGACCATAATACTTTGGAGACAACTTATTATTATTTCTTTGCTACTTTAGTGAGATTTTCTTATAAGGCTGCAATCGCAAGAAGACCCAATCCCCAACTTCAAAACTTCTTTCACTGCGATGTTGGTCTGCCTGTTGTTTCATTCAATTTTGTGCCATGGCTAAATTCTCCTTGAGTCCTGAAAGTACTTTTTGTTGATGAAGCAAGTGGTCTTCTACTGCCTGAACTCTTGGGGACACCTTAATTGATGATGTGATGGAAGGAGGATGATATCCATAAAGTGCCAAAAATGGAGACATTTTTGATGAGCTATGAAAAGAAGTGTTATACCACCATTCTGCAAGTGGTAGCCAATCTACCCACTGGGACTATTTCTCTGAAGTGAAACAACGTAGATATCCTTCCAAACACTTATTAACAACCTCTGTTTTCCCATTTGATTGAGGGTGGTATGAAGAGCTAAGAACCAATTGAGTACCCAAACATGAGAATAAATCTTTCCAAAAGTGACTAGTGAAGATAGGATCACGATCACTAGCAATAACTTTAGGTGTACCATGTAGCTTTTGGATATTCTCCAAAAAAGCTTTAGCCACTGCACTTGTTGTAAAAGGATGTGCTAATGCAATGAAATGTGCATATTTAGTGAGCCGATCAACTACCACCATGATGACATTATGACCTTTAGATTTGGGAAGCCTTGTGATGAAGTCCATGGATACCTCTTCCCAATGCTGGCTAGGAATAGATAAGGGTTGCAAGAGACCTGGTGTCTTAATTGTCTCCCCTTTATGCCTTTGACACACCAAACATTTAGCCACAAATTTTTGAACATCACCCTTTAGCCCTTCCCAAAAGAAATCTTGCTTGACTCGATGATATGTCTTCAAAAATCCTGAATGACCACCCACTGGAGACTCATGCAACTCTGTGAGAATCTTGATTTTAAGGTTGGATTTCTTGCAGATACAAACGCTCTTTATACCAAAGAGTATCTCCCTTCCAACAAAACTTATCTGAACTACTAGGATCACTTTTTAATTGTTCGATGAGATTACTTGTTGCAACATCATTTTGCCACTCTTCTTTGGCTTCCTCCACCCAATTTGCTTGTAATATTGAAAGGGCACACAATAAGGCTTCATCTTTCTCATCCTTCCTTGTGCATCTGCGACAATATTTTCTTTCCCTTTCTTATATACAATCTCAAAGTCATATCCTAACATCTTAGTGACCCATTTTGTTGCTCTTCAAAAGATAGTCATTGTTCCAAAAAATATTTTAGGCTATCATGATCTGTCTTAACCTTGAAATGTCTACCCAATAGATAAAGGGCATTGTTTCACGCATGGGTATTGCTAGCATTTCCTTCTCATAAATAGGTTTTAGTAGATTCTTACCTTTTAATTGACGACTCTCAAAAGAAATTGGTCAACCTTCTTGCATGAGCACTGCTCCTATCCCATTTCCAGAAGCATCACATTCCACAATGAATTCCTTGGTGAAGTCAAGAGTGGCAAGTATTGGAGTTGTACACATAGCCTCCTTCAATCTCTCAAATGTTGTATTGGCAGACTCGTTCCAATGAAAAGAATCCTTCTTCAATAGAGTGGTGAGAGGTGCTGCTATACTACCATAATTCTTCACAAATCTTCTATAGTACCATGTCAATCCAATAATCCTCGGTTTCTTAATGGTTTTGGAATAGGCCATTCCATGATAGCCTTAATTTTGTTAGGGTCCACCTTTACTCCTTCATGTGAAACTATGTGTCCCAAATACTCCACCTCTGTAAGACCAAAAGCACACTTGGATGGCTTAGCATAGAGTTTATGATCTTCAAGTATTTGTAATGCTTGGTCCACATGTTGCAAATGTTCTTCCCAAGTCTTGTTGTAAATCAATATATCATCAAAGAATACTAACACAAACTTTCTCAAGAACTTATTAAAAATGGAATTCATCAAACTTTGGAATGTAGATGGTGCATTGGTAAGACCAAATGGCATCACCAAAAATTCATAATGACCCTCATGAGTCTGAAATGTTATCTTACAAATATCTTCCTCCTTAATCCGAATTTGGTGATAACTAGATCTAAGATCTAACTTGGTAAAAAACATAGCTCCATTTAATTCATCTAGCAAATCATCAATGACTGGAATTGGAAACTTATCTTTAATAGTGTACATGTTGAGCACTCTATAATCTGGACACATGCGCCAAGTATCATCCTTCTTACGTACCATCACCACCGGTGAGGAGTAAGCACTTTGGCTATGCCTGATGATTCCTACCTCTAGCATCTCTTCAACAATTTTTTCTATCTCACTCTTTTGTATATGTGGATACCTGTAAGGCCTGATGTTCGGTGGTTGGCTCCCCGGGACTAACTTGATGGCATGATCATGATCCCTCTTAGGAGGAAGTCCTTTAGGCATATCTTTAAGAACAACTGAGTGACGATCAATTATAGCTTGCAAATCTGGATGAGTAGGAGTAATAGATTGAGAGACTTCTAATGAACATAGTTGGGCCACAAATCCATCCACTCCTTTCTTAAGAAACTTTTGCATTTGATGAGAGCTTACCATTTGTGGAGATTTTTCCTTCAACCCCTTAGCTCTACTAGCCTTCCTTGATTGAAATCTCATGAATAGTTCTTGGAAGTTCATCTTAGTTGTTCCTAATGTAGTAAGCCATTGTACTCCCAAAACAATATCGCTACACCCATGGATATCACATACATTGGGGTATCAAGTTGATAATCTCCCATGGATAATTTAATGCTATGACTTCCACTGAACAACTAAGCGTACCACCATCTGCAATCAAACTTGAAACTCTAGAGTTGGATATATGAAACAATTTAGGCAGTAGCTAACTTTTTGTTGATGAAATTATGAGTACTACTTGAGTCGATCAACACCTTACCTTCTGCTTCTTTAGGAACCCACCACCTTGAGAGTTTGTGGAGCACTAAACCTGAGAGTGCATGACAAGAAATGATTGGTTGAGAATCATGTGATTCCTCATTTGACTCCCTTTCATCTTCTAGTATGGGTTCCTCCTCTTCTTCCTCATTGGGACCTTCAATATAAAACAATTTCTTTTCACTACATTTATGTCCTCGACTGTATTTGCTATCACAATTGAAACACAAGCATTTTGCTCTTTTCTCCTCAATTTTTTGTGGAGTCAACTTAGTAGGTTGTGTTGAATATCCTTTCTCTCTTGTCACATTAGCCCCTTGCTTCTTAGGAATCAAATATTTCTCCTCTACCCTATGTGCTAAGATAAAAGACTCATTTATGGAACTAGGGCTAAACATGCGTACCTCATGTTGAATGTGATCCTTGAGACCACCCAAGAATAAGTCATTCAAGTTGTCCTCTGTAATTGTATCCACCCTTAAGGACAGATTTTGGAATTGTTGAATATAATCCTTAACTAATCCTGTTTGTTGAAGTTTAGCTAGCTGGCTGAAGAAGTTGTCTGTGACACTATTGCTATATTGGCTTGGAGTTCCTCTGTAAAAATTGACCATGAGATGGTGAGCCCCTTTTTACTTCGATGAGTGCAAAGCCAACCATACCAAATGAATTGATCTAGTTCTAGATATAAGGAAGCCATCGTGACCTTTTGTCCATTTGGGATTTGGTGTACTTAAAAAAAAATCTCCATTTGGTTTATCCATGTTAGAGGATCCTTACCATCGAACTTGCGCATATCCACCTTTGGAAATAAATTCCTAGATCCCATAGGAGTACTAAAGCTTGTGTCAGTAGTAGCTGGCCTAGAATTTTCACCTTGGCCGCTTGAGAACTCCTTTCTTGATTCAGCTATGTAGGTGCTTAACATGTTTCACATGTCTGACATATCCATATTAATTGAGGAAATTTCTTCCTTTAACTTATTGATTTCTTCATTATGAGTAATATCCTTGATTGTTTCACCATCCTTATCAGGAGTCTTCCCCAGAGTGACAACATTTTTTTTACCCCTTGTTGCAAGCCCTATCATGATGGAAACCACTAATATTGAAATAAATCACACAAATGAAACTTAAATTATCTCAAATTTTTACTGTAATCTCCTTTAGTATGTCTTCAAAAACCCAATAAAAATTAGACTCCAATTCAACAATATGTGCGAGATATGTAGACTCCAAAAAAAAATAGTGTAGAAACCCTAATTCTAAAATAATTCGCTTAATTCTACTCCAATTCTTCTGAAATCTGGACTGTAGCTTCTTCAATATGTTCTTCAAAAACCCTTTAAAAATCAGAAAAAAATTCACCAAAATCTAAAATATATGCTCTTCCCAATATCGAGAAAAACCTTGCCTCTATGGTGCCAAGATCATGCTCTGATACCACTTGTTAGGAAATAACTTGCACAATAGAAGAATATGATATGAAATATGCTGCAAATACTTGAGAATAACTGAGAATAACAAGCCACTTCAAGGGGGAAAACCTCCAAATATCTCTAATGAGAACACACTTCACACTTGATGATGAAATAAGACTCACAACCTCCTATATATACCTATTTATGCCAAGGATATCACCTAGGCCGACTTAGACACACCTATATAAGACTTAGGCCGACCTAAACAACTAAATAACAATATATTAATGATAATATGACTTAATAGAGAGTTAAGATAGCCATAAGCTGACTATTCATAACCCGATGTACAATAATATTAAGGGCGTAGCATTGACATTTACCACAACTATGCAAATGAATCAAAGGAGGGAGAAATTTCAATAAAATTGCAAAAAATAGAAGATTAATTGTATGTGAAAACTGGTGATGAAATTGAAGGAGTATATATAGTAAAAATTAAAGAACTTAAAAATATTGGAGATGCCATTAAACAAAGATATAAGGAGGAGGGAGCTTGTTCGCAAGCAGTTGTTAACTTAATGCACTATTACTAGTTATCAAAATTTAGCTTAATCTACATATGCTAAATTTAATCATATAGAACCCAAAGAAAAACAAGATATTATCATCAAGTATAACAATTTAGAGATGTTTATTCTTAGAAAAATATGAGAGTAGGATGTAATGCCAAAGT
Source organism: Sequoia sempervirens (assembly GCA_007258455.2). NCBI lineage: Eukaryota > Viridiplantae > Streptophyta > Pinopsida > Cupressales > Cupressaceae > Sequoia > Sequoia sempervirens. Next base: position 72,713,679 of record VDFB02000015.1, read on the forward strand.
GTGCAGATCTAATACTTCACACTAATAATTTCAAAACGAGAGCTAAGGTTTTGAAGATATTTTGTAATCATGTCACAACCCAAGCCAAAATCCATTCCCAAGGTTAGGGACTTCAAAGAAGTTAGAAAATAAAGATTTTAGGTAAGAATGATTTCAAAACCTACGAAGAATGGTTAATTTTCTTAAATGAAAATTATAATAGTTTCTCTTTCCTTATTCTAATTCCATGTTACTTTTAGAAAAATAAATTTAATTTATTTATTTTTGAAAAGTGAGACAAAATATAACCAAATAAAGTCTATTTATAATTATTATTATATTTTCAAGAATTAGTTATAAATTAGTTATGGATTAAAGAACTATATATTATTTCATTAGTAAGAGAAAAAGGGTTTCATTTTCTCTGAAGAGACTCAATAAACATTTTGTGGAAAGGACAAGAGTCTTTTTGCTCTACAATTTTGATCAATAAAGAAATTAGTATTTGTTGGTCTATGTGCCCATATTATATTTCCTTATACTTTGAAGTTGAAATTATAGTTCTTATATAATTATTTTTCTATATTATATAGTATATAAAATCATTTTAAATCTATTTCATGCAAATCTAGGTTGAACTAAATATAAATTTATCTAGTATGTTTGTTAGGAAATCTATTGGGAAGGATTCTTTCTTATGTTAGATGAATCTCTTATTTACAAATCTTAGTTGCATCCTTTTGTATTAAAGTATATTTTTAAAAGATAAATATTTGATTTTTTTGTGTTATTATGAATTTTATGCTCTTTTTCTAGAAAATATATGAGTTGCAACCTCTTAATATAAGACAACCTAAGGTTTTCCTTTCTTTCTTTATTTTGAATTATGTTAGCCTACCTTTCTTTCTTTCTGATAAAAAGCATACCCCAAAAATATAAATATATTAGAAGAGGGAGATATCCCTCTTAAGCATAGAGGAAGGTGATTTGTTCAATTAAAAATTATCCAATGGTTATAATATGTGTCACTATTGATTAGGTGAGTCTAAGTTGTTTAGAATGAAATATTGTAGTGGTGAATTTATTTACCAAGAACATAGTAGTAAGTAAATTCAACATATTACAATATTTTAAGCAAATCATGTATCTATCTATCTTGAGGTACTAGTATAGAGTCATGATCCTATAATATAGACATTCCAAAGAAATGATAAAAAATCCCAATTCATTTTTTTAACTTGGATTAATTTGTACTTTAATAGAATATCATTAAGGCGTGAAATTTTTACAAACATAAGTTCTTATAAAACTTAAATGCTTCTTCAAATAGTAAATCATAATTCTACTAAACATATGCAACCAATTTGTAGGATTTCTCTCTACATAATTTGTTAATGTGAAAACAACCCATTACAAGTAGATGCATTATACCCAAGAAGTTTAGATAACTTTTTAAGTTCATAAAAATATTTTAAATTTGCTATAAATCAATGATGCTATCCTTTGACAATCATTCATGTGAAAGCATCGAGACATCCACATATTATAGTCTTATAATGCCATAATTGCTAGGGAAGACGAACATTAGAAGATGATTACAAGGTCACTTCATTACTTGGTCCATTATAAATAAAAAATTAAATAAATATAATGTCTAACTCAACTCAAAATTAAATTGGAAGGGATAATTATCAAGGACTAAATATAGTTCACATACATGATTAATCAAATAAGGAGATTAGAGAGTATCTAAAACAAGGCTCTACCAAAAGCTTGATTTATTAAATAATTCCACTAGTACAATAGTTCATGTAAGGGAATGAATATTATTACTTTGTCACATAAACCCATTTAAATTATATCATCTTATCATACAAAATTAATAAAAATGATGAACATCAATGATTCAATCAATTTTGATAAATTTTCTTTTAATTTTCTTTATGCACAATTCAAGTATCACTAAGAAAAAAAATCTCTCTATTACTTCAATAGATAAATTATTCATAATCATAAGGTTTTGAATATTACTTATCTAAATATATTTGAATCTTTCTAAACATTATTAGTAATAACCAAGACAAGAAAATATAACACAAGGGTCTTATAATTCTCTTCTAGAATTAAAAATGTACAAGGGCTCATTTATTTTTACTTTTAGTCTACCCTATTATAGATGTAAGTATACAACTAGGAATAATGAGAAAGAAGGATATCCACATTTAATGCAAGGAGCAACAATAAAACAAGTCACAATTTTTTTAAGGAGAGAACAAGAAGGAACACATTTTAAAAATTACAATTCTTTAATTCAATTTGACAAAAAAAATCAAAAAGGTTGCAAGAAACAATTTTTTTGGAAATCAATATAGGGTACTGCCCCTTACAGTGTTTACCGAAAAAAAAATCTCTCTAAGAGAGGGAACCATGAGTTCTTTTTGGTGTACGCAAAAAAAATTGAGGCATTATAGGTAAAAAATGGAAATAGCTTCACTTGTATACTTGCACATTGATTAGATGTCCTAAAATATAAATTGGTCCTCCCTCTCTCTCTCTCTCTCTCTCTCTCTCTCTCTCTCTATATATATATATATATATATATATGAGAAGAGATTTGTATTGTTATTGAGCCATTCTTTTTCTTTTTAAGGAAGAATGACTTAAAGCTAAGGGAACACCCACCAAAAAAATGAAGCAACAAAGTAAAGAAAAAATGTAGATGTAAATATCATCAAGAATATCATATTGACAAACCAAATGATGTAGAAGAATATCTGGAAGATACAAGCCAAACATAAGGTTAAAGATTAAATAATTTATTGAATATTTTATTTCTATCATATTCTAACATATTTTTCTTTAAATAATTTATTTTAGAGACAAATTAGAAAGATTTAATTTTTAAAATATTGTTTGATTGAATAAACTAGTATTTTTAATACCATGGACTTAAGAGTATAATATAGAAGCTACTCATGTCTACAATAATTTATATGAGAAACAAATTTTCATTTAATTTCAAAGTATAGGGCTCATCATAAAAGTCAAAACTACTAAGCTCTATGTGAAACCTTTGAAATTTAAAAAAAATCATAAAAGAGTTGAAAAATATTATTACTGGCTTGCTTCGTACTATGACTAATGATATCATCTTCACTTGTATTTTTTATCATCATTCGATAAAAAATCTATAGAGATATATGTAAACTTAGGTTCTAAACAAGTCATGATTTGCATACTAGACCCTACATAATAGTGTGTAGAATAGAACATATAATTTAAACATATGTAATATCGATTTTGATTTCATCATGAATATAATAGCTCTTGGCAAATTAACAGAGTTATAGCAATATAGAATATACACTTTTATCTCTTTTTAAGGTTATCCATTCAAAATTTCCTTTCAAATACTAAGGAATACACTACATACACTAGGTGCGTATATCAATGTAATACTCTAGAATATTCTAGAATGTTTTAAAAGTTTCACTTTATATGTAATAAGATCTCAAAAATATTGAATTTTATGTTATATTTTAAGACAAAAAATGTAGTTATTAAATTTTATCTTATCTATCTACATGTCAAAATACTTAACATGTGTATCCATGTGTATACGAATAATATGTTGATAGTAAAAATTAGTTGGACCTAACTTTATACAAAGTACTATTTGAGACCATGTAAAGATATTAATGTATTGCCCATAAAAATGGGTATGAAAAAATAGAAATATATTTTTCACGAGAATTTCCATTCTCTTACTCTCACATACATCTTAAATAGATTACACTATTTATATACATATTTAAAATTAACTATAGCTTTCCTTAAGACTATACAAATGATATTACTAAAGCAAAAGGTAAGGCTATATAGTGATAATCAACTACGAGGTTGACCACAATCATTCCACATGCCTTGTTCTTACAATGTATGGGATGCCCATCATATTACTCACATTGCTTTCATAATGAATAAAATATATGTCCACCCAAATTATACTTGAATCTTATTAAAAACACTAAAGTTTTTTTTAATATACTAAATTCTTAGTAAAACTTAAACATTCAAATCAGATCCAAATTTCTATTTATTTCAATTTTACATCTATTATCTAATATATAAACATTATATGTATATAACAATATAGATAAAATTTTCATATATTTTAAAATTAATACAATAAAATAATTTAATGGAGAAAAAATTTAAACCAAAATTAATACAATTAAAACAATTTATGAAAAGAATATTTAATCAAATAATATTTTGACTTAAGTTAATATTAAATATATTTAATATACATAATCATTATTTATAAAATCCCCAATTTCATTTAAAAATAGCAATTACATTGATAGGATTACTATATGATAACAAGGGATGAATTGTAATGATGTAAGTGTGTTAATGAAAACTATTAAAGAGTTGGCTATATTTAATAAATAATAAAACTATAAAATAACTCTAAAATTAAAAAAAAATCTTAGTAAATACAAAGAAAATAATTTTAAACTAAAATAAAATAACTTTTAAATAAGTAAAACAACTATTAAATAACTAAATAATATAACTCTTCAAATAAAAATAAAAATAAAGTAATATAAAATAATAGTTAAGAAAATAAAATAAATTTAAAATATATCTTAAGTATATAAAATAAATACAAATCATATCAATAAAATAAAATAAAATTTAAATAGTTTTAAAGTAAAATAAAACTAGTAATTTTTTATGTATAAAATAATATTGAAAAAATGGGGTTGTTTATATTAATACATGTAAAAATGATTAAAACATATGTTTGATAACTTAGAATATGAACCAACTAAATAAACTTCCTTCTATTGTTGTGCACATATTTGTATTGGCATGCGACAAAAATTCTCTAATACCAATGATTTGGATCCTAGGTCATTCAAGGGACAAACCACTCCTATGAAAGACGAGGTTTATAGAATATGAAAATTTGGAAGACAAAAGATAGTTAACCAAATGCACAATTAAAATAGAAGTCTTTAGCAAATATTTGTTACTTTTATTCACAAACTATAATAAAATAAATTACACGATAGAAGGAAATGTGTTGAAAATACTTATACTACTTGAGAATAATAAGCTACTTCAAGGGGACAAACCTCCAAATATTTCTAATAATATAATTTATAATGTGATGATAATAAACTAACCAATAGCTACTATATATACCCTTCTTATGCCCTAGATGTCACCCAAGTTAACTTACTTATCTAAATATAACATCTAGGACAACCTAAATATCTAAATGAGAATATAATAATGATCATAAATTAACTAATTAAGAGTTAAGGTAGACGCAAGTTGACTACTCATAACCCTATGAATACTATAACATTAAGGGCATAACATGCCTCCCTCTTCAAAGAATCTTTATGTTTGATATTGATCAATTATGGATGCTTCTACATGAAATATTTATCTTCTCATTGGGTATCTTCAAATAGAAATTCTTTCATTGAATGAGATACTCTATGATTGTCCCAATCCTCAACTTCTTTGTGCATGTATGGAGGATTAATTGTGGAACCAGCATGATTCTTCCTTCTTGATCTAGCTATATTAATATTATGTATGTAGGGATCTATTGCCCAATCACCTTCTTTAAATAGTAAACTTTAAAAACTAGATGCATCTTTGTTATTGGAGGTAACTCAAGTTTGTAGGATACATTGCCTATCTTCTATAGAATCTGGTATATGAACCATAATATTTTGGTGTTAACTTGTTATTATTTTTTTGTTTCTTCACCTTGACATTGTCTTATGAGTTTTTAATCTCAAGAAACCCCAATCACCTACTTCAAAACTCCTTTCACTATGGTACTGGTCAAACTATTGTTTCATTTTGTTTTGTGCCATGGGAAAATTATCTTTGAGTTCTAAAAGTAATTATTGTTGATTATTCAAGATCTTCCACAACTTGAAATCCTGGTGTCACCTTCAATTATGATGTGATCGATAGGGTATGGCATCTATATAATACCATAAATAGGGACATTTTTTAAGAATGATGGAAGTGTTATATCACCATTTTGCTAGCAATAGTCAATCTACCCATTGAAATTGTTTATCTAGAGTGAAATAATATAAATATCATTCCAAGAACCTATTTATGACCTTAGTTTTCCCATATAATTGAGGATGGTATGAGGATGTGTGAATAATTGAGTTCCCAAACAAGAGGATTAATTTTTCCAATTTTTTTTAGTAAAGATAGGATCATGATCTAAAATGGGCTTATTTGGTGAGGCAATCCACCACTACCATGATGATAGTCCTACCTTTAGATTTTAGAAGACCTATGATGAATTCCATGGAGATATTTTCCCATCACTAGCTTAGAATAACTAAGAGTTGCAAAATACCAAGTGTCTTATTTGTCTCCCCTTTAATTCTTTGACATACCACACATTTTTCTATAATTTTTTGAACATCATCTTTAAGACCTTCCCAAAAGAAATCATGCTTGATTTGATGACATGTCTTCAAAATTCCTAAATGACATCCAACTAGAGAACCATGAAGCTCTTGAAGAATCTTGTGCTTGAGGATGCAGTTCTTAGATAGGTACAATATTTATTTATACCATAAATATTCTCCATTCCACAAAACTTATTTGAACTATAGGAATAATTTTATAATTGTTGAAAATGATGTCTTATAACAACACTATTTTTCCACTATATTTTGGCTTCTTCAACCTAATTTTCTTGTCAAAATGAAATGGCACACAATAATGCCTCATCCTTCTCATCCTTCTTAGATAGTGGATTAGCCACAATATTCCCCTTCCCTTTCTTATTAGATGATCTCAAAGTCATAACCCACCATCTTAGTGACCCATTTTTGTTTCTCTTTAGAAGATAATCATTGCTATAAAAAATATTTTAGCCTATCATGATCTATCTTAACCTTGAAGTATCTATCCATAAGATATAGCCTTCACTATTTCACCACATAAAGAATAGTTAGCAACTCCTCATAAATTGATTTGAGTTGGATCTTTCCATTCAATTGATGAATTTCAAAAGTAGTGGGCGTGCCTTCTTTCATGAGAAATACTCCTATTCCATTTTTTGAAGCATCACACTCTACCATAAAATCCTTGCTAAAGTTTGGAATGGTTAGAAATAGAGTGGTACACATAACCTCCTTTAATTTCTCAAATTTTGTGTTAGCTAATTCATTTTATTAAAATCATACTTCTTCAATAGAATTATTAAGTGTGCTACTATCTGGCCATAGCTCTTCACAAATATTCTATAGTATCCAATAATTCCTAGGAAACCCCTCAAGTTCTTAATGGTTTTAGGAAATGGCCACTCCATTATAACCTTGATTTTTTTAGGATCAACCTTTACTCCTTCAGAAGACACTTTATGATCCAAGTACTACACTTCTTTCAGACCAAAAGTACACTTGGAAGGTTTAGCATAAAGTTGGTGTTGTTTGAATTTTTGTAATGCATGGTCTACATGGTACAAATGGTCTTCTCATGTCTTGCTATAAATCAATATCTCATTTGAAATGGTGGAAAAGGGGGGGTCATAGGTCCTAAATTCAAAGAACCTAGGATGAAAGGGTCCTTTTCTAAGATTTCATTAGAATGCCAACCAAAAAGACAAGAGACTGACTTTCAACCTCAATGGTGAGCCAATCAGACCTAGGCTGGTAGTTCTTCAGAGCCTTAGGATGATTAAGACTCATATGAAATGATTTTAAATGATGAAACTAATTAAACTATATGACCTAATATGTAAAATATAGATTCACAAAGATAAACATACTATAACAACACTTTGCAAGAAAATTTGGGAGATATCAGAGAGTACATATACCTGTCAACAAAAAATTGATTTCCACATGTGTAGAGGGAATAGTTCACCCCTAGGAAAATGGTTATTTAATTAGGCTTCCAAAAACACTTTTTATAGTCCTTTGGTACTAGATATGAAAATTCTTTTCCACCTACAAATTTTTCGCAATGTCAGAAATGAATTCTGCAACTTAGTTTCCATAGGTTGACAAGAATGATGACAAAAAATACAACAATGCAAAATTTCTCTTCAAGATCTCTTCAATCCTTCTTCAACCTATAACCTACACATACACAAAGAGGGAAAAATTTTTATGCAAATAGGGGTTTGCCTCAGCCAATCCCTATGAATAATATTCCCACTTTCACAATGGTAATGTCAATGACAAAAACCTTAATGGAAAGGAAGGAAATGATGAATGAACAAAATGTTGCAACTCACCACCATTCAATAGCTTCCTTGAAGGATTGAAGTCATACACATCACTTCAAGGGAATTGGATCTTTCTTGCTTGATTTGCTTGAATTGCTTGAATTGTTGAATGCATGAATACCTACAACACTTGTTAGCCTTCATAAGACAACACGAATACACATGAACTTTGACATGATGTAATAATCTTGATTGTTGCTACAAATGACTGATAATCCTACTCTTGAATGCATAATTATACTCTTGAAAATAATGCTTGATCATAAGTTCTTCTCCAAATTATTGCTTCTTAGCTTTCAAATGATAAAAATATTGTGTTTATGGGTGTTTATCCAATTTCCCAAAAATTAGATTCCAAAAGTGGACACTTGCAACTTAAATTTTGATCATTAAAATGCCGCCAAAAACATATTTTAATTTGGGTCTTGTCTCATAAAGGGGGCCCATTTTCCCATGGGTCAATTGGTCTTGGCCTATACTTCTAGGACACACATGATCCAAGGCAATTTAACTATTAAATGCATTTATTTAATGTTGGTTTCCCTTTTAGAAAATAGTAAGAATAAGGTTTTGGAATGCATAATTTGACAAATTAGAAGCTTAATTAAGTCCAATAAATTAAGGGACCCAAACATAGTGTGAAATTATAAAGGTATACAATTTTCTACACTATATTTACACCCCAATTTAGTGAGATTATGAACTTACACTCAAAATTACACTAAAGTAGAGAAATATGTGTCAAGGGAGGTCCAATTGTACAACTATTAGAAAGATAAGATGACAAAGGATCAAGGAGAGTGACCAAGCCCCCAATATCTATGATCTCATGGAAAACCAACATAGGCACAAAAGAACACACACATGTGTAGCAACAAGGTACATGCAATAGGCTATCATGGTATCAAGCTTGCTAGGGAGAAGGGGATTGCTAGATTATGGGTCGAAGGGGACTCTTTGAACATAATTAATTTCCTAAAGAATTCCTCCCCGCCATCTTGGTTAATTGAAAATTTTATTTTGGACTCTCGCTCCATGCTACATGAATTCAATGAGGTATATATTTCCCATGCCTTTCGTGAGGCAAATGGGTTGGCAAACCTGTTGGCGAATCGTGGGGGTGACATCAACTATATCTTGGGAGGTTAGTGATAACTTTCCCATTGATTT
>VDFB02000015.1:72723220-72775163 GCA_007258455.2 Sequoia sempervirens
GAGTGAGAGAGAGAGAGAGACCTGAGAGAGGGAGAGGGGGTAGGAAGGTGAGACTTGAGAGAGAGAGGGAAAGAGGGAGGGAGTGGGAGAGAGATAAGGGGTAGAGCGTTAAACGTAGAGGGTAGAGGGTTTAAGGGTTTAGATTTTAAGGGTTAAGGGTTTAGGGTAGAGGGGAGAGAGATAGAGGGAGTGAGAGAGAGACACTTGAGAGAGGGAGATGGGGTACTGTTATTCCTTGCAAAAACAACCCACTTTGATTTGGATCAAAATGGGTCCCCCCCTTCTCTTTTGATTTTTCTTTGCCTTTGTTATTTGTTTTGTTTTTGGGTTTCTTCTGTTTCTCCTTGTTTTATCTTTTGTTCTCTCTATTTTAAATTTTGTTTCTGCCTCAGTTGGAATTCGGGTTTTCTCTTGAGTTTGGGATTTTCCACCCCATCCAGATTTTCCTGGATCTCGCTCGGACTCTGGATGAGCGTTGTTGTTTGGGGATTTTCGGTCTTCGCGAAAATCCGTGTGGACCTAATTTTTGCGGATTTCTTTCTCCCTTGAATTTCCTAAAATCTGTTGTTCCCTGTTTGTTTTGACTTTGCCAGAATGTCTTCTCCTTCACGAAAATTTGTCCTGAGCGGATTTCCTCAGAATCTGGCAGAATGTGAAGAAGTATGGAGTAGTAAGGCTAGTTAATAAATGATGATGCATTTTATAAATAATTGATGCTATTTTGAGATCTCACATGTTGTTCCTTGATTGATAATGATTGGATTAAGTTTCTAATGGGTATTTTCATGATTATTCCATTGGAATCCGCCTGACTTAGAATTCTCTTAAATTCCTCCCTGGCTTGGATTCTGCAGGTTGACCTGAAACCCAAACTGCTTGTATGATCATTTTGTTTGAGAATTTAATGACACCTTACTAACATAGGATTCGTTTCAATGATGATTTTGTTTTATTAACTTTTGTTTGTATGATCTTTACCGTGGTTTTCTTTGTTGAATGTAGGATTAAATCCTACACATGATGATATTTTCCAATGGGCTCAGTTGGAAGGCATTCCTCAATCCAGTTGATCATAAAAATCAGCTATGGCAAAGTTGGCAGCACCCTAGCGATGTCACAACGATCAGAAATTTATGTAGGCACTTATTGCCAAGACATCATTCATCATATTCACGACTAAGAGTTTCCTATCGGCGTAAGTTGGTCTTTGGGGGACTGTCTTGGAAAAATCTCCATGTCTCGCCGACTGCTGTCAAAAGGATTCATATATCGGCATAAGGTTTTCTCCCAGCCAAGAGGTCTCGGTGAAAGTTTCAAGTCTCGCCGACCGTCAACAAAGAAAACACACTTCAGCAAGACTCAACTACATTGGCGTAACATCTCACTAAATGGCTTCAATCACACCGACATAGCGTGGGGAATTTTATCAGTATGTCTTCAGGGAGAGAATGAAAGGGGTCTTGCCGACAGGGAGGGGTCCCATCAAAGGTCTAAGGTCAGCGGTAATTTTTCCTTCGGTAGGAGATCTTGTCAATTGGCATGGGTCTTGCCAATCAGGAGAAGTCTTAGCGAAATGAAGAGGCATCGACATAGCAGTTGGATCTCGCTAAGAAGTCTCGGTGACCCCGAGGTGTCTTGCCGATGGAATCAAGTGAGCTCGGAGAGTGAAAGAAATCGGCAAGAGTCTCCCCGACTTGGTTGGGTATCCCCTAAAGAAAGAAAGTCTCACCGAGATGTCTCGGCGAGAGGAGCTCATCTCCCCAAAATGAAAAGCATCATTGAAAGGCCTAGGGTTTGGTGTAATCTCTTGCTGACTCGGAATGGTCACACTAAAGAAAAAGGGACCCCATTGGAAGAAATGAAGAAATTGGCAAGAAGAAATAAGTTTGGGGAGAAAACAAAAAGCTCGTCATAAGGTCTGGGCGACTATGGAGAGCTTCACCAAAACAGAATGGACTCAATGAGAAAAAAAAGGGTTGCTATGATGTCTCCCCGACCTCGGAATGTCCTATTAACTAGTGAGCAACTTGGCGAAAGAAGAAGACCTCGATATAAGGTCTCGGTGAAGAGGAAAGGTCTCACTGACGTGAAGTAATATCAGCATAATCTCTTGCTGATTCAATAGGGTCTATCTGAAATTAAACAAAATTTCCAAAGGATATGGGACTCGATGTAATGTCTCACTGACTCATGAAGGTCACACTAAAACAAAGGAAATCGGGGAGACTCCAGAAGAATAAAGGGAACTTGGTGAAATGTCTGGGTGACTCCAAGGTGTCTCAATGAAAGAAATGGAGGTTGGCAGAAGGTTGTGGCTTCGGCATAATGTTTGGCTAAAAGAATGAAAGTCACACCGAAAGGAAATGGGCTTAGTAAGAAGAAAGAAGATCGGGGAAAGGTCTCCCTGAAACATTATAGTCTCCCTGAAATCAGAGATTAGCTCGCCCGAGGAGTCTGGCATCGTCGAGACTCTTGTTGACAAAATAAGCTCGGGGAGAAAAAGAAGACATTGTTATGAGGTCACATCGACAAGTGATACATGAAGAAGCTCACGGAGAGGAAAGACGTGCGCCAAGAGGTCTTAGCAAAACAAAGGAATTTTTCCGATTGGTTTTGTGAGCTCAGTATGACTTCTACTGCTTGCCGAAACGTCTTGTCGACTGTCTAGTGTCATGTTGATAACTGTATAATGGTGAAGTCGCATCGGGGAGACACTGATGGTGTCTCATCGACATGTGATGTTGATCAGACCACCTTTGACCGTCTGAGGAGCTCACTTGGCATATGCTCGACCAATCAGAAGGAGCCAAAAGAGTGACTCATCGGTCCCTTTCATCGATTGACTGCCCCTATAATGAAGAAAAACAAAATGCTAGCGAAGTGGATTCCTCCTGAGATCCAAAGGAAATGGTTCCACTCGGGTGAAAGGTTTAAATCTATAGGAAGGCCTGATGGCATTTCTAAGAGAATGGCCAAACATACAGAGAAGTCTAGAATAGAAGGAGGCCGAAGGAAAGAAGAAACTGTGAGTCATAGGGACAATTGTAGTGACTACTAGCAAGGAGGTAGATCAATATTAATGGAGATATTCTGAGCATTCAAGGCGACCCCAACAGAGTTCGAAGATGGACACGCAGACAAGAGAGTAAAGGTTGCAGCTGCAAAAGATCTAAGGTCATCACTGGAAAAACTTTTCAGCATGGAAAATAGGGCTTCACATTGAATGTAGTTTTGACTTTCCTCAAAAAGATCTAAGGGTTGACTCTCCCACGGTCTACAGATATTTTGTAAACCCTAGTACAGGGGACATCACATTCCTATTGGTACATTCTGTATATAAGGCATTTTTTCCTCTTTGTAAAGGTTAGCACTTCTAGATTAGAACTTCTAAGGTTAGAGAACTTTTAGACTGAGAACTATTTAGAGTTATAACTGTTAGGAGTTAGTCAGTTAACAGAAGGAGATAGAGTTGCATCTTGATTCTCAGTAATGAGAGCTTCTCTTGTCTTTTTTTTTAGCAGTTAGATTTCAATACAGACTGTAATGTATTTTCTAAGTTCTCTTAGTGTAGTTGGAAACAATCTGGAGCCTTAGATTCTCTTTACACTAGTGATTGTGCCAACTTTGTAAATATTGCTTATCTGTTTTACTAACAGTAGAAGCAATCATAGTTTAATCTCCTTCATGTTGTGTTCCAGAATGATATTTGTCTTAAATTGATCATTTGATTTGTGAAGTCTTCAAGGAATGAAATATTATTGTGTTTTATTTAAATTTTAATTAAAATCTGTTATGCGAATTAGCACTGTGAATGAAAGAGACTGTGTGTCAATCACAATTTTACTTTGTTTTGCAGTTTTGGTTTATAAATTCCTTGAAGTTAACAAGTCTGGTGAAGGTTGGATGAACTATTGTTCTTTTCTATTTCAAAAATCTGACTTATCTTTTTATATTTCTTTAAAAACGCTTGTTAGAGTAGGTTTTATTTCATGCTTGATCCTAGAACAATCCAGAAGCTCAACACTAGCAGGCCCCTTGAACATTACTGTTACATTGACCACTGAGGGTCATCAGCATAGTTGAGAACCAACTACAAAGACCTTGGGAGCTAAGGCATCCATGTGTTGCCTTTCTCTTTCAGGAGAAGCATAATAGCAATATTCTGCTTGCATTGTTGTTGTGCCAAAATTTCCATCAACAGGAACTGGCACTAGAAGGGAAAGCTGGATAAAGCTGGGTTTTCATCCCCAAAGAAGTCCCACAGAGTTTTTCAATTAGCTGAAAATCCACCACCTTTGATAGAACTGAAGACCCCAATAAGACATAAGAGTCATAAGACTGGGGCAACCATCATACCACCTTTATCAGCTCTGCTCACTCCACTAGACTTTTCACCAATACCCCAGTGGATACCTATCAAACCACCACCATGTCCAACTCAAGTGTCATCACAGCTAGTTCGATCCATCTAACAGCTGGCTCAACCACCACCACCCCCACCAATGGCTTTCTTTTAGAATAACCCCTCGCCATTGGGGACTATTCCTGGAGGTTTCCATGATATGCCCAAGAACCCTAAGAAATTCTACCCTAAATACATTCATGGGGAGTCAAGGAGTGCTAAAGAACACATATAGGCTTTTAAGGATGCCTGTGTAAGAGCCCAAATAGCTCATTAGGATGTGGTTTGTAGGTTGTTCCCTTATTCTTTAGGGGACATGGCATACAATTGGTACCTTAATCTTTATCAAGGTTCCATTTTGACTTGGACAGACTTGAAAAATGCCTTCATTAATCAGTTCAGAGTCTATGTAGATCCAACTCTTTTGTACCATCAGTTTTCCACCATCAGGAAGGAGCCAGGTGAATCCCTACCCCTGTTCAATACTAGGTTTCAACGGATGTATAGGAGATTGCAAGGTCCCTATCTAGTTACTGAGAATAGTGCTATCCAGGCATACTTTAGGGTTATAGACCCTTTGCTAGGTTTGTTCCTACAAAGAACTTATCAACTAGTTGATATTGATTCCCTATCCAAAGTTTATCACTTGGCTATTAAGCTGCAACAACAAACTAACTCTCAACCAAGTTTGGGAGGAGGTTTTCCTTCACTAGGGTATCATATGTCTAGCCCAACTCCTCTATTTAACACTGTCCCAGGAATTTCTCCTTCCCACTATGGGCCTGTATTTGAATTGCAAACTCAGCCTCCCATTCCATTCTATGCTAATAGGACTCCTGACCCTTTTCAACAACCACAGGTCCCTCAAGGTCCCCAGGGTCTTCATAACCAAGTTGGAACCCCAAGTCAGGTTGATCAACCACTTATTTCTAAGGTCGTTGAAAGTGAAAGGATAGTCCAACTTATAAATGAGGTAGAAACCTTGAAGAAAACACTGTCTCAAGTTACAAATGACATGGCTCAACTTCGGTTGAACCCTTCCCAAAACCAAGGGAACTACCCTAATCAAAATAACAACAACTAGGGTACTTATCAGAATAACAACAATTATAACTAGAGGGGCTATCAGGGCCAAAATTCATCTAATCAAGGGTACCAAAACCAAAATAGAGGGTATAACCAAAGGCCAAACAATAATAGGCAATGGAATACAGGGCCCAATAATGGGGGAGTTTCTCATAACTATCAAGCAAATGAGGAAAGAACACATACTGCAAGTGTGGCTGACCTCAACTTCATGACCAATTGGTGCAGGCTGCATAATACAACAGCCCATTCTGAGGTAAACTGCCCTCAAATGGAGAAAGTTGTTAAGATGGCACATGAAGATGCCCACACATTCTAGGGGAATTCAAACAAAGGAGGTGACTCACTGGATACTGCAATGGCTTATGATATTTTTGAAGAAGAGCCCTCATTCCCAATGCAAAGTGAGAATGAACCAGAGGGAGATTCATATGATGCCCAAGCCTTTTAGTCAAAAGGAGGACACTTCCTAAGAAATCAAAGTAAGGGGCCATTCACTACGTCAGCACCTCCTAATCACATGGTGCCTCCAAATCAAAGTGCTGATAATAATCCTCCTCCACCACAAGGCCCACCTGAATTCTATAACAAGGGTAATTCGTTTGGTGTTTTCAAAGGTGGTGCGAGTTGTAATATAGAATTTGACATAGTTTCTGAGATGCAGAAACAAAAAACTTCTTTGTCATATTTTGACATTCTAAAGTGGTGCCCTGCTCAAAGGGAGATAGTGCTGAAAGATCTGGAGCAAGCTGACAAATCAAAAGGAAAGAACAAGGTGGCACCTATTGGGGATGTGAATGCAGCCTTGTATAGAAACAAGGTAGGTACTCCACCTTTCCTTTTAAGTTTAAGAATTTCTGGGAAGAACCTACACAACTGTCTATTGGATTCAGGAGCTTTGGGCAATGTTATGTCATTTTCCATATGTAAGAAGTTGGGATTGAACCCCATTCAGACAAATAAGGTCATTCAACTTGAAAAGATAGAGGTTAATGTGGTAGGGGAATTAAGAAACTGATCTATTTAGGATCTAGGACAAATTGCTTATAGAATGCTTAACGTAAATGATCACTTAATACAATGCTCAAACGAATAAATGAACATAATATAATTGCGAAGATAATGAACTGAAAAGAAAGAGAGAAAATAAAGAGGAGAGCAAACGCAATTGATAACAAAGTTCATCCATAAGGACTACGTCTCTGAGCCCCTCTCCAACGGAGTGACCTATCTGATTATACTCCAAAAATAGTTACAATTGCTTCAAGACTATCTCCTTCAAGCACAACAACATGACGTTCCTCTGATGTGCATAAATGTCTTCAAAATCTCCTAAGCATTCTCTCATTCTCACCACTTGGACTTGGAAAAATCCCATCTTTACCCCTCTTTTTATACATAAAATTTTCCTAATTAGGCTCAACCATCAAATTAATGACATAACTCCCCCTATAGATTCGTATAACAATGCATTTGTTTTCTAGGAGCCTTTTAGTTTGATGGTTGGAGGTAGCTATGTTTATTTATGGCTTAATAAGCCATTTGTTAGAGGCTCAGCCAATAATAATACAATAAAATAAACTGTGGCCCATATATAGATAAAGCGTATCTCACGACCTACCAGTGGCTATTAATTTTGTTACAAGCATGGTCGGCAGTTTCAACCCCATCGGCCACGTTTTATACTGGCCACCAATGGATTTCAACCACAAAACAAACCGCTCCCTGTTTATAGTTAAACGAACGGCCGTGGGTGCAATGGTTTCCAGTGATTTCGGCTGATAGGAGGTCGTCGGTTCGAGCCACAACAGGATTTTTGTTGAAACAAACTCACCCGCCGGTCAAAGTAGCACAACTACAGAATGCCACGTGTCAGTGTTTAATTTGTCGACGATGCCAAGTCACTAGCCAACTAGATGCCAACTGTCTGCCACGCTTGAGTACGGAGTACCATGTCAACAGTATGGATGAACACGTGTCAATTTGTGATTGGTCCGTACAAGATGACTCAATTGCCACATGTCAAGCTGGAATTCATCCATGTGGAATCCGTACAGTATGGACTGACACGTCAGCATGATGATGTCATCATCTGTACTCTCAAGTCAACCAAACTTTGACTGCTTGTAACTCGAGCGTACGATGTCAGATTTCGACGAAATGAACGTCGTTGGAATCATCTCAATGAGCTCTTCGTGATGATGTTGGTTCTGTTGATTTTCAAGATGATTATTTTTTCTGCCTTCTGGATGACCCCTAAAGCCAGTTTGACTGGAAGTTTGACCGGTTGTAACTTGCACAAACGGAGTCCTTTTCACCCCGTTCAAGTTGCGATGGAATTAGGACGTCATTCTCTTTCTGATGGTGCTAAAATATGGAGCATTGGGAACACTTCAATTTCACTAAAAAATGTCCCCCGAATCAGGCCTCCCCACTGGAGAGCTTTTGGACCTCCGAAAGCTTGATTACTTGGAAAGTAAGTGAGGGTAAAGTTCCCTCACTTTACCAATCTCCATCCATCTTGCTTTGCTTGGATGTATCCCCTTCAGGCCCACTCTGAGGTACTCAACATCTCCTCTTCGTGAAGTTCTGACATTCCTATCGAGAATAACATCTTCCGACAACTCTGACATGTACTCTGGTGAAAGGTCATCAACTGATGGAACTTGAATGTCTGTGACTTCATCTAGGATCATTGGAGGCTCATACAATTTCAAATTCTCAACATTGACAACCGAGTAAATATGCATGTATGGAGGAAGATTGAGGTAGAAGGCATTGGTACCAATCTTCTCAAGGATCTCAAAAGGACCATACCTAATTGGCTTAAGCTTTTTACCTTCACCTTGCATCCTTTCCTTGCTGATATGTAACCAAACTCGGTCTCCAACCCAAAAATGATGATCAGTGCGATGCTTGTCATGGCGAACCTTGTATTTTTCTTGGCTCTATTCCAACTGTGCTTCCACTGCCTGATGAATTGCTTGGACTTTCTGAATGAACTTCAAAGCCTTCTCTGCATCATGGCGTCCATCTTCAACATCATCTTTCCCAAAAGAAAAATCCATTGGTGTCTTGGGCACATAACCAAAGCATGTCTCAAAAGGAGACCTCTTAGTAGAAGAGTGTACTGCATGGTTGTAGGCATGCTGCACATAATGAAGACTCTCATCCCACAACTTAGGATGCTTACTACAATACCCTCTGAGTAGATGCACAACTGTCTTGTTTACAACCTCTGTCTGCCTGTCGGTCTACGGATGGAAGGTTGTACTCTTCTTTAGTCTAGTGTCCATGAGTCCCCACAAAGCTAACCAAAATTCCCCCAAGAATCAAGAATCTCGATTCGATACAATAGAAGTAGGTAACCCAAAATGAACCCATACAAATTGAAAGTACATATGAGCTATCAGTTCAGCAGTGACCTGTTTCTTACAAGGCATCAAAATACACATTTTGCTGAACCGATCAACTACTACATACAAATAATCATGTCCCTTCCTAGACATAGGTAACCCCCCAACAAAGTCCATTGACACACTTTCCCATGGATGAGAAGGTACAGGTAGAGGTGTGTACAATCCTAACTTCCTGTTACTAGGCTTACTAGTTGCACACATAACACAACCTCTAATATACTTAGTTATAGTTTCTTGCATATGAGGCCAATAACAATATTTCTGCAGCTGAGTCAATGTTTTGTTTACCCCAAAGTGTCCTGCAATCAATGATGTATGTGCTTCTCTAATAACTTGTGCTTGTTCATCCTTTGGAACACATAACTTGCCCAAGTGATATAACAGTTTATCCTGCACATAATAATCTTTCTCTTCTACATGTTTTCCTTTCATTAAAGTAGCATAGATATCCTTAAAGTTCTCATCATTAGCATATTGTTCCTGAAAACTTTCATGAACCATAGAACTATTCTGAAGGATTATCAAAGCATTCATCATAGGAGGCCTAGAGAGCATGTCTGCTACTTTGTTATGTGTACCTTTTTTATACTTAATAACCAAATGAAACTGTTGCAAAAAACCCATCCACCGAAAGTTCCTACTTTGTTGCAGTTTAGTTTGTGAGTGCAAATACTGAAGTGGCTGGTGATCAGTGTGGATTACAGTTTCTTTCCCCATTATGTAATGTTTCCATTTTTTAACACTTTGAACTAAAGCATAAAGTTATTTATCATAAGTGGGATAGTTACATACTGCTCCTGAAAAAGTTTCAGAGTGGTAGCAAACTGGTTTACCTCCTTGCATGAGTACTGCTCCCATGGCAAATCCACTCGTATCTGTCTCGATCTCAAATGGTTGATGTAGATCTGGTAAGGCCAAAGCTGGTGCGGTGCTCAACTTTCCCTTCAAAGTGTCAAAAGCCTTCTTCTGTGGACCTCCCCACTAAAAAGTTGCTCTTGTACTAGTTAATGCATGCAATGGTGATGCTATATAAGAGAAATTTGCAATAAACTTTCTCCAGTACTGAACTGCACCTAGGAAACTTCTGACCTCTATGACTGTACTTGGCTTAGGCCAGTTTACAATAGCTTCGACCTTCGCAGGGTCTACTTTCAATTGACCACCCCCTACGACATAGCCTAAGTACACTAAGGATGTCTTAGAAAATTCACATTTAGACATCTTTACATAGAGTTTTTCTTTTCTCAATACATCAAAGACTTTTGTTTACATGACTTACATGATCTTCCCAAGTTTGATTGAATACAAGAATATCATCTAGATAAACTATGACAAAATCATCAATAAAAGGATGAAAGACATAATTCATGACTCTCATAAAGGTAGCTGGTGCATTACAAATCCCAAAAGGCATAACCAACCACTCAAACAGTCCCTGTTTTGTCTTAAATGTAGTCTTCCAAATATCATCTTCTGCAATTCTTATCTGATGATAACCACTTCACAAATCTAACTTAGTGAAATAAACTGCATGTTTTAACTGATCAAGTAAATCATCAATTCTGGGAAGAGGATACCTATTCTTTATCGTTATCTTGTTCAAGGCGCGGTAGTTAATGCACATCCTCCAAGTTCCATCTTTCTTTGGAACCAAGACAATTGGAGAACCACAAGGAGATGTACTAGGACGAATAACTCCTTTTTCCACCAACTCTTGAACCTACTTTTTAATTTCCTCATTCTGCATAACTGATAAATGGTACATGCCGATATTAGGAAGTGGCACATCCTGCTGTAACTGGATTTCATGCTGTATCTCTCTCTTGGGTGGCAACCCCTTTGGTTCCTGAAACAAGTCATCATAAGCGGAAATAATTTTGACCATTTCAGTTTTATGTTTTGGGTCACAACCCTTGAAGGCCTTAGATTTATCATCTTCTTTGGCTTTTACAAGCATTAATACAAAGTTCTTACTTGAGTTGACCAACCTCTTCATTTGACCAGCATTAACTAGTGTAAGATTAGTCTTCACCTTATGTGCCCGTACAATGTATTCTACCCCATCTTTAAAAAGATGATACTTATTCTCCCCCCTATAAAAGATTGCTTTTCTATCATAAAGATAAGGACTTCCCAACACAAGCCCACAAATATCCAAAGGAACTACATCTACTTCTACCTCATCAACAAAGTTTGCAGTGATAGCAAATCTCAATTTACATTGTTTAGTTACTTGTAATTGTGCATCATTGCAAACCCATCCAAGTGGATATGGCTTTGGATGAGGTGTTGTAGCCAAATTTAATTTCTTTACCACTTCCTCAGATATTAAGTTGACTTGGGAACCCGTATCAAACAATGTATCAACCTTAGTGTGTTTTGTTACAACATGAATGTGAAACAATTCGTTTATTTTCTTATCAACCTTAGGAGAAGATTCTTTACTTGTACTTGCACTGGCATTAGAAAAACTTGCATCAGAAGAGAGAGATATACCTTTCCCTTTACCTTGGATTCCGGCAGCAACAATCTTTGTCTCATCTTCGGAGTCAGAACCAAGATCCTGTTGAATCACTGCAATAGTCTTCTGCTTGCCTTTATTACCTCCATATCTTTTCGGCCTCTACTCAAGATGAAGCTTCCAACATCTTGAATCATCATGCCCCTCTTTCTTGCAATGGGAGCATGTGGGTTTCTCACCCTCTTTCTTAGCTGCAGCTGTCTTCTTCCCTTTGCCTTTATCTTCATCTTTTTCTTTCTCTTTAGACTTACCCTCGAACTTAGATGGCTTCTTGGAAAATTTATCACTAAAAGTGTTCTTACCCCTTGACTCTAAATGAGTAGCTTGAACAGACACCTCATCTAGATTGTTGGGACTCAACATCAAAATAGTGTGCCTAAGGTAAGAATGCAAACTACCTATGTACTTAAGTAACGTGTCTTGAGTATACAAGGGACCATTTAAAGCAATAGCCCATTTTCTAAACTCATGAGTATAATCCTGGACAAATTGCCCCTTACCTTGCCTAAAGGATAGAATTGTTTCCTAAGGGCAGCAACAAACTCCATCCAAGACATATTAACTTGACCATGGTGAGCAATTTCTTCTCGAGTCTTACTCTCCCACCAGGTGAGAGCTATACCTCCCAACCGGAGAGTGGCTAATTGGATCCTAGAAGCATCTTCTACTAGGCCTTGAATCCTACAGTACACTTCAACTTGCTGGACCCAATCATCTAACTTCTCAGCATTTAACTCCCCACAGTATTTAGGTAACTCAAATTTTACATCTAGCTTAATAACAGGCTTAGACTTGCTTTTAAATGGATTTACATTAGAAGAAGGAGAAGGAGAAGGAGGAGAAGGGGGAGGAGGAGAAGAGGGAGAAGATGGAGGAGAAGGAGTTTCTGGAGCTTTCTCCTCTGTGTCTTTCTGATCTTCCTGCTTCTTGTGCTTTGAAGAATCTCCCTTTTCGCGCTTCTTTTCTGCATAAAGTTCGTCCACCATTACCTTCATGTCTAGAAATAGCTTCTGGAAATCCTTGTTACTGAGCTCTAAACTTTGTCCACCTTCTTTTCCTTCCATTTGTGACGGTTGATTAGCTCTTCGTCCAATATCTGGATTATATTCTTCGAGTTCTCCTTCGCCTCGTTGAAACCTGGATCTTGTTAGCATTCAATTTCTGCAATACTAGCCACACACAAGCTCTAATACCAACTTGATCTATTTAGGATCTAGGACAAATTGCTTATAGAATGCTTAACGTAAATGATCACTTAATACAATGCTCAAATGAATAAATGAACATAATAGAATTGCGAAGATAATGAACTGAAAAGAAAGAGAGAAAATAAAGAGGAGAGCAAACGCAATTGATAACGAAGTTCGTCCGTAAGGACTACGTCTCCGGGCCCCTCTCCAACAGAGTGACCGATTCGATTATACTCCAAAAATAGTTACAATTGCTTCAAGACTATCTCCTTCAAGCACAACAGCATGACGTTCCTCTTATGTGCAGAAATGTCTTCAAAATCTCCTGAGCATTCTCTTGTTCTCACCACTTGGACTTGGAAAAATCCCATCTTTACCCCTCTTTTTATACATAAAATTTTCCTAATTAGGCTTAACCATCAAATTAATGACATAACTCCCCCTATAGATTTGTATAACAATACATTTGTTTCCTAGGAGCCTTTTAGTTTGATGGTTGTAGGTAGCTATTTTTGTTTATGGCTTAATAAGCCATTTGTTAGAGGCTCGACCAGTAATAATACAATAAAATAAACCGTGGCCCATATATATATAAAGTGTATCTCGCGGCCTACTGGTGGCTATTCATTTTGTTACAAGCATGGTCGGTGGTTTCAACCCTGCCAACCACGTTTTATACTAGCCACCAATGGATTTCAACCACAAAACAAACCGCTCCCTGTTTATAGTTAAATGAACGGTCGTGGGTGCAACGGTTTCCGGTGGTTTCGGCTGACAGGAGGTCCTCGATTCGAGCCACAACATGATTTTTGTTGAAACAAACTCACCCGCCGGTCAAAGTAGCACAACTACAGGATGCCACGTGTCAGCATTTAATTTGTCAACGATGCCAAGTCACCAGCCAACTGGATGCCAACTGTCTGCCACGCTTGAGTACAGAGTGCCATGTCAACAATACGGACGAACACGTGTCAATCTGTGATTGGTTCGTACAAGATGACTTAGCTGCCATGTGTCAAGCTAGAATTCTTCCATGTGGAATCCGTATAGTATAGACTGACATGTCAGCATGATGACGTCATCATCTGTACTCTCAAGTCAACCGAACTTTGACTGCTTGTAACTCGAGCGTACGATGTCAGATTTCGACGAAATGAACGCCGTCGGAATCATCTCGATGAGCTCTTCATGATGATGCTAGTTTTGTCAATTTCTGAGATGATTATTTTTTCCACCTTTTGGATGACCCCTGAAGCTAGTTTGACTAGAAGTTTGACTGACCGTAACTTGCACAAACGGAGTCCTTTTTTCCCTATTCAAGTTGCGTTGGAATCAGGACATCGCTCTCTTTCTGATGGTGCTGAAATCTGGAGCATTGGGAACACTTCAATTTCACTGAAAAATGTCCCCTGGATCAAAAACATACATGTGCAAGTAGGATCAGACCCTAGGATCCTAACCAACATAGACATTCAAGTGGCAGACATTCTTGAGACCTA
Source organism: Sequoia sempervirens (assembly GCA_007258455.2). Classification (NCBI taxonomy): domain Eukaryota; kingdom Viridiplantae; phylum Streptophyta; class Pinopsida; order Cupressales; family Cupressaceae; genus Sequoia; species Sequoia sempervirens. The sequence goes on from VDFB02000015.1 coordinate 72,737,338, forward strand.
TGGTATGCTGTTGAGCCGAGATTTGATGAAAAATCTAGGGGGATATCTTTCCCTTGACTTCTCACATATGTGGCTATCATGGAAAGGGATTCCTAATCAGATTAGGATTGAAAGTGAGCCTTGCCTCAAGCATATCATCACAGAATATGATTTCCCTAATGAAGTAGCTTACTTTGAAACCGAGATAGGGGTTTACAAAAGAGAAGAAATCTTGACCTTCTTGGTTCTTGACTCTAAAGGGCTGCCAATACCAAAGTGTCCTGACTCTGTGATTAATGAAAATCAACAGGCATTAGTCAAAAAGCTGCAACAAGACCAACTGGTCTTAGGGGAAGATACTGATCTGCAGAATCTTCTTCTACCTAACTGGTGCAAGGTACATTATCAAAGTCATTCTGAATTAACTTGTCAACCTTGCATTGACATTTTAAGTCAAGTTTCCCAAGATAAGGAAGCTAGCACAAGTCTCCTTGAGACCATTGCAGACCGCTTCTCATTTGAGGCCAAGGAAGCAATAATGCGAACCAGGGATAGTATTCCCTTAAAGGTAGTCCTTTCTCAAGTTGAGCCTACCCCAGATGTACTCCTGAATCAACATATCGATAAAGAGCAACCCCAAGATCTGTTTGACACCCCTGTACTTACAAATGAAACAAAGCCCAAGGGGTTAACCAAAGACACTAGTGACTGTCAGAAGGATAGCCATAGGTCAGATGACATAACTAAGTAGGAATTGGGGAGTGTATCTAAGCAACCTACAGAGCATCATTTCCCTATACCTAATGCAAAAGATCAAGTAGCCTCAATTGTGACTCTTCTAGATCAAACCCCCATAACAACTTCAAAAGAATCAACTCCAACCCCTGATCAACTGTGGACCCTCACCTTTGATGGATCCAAATCTAAGACAGGTAGTGGTGTTGGAATTGTACTAACCAGCCCCAAGGGAAAAACTTTTTTTGCTTCTTATAGGTTGCAATTTGGATGTACTAACAACGCAGCAGAGTATGAAGCTCTGGCACGGGGATTGATGTTTGCTCATAAGAAGAAGGCCACTACCTTGATGGTCAAGGGAAATTTAGAAATTGTTGTCAAGTAGGTACGCAGCCAGTACACCTATCACAATAAAAGGCTGGCAGCATATAGAAGCAGGGTATGGAATCTGATTGAAGACTTTGATGCCTTTGGGATTAGCTTAATCCCTAAAGAAGAAAATCAAATAGTTGATTCACTGGCTATTGCTGCAAGCACCTTGGAAACTATGCAAGGCTCCAAATTCAAAAGATTCTCAGTGGAACTGATGTCCACTCTAGCTGTTCCTGACAATATCAAGAATTTCTAGGTCTTTGATGATGATCGACATATTCTGGCCTTCTTAGAAAGCTCAGATGTTTTGAGGGGAAAATTATTGATGAGTCCAATAGAGATCAAGGGGATTGGAGCCCTGAGGAATGTGATACATAGGGAGTTCTTAACTTAAAGAATAATAACATTCCCAAAGGAATGGTGGCTTTGGAGAGAATTTTTGACTCAGATCCAAGGGCTTGAGAGAAAATATCAGCTGAAAAAAAGGGAGGCGAGTATGAAACAGTTAACTTGGGCGATGTTGGCCCTGAAAGGAATGTCTATATAGGGAAGGCCTGCCTTGAAGCAATTAGAGAAGACATACTGAGGGTGCTTAAAAAGGATATTGCTGCGATTGCATGGGGGTATGAAGACCTCTAGACATTTGATGCTTCTGTTATGACTCACACTATCCCCTTGAAGCCTGAGGTTAAGCCCTTCTGACAAAAGCAACGCCCTGTCAATGCCCTGATTGAGCCATTGATCTATAAAGAAGTTAAAAAATTGTTGTCTGCGAGGATAATCTTCCCTATGCACCATTCAACGTGGGTGGCTAACTTAGTCCCAGTCCGCAAGAAAAGCGGGGAGATTAGGCTATGTGTTGACTTCAGAAACCTAAATAGGGCTTCAAAAAAGGATAACTACCCGCTTCCTTCTCTAGATGAAGTCTTGCAGACTATCAATGGATCTCAGATGATGTCATTCTTGGACAGTTACTTAGGATACAATCAGGTAATGGTTGACTTTGAAGACAGGATGAAGATGACTTTCACTACAAAGTGGGGAACGTTTGCATACAGAAGGATGCCTTTCGGTCTAATAAATGTTGGAGCCACTTTCCAGCGCATAGCCTTTAAGGATCTAATTGGTAAGTGTATTATTGTTTACATAGATGACCTAATAGTGTTCTCCAAAGACCGCTTGAACCACGCTACTGACTTGGCCAAGGTTCTGGAACGATGCATCCTATATGGAGTCTCATTGAATCCAAAAAAATGCGTGTTTGGAGTCTCAGAGGGCAAGATTTTGGGACATATAATTTTAGAAAGGGGAATATCAATCGATCCAGACCGAGTCGAGTCCATTCTTAAAATCACCAGGCCAAGAAGCAAGAAAGAAATGAGGTCTTTCTTTGGGAAAATCAACTTCGTGAGGAAGTTCATCACGGGCTTTGTAGAGATTGTAAAGCCTCTAAACGAAATGATGAAAAAGGATGCCAAGATAGAGTGGACGGATGAAGCAAAGGCCACATTTTCACAAGTCAAACGATCCATCTTAGAAGCGCCAGTCCTTACTAGCCCTGATTACATTAGGCCATTCTACATTTACTCTTTTGCCTCTAAGCATTCATGCGCGACCATTTTAACTCAATGCAAAGAGAAGGAAGAGGAGAGACCAATTGCTTTCATGAGCTCTCCGTTCAAAAATGCGGAAATCAAATACCTACCTCTGGAGAAGCAAGATTTTGCACTGGTTCAGGCTGTTAAGAAATTTTGACATTACATTCTTCAAAGTCAGTTCATCGCTGTAGTTCCTGATGCAGCTGTGAAGTCCCTATTGATGCAGAGCGAGCTGGGAGAAAGGAAAGGCAAATGGATGGCCATCTTGCAAGAATTTGATTTGGAGATACATCCTATGAAACTAGTCAGGGGCACGGGTTTATTCCAGTCCATGGTGAATGCTAGTGACAACATCATCTGCCAGCAATACACGACCCAGTCTTTCTCTAATGACCCATGGTACGCTGACACTATTTGCCTGATGCTCCATAATTGGTGTCTAGAGGGAATAGTGCAACTCAAATGAGAGCCCTGAGACTCAAGAGTTCTCATTACATGCTCAAAGGAGGGTTGCTATACAGGAAGAATTTTGGAGTATACCTGAGATGCCTTGATCATCAAGAGGCTAAACAGGTGATCTCTGAGTTTCACGGGAAACATGGCATAGGTCATGGTTCTGTAGATTCACTGGCACACCAGATCCTTAGGTCTGGTTATTACTAGCCCTGTGTATTCAAGGATGCCCATCAGCATGTGAGAACATGTCACACATGTCAGATTTCTGCATCAAGGGAACACCATGCAGCCATGCCACTATAACCGGTCTATGAGGTAAGGCCCTTTGCCCAATGGGCACTGGATTTTATTGGGGTGATTAACCCAAATTCTTCTACAGGGCACATGTTTATCTCGAATGCTACTGATTATTGCACAAGATGGACAAAGGCTATACCCTATAAGAACAACACCACAAAGGTAGTGACCAAGTTCCTCACCGAGTGCATCACTACAAGGTTTGGGGTACCTTTCACTCTGGTATGTGACAACGGCTTTGCCTTTTCTTTTGCTGAGTTTATTTCTTGGGCTTATAATCACAAGATTTTCTTGAAGTATTCTTCGAATTATTACCCACAAGGTAATGGAGTTGCAGAGTCAACCAATAAGAATCTCTTAGGGGTCATTAAGAAACTGTTAGAGCATAACCCTAGAGATTGGCATACCCAGCTTAGATTCACATTATGGGTAGATAGGACTAGGATTAAGGTTGCTCAAAAGACTTCACCATTCAAGCTAGTGTATGGCCAAGAGCCTATGTTCCCCATCCAGTTGCAAATACCTATCCTTGAATTCATGCAAAAATTCTACTCTAGTGATAATAGGATAGAAATCAAATTGGCTGCTGTGTTGAAATTAGAAGAGCAAAGAGATGCTGCTTTGCAACAATTTTTCAACCACCAGGCTGTTGTCAAACATTGGTTTGACAAAAGAGCCAAGATCAAGGCTTTTAGGATATCAGACTTAGTGCTGTTGTGGGATAAGGCTAGTGAAAAGAAAGGCAGTCACCAGAAATTTGACAAACTCTAGTTAGGTCCTTATCAAATTGCTGAGATCCTAGGGGAAAACGCTTTCAGACTGAGTAGCCTAACTGGAGAACCTATCCCATTGCCTATCAATGGGCAATTTCTTAAGCATTATTTTGAGTCATAAAGCTTGTTAATTTTTGTGCTGGATGTAAATAATCTATTTGTCTCCTGTTTGTGAATAATTTGCATTTTGTGAATACTTTCTCTGTTTCTGCTTGTAAATAATTTGTTGTTCTTTGTGTAAATAATTTGCCCTCTTCTTGTAAATAATTTCCTATTTGTTGGTTTGTCCTTTCCTTTTGGGTTCTCTATTTCGCTTTGTGCTTTGGGGGTTTATCTATTGCTTTCCATCTTTAAGTAGTGGGTTGTTATCTGAAGCATACTCTGGTCATTAGGAGAGAAGTGGTTTAGATATTTTTAGGTTTTCTATTTGAGTGATTTTGTCCTCAATTCATTGTTTCATGCTTGTTGTCAATAAAAGTTGTGGAAAGTTTGAAAACAAGGTCCCAAGTGAGTAACCTTCATCAGCTCCCCTAAATCTATCACAAATCATTAAAATCATCTCCTCTTGTAATGATATATTTGTCCTAGGATGACAGTGTTGTAAGATTTGAGTGAAAAATTCGATTGTCCAAGTGCTGTTATGAGGTCCATGGTAGTTTTCAACCCAGATCAGATGTTTAACATCTGACATATTGAAAAGAAAAAAAGAATTAAATGAAATATTTGAAACTTTAAGAGAAAAAGAAAAGAATTATCAAAAGAAAAAGAGGATTCAATATGAATGGGTGATTCCAATATCTCTACAGGGGCTATGGACGCCTGACTGGCAGTAGAGCAATGCTGTGAGAAAACTAGAGGTATCTTCGTCAGGGCAATGGACGCCTGACTGGCAATGGAGCAATGCCTAGAACATCATTATACAACAACCAAAGGAAACCAACTCATGTAGCTCAAATCTTACACATTTTTGTCCAAAAGATGAGGAAAACTTCATTAGAGAGTGATGCATAATCAAGCACACACATTGATTCAGGGGGTAGCCATTCATTAACTTACATTTGAGATTCTAGCTCTACCTTGTTTGTTATAACTGACCCAACAGGAGTTGTGATGTTCATGAACCAGGAGTTCTGGGTAGCTGAATCTTTCAGATTCATGAAAATGGTTAAACCATTTTTCCAGCTGAGTCACCATTTGTTCCAACTGAGTCGCCATTTGTTATGCCTTGCATAACCACCCCACTTTGATTTGGATCAAAATGGGCCCCCCTTTCTCTTTCAATTTTTCTTTGCCTTTGTTATTTGCTTTGTTTTTGGGTTTCTTCTGTTTCTCCTTATTTTATCTTTTGTTCTATCTGTTTTAAATTTTGGTTTTTCCTCAGTTGGAATTCGGGTTTTCTCCTGAGTTTGGGATTTTCCACCCCATCTAGATTTTCCCAGATCTCACTCAAACTCTGGCTAAGAGTTGTTGTTTGGGGATTTTCGGTCTTCGTGGAAATCCGCGTGAACCAGACTTTTATAGATTTCTTTCTCCCCTGGATTTTCCTAAAATCCATTGTTCCCTGTTTGTTCCGAGTTTACCAGAATGTCTTCTCCTTCGTAGAAATCTGTCTCGCGTGGATTTCCCCAGAATTTGGTGGAATGTGAAGAAATATGGAGTAGTAAGGCTAGTTAATAAATGATTATGCATTTTATGAATAATTGATGCTATTTTGAGATCTCACATGCTGTTCCTTGATTGATAATGATTGGATTAAGTTTCTAATGGGTGTTTTTATGATTATTCCACTGGAATCTGCCTAACTAAGAATTCTCTAAAATTCCTCCCTAGCTTGGATTTCGTGGGTCAACCTGAAACCCGAATTGCTTGTATGATCATTTTGTTTGAGGATTTAATGACACCTTACTAACATAGGATTCGTTTCAATGACAATTTTGTTTAATTAACTTCTATTTGTATGATCTTTACTATGGTTTTCTTTGTTGAATGCATGATTGAATCCTACACATGATGATATTTGGCAATGGGGCTCAGTTGGAAGGCATTCCTCAATCCAGTTGATCATAAAAATCAGCTAAGGCAAAGTCGGCAGGACCCTGGCGATGTCACAATGATCATAAATCTATCCAGACATTTATTGCCAATACATCATTCATCGTCTTGGTGACTAAGAGTTTCCTATCAGCGTAAGTTGGTCTTCAGCTAACTGTCTTAGCGAAATATCCATGTCTTGCCGACCACTGTCAAAAGGATTCATATATTGGCATAAGGTTTTCTCCCCGCCAAGAGGTCTCGACGAAAGTTTCAAGTCTCGCCGACCACCAACAAAGCAAACACACTTCAACAGGACTCAACTGCATCGGGGTAACGTCTCACCAAACGGCTCCGGTCACATCGACATAGCGCGGGGGATTTTATTAGTATGTCTTTGGGGAGAGAATGAAAGGGGTCTTGCCGACAGGGTGGGGTCCCATCAAAGGTCTAAGGTCAACGATAATTTTTCCTTTGGCAGGAGATCTTGTCGATTGGCATGGGTCTCACCAATCAGGAGAAGTCTTAGCGAAATGAAGAGGCATCAGCGTAGCAGTTGGAGCTCGCTAAGAAGTCTCGGCGACCCCGAGGTGTATTTTTGATGGAATCAAGAGAGTTTGGAGAGTGACAGAAATCGGTAAGAGTCTCCCCGACTTGGTTGGGTATCCCCTAAAGAATGAAAGTCTCGGCGAGAGGAGCTCGTCTCCTTGAAATGAAAAGGATCGTTGAAAGGCCTAGGGTTCGGTGCAATCTCTTGTCGACTCGGAATGGTCACACTGAAGCAAAAGGGACCCCACTGGAAGAAATGAAGAAATCGACAAGAAGAAAGAAGTTCGGGGAGAAAACAAAAGCTCGTCATAAGGTCTGGGCAACTACGGAGAGCTTCACCAAAATAGAATGGACTCAGTGAGAAACAAAAGGGTCGCTATGATGTCTCCTCGACCTCGAGATGTCCTGCCGACTAGTGAGCAACTCAACGAAAGAAGAAGACCTCGATATAAGGTCTCGACGAAGAGGAAAGGTCTCACCGATGTGAAGTAATATCTGCATAATCTCTTGCCAATTCAATAGGTTTTAGCCAAGATGAAACAAAATTCCTGAAGGATATGCGACTCACTGTAATGTCTCACCAACTCATGAAGGTCACACTGAAACAAAGGAAATCAGGGAGACTCCAGAAGAATAAAGGGCACTCGGCGAAATGTCTGGGCGACTCCAAGGTGTCTCAACAAAAGAAATGGAGGTCGGAAGAAGGTTGTGGCTTTGGCATGATGTTTGGCAGAAAGAATGAAAGTCACACCGAAAGGAAATGGGCTCGGTAAGAAGAAAGAAGATTGGGGAAAGGTCTCCCTGAAACATTATAGTCTCCCTGACATTAGAGATGAGCTTGCCCAAGGAGTCTGGCATCATTGAGACTCTTGTCGACAGAATAAGCTCGAGGAGAAAAAGAAGACATCATTATGAGGTCACAACGACAAGCGATAGTCTCACCAACATGAAGAAGCTCACGGAGAGGAAAGATGTGCACCAAGAGGTCTCAACGAAATGAAGGACTTTTTCTGATTGGTTTTGTGACCTTAGTATGACTTCTACTGCTTGCTGAAACATCTTGTCGACTATCTAGTGTCACACCGATAACTGTATAATGGTGAAGTCGCATCGGGGAGACACCAATGGTGTCTCACCGACATGCAATGTTGATCATACCACCTTTGACTACCTGAGGAGCTTGCTTGGCATATGCTCAACCAATCAGAAGGAGCCAAAAGAGTGATTCATCAGTCCCTTTCATCGATTGACTGCTCCTGTGATGAAGAACAACATAATGCGAATGAAGTGGATTCCTCTTGAGATCCAAAGGAAATGGATCAACTTGGGTGAAAGGTTTAAATCTACAAGAAGGCCCGATGGCATTTCTAGGAGAATGGTCAAACATACAAAGAAGTCCAGAACAGAAGGAGGCCGAAGGAAAGAAGAAACTGTGAGTCATAGGGACAGCTGTAGTGACTACTGGCAAGGAGGTAGATCAATATTAATGGAGATATTCTGAGCATTCAAGGTGACCCTAATAGAGTTCGAAGATGGACACACGGACATGAGAGTAAAGGTTGCAGCTAAAAAAGATCTAAGGTCATCCCTGGAACAACTTTTTAGCATGGACAACAAGGCTTCACATTGAATGCAGTTTTGACTTTCCTCAAAAAGATCTGAGGGCCAACTCTCCCACGGTCTATAGATATTTTGTAAACCCTAGTGCAAGGGACAACACATTCCTGTTGGTACATTCTGTATATAAGGCATCTTTGCCTCTTTTTAAAGGTTAGCACTTCTAGATTAGAACTTCTAAGGTTAGAGAACTTTTAGATTGAGAACTGTTTAGAGTTAGAACTGTTAGGAGTTAGTCAGTTAATAGAAGGAGATAGAGTTGCATCTTGATTCTCAGTAATGAGAGCTTCTCTTGTCTTCTTGTTTAGTAGTTAGATTTTAGTATAGACTGTAATGTATTTTCTAATTTCTCTTAGTGTAGTTGGAAACAATCTAGAGCCTCAGATTCTCTGTACATTGGTGATTGTGCCAACTTTGTAAATATTGCTTATCTGTTTTACTAACAATAGAAGCAATCAAAGTTTAATCTCCTTCATGTTGTGTTCCAGAATGATATTTTTCTTAAATTGATCATTTTGATTTGTGAATTCTTCAAGGAATAAAATATTATTTTGAATTTTATTTAAATGGTAATTAAAATCTGGTATGCGAATTAGCACTGTGAATGAAAGAGGTTGTGTGTCAATCACAAGTTTACTTTGTTTTGCAGTTTTGGTTTATAAATTCCTTGAAATTAACAAGTCTGGTTAAGGTTGGATGAACTATTGTTCTTTTCTATTTCAAAACTCTGACTTATCCTTTTATATTTCTTTAAAAACCCCTGTTAGAGTAGGTTTTATTTCATGCTTGATCTTAGAACAATCTAGAAGCTCAACACCAGTAGGCCCCTTGAACATTATTGTTACATTGACCACTGAGGGACATCAACACAGTTGAGAACGAACTACAAAAACCTTGGGAGCTAAGGCATCCATGTGTTGCCTTTCTCTTTTAAGAGAAGCAGAATAGCAATATTCTTCTTGCATTATTACTGTGCCAAAATCGCCATCAACAGGTACGAGGGAGAGACTTGAGAGAGAGAGGGTAGAGGGTTTAAGGGTTTGGGGTTTAAAGGTTAAGGGTTAATGGTTTAGGGTTTAGGGTTATGGGTAGTGATGGAACTTCAAAGTTTTTTTCTTTGTGTTCTATTTTATCATGCCTTGTGTCTTTGGTCATCTATGGTGTTTGGGAAAAGCCTAAGGTTGGGATTTTACCTTCGTCTTCATGTAAAACCCTAGTGTTAATATTACACCTTGGATGGAATCTATTTGACTGTTACTTTTTGGGAAGGTTTTAAAAAAACTTAAGCCCCATTGCTTTGTCTAGGTTGGGCCCCCTTTTGTTTTATCATTTTATTTCCTTCGCCTGACTTTATTTTTCCTAAGTCTTTTGTTGGTCCTGTGTTCCCTTGTTAAAACAAATTATGTCATTGTTTGTTGTTGGCCTAGTGATGTCACCTTATTCCTTTAGGGGAGAGGGCCCAGTAGTCATGCAGGCTAACTTTCTCAGCATGTAGCAATTGACTGGAATATCTTAGAATCTTCATTTTTTTTTGAAATGTAGACTGGTCTCTTATTTATCTATAACTAAGGTTTGGAGGCGTGACTCATCATGCAACTCGCCACATCGGCAGATCTTTTGAGAAGTGTCTAAAATTTGACTTTTTAAAGGTTCGACCAAAACTTAATCATGAAACTCCCAATAGTTGAACCAAAAAAATATCATTTGTTGCTTGTAGAATATGATATTTTTATTTAAATTAAAATTAATATACAACCTAAGTGGACCAAATACTTATTGATAACCATAAATCTTTGATATCTCTACCTTTTATATTCAACACATATGGACTAATAGTTGAACACAAAAAATCTATTTTTTGTTATAAAAATAACACATAATTATTTAAAATACAACTTATATTGAACAAAAACTGACCAATAGTTGAACACTAAAACTTTTTGAAAATCCTTCACATTTAATGGGAAAATACATGTTATTTATTGTGCTCACCTTTTATATTTGTGACAGGACAAACTATTAATATAAAATTATCCAAGGCTTGTACATTGCTACCCCAATTGTTGTACACATAAGAACAATATTTTTTCACTATGATAACAATATTTGTTTAAATGAGTGTCTTATTTTATTAAATGAGCATTTTATTTTTTAAATGATATGCTTATAGTGGAGAGTTATGATATTTTATTTGAAACAAAAAAATACTTATTTCACTTCTTCATGAATGTATTTATTTTTTTCTTCATATAACATTTAGAGGTTCTCATGTGTTAAAGTATGGGTCCATTTTTTATCAACATTTAGTTTTTTCTTTATTTACATTTGGACTGTTTATTTACAATATATAGTATAAATATGTGGTAAGACTGGGTATTATCATCACGATTGAGTGCGCAACTATTGGACCCCACATGACTACTGAGACCTCTCCCCTAGTAAATGTTTTTATTTTGTAGAGGGACAAGTTTGTATGGTCGTAGATCAATCGTCATGTGATCTCAATCATACCCTGCCATCCCATGATGACCCTACCACACTGTCTTTGTTGATTGCAATATCACAGGCGAGCGCCACATGTCTCATCTGGTGAAGCCAAAGGAATGATAAATACTTTGATGTGTCTTTAATACATTATGCCACGAGTTACTAAAGTAGCTATAAGATGCATGTGTTTTAAATCAGCAGAGATGTTATAATCTCGATAGAAAGGTGCTCGATGGTTAATAACAAGGTTGGAGACTGTGTTGAACGAATAGGATTGCCGATGGTTGAGATCCACGGTTGCCCGCCATCGCGTGATCAAAAGTTGCGATGTCTTTATTGATTGTGATATCACGGGTGGGCGCCATGTGGATCTCCTTGGAAACAAGTAGTATGGCGGTCCCCTTATTGCCACGATGGAGACTATGTCAGTTTTCTTTGAAGGCAGTCGTCTGATGATCTCACCAAGGTGAAGTATCGACGACTAATATTTGAATCTGCATCAAATGCAATTAGAGTTGTTCGTGCAGTGCACGAGTAAGCTTTAATGGCAGCCATGACATCTACTGCCATGGTTTGATCGAAATAAAGCAACTATTCTTCTACTTTTGGTATCACAAATCATTCAAAACATCTTAAATGAGGATTGTGGGTGGATATGTTTTGTATAAGGATTTGATAAGTAGTATTGGGTTAGAATACATGTTGATGAAATTGTAAAGCAATGTTCTCAAGGATCTTATATTTTATGTTTTAAATCTGTCATAAACCCTTAGATGTTTATGAATTTGACTCCCTCAATGGATATATGGCACTGATGTAAGTTGTAATAATTTGTATGGTTAAGTATTTTGTTTGTCTTTACCTAGCACTTGCTACAAATTGCAAATCAATGACTATTTTACACTGTGGAATGTGTTGTAGTTATCTCATGCTCCAAATAGTTGATATTATTGATTAACAACCAATTCTATTCAGTATTATGCTATTATGTTGAGCTATTAAATGAGATTATCTGTTGTTGTTAATGTTGTTTACAATAATGGTGCAGAGGTTGTAAATGCATTAAGGGATCACCCTCCCAGGTCTTACAGAGCCCAAAGTGTAGGAGGTCTTTAAAATCCTCATTAGTTGGTCCAGGTCCTTCGAGCTTTCCTTGATTGAAATTGGCAATTCCATAGGTAAATTAGAAGACCAACCTGGTTACAGTAAAAACAACCAACAGGTAGAGGGGAGAGAGATAGAGGGATTCAGTGAGAGAGAGAGGGAGGGAGTGGGAGAGAGATAGAGGGTAGAGGGTTAAAGAGGTGGGGGAGGAGATAAGAGTGAGTGAGGAGAGAGAGAATTGAGAGAGGGAGAGAAATTTAGGAGGGTGAGACTTGAGAGGGAGGGAGGAAGGAGGAGTGGGAGAGATAGAGAATTAGAGGGGTTTGAAGTTTATAGTTTAAGGTTAATAGGTATAAGGTTTAGGAGTTAAAGAGTAGAGGAGAGAGAGACAAAGTGAGTGAGAGAGACGATAGAGGGAGAGAGGGGGTAGGAGGAGGAGTCTTGAGAGAGGGAGGATTGGGAGAGAGATAGAGGGTAAAGTTGGGGTAGGTTAAGAGGTAGAGGCTAAGGGTAGAGTGGAGAGACTTAGGAGAGAGAGAGAGAGAGAGAGGGGGAGGGAGGAGATGCTTTGGGAGAGAGATAGAGGGTAGAAGTTTAAGGGTTTAGAGTTTAAGGGTTGAGGGTTTAAGGTTTAGGGTTAAGGGTAGAGGGGAGAGAGATAGAGAGAGAGAGTGAGAGAAAGAGACCTGAGAGAGGGAGAGGGGGTAGGAGGGAGAGGGGGTAGAGGGTAGAGGGTAGAGTGTTTAAGGATTTGGTGTTTAAGGGTTAAGGGTTTAGGGTTATGGGTAGATGGGAGAGAGATGGAAGGATTCAGTGAGAGAGAGAGGGAGGGAGTGGGAGAGAGATAGACAGTACGTATAGGGTTAAGGATAGAGGATAAAAGGTAGAGGGTAGAGGGTAGAGGGTTTGAATATGATTACCATGCAAGGAAAGAGCTAACAAGATAGACTCCTTTGACAAGCTAGGAAATATCATTATCAAGCAAAACTATTAAATCAATGGGAAAGTTATCACTAACCTCCCAAGATATAGTTGATGTCACCCCCACGATTCGCCAACAGGTTTGCCAACCCATTTGCCTCACGAAAGGCATGGGAAATATATACCTCATTGAATTCATGTAGCATGGAGCGAGAGTCCAAAATAAAATTTTCAATTAACCAAGATGGCGGGGAGGAATTCTTTAGGAAATTAATTATGTTCAAAGAGTCCCCTTCGACCCATAATCTAGCAATCCCCTTCTCCCTAGCAAGCTTGATACCATGATAGCCTATTGCATGTACCTTGTTGCTACACATGTGTGTGTTCTTTTGTGCCTATGTTGGTTTTCCATGAGATCATAGATATTGGGGGCTTGGTCACTCTCCTTGATCCTTTGTCATCTTATCTTTCTAATAGTTGTACAATTGGACCTCCCTTGACACATATTTCTCTACTTTAGTGTAATTTTGAGTGTAAGTTCATAATCTCACTAAATTGGGGTGTAAATATAGTGTAGAAAATTGTATACCTTTATAATTTCACACTATGTTTGGGTCCCTTAATTTATTGGACTTAATTAAGCTTCTAATTTGTCAAATTATGCATTCCAAAACCTTATTCTTACTATTTTCTAAAAGGGAAACCAACATTAAATAAATGCATTTAATAGTTAAATTGCCTTGGATCATGTGTGTCCTAGAAGTATAGGCCAAGACCAATTGACCCATGGGAAAATGGGCCCCCTTTATGAGACAAGACCCAAATTAAAATATGTTTTTGGCGGCATTTTAATGATCAAAATTTAAGTTGCAAGTGTCCACTTTTGGAATCTAATTTTTGGGAAATTGGATAAACACCCATAAACACAATATTTTTATCATTTGAAAGCTAAGAAGCAATAATTTGGAGAAGAACTTATGATCAAGCATTATTTTCAAGAGTATAATTATGCATTCAAGAGTAGGATTATCAGTCATTTGTAGCAACAATCAAGATTATTACATCATGTCAAAGTTCATGTGTATTCGTGTTGTCTTATGAAGGCTAACAAGTGTTGTAGGTATTCATGCATTCAACAATTCAAGCAATTCAAGCAAATCAAGCAAGAAAGATCCAATTCCCTTGAAGTGATGTGTATGACTTCAATCCTTCAAGGAAGCTATTGAATGGTGGTGAGTTGCAACATTTTGTTCATTCATCATTTCCTTCCTTTCCATTAAGGTTTTTGTCATTGACATTACCATTGTGAAAGTGGGAATATTATTCATAGGGATTGGCTGAGGCAAACCCCTATTTGCATAAAAATTTTTCCCTCTTTGTGTATGTGTAGGTTATAGGTTGAAGAAGGATTGAAGAGATCTTGAAGAGAAATTTTGCATTGTTGTATTTTTTGTCATCATTCTTGTCAACCTATGGAAACTAAGTTGCAGAATTCATTTCTGACATTGCGAAAAATTTGTAGGTGGAAAAGAATTTTCATATCTAGTACCAAAGGACTATAAAAAGTGTTTTTGGAAGCCTAATTAAATAACCATTTTCCTAGGGGTGAACTATTCCCTCTACACATGTGGAAATCAATTTTTTGTTGACAGGTATATGTACTCTCTGATATCTCCCAAATTTTCTTGCAAAGTGTTGTTATAGTATGTTTATCTTTGTGAATCTATATTTTACATATTAGGTCATATAGTTTAATTAGTTTCATCATTTAAAATCATTTCATATGAGTCTTAATCATCCTAAGGCTCTGAAGAACTACCAGCCTAGGTCTGATTGGCTCACCATTGAGGTTGAAAGTCAGTCTCTTGTCTTTTTGGTTGGCATTCTAATGAAATCTTAGAAAAGGACCCTTTCATCCTAGGTTCTTTGAATTTAGGACCTATGACCCCCCCTTTTCCACCATTTCAAATGAGATATTGATTTATAGCAAGACATGAGAAGACCATTTGTACCATGTAGACCATGCATTACAAAAATTCAAACAACACCAACTTTATGCTAAACCTTCCAAGTGTACTTTTGGTCTGAAAGAAGTGTAGTACTTGGATCATAAAGTGTCTTCTGAAGGAGTAAAGGTTGATCCTAAAAAAATCAAGGTTATAATGGAGTGGCCATTTCCTAAAACCATTAAGAACTTGAGGGGTTTCCTAGGAATTATTGGATACTATAGAATATTTGTGAAGAGCTATGGCCAGATAGTAGCACACTTAATAATTCTATTGAAGAAGTATGATTTTAATAAAATGAATTAGCTAACACAAAATTTGAGAAATTAAAGGAGGTTATGTGTACCACTCTATTTCTAACCATTCCAAACTTTAGCAAGGATTTTATGGTAGAGTGTGATGCTTCAAAAAATGGAATAGGAGTATTTCTCATGAAAGAAGGCACGCCCACTACTTTTGAAATTCATCAATTGAATGGAAAGATCCAACTCAAATCAATTTATGAGGAGTTGCTAACTATTCTTTATGTGGTGAAATAGTGAAGGCTATATCTTATGGATAGATACTTCAAGGTTAAGATAGATCATGATAGGCTAAAATATTTTTTATAGCAATGATTATCTTCTAAAGAGAAACAAAAATGGGTCACTAAGATGGTGGGTTATGACTTTGAGATCATCTAATAAGAAAGGGAAGGGGAATATTGTGGCTAATCCACTATCTAAGAAGGATGAGAAGGATGAGGCATTATTGTGTGCCATTTCATTTTGACAAGAAAATTAGGTTGAAGAAGCCAAAATATAGTGGAAAAATAGTGTTGTTATAAGACATCATTTTCAACAATTATAAAATTATTCCTATAGTTCAAATAAGTTTTGTGGAATGGAGAATATTTATGGTATAAATAAATATTGTACCTATCTAAGAACTGCATCCTCAAGCACAAGATTCTTCAAGAGCTTCATGGTTCTCTAGTTGGATGTCATTTAGGAATTTTGAAGACATGTCATCAAATCAAGCATGATTTCTTTTGGGAAGGTCTTAAAGATGATGTTCAAAAAATTATAGAAAAATGTGTGGTATGTCAAAGAATTAAAGGGGAGACAAATAAGACACTTGGTATTTTGCAACTCTTAGTTATTCTAAGCTAGTGATGGGAAAATATCTCCATGGAATTCATCATAGGTCTTCTAAAATCTAAAGGTAGGACTATCATCATGGTAGTGGTGGATTGCCTCACCAAATAAGCCCATTTTAGATCATGATCCTATCTTTACTAAAAAAAATTGGAAAAATTAATCCTCTTGTTTGGGAACTCAATTATTCACACATCCTCATACCATCCTCAATTATATGGGAAAACTAAGGTCATAAATAGGTTCTTGGAATGATATTTATATTATTTCACTCTAGATAAACAATTTCAATGGGTAGATTGACTATTGCTAGCAAAATGGTGATATAACACTTCCATCATTCTTAAAAAATGTCCCTATTTATGGTATTATATAGATGCCATACCCTATCGATCACATCATAATTGAAGGTGACACCAGGATTTCAAGTTGTGGAAGATCTTGAATAATCAACAATAATTACTTTTAGAACTCAAAGATAATTTTCCCATGGCACAAAACAAAATGAAACAATAGTTTGACCAGTACCATAGTGAAAGGAGTTTTGAAGTAGGTGATTGGGGTTTCTTGAGATTAAAAACTCATAAGACAATGTCAAGGTGAAGAAACAAAAAAATAATAACAAGTTAACACCAAAATATTATGGTTCATATACCAGATTCTATAGAAGATAGGCAATGTATCCTACAAACTTGAGTTACCTCCAATAACAAAGATGCATCTAGTTTTTAAAGTTTACTATTTAAAGAAGGTGATTGGGCAATAGATCCCTACATACATAATATTAATATAGCTAGATCAAGAAGGAAGAATCATGCTGGTTCCACAATTAATCCTCCATACATGCACAAAGAAGTTGAGGATTGGGACAATCATAGAGTATCTCATTCAATGAAAGAATTTCTATTTGAAGATACCCAATGAGAAGATAAATATTTCATGTAGAAGCATCCATAATTGATCAATATCAAACATAAAGATTCTTTGAAGAGGGAGGCATGTTATGCCCTTAATGTTATAGTATTCATAGGGTTATGAGTAGTCAACTTGCGTCTACCTTAACTCTTAATTAGTTAATTTATGATCATTATTATATTCTCATTTAGATATTTAGGTTGTCCTAGATGTTATATTTAGATAAGTAAGTTAACTTGGGTGACATCTAGGGCATAAGAAGGGTATATATAGTAGCTATTGGTTAGTTTATTATCATCACATTATAAATTATATTATTAGAAATATTTGGAGGTTTGTCCCCTTGAAGTAGCTTATTATTCTCAAGTAGTATAAGTATTTTCAACACATTTCCTTCTATCGTGTAATTTATTTTATTATAGTTTGTGAATAAAAGTAACAAATATTTGCTAAAGACTTCTATTTTAATTGTGCATTTGGTTAACTATCTTTTGTCTTCCAAATTTTCATATTCTATAAACCTCGTCTTTCATAGGAGTGGTTTGTCCCTTGAATGACCTAGGATCCAAATCATTGGTATTAGAGAATTTTTGTCGCATGCCAATACAAATATGTGCACAACAATAGAAGGAAGTTTATTTAGTTGGTTCATATTCTAAGTTATCAAACATATGTTTTAATCATTTTTACATGTATTAATATAAACAACCCCATTTTTTCAATATTATTTTATACATAAAAAATTACTAGTTTTATTTTACTTTAAAACTATTTAAATTTTATTTTATTTTATTGATATGATTTGTATTTATTTTATATACTTAAGATATATTTTAAATTTATTTTATTTTCTTAACTATTATTTTATATTACTTTATTTTTATTTTTATTTGAAGAGTTATATTATTTAGTTATTTAATAGTTGTTTTACTTATTTAAAAGTTATTTTATTTTAGTTTAAAATTATTTTCTTTGTATTTACTAAGATTTTTTTTTAATTTTAGAGTTATTTTATAGTTTTATTATTTATTAAATATAGCCAACTCTTTAATAGTTTTCATTAACACACTTACATCATTACAATTCATCCCTTGTTATCATATAGTAATCCTATCAATGTAATTGCTATTTTTAAATGAAATTGGGGATTTTATAAATAATGATTATGTATATTAAATATATTTAATATTAACTTAAGTCAAAATATTATTTGATTAAATATTCTTTTCATAAATTGTTTTAATTGTATTAATTTTGGTTTAAATTTTTTCTCCATTAAATTATTTTATTGTATTAATTTTAAAATATATGAAAATTTTATCTATATTGTTATATACATATAATGTTTATATATTAGATAATAGATGTAAAATTGAAATAAATAGAAATTTGGATCTGATTTGAATGTTTAAGTTTTACTAAGAATTTAGTATATTAAAAAAAACTTTAGTGTTTTTAATAAGATTCAAGTATAATTTGGGTGGACATATATTTTATTCATTATGAAAGCAATGTGAGTAATATGATGGGCATCCCATACATTGTAAGAACAAGGCATGTGGAATGATTGTGGTCAACCTCGTAGTTGATTATCACTATATAGCCTTACCTTTTGCTTTAGTAATATCATTTGTATAGTCTTAAGGAAAGCTATAGTTAATTTTAAATATGTATATAAATAGTGTAATCTATTTAAGATGTATGTGAGAGTAAGAGAATGGAAATTCTCGTGAAAAATATATTTCTATTTTTTCATACCCATTTTTATGGGCAATACATTAATATCTTTACATGGTCTCAAATAGTACTTTGTATAAAGTTAGGTCCAACTAATTTTTACTATCAACATATTATTCGTATACACATGGATACACATGTTAAGTATTTTGACATGTAGATAGATAAGATAAAATTTAATAACTACATTTTTTGTCTTAAAATATAACATAAAATTCAATATTTTTGAGATCTTATTACATATAAAGTGAAACTTTTAAAACATTCTAGAATATTCTAGAGTATTACATTGATATACGCACCTAGTGTATGTAGTGTATTCCTTAGTATTTGAAAGGAAATTTTGAATGGATAACCTTAAAAAGAGATAAAAGTGTATATTCTATATTGCTATAACTCTGTTAATTTGCCAAGAGCTATTATATTCATGATGAAATCAAAATCGATATTACATATGTTTAAATTATATGTTCTATTCTACACACTATTATGTAGGGTCTAGTATGCAAATCATGACTTGTTTAGAACCTAAGTTTACATATATCTCTATAGATTTTTTATCGAATGATGATAAAAAATACAAGTGAAGATGATATCATTAGTCATAGTACGAAGCAAGCCAGTAATAATATTTTTCAACTCTTTTATGATTTTTTTTAAATTTCAAAGGTTTCACATAGAGCTTAGTAGTTTTGACTTTTATGATGAGCCCTATACTTTGAAATTAAATGAAAATTTGTTTCTCATATAAATTATTGTAGACATGAGTAGCTTCTATATTATACTCTTAAGTCCATGGTATTAAAAATACTAGTTTATTCAATCAAACAATATTTTAAAAATTAAATCTTTCTAATTTGTCTCTAAAATAAATTATTTAAAGAAAAATATGTTAGAATATGATAGAAATAAAATATTCAATAAATTATTTAATCTTTAACCTTATGTTTGGCTTGTATCTTCCAGATATTCTTCTACATCATTTGGTTTGTCAATATGATATTCTTGATGATATTTACATCTACATTTTTTCTTTACTTTGTTGCTTCATTTTTTTGGTGGGTGTTCCCTTAGCTTTAAGTCATTCTTCCTTAAAAAGAAAAAGAATGGCTCAATAACAATACAAATCTCTTCTCATATATATATATATATATATATATAGAGAGAGAGAGAGAGAGAGAGAGAGAGAGAGAGAGGGAGGACCAATTTATATTTTAGGACATCTAATCAATGTGCAAGTATACAAGTGAAGCTATTTCCATTTTTTACCTATAATGCCTCAATTTTTTTTGCGTACACCAAAAAGAACTCATGGTTCCCTCTCTTAGAGAGATTTTTTTTTCGGTAAACACTGTAAGGGGCAGTACCCTATATTGATTTCCAAAAAAATTGTTTCTTGCAACCTTTTTGATTTTTTTTGTCAAATTGAATTAAAGAATTGTAATTTTTAAAATGTGTTCCTTCTTGTTCTCTCCTTAAAAAAATTGTGACTTGTTTTATTGTTGCTCCTTGCATTAAATGTGGATATCCTTCTTTCTCATTATTCCTAGTTGTATACTTACATCTATAATAGGGTAGACTAAAAGTAAAAATAAATGAGCCCTTGTACATTTTTAATTCTAGAAGAGAATTATAAGACCCTTGTGTTATATTTTCTTGTCTTGGTTATTACTAATAATGTTTAGAAAGATTCAAATATATTTAGATAAGTAATATTCAAAACCTTATGATTATGAATAATTTATCTATTGAAGTAATAGAGAGATTTTTTTTCTTAGTGATACTTGAATTGTGCATAAAGAAAATTAAAAGAAAATTTATCAAAATTGATTGAATCATTGATGTTCATCATTTTTATTAATTTTGTATGATAAGATGATATAATTTAAATGGGTTTATGTGACAAAGTAATAATATTCATTCCCTTACATGAACTATTGTACTAGTGGAATTATTTAATAAATCAAGCTTTTGGTAGAGCCTTGTTTTAGATACTCTCTAATCTCCTTATTTGATTAATCATGTATGTGAACTATATTTAGTCCTTGATAATTATCCCTTCCAATTTAATTTTGAGTTGAGTTAGACATTATATTTATTTAATTTTTTATTTATAATGGACCAAGTAATGAAGTGACCTTGTAATCATCTTCTAATGTTCGTCTTCCCTAGCAATTATGGCATTATAAGACTATAATATGTGGATGTCTCGATGCTTTCACATGAATGATTGTCAAAGGATAGCATCATTGATTTATAGCAAATTTAAAATATTTTTATGAACTTAAAAAGTTATCTAAACTTCTTGGGTATAATGCATCTACTTGTAATGGGTTGTTTTCACATTAACAAATTATGTAGAGAGAAATCCTACAAATTGGTTGCATATGTTTAGTAGAATTATGATTTACTATTTGAAGAAGCATTTAAGTTTTATAAGAACTTATGTTTGTAAAAATTTCACGCCTTAATGATATTCTATTAAAGTACAAATTAATCCAAGTTAAAAAAATGAATTGGGATTTTTTATCATTTCTTTGGAATGTCTATATTATAGGATCATGACTCTATACTAGTACCTCAAGATAGATAGATACATGATTTGCTTAAAATATTGTAATATGTTGAATTTACTTACTACTATGTTCTTGGTAAATAAATTCACCACTACAATATTTCATTCTAAACAACTTAGACTCACCTAATCAATAGTGACACATATTATAACCATTGGATAATTTTTAATTGAACAAATCACCTTCCTCTATGCTTAAGAGGGATATCTCCCTCTTCTAATATATTTATATTTTTGGGGTATGCTTTTTATCAGAAAGAAAGAAAGGTAGGCTAACATAATTCAAAATAAAGAAAGAAAGGAAAACCTTAGGTTGTCTTATATTAAGAGGTTGCAACTCATATATTTTCTAGAAAAAGAGCATAAAATTCATAATAACACAAAAAAATCAAATATTTATCTTTTAAAAATATACTTTAATACAAAAGGATGCAACTAAGATTTGTAAATAAGAGATTCATCTAACATAAGAAAGAATCCTTCCCAATAGATTTCCTAACAAACATACTAGATAAATTTATATTTAGTTCAACCTAGATTTGCATGAAATAGATTTAAAATGATTTTATATACTATATAATATAGAAAAATAATTATATAAGAACTATAATTTCAACTTCAAAGTATAAGGAAATATAATATGGGCACATAGACCAACAAATACTAATTTCTTTATTGATCAAAATTGTAGAGCAAAAAGACTCTTGTCCTTTCCACAAAATGTTTATTGAGTCTCTTCAGAGAAAATGAAACCCTTTTTCTCTTACTAATGAAATAATATATAGTTCTTTAATCCATAACTAATTTATAACTAATTCTTGAAAATATAATAATAATTATAAATAGACTTTATTTGGTTATATTTTGTCTCACTTTTTCAAAAATAAATTCCATCTTCTAACCTTAATTCATAATAAATAAATTAAATTTATTTTTCTAAAAGTAACATGGAATTAGAATAAGGAAAGAGAAACTATTATAATTTTCATTTAAGAAAATTAACCATTCTTCTTAGGTTTTGTAATCATTCTTACCTAAAATATTTATTTTCTAACTTCTTTGAAGTCCCTAACCTTGGGAATGGATTTTGGCTTGGGTTGTGACATGATTACAAAATATCTTCAAAACCTTAGCTCTCGTTCTGATATTATTAGTGTGAAGTATTAGATCTACATGCTTTGGCATTACATCCTACTCTCATATTTTTCTAAGAATAAACATCTCTAAATTGTTATACTTGATGATAATATCTTGTTTTTCTTTGGGTTCTATATGATTAAATTTAGCATATGTAGATTAAGCTAAATTTTGATAACTAGTAATAGTGCATTAAGTTAATAACTGCTTGCGAACAAGCTCCCTCCTCCTTATATCTTTGTTTAATGGCATCTCCAATATTTTTAAGTTCTTTAATTTTTACTATATATACTCCTTCAGTTTCATCAGTAGTTTTCACATACAAGTAATCTTCTATTTGTTGCAATTTTATTGAAATTTCTCTCTCCTTTGATTCATTTGCATAGTTGAGGTAAATGTCAAAATAATTGTACATATCATGTACATAAGACTCCACAACATTTTTCTCATCTTTAGTCTCCTCCATAATCTTATCTTGGTGTGACAAATCAAACTCTTTTTGACTACCTCATTAACTGGTGTGTTCCTCTTGAACCTTTTCATATGCTTCTTAGATTTAATAGAAATAGGATATGTACATATAGTAGAGGCATATACATTTATAGCATCATCTCCTATTGAATCTACTAAAATCTCAACATTCTTATATTTTTCCAATTCTCCAAAAATGAGACTTAGTGACTAAGATTTACCTCCTCTATAAGAGAGGTTAATTCGATAGTTATAATTCCATAAAAAAATAGGTAAATTTTACTTTCATCTTTGGTTTCTCAAATTTAATAGCTTAGAAAGGGCCAATAGAGAAGTTACTAATCTTCAAAGGTGTTTTGGAGGTGAATCTCTTGTATTAGCATATCTTGCATGAAGGTGCCATTCCTAAAAAATCTTAGCATTTTGGTATTAGGTATTGGATTATGTTGAACACCTAGAATATTGAGAGGGGGGAGGTGAATCAATATTCATTTAAACCAATTAAACATAAGCCATCTAATTATCAAAATAGAAATAACTACAATGATGTAAAAAAGCATGGAGATAACCACATAATCACATGACACATGAACACCAACATTTTTATGTAGAAAACCCAAGAAGGGAAAAACCATAGTGAGGGTTAGCTCACAATATATTATATCTAGATATAAGATATTACAGAAAGGCTCACTGCCAAGTTAGGACACATTGTCCAGAAAAAGGCTCACGACCCACAGAGAAAGAACAAAGAAGAGTTGGCAACACTGCCTATTGGAATTGATATCATAGCATCTGTCATATGCTATATTATAGTTCTAATGAAGTAAAAAATGATCTTCACACTAATATGAATCAGCATTCTCCTTTGTTCACAATCTACTCAATACTACATCGCACACATGTAGGTGAACCACCATACATGCCATATATCTCTTCAACATTCACATATAATATGCTCTACTACATCATCCACCATATTCACATATTACACTCTTCTCACACATGAAACTTTTGGTGTAACTTCAATTAGGTTGGCCTAATTAGAAGTAACACACAAAAATTAAGCATGTTGTCCTCAAAGCATTTTATCCACATTAGGTGTAACTTCAATTAGGTTGGCCCAATTAGAAGTAACACACAAAAAATAAGCATGTTGTCCTCAAAGCATTTTATCCACACTTAGCACCTAAATTCAAAATTCAATTTACATCAAGATAGGTCGAAATGGACCTAGTGTAAATCCCACATAAGATAGAGTTAATTTATTATCCTCTACAAAACATCAAACATGTTAGGTCGGCCCAAAAATAGACCTAAACACAAAATCTTCAAGTGTACATGAAATTCGCCAATCGTGTGACCTTAAAGCTTGATCTTCCTTCGAATTCCCATTCAATGGAAATTTATTAGCTTATCTTCATCATCGCAAAACAAAATAATTATTCATGAAGAAATGCAGAATCTCCCACACCGATGCACTGTACAAAAGGTAACTTCAATATTCAAGGTTGCACATTGTCATTCATATCTTTTGAGAAACTTTACAAAATGTCACAAAATCTTGAATATAGTTGCATCTAATGAACTCAAAACTGTAGTTACAATTGTAGAAGGTTATACCAACTTGCGGTGAAGTGCGGACCCATAAATTGACACACTGAACCATAAGACTATCAGAGGAAATACATAACTGATTTCCTGATAAGCCATACTTTATGGACCAACTTGCACTATACATAATTCACCAACAATACTTCCACATTATGCTAGGATGATCATAACAATGTTGACATCAATGAAAACACTATATCAAGTAATATGTACACCTCATGCTCATGTTGCCAAACTGCATCATCAATGACAAATTTCCAACTTCCAACAATCTCCCCCTTTGTCATTGATGGCAACATGCATATCAAAAATACATTTTCGAAAACTTGTTTCAAAAAAATTGTCTCCCCCTTACACATATCTCTCCCAAAAGGATTTCTCCAATAACTCTCCAAGTGTTTTGACCAAAATGTTTTTCAACTATCTCTCCCCCTTTGACATCAATGGAAAAGGTTGTGCAAAAACTTAGTATACTCCCCTTAGATATATGTGTTGACTCCTCTTCAGAGAATTAATCAAAAAGGAACTTTTATGCAATAAGGGATTCTAAAAATTTAGAAAAATGCATAGAAGTAATAATTTTCAACCTGAAGATGTTGACCCTTTGAGCTTCTTCAAAATTTCTTTCCAAGTAGATTTTCCTTCCTTCCAAAGCCTTTTTGCTTCTGCTAGTGTTTTACATTTTAATTCAAGCTCCATTAGTGTCTCTTCTCATTCTTCCATAGTACTAGGGTTGGGATTTATCTTTGAGAGTTTATCAGTACTGGCAAGGGCACTTGAGATAGGAGTATGCTTTATCTTCACTAAGTCCCTTAGCATTGTGCATGTTCTCTGATTATTTCTTCACTCTAATTTTGCAAAGCAAAGAAGTTGTCATGTAGCCACATAATGTCAGTCCAGGTTTGATTGTCTTTGTCTTTCACTAGATCATAAGTATATGTTGCAGAGATTATTTGTGTTTCAATTGAGCTCATGGCATCCTTTACACTTTATATGTTATTCAAACATTTCAAGAAATGTGAAAGTAGGTTATGTGCCTCTTCCTCACAAGTTTAAGCAGCCTTCAAACATTTTGTAACTCTGTGATGTGCACTTGCACATTTCCTTGTGATATCCACTAGTTTCTCCTCTATAGGCCTTGCCTCTGATACACTTTTAGCTTGTCCTTTTAGTTCAGAGACATATACCTTGAATGAATCAACCAAGAGTTTGAAATTTTCCCTAGTAGATAATGATGCATCAATGCTTGTTCCGAGGGTTATCTCTTTTAAGGATTTAATGGCTTCATCCATATCTTGTGCATTGATAGTTCTAACTCTAGTTTCATGCTCATGTTGAGAATCATCTATGTGAATTATTTCTTCTTCAACATTAGTATCCTCTTGCTCTCTAACTTTTTGTTTGAATTTTTCTGCAACCGAAGGATTATATGTGCTCCTAGAGTTGTTAGAGGATTCAACTCTAGTCCTATCCTCTAACCCTGATTTGTTGAGGTATTTGAGGCTTCTTAGAAGAACTTATGCACAGTGAACAATTTTTTCTTCAAACACTTCATAGTCTAGTTCTAAGATCCAAATAGTTTTGGTCTCAATTGCTTCCATAAAGAAAAAGTTAGTGGAGATAAGAAAGTTAATGTCTCTTAAGTATCTTGCCACCACAATCTTAGGAATTCTCACTCTTTCATTCATTCTCCTATGAAACATTCCAAAGAATGTTGCAAGAGCATCATCTTGAGCATCCAAACCTCCAAGGTTTTTCATATAGTTTTCTATTTGATTTGCAACAAGCTTTGCATTTGTCCAATTTAATTTCCCAATCATCAATACTTCCTTCATAAAGTAGAAAAGTAGAAAAATCACCAATTTTCCATACTTGAATGTATGCTTCTTATTCTTCTTGATTTCCTTCAAGTTTTTCAATAATTTTTTTTGGAATAATTCACAAAGGTCATAGTCATTATCACTTTCAATCATATCTTGTGCCACGTGGACGACGATGGAAGAGACTGCATTGTCTCTATTTGGGTGATAAATCTTGTGACCTATAATCATTGCAGCATACCACATTGTCAGGTTTCTAATTGAGTCCAAAGTGAGTTCTTTTTGAACAGGGATAACACCTATCCTTTCCATTATATCCTTGAATTTAATAGATTTTTGGTCTAGAACTGGTCCAGAGGACCATAAAGGAGTTATATCTCTAATTGCTTCCTTGGCTATTATGTATGGGTCATCAATCCATATGGATTCATCATGAATTCTACTTAGCACCATTCTAGTGTACTTCTCTTTGTCTTCAAACAATGGAAAATTTTGCCACACATCTAGCCTCTTCTCACTTAGGGCTTTGCATTCTAGTTTTAAGGTGTCATCATTTTCTTCTAGTTCTTCTACCCATAGAATAAATAATCTGCTAGAGGAAATTTCTATTTTCCCATGAATATACGCTTTAATGTCCTTAGTCGGTAAAAATCCAAAGGGAGTGCTAGAGAATGCACCCAAGGGGTCTTCTAACAAAAAATTTCCAAAATGTCTTTTAAGCTTAGGTTGTGGTCTCTATGAGATGTCTACAACTTTTGGTGCCTCCATTATATTTAAATTGCTTTCAAAGAAATTTTTTGGAAGACTAGAATATGCAAAATACCTCTTAGATAGCTTGAAAAATTTAGTGTTTTGATGTTCAACCACTAGGAGACTTGTTGAAACCTTCAATTTATTCTTTTGTACCTCTCTTCCCCTTCAAATGCATATAGTGGAATGAATTTTTCTTCCCAAGCATGCTTTTAACTCTTTGATTTGATCCATTTCAAAAATAAATGATTTAGACAAAAATATGGTAAACTTTGAAACTTGTATGCATAGTCAATTTTAGAAGCTCTGCAAATTGTTGCATTAGTATATTTTCTTTCACATTTTTCACCAAAAGATTCATATTATTCACCTCCATATTATTTCTTTGTGTCAATCCATGACACATTATATCGGTAGGGGGTTATATGATTTTCAGTAAAGCTCCCCCTAAGCCATCGCTCTGAGCTTAGTTACCAAAGGAAACATCTGCATCGAAGATTGGTACAGATTCTCCCTTATCCTCAATCTCTTCTTTCTTTCTCCATATCTTTTCCATTTCCTTCTTCACTTCATTCAGATCAATTTTCTTGACTAGTTCATCTTTCTTCATGAGATCATTCTTCCTTTTGTTCTTATTTCTGTAAAATTTAGCAATATGTCCAAGCTTTCTGCAATTGTTGCAAATGGAATTTCTTTGATCCTTATTCCTTCCATTTGTTCTGAATCTGCATTGATTAGCTTTCTGTCTAAATCCATAGTATATATAGTAGTAACCATTAAAAGATTGAATCAATCATTCTACCATTATTGTATCTATTCATCATTTGACTTCTACATTCACTTTCTCTATGACCAAATTTCTTGCATATAAAGCATTATCCAGTAAAATATGAAACATTATGATTCATTATGCTTCTACATTCCACAGATCTATGTCCAAATTTATTACAAGAATAACAAAAACCATTGAAATATTGGCACCTTTGAGCATTTGGTTGTCTGATAGGGAGTCTTCTAGAATTTCCTCTTTGATTCTAGAACTTGCCATAGTTCCTCTTGCCTTCAAATTTCTCGGGTTCATTGATCTTCTTGCATTATATGTCTTATCTACTTTAGAGATTTTTCCTCTTTCAAGTCCCAAACCTCCTTTATCTTTAGATACTTTCTATCCAACAATCAATTCATCAAGCATTGTAGAACTTGTCTTAAATTTGTCTTCATGAATTCTTGTTTTTTCCAGATTTGATCTTAGATTTACCACTTCTTGTTCAAGCCTAGTGCACTCATTAGTCTTGCTTTTTACCATTGTATTTAGGCATTTCTCAATTCTTTTCTTTTCTTCCACTTGTAATAGTAATATGATGATGTATTCATTTGCTTGCCTCAATTGTTCATTGACTTCCTTATGCCTTTCTCTAAATTTCTTGATCTGCTCTCTTAGTTTCTTGATGCACTCATTTTCCTCTTTTAGATTTTTTTTTAGATCTTCGTTCTCATTTTCAATTATGTTAAGATATTCAAGAGAAACTTTGAGTTTTCCATCTTTGTCTAACATGCAATCTTCTTTTGTGTATTCAATAGTAGGAATCTCTTATAGAGAAATATAATACTTTCTATTAGCCATGTGTTCAAACTCCAAGATCTTCCCAAAGCGGTCGAGCTCCTTCTAGGGATCCAAGCTCTAATACCAATTGTTGAACACCTAAAATACTGAGAGGGGGGTGAATCAATATTCCTTTAAACCAATTAAACATAAGACATCTAATTATCAAAATAAAAATAAATGCAATGATGTAAGAAAGCATGAAGACAACCATAGAATCACAAAACACATGAACAACAATATTTTTACATGGAAAACCCAAAAAGGGAAAAACCACGGTGAGGGTTAGTTCACAATATATTATATCCAAATATAAGATATTACAGAAAGGTTCACTACTAGGTTAGGACACAATGTCTAGAAAAAGACTCACAACCCACAAAGAAAGAACAAAGAAGGGTTGGAAACACTGCCTATTTGAATTGATATAATAACATCTATCATATGCTAGATTACAGTTCCAATGAAGTGAAAAATGATCTTCACACTAATCTGAATTAATATTTTTCTTTGTTCATAATCTACTCAATAATACATCACACACATGTAGGTGAACCACCATACATGTCATATATCTCTTCAACATTCACATATTACACTCTTCTCACACATGAAACTTTAAGTGTTAATCTCCTATACATATATCCACATCAAGTGTAACTTCAATTAGGTTGGCCTAATTAGAAGTAACACACAAAAATTAAGCATGTCATCCTCAAAGCATTTTATCCACACTTAGCACCTAAATTCAAAATTCAATTTACATCAAGATAGGTTGGCATGGACCTAATATAAATCCCTTATAAGATAGAGTTGCTTGCTTATCCTCCAAAAAACATCAAATTGTAGGATGGAGTTTTTCATTGATGTCAGAGGTTATCGATTTGAAGGCAACAGTGAAGTGAAGGAAATAGTGTTTAGTACTTGTTCATGACTCATTCCATGGTGGTTTTTGCACTGGTTTGTCATTTTTGGTGTATGTGGATCATTTGGTGTTTGTTGATCATCTCATGATGCTTGATGCAAAGGTAATGTTGATACAAAGATACTTATTCACTAATTGTCAAAGGAACTTGCTCATTCATGATGTTCTCATGCTTGCTCATTCATGGAAAATGATATGTTCATGTTCTTGATCCATCCAAAGGGTGCTTGTTCATTCATTTCATGGTGATTGGTACATCCAAAGAGTTGTTCCAAGATAAGGTATAACAGAGTGTCATGACAAAGGGTTTGTTCATCATAAAAAAGTATGACAGAGTTGCTTGCTTCATGACAAGATACTGTGTTGATACTTGATGGTATTGATCATTTCATGGTGGTTGTTCTGCCAAAGGTATTTTTGATTCATTCAAAGGTTTTGAGGTACATGTCAAAGGTAATTATTCATGTTCATGATGCATAGTTTTGATATTGATGATGCAAAAGTTTCAAAGAATTGCTTCAATGATTCTTCAGAAGTTGGTTTGTGTTGATCAATGTAAGAGGTATTTGAAATGGTGACTTGCAATAAAAGGTTAAAAGTCACTTAAGTGACTAATAGAGGGTTGCAAATGCATTGTTTATCGACCCTTCCTCTTAGGGTTAACCAGCTTGAAATGTGCTTATTTCTTTTTATACCACCTGCAACAAATCAACAACCATCATTTCAAGTTTTTTGTGGTAGGAGTACTAAATCAAGGGCTCGTATTTAAATGTGATGAACGGTTATTTTCAAAAGCCTAAGCTTTGATGGGAATCTAATAGTCACAATATTCAAATTTGTTATGTAATTGTTTGAAAAGGAAGATCAAATGTTTTATTCAATTTTGAATTTGGCAGGTGAGAAAGGCCAAATGTCCAAATTTAAAAAGCT
This sequence comes from Sequoia sempervirens, assembly GCA_007258455.2. NCBI lineage: Eukaryota > Viridiplantae > Streptophyta > Pinopsida > Cupressales > Cupressaceae > Sequoia > Sequoia sempervirens. Next base: position 72,767,876 of record VDFB02000015.1, read on the forward strand.
AAGAACAACTATCTCTCAAGCAAGTATTTTGACAGGTATATGAAGGTTGCTCTGGATTATTAGTTACACCAGTCATGTAATTTTTTATGTTCAATGATGCAAGTTTAAAAGTTGGAAAATTTTAGAGTATATGTATTGAGAATATACATGAGAGAGAGATGTTAACCAATGACACAAGACTACATTTGTGAATAAACACACTGCATAGTTTACGTGTAATCTAAGTGCAAATACAGGTGTTACAAATGTCTAAATCCAAGGAACTCTCTATGAGAAGTTTTATGAAGGTAATGGTTTAATGGAGTTGAATGATTTGAATGTTAGTATATGAAAGAGTCTTGTTTCTCTATTTGACTGCATTCATCAAATGTTTCTTTTTACTGATTAGTATGATATGAATAGGTTCACAAGTGTCAAGACAAAACTTTGTGTTTGTAATCAAAGAAGGTTTATGGTTAGGTTTTTTGAATGTATTCTAATCAAGGATTGGGTTTTATATGAAGTTTATCTTTGAATACTAATGCCTAAGCATAGTGAGCAAGATTAAAATGCCTTCATTATATGTGACCACTATATTATTATATTCAAGAATTTTGTTTTGATCTGCACAGAAGGGTTTATCTAGTTAGTGAGTTACAATGCATTGGAATTACCAAAAAGTTGATTGTTTCTACATAAGAATTACTTATTTGTGTGTCATCTGAATATAGTAGAGAAGGTGTCAGCAAAAGATCTTATTGTTCATTGTTCATATCATTTTTTTCATTGTGTTTGTTGAAGAGGAGTCTTGCAGATAGATCTTTACTCAAGGGTATGCTGCTTTTATGATCTGAACATGATGATTTCTAGTGGAGTTAATGAGTTTTTATAATTGTGATTTTTAGATTAATGAAATAATGCTATGGTAAGTGTGAATAAGGGAGATGAAGTGTTTGATAGAGCAATGATTTATATGGAAACAGAGTAACCCTCTAAGTTTTTCTTATCTCTTTTGAAGTGTGGTAATTTTTCCAATGAGGCATGTTGAGTTGCCAATGAAGCATGTTGGTTTTCCAGTGAGGCATGTTGTTTATCCAATGAGACTTTTCCAGTGAGGCATATTGTGTAGCTAGTGAAGCTTTTCCAATGAGGCATATTGTATAGCCAATGAGGTTTTTCTAGTGAGGCATAGTATGTAACCAATGAGGTTTTGGCTAGTGAGGCTTAATGAAACCTATTTGTAGAGTGGTTTTTCACTCTTTAGGGTTTTCCACTCATAAAACTTTTGTTATGTCTCCTTTTGTTGGTTTGCCATATTGTGCTTGATTTTTCATCTTTGTACAAGTATTATGTTATGATTTTCATATCATTGTGATTCCCTCAAAATTCAATACCTCTGATATTTGAAGTGTTTTCAATGGGTCGCTTTACATAATGCAAGTGAGTTAAGTTTTAAAATTTGATTCCTCCTTAGCCCACTGATTCACCCCCCTTCTCAGTGGTCTTGTACTCCAATACAAATGTGTTAGGTCAGCCCAAAAATAGACCTAAACACAAAATCTTCAAGTGTACATGCAATTCGCCAATCATGAGACCTTAAAGCTCAATATTCTTTTGAATTTATATTCAACTGACATTTATTAACTTATCTTCATCATCACAAAACAAAATAATTATTCATGAAGAAATGTGGAATCTCCCACACCGATGCACTGTACAAAAGGTAACTGAAATATTCAAGGTTGTGCATTGTCATTCATATCTTTTGAGAAACTTTACATTATGTCACAAAATCTTGAATATAACTACATTTGATTAACTCAAAACTATAGTTACAATCGTAGAAGGTTATACCAACTTGTGGTGAAGTACAACCCAAACACTAATGCACTAAACCACAAGATTGTCAGAGAAAATACATAGCCAATTTCCTAATAAGCCATACTTTTCGGACCAACTTGCATTGTACATAAGTCACCAACAATACTTCCACATTATGCTAGGATGATCATAACAATGTTGGCATCAATGAAAACACTAGATCAAGCAATATATAAACCTCATGCTCATGTTACCTAGCTGCACCATCAATGACAAACTTCCAACTTCCAATAGATCACCCTTTGAAAATAAGACACTATATAATGGTGTTGGCACAAAAATAATAATAGAATGAGAAAATTCTAGACTAGGTCATCTCCATTTTGTTTTCACCTCATTCCAAAAGCCTATTTCAACAAATCTATTATGTGCAAAACTTACAATCATGTCTACCATGAGATGCCATCTCTTTGAAGTATTATGTTAAATAATTTACATGATTTTTCTATGCTTCCATATTTGGAATACATCCCCACATTGTTCCAAATTTCCTATGTTGGCATAGGTTGGGAAGATATTAGCAAAGGTGGTTGAATTTGGCTCTACACCTACCAACTAAATTTTCTTAAAAATATCTTAAAACTATTCAACAAAATCCTTTTTGTGATACATATCATATAGTCATGCAACTTGTTTACGCTTTGTAGTCAACATACATGTCAACCAAGACAACTAAAAATATAGAACTTGTCAAAAATTATTAATCCTCCATGCTTTTATTGCATTTTATGGGTACCTACAATCTACCCTACAACTCCCATTTGCACCTAGGATGCAAGGAGGAATTTTTTCATTTGTTAGTGGAAAGAAGGGGTTTTGAAACCAATGAAAGCTCTCAATTAGTGTATGTTAGAATTTAGAAGTAATTTCAAAACCTAAAAAATCCCTTGATACAATAAAGTCATTTTTGGAAAGTTAAAGACATTTTAGAAGTAATTAAAAGTGTCAATATAGTGTATGTTGAGTTTTTGGGGAGGTCTCAAAATCTTATGAAAGCCCTGATAAAGGATATTTTAGGATTTTGAATAGGTTGCATAACCTATTAAAAAAATACAACTAAGTGTATGATGTACTTTTAAGAAGATTTGTAAACTTTTAGAATGCTTTTGTATCATGCCAACCCTTCAATACAGTAAAAATTTCTAAATTTAAAACATACGAATAAATAAACGTGCTAACAAGTCATTGCAATATTTTTTTTTCTTTCTTTAATTGAAAATAAATGAACAAGATATTATATCATATTACAATAACTTCACAATTTCACGTAACAAGAATACATACCTTTACTAACATAGCTCCATTGAGCTTTAGAACAAATAGATGTAAGATAGTCTAGGAACCTATCCTTTCAAATCTTGGTTCTTCAGTCGCTTGCTGAGGAGGAGAAGCATCACTCAAACACTTTTCCACCAACCACAGACTCATAATGTGGTCCCCCACACATCTATCATTAGATAGATGGCCCTTCCCTTCAACAAAGAGATTGGTACAGTAATCTATAACGATAACCAAGCATAGTGTTGTGTCCTACATAACTAGAACTTGTGCAATCTGGTCAAACTAGCATGTAATACGGGACCACAGTGAACTGATAGTGTAGTCTCAAGTATCACACAGTCTAAGTGGATGCCATACATTGCACTACTTTGATCAAAGTGTTTCATTCAATATGTTATACTAAGGGTCATTTGTCATTTACACTATCCAGGGCCGATTCAACTTAAGGCTATCTTAAGCTACACATAAGTATTGTCCTTCAATGGGTAAATCTGTCTCACCCTAGAGTAACCTACAACATACTAATCTGCTTGGTAATAACCTACTCAGCTAGAAAGTACACAAGCTAAGTATATCCTTCAATGGACAGTCCATCATCCTAGATATCCTATCTTTAAAACAATCTACTAGTAATGAACCTATTAAGCAAGTAAGTACACAAGCCCGCTCCCATGCTTAACCTAGGAGTAACACAAGCTTTTTGAGTTAAACTAATAACTTAGTTGGGTGTACTTCAAGTGACTCTTGCATTCAATCAAGCCTAGCATATACTTGACCGAGAAACTCATTCATCTCCTACTATAGAGTAAATATAAACACATTGCATCCCATGTTCTAACATATCTAGTATATTTAAATACCTATGTTGTACCACATGTAACATAATTAATTACCTATGTCAAGCAATCTTTTTGACATATCTAGTATAGTTAAATACTTGTGTCAAGCTACATCTTCGACATATCTAATACAATTAAGTATTCGTGTTAAGCAAACTCTCCTATCCTAGAGTACTTAAATACACATTAAACAAGCAACCTAAAGGCTTCCAATCCATTTTCCAAGCAACATTAAATACTTTTATAGCTCATACAAAAAAGACATTCCATGTAGTATAGAAAGCACAATAATCCCTTGCAAATAATAAGAAGGTAAAAACCCCATGCCTGTTATCACTTATTCCAACAATGATGACAGTGCAGCCTTTCCTTTACTTCAATTCAACTTCTCAACTCAATTCACACTCCCTTTCTGGTTGAAAGTACTTTCCTCTCATAATTAAACAACTCTTCCTCAAAAAATTCCCTCTTTCCATGCTAATAAATAATGATGTAGGTGATGATGAATTCCTTTGGTATAATTTGTCCCTAACAAAGGTATTAATGAACTCTCAGAAATGTGATAACTGACTACAAATGATGTTCACTCAGAAATTGAATATTGGCTGCATATATTGTTCACATGGGAATTGAGTACTAAATGCGAAAGAAGTATAAGGTAATCTCAATGACAAAAGCTAAGCAAGATAATGAGTACGATGAATGAGAGTTGGTTGACTATTTATATAGCCCAGCCTCCAACAATTCCTACTACCATGGCATGTGAATTGACACCATGTAGTACCTCCATTTATGCCTATGCTTTCTTGTTGTGTTTTCATATTGTTAGACCTATGATGCTTTGTTGGATATTTTGATCACTAGTTTTGAGCGATAGTGGATTTATTCTATGACATCATGATACATTGTTTGGTGATTATTGTTTTTAGACATGATTTGATATAGTGTAGATGTTTACTTTCAGTTGATTATTGTTATGTATATGTTATGATGGACTAACAGCTATTTATTTCGTCAGTTTGCTATGAAGTGTATTGGTGTGGAGAACAGAATCGCATCACTCGCTTGCGAGTGCCCTGTGATATCTATGATTTTCTCCGCACGGTGTGTCTGTTTAATGCTTTATATATATATATTTGTATGCATGTTATTGCTTGGTTGCAAGAATTGCAGGTACATGACACCGACTCCACCTGGGTACTCAGGTCTGAGCGTGTCAAGACTCAACGGATACGTTGATCGGGAGATAGTAGTTTGGTATACCCTAGTCTAATCTTTAATCCCAGTCTTAGTACATCGTTTGTTTAGTTCAGAGTCTAGGTTGTCTTGCATTCTTCTGTTTGGATAAAATGTTTGAAAGGTAAATTTGGTAATTTTTAAATGATAGTATATAGTATTTTAAATTATTGTTATTTAAATTAATGTTAAATGTGGAAGAAATCACTTGCTTGATAATTTAATTCATTAATTAGCTTATTTGGTTAAATGGTTGATCTTAAAAGATTAAACTAATTTAATTAAATAAATTAATTAATTAAATTAAATTATTAAGTGTGTAAATTATATTGTATTTGAAAATTAGAAAATAAATAAAAATAAAATGCATGCAATTGAAAATTGATTTTTAAATTTAAAATAAAATAAATTATTAGCATGCAAATTTGAATTGGCAAGATTGCCGAGAAGTGGAGAAGATATTTTTGCAACCACTTCTCGACATGTGTGCTAGTGCTTTAATTGAATATTGTTTTGGGAAAATTTGTTACGGAGGATATTTTGGGATCTCGGGAAAACACAGAGGTTATTCAATTTCCTCACGGGGAAATTATCAGGGCTTTTTGCAAAAAAATAAAATAAAAATATCTTGCTGTGTAAAATTTCATTCTTCTTAGAAATTTGTTCTCTCTGTATCTGGTTGTATACTTGTGGAAGATCCCTTGGAGGATTCTTGGTGGTTAGTCAAAGCTTTCTTTGGATTTGGTACTTTGAAGAAGATTTGGAAGATTGCGTTCTACAGGCAAGAATCTCTCCAAAATCAAGATCTTTAATTCACAGGTATTTTATGTTGTTTGCTTTGGAAAAGAATTTTCTTTATTGTTAAATTCTTGTATTTTCTTTGAAATCTTTCTATAAAATCTTCTTGTTATTTGTGAGAATTTCAAGAAAACAAGAATAAAAGAAACAATAAAAGAATTTTTTTTTTTTTAAATGTTCTGTAGAATTGTAAATTTGTACCTCTCTGTTTTGATGAAAAGAAATCTTTGAAAAATCATACTGAAAAAGAAAATATTTAGAGTAATTTAAATTATGGAGGAAATTGGTTAATATCAAAACAGATTTGTAATTTGTTGAGATTGAAATTTGGAATTATATGAGGGAAATATTCTGTATAATGATAATTTTTATAATTATCTGTAGAAACAAATTCTGTAGATACAAAATTCCATATTCCTGTGAATTATCTTTTCTTTTTACTATATATATATATATATATACAAATCTATATGTATTTAAATTTATTATAAATGTTAATATATGAGCCGAGATTTTATTTGCAGGAAATGTTTGTACGCGAATTATTATTTTGTAATTCGGCGAATATAAATCGCGTATTTTTCATTTGATAAAAAAAAAAAATTTAAAACGGATTTTATTTGTGTTGGGCCGAGGGCTTACCCCATGGCCGACCCCCACATGGAGCCGATTGTGAGGGCAGTGCTCGGCGCTGCCGGCACAGCCGAGCCCTCCCATGGAGGGTTTCGGCTCTGTGGAAGCCGGCTCTGCCCTAAGTTAAATGGGCGAATATTGGGTAAAATGCAGTATTAAATATAAAACAAAGTTAATACTTTTGACTTTTCCATTTTGAATTAAATTTCGAATTTCACTTTAAAGTTTTAAATTTTTTATAATATATATGTATTATTTATATATATATATATATATATGAATATGCATATATATATTTGTTGGTTTAAAATAAATATGTTTTAATAAAAATATTTTTATATATGTTATATATATATATATATTTATTTGAGAGATTTGAGATTTATAGATTAGAAAATACTTATGATATTTTAAATTGCATGTAATTTTTTTTGTAAAATTGAGAAAGTTAATTTGGTATATAATGATGCAATTTACTTTATTATATGAGAAATAAAATTATGAACAAGTGAATTTGAATCTTGGTATTACTGAATGTTTGAATGGATTTAGTGTATCCAAATGATAGACGTGTATTGTTTTAAATTGTTTAAATTTTGTGATTGGGTAAAATGGGAAAGTTCTTAATGATCAAGTCTTCC
>VDFB02000015.1:72775263-72814705 GCA_007258455.2 Sequoia sempervirens
TAATGAGGATTTGAAAGACCTCCTACACTTTGGGCTCTACAAGACCCAGAAGGGTGATCCCTTAATGCATTTACAACCTCTACACCATCATCATAAACAACATTAACAACAAATAATCTCATTTAATAGCTCAACATAATAGGATAATAGTGAATAGAATTGGTTGTTTATCAATAATATCAACTATTTGGAGCATGAGATAACTACGACAACATTTCACAGTATAAGATAGTCATTGATTTGCAATTTGTAGCAAGCTCTAGGTAAAGGAAAACAAATACTAAACCATATGAATAAGTACAACTTAGATCAGTGCCATATATCCATTGGAGGAGTCAAATTTATAATCATCTAAGGGTTTATGACAGATTTAATACATAACATATAAGATCCTTGATAACATTGCTTTACAATCTCATCAATATGTATTTTAACCCAATACTACTTATCAAATCCTTATATAGAACATATCCACCTACAATCCCATTCAAGCATTTTAATTAATTCCTTGAATTAAAGCTAAAATAAGAATCATACACACCACAATAGTGAGATGAATGAAACAACCCTTGATCATTTTATTCAAAATTCTAGGATTTCATCACACATAGCCTTCATCGCATGAGTCTGAAGCAATTGTAGACTTAGCCAAAGTATATGCTAGGCTAAGGTAGATCTAATGAATGGAAATAGAGGCATGCAATTCTTCTTTAATACCTCCACCACAAACATATGCAAGGTGTTGGTTGTTTTTATGGTAAGCAGGTTGATCTTCTAATCTACCTATGGAATTGCCAATTCCAATAAAGGGTAGCTTGAAGCACCTAGACCAACTGACGAGGATTTGAAAGACCTCCTACACTTTGGGCTCTACAAGATCTGGGAGGGTGATCCCTTAATGCATTTACAACCTTTCCACCATCATCATAAACAACATTAACAACAATAAATAATCTCATTTAATAGCTCAACATAATAGGATAATAGTGAATAGAATTAGATGTTTATCAATAATATCAACTATTTGGAGCATGAGATAACTACAACAACATTTCACAGTATAAGATAGTCATTGATTTGCAATTTGTAGCAAGATCTAGGTAAAGGAAAACAAATACTGAACCATACGAATAAGTACAACTTAGATCAGTGCCATATATCCATTGGAGGAGTCAAATTTATAAGCATCTAAGGGTTTATGACAGATTTAACACAACATATAAGATCCTTGATAACATTGCTTTATAATCTCATCAATATGTATTCTAACCCAATACTACTTATCAAATCCTTATACAAAACAGATCCACCTACAATCCTATTCAAGTATTTTAATTAATTCCTTGAATTAAACCTAAAACAAGAATCATAGACACCACAATAGTGAGATGAACGAAACAACCCTTGATCATTTTATTCAAAATTCGGATATGCTTGTACAATGGAGAGACATGAGTTTGAATTAATCATATCAATTCAAATGCCAGTACTGTCATAAAACATCAAATCCCCATGAATTCAAAACCTACTACAGAATGACTCAAAACCTAAATTGCATTTTCCCTAAAACCATCATACTTTACAATTTGCTCTGCAACTTCATCTAGACTCGACCAAAAATATCTAACTTGCTAACCCGTACTTCTGGCCTTGAAATCCTTCTTATAGAAAAAGGAGCAAACAAGCATCGTGCCAAAAAGCACACATGTCACTAGCTAATTGGACCGCCTTGTGATATTCCAAAAATTTGTTACAACAACAATCTCGCCATATAATCTTCTTGTTCATCGTGCCCACTGAAAATGGTTGATGCAGCAACAAAAATATTCAAGAATTTCATACCTAGACTGTCACCAAAAAACAAAATTGGAATTTATTGTAACTGCAACAACTGATTTGTCAACCGTTAGTAGCCTACTCCTTTTCACTCTTCCTTAGTTAAATATACATTTACCCATTTTTGGTACTCTTCATCAGTTGGCCAATCAAAATTGATCACCTCATTCACCTTGACACTATAAGGTTTGTACTTAACTGCCACCTGATTCACTTCTCTTTCAAAAGACTCCAAGAATGAGATGGTGCTAATGATTTTTTCCATATAGCTCACCAACAAATCATAATCTGAGTTACCCTATTTTTGAAGGTTTTGTAGTCCAAACATGATATAAAGAGGCTCTTACACTTTTTGTGATTATTGTAACTTGTGTAAGAGGCCCCATGGATAGTGTTGTAATTGTAGGATGCATGAATAAGGCGTAGGATGAGAAATAAAGAAGGTATAGATGTTGTCCTCAATAGTTTTGTGAAGAAAAGCATGTGAAATGAGAGGTTCAAGCCTAGGTTTCAACAAAATATGTATGGGAGATCTGATTTTATGAACTTTTATCCATGTGCATATCTAATGGGTTGTTTCTAAACAATGAATATAAATGATATACATACACACACACACATAGACACACACACACACACACACACATATATGTATATACGTATGTATGTATGTATGTATGTATGTATGTATGTATATGTATTTTTAAATGTAAATGTAAATGCAATTATTGGATACTCTCCTAGAACAATAAATGCAACATATCATTTAATAAATCTATATCTATGTATATAAATGTGTATTTCTAAATGCAAGTGTAAATGCAAAGAGCATATGGTTTTGTAGTGTTATAGATACAAGATATCCATAAATTAATGTAATTGAAATTCTAAAGTCTTCAACACATATAATAGGAAATCGATCAAACTATTAAACTACATGAGAAATAAATGAAAATAGTAAATGCATATGTATGTGTATTTGTAAATGTAAGTGTAAAATAAATAAGAATAATGAAAATTATAAAAGAATACAAGGAAAGGTCTTCTGCTTTCTTGGTAGTGATAACCTCCTCCAAACACAACCCTTAAAAATTATGAATAGAGGAATATAATCTTTGAAGAACTCAAAGTTGATTCTCTCCTACCTGATGCAATTAGTCATTTTATCCTTGCAAACATTTATAGTGATTACTAGAGGCACATAGACCAATTCTTCATAATAGAAGAATTTGATCATACTTTTCCAATGATGGCATTATGAGAAAACCTTAGGTTAAATGAATAATTCCTCGCTAAGTTCTTTAAATCATGTCCAATCATATAATAGAAGACCACTGCTATGTGTACCTAGATACCATGGGGAAAGGCTCTTTGGGTTCTTTCATCAATCACCCTACCTTAAAACATACCAAAATTCTCTTAGCAATTAGACATAGGAAGATTTAAGATGACTTTAAAAAAAATTATTGCCAAAGCATAAACTTATGATGACTTAACCAGGCCTAGTACACACTCCCTCCCTATTAACCACTTAGACATATGGAAATTAAATGTAAATTTGCTTTATTTTTAGTCATATAGGTGTCCAATAAATCACTTGGTGGTGTTTCCCTTCAAGTTTATTTACTTGAATGAATAGAAAAAATCCTTTGATTATAATTAGAGAATAAATTTGAGGCCTTGGTTGTGTAACTGGTGGACCATAGTCACATTTAACACTTGTTACAATGTTTGGGAGTTAAAATGTTAAGTAGATTTGATTTGTGATGGACACATTTGGACGGTAGTAACAATAACTTGCAATCTATCAAGACTTGATTTTCTTATAACCTGTGAAATTCTAGCGATGAAATGATAGATTAATCATAATGTCACATTAGGATCACATCACCATGAAAGAAATTCATCCAACATCCTTATGAGTGCAGGTACTACCAAATAGGTATTTGTCAAATTTGTCTTCCTCGAGCGAGGGAAATTTAGGAAGAGAAGAGGAAAGCGAGACATGTAGTATGTCTAAAAGAGGGAGATCAACTAGAGGTCAAAATATTAGAAGAAAATTATGTAAACGCGTGGAATTTTTTCTTGCTGAAGGGGGGTCATGTTCTTATGATGATGAGAGCATAGGCGACGTCGAGGTGCCCTTGAGGTACAAACATCTACTGAAACAATGGGTACCTAAGGAACTTCCTCCAATAAACACTAATTTTTGTGTCAACGAGAGGATATATAGCATAGCACCATCGTCATTACATGGTTTGGGCCTATTTTGCATGGATGACATAAAGGTCTATTACGAAAAATTTATTGAATTGATGAAGTATGTCGAACCATGTTACAGTTACAAATATTGGATGCAACTAGTTCAATATACACAAAGTATGCATAGGTATGCACTGCCAGCAAATTATATACAACTAAAAGATAAGGATCAAAATAAAGGAGTGGCTATGTACATTGACAGAAGGCCAAAAGCATCAGGGAATATTGCAGGGTTTATAAACAGTACATGATCTAGGTCAACAAATAAGCAACCCAATTGCATATTCGAGGCGTGTGAGGGAAACTGTGTATTTGTATGTGCGATCAAATCAATAATTGCAGGGAAGAGTTGCTAATCAATTACAATTTGAATCGCTTAGTTACAAACACAGTTGCTATGGGGGTGGTATGTATAATATAACATTTTACCTAATCTCCAATTAATAACTCCAATATACCATTTTATTCTTATGTTTTTTTTCATAAGTCTATTGGTTTCATTTTGGTAATTTTTTTTATATTTAATTTTTGTCATAGGAGGACATTGATCGTACGGAGAAGGCTTCAACCCAGAGCACAGATCACAATTTATCTTTAGGCGATTCTACCCGACAAGTTTACTTCATTGTAATTGTACAAAATAGATACGAGCAAAATTTTTTATTATTATGTTGTTTTGATAAGTTTATTGGGTTAATTTTGATAATGTTTTTAATATTCTTGTTGTAGTCGACTAATCGGGGAAAGGCACCAACAGTAGACAAGAGCATCCATAGGGAGGTGCATTCAATATTATGTGGTGATGACATCACTTATTCAACAAGCCTTCTCGATATGATAAGGAAGATCCAAAAAAAATGCAATGAAGAAATCCTTAAGTTGTTATTCATAGTACCTCAAACAGATGAGATAAGAGAGAGGGTTAAAATATTGACTGAGAGATCACAAAACTTGCAAGTAAGTTGTCATGAGGTCTTTAATTATAATATAAGTTCATTCATAGTTTTATATTTTGTACTCTTTTATGTCATGAACTAAAATATGTGTTGTTTTTATAGGATTTTTTGCATCCTCATGATGCTCCTGGCTATGATCAGGGTACTGTAAGTGCTGCTCGAGGAGTAGGGGTTGGTACAAGTGTCCATCCTGATCTTCCTATGCATACATCACATCATCTGAACCCATCATCTGTGCCTATATTGTCATCTGAAATGTCGGCAACAGATACCATGCAGGCATCTGTTAGTGCACCCTCTAGTAGCAAACACATGCTAGAACATGCGTCAGGATATATACCTAGGGATGCAGAGCCAACTAGTACTGGTGATATTTTAGCAGCATTTCCTGGATCTTCCCGTATTATTAGTACGAGAACATTTCTGGTCACATTTGTGGTGACTGAGGATTTCGTTCCTATAAATATAGAGAAGGTCATAGGTACTTTAAAATGTTTTAATTATTATTATATATAATCCAATTGAAATTTACTTATTGATCGCTCTTTTTATACTATTGATCCCATGATCATTTTGCAGGAAATGATGTTTTTTATAAACATCTAAGTGATATTACATTGGAGCTCTTTGGGCCCACCATATGTACAAGGTAGAATGCCCAAAATCAAGATTTAAAAGATGAGGTCATTAACCATTTAGTTGTGCTCTTCAGTGATAAAACATTCAACTGAACCAAGGTCCTTAAGAAAGTTGGTACCTATCTAAAGTATGTGAGGGACCAATATAGGTCACATTTAGAGAAGAACAAAAAGTACGAGCGTCCCCCCATGATTCCGGAGAGGGAGTGGAAGGACCTGGTGTTGGATGGAAAGGAGAAGGTTGAAAAGAAAAAAGGAAAGACACCACTGGACCAAGAAAGGTATGTGATACTATCAACAATGTAATTATATACTGATTACTCTTTCTTTTTACATAATCTAACATATTTCAAACTTTTGATAGGCTACCCGACACATCGAAGGCAACAACGACAAGACTAGAAAAATAGAGGCAGCACAAACTTGGCTCTGGTGGTTATATGAAATTAGCCGCACGAATTGTAAGTATCGATAAATGAAATATTGTATCCAAATAATAAATTAAAAATAATTTTGGTTTTATCACACCATAGAAGCAAAATTCATGATCTTATGCAAAAATGTAGGGCTTTGAATTCAACAGAGTTCCCACAGAAGATGACCTAAAGATTTCCTTCCAGCAAGTGTATGGAGCAGTGGTTGAATGCCTAAGAGTCTTGACTGGGCAAACATAATCTTCCACTGCATCCAACACACAGGTAAATAAACTCAATAAAGTTTATTTAAAATTGAATACTTGTGCAATCTATTCAATATTAATTTCCACCATAAATTAATTACATGCCTATTGTTTTAAACATTCAAGCAATAATAATACTGCATATGACATTGGAATGCAACCTGGTGAGGGTGGAGCACAACCTGCAGATGAAGGTCATGGTGTGCATCCCGATACTTTAGAGCATGTAGAGCGTGATCAACATGTTGAGCATGATCAGGCTAGAGAAGATTAGGAACATGATGTGGCCCCATCAGGTAAAGAGGACCACTCTAAAGTTCTTTTAAACATATTTAATTACAATTGGTGTATTAATTAATGTAACCTTTCATGTTTCAACTTTAGAGCATGTAGAGCATGATCAATGTGTTGAGCATGATTAGGTTAGAGAAGACCAAGAACATGATGTGGCCCCATCAGGTAAAGAGGACCACTCTCATGTTCTCTTAAACATATTTAATTTTAATTGGTGTATTAATTAATGTAACCTTTCGTGTTTCAACTATAGATCAGGATTTAGAGGGTGTTCAACATGTTGAGCATGAGTCTATAACAGAAATTCAGAAACATGATATGGACCCATCAGGTAAAGAGAACCACTCTAATGTTCTTTTAATTAATGAAATACTTGTAACAATAATAATAAAAGATATCAGTTTAACATTTCTTTGTTATTGTAGTAGACCCCCCTTGCAATGGCATCCACATCATGAGCAAACGACTAGGCGTACATTAAGATCATGAGCAAAGGGAAGAACAACTAAAGGGGGGACAAATGATTTAGAAAATGATACTCCACTTCATATTTTTTTAGCTTAAAAAAGCAAAAAAAAAAAGTGATTGTAATTATATCATGACAACCATATTTTTGATATGTAAAAATTGAAAGAATGAATATTATATGTTAATGAATGAATGTGAATATGTTAATTAATGAATGTTATATGTTAATGAATTAATTTTATATGTTATTAATAGATGAATGAATGTTATATGTTATTAATGGATGAATGAATGAATGTTATATGTTATTAATGGATGAATGGATGATTAATGTTATATGATTGGGTATGGGAAATTGAGAGTGATGTGAGGGGGCGGAGGGGCCAAATGAGCTTCCACCGTCACGTGGTTGGCCCTGTTAAGTAGAGAATATTAAATTATTCTCGAAACAAAGAGAAGCTCAATAAGGTAATGCACTTTTCAATATAAGAAATGAATCGTTTGAAGCATCAAACCAAAATGCAAAGATGAAAGAAAGTGCTAACTTTTCACTATGGTGGAAGAAAAATGATTCTTTATACCCTAAATCCATGCTCTGAATCATAATTTGAAGTTGTTTCCATTCCAATGTTTTGAGTTTAGTTTGTTTGTATGGCTTTGTATGAATACCACATTGTGTTGTGTGTGGATTTGGTTTCAAAGCTCTGTTTCTTCTATTTTTAGTGGTGACATAACTCTAAAATTTGACTTTGGTGCATAACAGGTTAGTGGAAAAATTGACAGCTCTTAAGGGTTTAGAGGCTCAATTGAGATAGATACATGGATATTTGGATCTTGTTGTTGATGAGATACTTCGACTTAACCATGAAATTTTGTACCATCTGCAGGTATGCAAAATTTTCTCTACTTACATTCATTCTTGATCATAAATGTTGTAAATGATATTAATCCTTCAAACTTAAGATTCATTTCATTGTTATAATGATAAAAAATGTTATACTTTTCTATACATTCAAGCATTCTCTTGCCCCCTACCCTTTGCTCTCCCCCCCTCCTTTTAAGAATTTTCTTTGTCATAAAAGATTCACATTTCTGTCTCATTTACACAAATTTATCTGAAGCGCTAGGAGTGAATAAAGATATGTAAAAGATGATGGATTATGTCTAAACAACAACTTTCCATCTTATAGCTAATTAAATCCTTAATATTTGAATATTTTAGAGCTCGAATAATGCTTGTATATGCATGTGTAGCAATAAGGGAGCCTATATGAAGATTGAAATTTAAAACATCACTTTGGTATTTTTCCTTAGGCAGTGAAATGATATTTTGAGTAATACAAACCTACACACATTGATATTTTTCAGCATTGCATTGAGGAATTTTTTTCTCTTATACCTACCCTCGGCTAGACATGGAGGTATATAATATTGGTTTTGGGTTTATTCTGTAAGTAGTTAATTTCACAGAGGAAGACTAAAATCTTCTTAATGTCCTATGTCAGGTGTGAAAGCATATGAATCACTTGTTGAAGGCACCATTTTGTATTCATCCAAAAATGGTTTGTTCTTTTTTTTATGTTTCTTGCATGTGCTTTTTTTAGGCTTTAGAGATGTAGCCCGACTCTTTCCTTTGCACTTTTCATCTATTTTGATGATTACAGTAGATTGTCCTAATAATTTTTCATGTAGATCTATTTGTAACCTTATTTTCTACCAATCAATTTGCAAACCAGTCACATATTAAGGACCATTTCACTAACTTGTAGTCATCCATTACTTCATATGTTGCAGGTTGTGTCTATGTGCCAATAAATCCTGATGATTGCAAGAACTTTAATCCTACAAGTGTACCCAATCTTTCTCAAGTAAAAGTCTTACCTTATTTTATAGTACTTTAAATGGTTAATTAAAGGTGCTTCTTTAGATCTGAGATAGTTGAACCCTGGATTAAAATATGGTATTATATGGGCAGTATAATGATAAAACAAAGGTCCATTGAACACAAATTACGAAAATAATTTACTGGACTGTGAATAGTGTTACAATTATAATTATTTCTCCTTTACCTACCTCTGCATTAATGAAAAAGATAGCAGATATTGGAAGTTCATTACAAGTCTCATGTATGTGTTATTATTTTAATTTTGTTTAAGTTGTTCAAGAGCTTGATTAGGTCAAGAATATGTTCTACAAGCTCTGTTCTCTTGACACTTCTCAACATTTTCCCTACACATTTTCTCTTCAATCCAAATGTTTCTTAACTCCTTCCCTTGTTAGCCCTTGGTTGTTCTCAAGTGTAATGCTTTTTCTATGCATCTTGCAGTTTGTATGTATGATCAGTCATCTCTTATGAAGCATGGATAACCTTTCATGGAATTGTTGTTGTAATTAGACAATTGCCATTGTGAGAATAATCATTTAATTTGTATGGAAGTAAGTCTTTTTCATATTATTTGACTTGGTATTGTAAACTTGTCTTTGCAGATTCTCTCATGGGAACAAAAAAACTGTGATGATAGGTAGAGTTGTACAACACCATAAATCATTTGGAATTATCAATATATTGCTTATAGAATACTGTGCAAGTAAAATGGAATGTGCAATGACAATTGGTCTCAAATTCAAATCTGAATATAAGTACATTATACACAAGAAGATGGTATCTATTCTATGATTTAAAGAACCCCAAAATAAGAAAATTAATAGGTTTCATTTGTTTACTTTCTCTTAGACACTTTTTTAATCGGTGAGACCCTCAAAATGTCTTGCTGATAACTAGTAGTGTTCAAAACTCCTGAAGAGGTCAGACTGGTGTGACATTGGATTTATCTTGCCAACGGAAGTCATCGGCAAGACATGGACTATTAGAGTGAGTTTTCTATCCTGTGCCAATGATTGATCTCTCACTGATGGGTTGGCTTCGGTGGTCATCACCAAGAGTCTCCACGATGGTACATTTCAATGAATATTTAAAAAAAAAAATGCATTGTTTTGTCGCAATTTCAATGAAAACCACCAACGAATCACCAAAAAGGTCCAACGAAATTGCTCTAGCTGCGATGAAGGCTTCATCGTAAATCCTTGCCCATTTCGTCGCAATTTCGATGAAGGCCACTGACGAATCATAGAAAAGGTTCAACGAAGTTGTTTAGCTATGACGAAGGCTTCGTCGTAACTCCTTGCCCATTTTGTCACAATTTCAATGAAGGCCACCGATGAATCACATAAAATTACTGACGAAGTTGCTTAGTTGCGACGAAGGATTCATCGTAACTCCTTGCCCATTTCGTCGAAATAGTGACAAATTTTTGGTGTTGTTTTGACACTTTAGAAGAGCCATTGCAATTGCATTTTGGTTGTAATTCGTCGATAGATACACAAAATTTTCGTCAATATTTCGATGAACATCCGAGTCATTTTATGATGCCGACGACCAACGAATCTGCGCCTTTATTTTGACGTTTAATTAGTCATCAAAATTTTGACAAAAAAATAGAGACGAATTTTTTTTTGTCAATTCGTCAATTTTTTGACAAATGTTTGTTGAACGACCGACGAATGTTCGTCGGAAAATGGAGTCAAATTCAATAGTGAATTTTTCCCCCAATATTACTTAACTTAGGCACCCCTTGTATTCACTCATTCATCATTGACAATATTTGATCCTTAAGCTTATTGTTTTATTTTTGTATTTTTTCCCATATAATATTCATAATCTTTGGGATCAATCTATTCAATTTTCACATCATTACTGCTTAGAGATTTTCTTGGTGTGACCAAATTCTTTTTGCCTCTTGTTACAAGCCCCACCATGATGGTTTTTTGCAATAAATCACACAAAATATATCCAAATGATTTAGGAATGTTAATATAACTTACTAGGGTCTATCTATCTCACCTTAAAAAAAACTCCAAGAATTTCATTGATTTGTAGCCTTGGGAGTGAATTTGGTGGAAACCTTAATTTTGTAATAACTTGTTGAAAATAACTCTAGATGCCTTCACATAAAAGTTGTAAGTGGATCAACTTGTTCTTGTTCAATTATCTAGAATTTAGGATTTTTTTCTAATTATAGCCCTGTGAATTTTTTTTGTGGAAATCCCAATTTTGCAATAAATTCTTTAATTATACTCCAAATGACCTCAAATTCATTATGGCCTTGATAACCCCTTCAAAAATTAGAAAAAAATGTCAAACATGTTAGAGTAATCATTACATTAGCTAATAATTAATTAATCTTTAATTGATTATTAGTCTAATTCATTTCATGCACTTAAGCTAAACTTAGGAGTGCTTTTTTCTGTTAACTAGAGTGAGATTTTATTAGATCATTCTATCTCATCACATAGGATATTGATACTTGTCATGATCTAATCCATTTATCATTTAGGGTTTCTCCTATAAAGCACTCAAACCTCATTGTATTATCTATAACAAATCTTATTGAAGTCTCTCTTGAGATTCATGGAAGTTTTTTATTTTGTAAGTTTTTCTTGTTGATGATATAATAGATTATTGTTTGTATCTTTATTGCATGGAAGGTGTCTTTATTCGCTATTTGATCCTACGTCTTGTGTTATTCACAAGTCTAACATGGTATTAGAGCATAGATTCAATGAAGCCCTTCTCGATTTATGAGGGTTTTCTTCAACTAGAGTTTAGGCTTCAAATCTAGAAACTCCATTTTTTTTGCAATTTTTGGAGTTTGAAAATTTTTAGGAGCATTTGACACAAAAAGGACCTCATTGTTTCATTCGGTAGGTCGATTTGATGAATTTTGACTATTAATTCACCCATATTCCTCGTCTTTTGTATAGGGGTCATAAAAAAATGAATTAAAAAAACAATTAAAAAAAATTAAAGGTTTTTATAAAAATAAAAAAATAATTAAAAGCACACACATTTTTTCCTATTCCTAGGGTACGCTTTGTACCTTGGCGGAAGGGTACCTTTTTCCCATGTGGGCCTCATCGATGTCCACTACCATTTGGATTGATCAACGATATACCCACCGATCGGGCATTGAGAAGTCCTAATGGCACATACCTCCAGGCTAGCGACAAATATCTATTTCCTCAACAAACTTTTTTTGGTGTAGACTTTTTCTTTTTCGATCTGTGTAGGTTTTTGGAATATTTAGATTGATTTTGGCATATTTCGTTTGCCATTTTTCTACATGGGGACAATTATTTTGAGTGATGGGGGAATACTCCACAAGAATCTTTTTCTAACATTAGCATGACATTAGAAGCACGATCACAGGGTAGGACCCCTTCAAGCTCCCTTTGGCTCTAAAAGAGTAGTTTTTTTTCTTTTGGCCATAACTTGGGCTTACAATATTGAAATTTGGTGAATGAGATATCATCGAAAAGATGGTTCCATCAAATTTATAGTGGTGTGGGTCTCATCACCATTTTTTGCTTATAGTGCATTCTACAACCTGTCAAAGTAAAAGGTGTTGTTTTCACTCCTGAGCTCATAACTTTTGATCGGTTTCTCTATTTTTCATGATTCCAGTGGTGTTGGGATGATCTTTCAGAGCTCTTCATAGCCATCCATGGAAATTTTCCATATTCTATTCTAGGTACATTTTATTCAATTTTTTGTGTTTTCACACTCTGGTGAATTACTTGGACGTTTTACCTCTTTGAAACTTTCTATTTGTGTAAGATGACTTATTTTTGGCTATTCTATATGTATTTCCAACATATTGTCCTATTTGGGCATTTTTATCATATTTTGCATACACTTTCTCTTTTGTAGATGCACTGAGATAAAGTGCCATTTTGGTATATACTTTTTGGGGATTCTGCACATCTTGTTGTGCCTTTTGTACTCGCACTATGATATAAAGTGCCATGGGTGTAGGGTTGTGAGTGCCTTTTTTTTCTATCATACCTTTTTCAAGTGAGTGTTCCTTCCATGATAACATCAAATTTTAGTGATTCATACCTCATGCATGTATGCCCTGGTTTGCACACCCTTTTATTTGTAGGTACTCTTTTGTGCACGTTCATATATTCCTTGTTCTCCTTCATGCACTTCTTGGTAACACACAATTTTAGTGTACCTGTCTTGGCTCTTCCTTTCCACATTATGGGTGGGTTTCTACTATTGGTGGTAATGCTTTCTTAGTTTCATTTTTTGGAGTGTTCCTATGTACTAGGCAAATGCAGTGGTTGGTTACCCATGCATTTTGGTTAGATGGAGCATTTACCATATGGACATTCTTCTTTTTCTTTGTTTGTGAGAGATTACATTTTTTGTAAATGGGCACCTAATCAAGCCTTATTTTATGGGACCCATCATGCGTTCTTTGCTTTTCATGCATTCACCTTTTAAGGTTTTTAGCTACTCCCTAAGTTCATCTTAAGGGGGGTGTTAGAGTAATCATGCATTAGCTAATTAATTATTAGTCTAATTCATTTCGTCCACTTAAGCTAAACTTAGGAGTGCTTTTTTAAAAAAATGAGAGAGATATATGCTTTCCAAAATCACCTAAAATTTTCAAAAATTGTCTTGTTTCTTACCGTCGTGATGCTAAGATCATGCTCTAATACTACTTGTAATAAAAAAATTGCACAATAGAAGGAAATATGATGTAAATACTTAATAATATTTGAGAATAGTAAACCACTTCAAGGGGGCAAGCCTCCAAATATCTCCAATAAAAAAAAAATGCAATATGGTATTCAACTAACCACTAGCTCCTATATATACCCTACTTATGCCGTGGATGTCACCCATAATGACTCATATACCTAAATATAACACCCAAGATGACCTAAATGTTTGAATCCACTACTCATAACCTCATGCACACTATAGTAAATTAAGGTTTTATCATTATAGATTATACAAATTTGGAAGATAAAATATAGTAAACCAAATGCATAAGCAAAATCGAAGTGAGAGTTTGTTGCTTTTGGATTAAATTGTGTGTTAGTTTTTGAAACAACAAGAAAAAAACTCTTATTGATATGGACTGTGGAAATCTAATGTCTTTGCAAAATAGAAGTCTTTAATAAACATCAACTACTTTCTATTTACAAATTGAAATGAATAGGGCACAATATATTTTGACAAATAGTCCAACTAGTAATGAGAATCTCTATCACTAATAAGGGATACACACATTGGAATGATTTACCTATGACTATGTAGTTATTTTCCATCTACCAATCTCAATGTAAGAGGCATGCAAACATAAAGAGTACATTAAATGTTACATTTACAAAATAAGAAATGGAAGTTGTATTGTTGTGTAATGGAACATTGACCCTCAAACTACCTTATTAGTTGCACTTCAAAATGGTTGGCATTCTATTATATGGTTGCAATCATCCACATGTAGATCTATTGCAGTTGCTAGGTGTTTATGCGAGGCTACTCATAGTCATGTGTGGGAGCATGCGATGAGAAAGGAATAATTTCATGTGTAGTGGTGCACAATGACACTAGGAATTTTTAGAGAAAAGCATAAAATTCAAGGCACACATAATGTTTTTAAAGGCTTGTATTACTACATTGAAATCAAATTTGCATCTAAATTATCTAGGACATCGACATTTGTGAGAGTGTTGAATCTTCAATATTCATCCATGATTATAACAAAGCTAATCTAATTAAAGGGGTCAATATAGGATAACATGCCCCTTGTGATATGGCGATCTCCTCGAGGCATTTTTCAACACAACTAATCCTCATGCACTAGTAGATACTAGAGATAAAACAACATAGTTTCCAACAACCTATATTTAGTAAGAATGAGATTGATGTGTTACTTTAGTAATGTGGAGCATGGGATTGATCATACCAACATAAATTTAATTTGTAGAAAATTTTAGATTTGTTTAAGTCTCGGAGCATTTATAAGACTATGAACATTGATTTTTGTACTATTAGCAAGTGTAAATCTTCATGACACCAAAATTTAATTATTCCTCATAGTTCCAAGAGCAACGTGCTAATCCTTCGATATTTAATTTCCAAATATTCATTATACATTTATCATTCTTAGTTGGTAACTAATTAATCTAGTAATGATATCAATTTTCCACAATCCATAATGATTATAAAGAATTGATTTCTAGATAAGATTGTGTACATTTTTTTGCATCAACGTTTTTAATCACACTCTGTGATCCATCATTGGGATGAAAACACATGTGATACCAATTTTTTGCATCAACATTGATGGATTAATTATTATAAAGAATTGATTTCTGGATAAGAATTCTCCTTATGCTCTCTTTCTATTTTCATCCTAATGGTGGATCATAGAGTGTGATCTGAAACATTGATGCAAAAAAAAAAACACAATCTTATCCAAAAATCAATTCTTTATAATAATTAATCTAGGTTTATTTATGCTTTCTTTGCACACATTTATTTAATTGACCTAGATTAATGTAAGGTAAGGTATTTGTCCTATACACTAGTAAGTAGGTGGCCCTTACTTTTGATATTCATGCTTAAATTGTAGTGTATTTGAATTTTTTTTGTATTGTATTGTATTAAGCTAGAGTGTGAATGAGACTAGAACTACCAATTTAGGGCTTACAATTCACAATAATTTACCTTTACATCAAACATGCATAGACTATATCTAAAATTATAATTAATTAATAATTTTAAATTCATTTTGAATAGGTTTTTATTTATGATTTATTAAAAGGAATACTTATATAATTATCATTTTTCCATCGATATTTGTGTGTGTGTATATATATATATATCAAAAACCTTATGTGCAAAAAGCTCTTTATACTTTTAAGGGGTAAAATCCATTACATAAATCTAAGCTAATTAAATAAATGCATACAAATAAAACATAATTAACCTAGATTTAATTGAGGAGTTAAGCAAACTAGGAATTATAAATTGAAAATTAATTGTAAGAGAATTATGAAACTTAGTTCTTGGAATAATGGTGAAGAATAATATCAATGTAATGCAAAACTAACATGCTAATGTTTATAAAGTAATTTCTTTGATGTCTTTATTGTCTTGAGATTATATCACTCATAATATTTTGTGAGTCAATCTTGTATTCCACTCCCACATAGCATAGAAATGACCTTTGAGGTGTAGGTCTAATCTAGACAAATACACACTTCTACAACCTACTCCTTTGTATTTTTGCTATCTATTGATGTGGAAACACTAGTGGTATTTAAAATACCTTAGGGAAGTTGCTAGATTATGAGGGTCAAGTTCTCCTTAGTCAAGCCTTCTAAAATATTAGCTTTATACCTTTGAGTAATGTTAACACACAAAACATAAACATGCAAGTGGCTGAGATGCTAATTCGGATACAAACATGTTCTTTTTAGTGCTCTAATCAAAGTATTGTTATAATGGCTACTCCTTGTAATGCACATATTGCTTGATGCATTTAAACGCACAAATAAATGCCTTTAAATACCAAGACATAATGAGTGACCACACAAATGTGTACCAAGTCAACTCCCAACAATTAGTGGAAAAGAACAAGAGTAAACAAATTGAATTTTAAAAATTTAAATTTGGGGTCAATTTCATGTAGCTAGTGTGATGTCCCCACTCTAGTCAATTCTCAGAAATAGTGTGTTAGCCCTTTATTGGACCCTTGTGGGCTAGCTAGATTAGTTAGAGGGTCAGTGGTACTTTCTGGAGAGTTGATCATTTTTGTTTTCAGAGTCCAATGATTGGTTCACGATAGGCGTTAGCAGTTCTGGAGTTGACAGCTTCTGATGGCACAGGCATATTTGGAGTTTTGAGCAAGTTATGAATTTTTAAGTGATTTGAGTTAATTAATTAACTTAATGCCTTTTTATAAAGTCAAATTGACTTTATACATTTTATATCACTTAAATTATTCTAAAAAGGTGATTTAATATTTTAATCACTTAAAATATAAAAGGGCGCCCAAATATTAAGTCATGACTATTGAAAAGGACTTAATATTATTTTTAAAGATTTTAATGATGGAAAAAAGGGCGTATCTTCTTGGAAATGTGTGCCTTCTTGATATAAGGCAATTTGGCAATGAGAAACCCTATTATTGATTATTTTGACTTTGCCTTGGATATTTTTCTTGTGCCTTCCTCCGTGATTAGGGTTTGAGCATTATTTTTCATTGGAGAACGATTCCTCTTCGATGTTGAGCACTTTTGAGATTGTGAGAGATCAGTTAAATTAGTGCAGTTGAGAGCTTCATTCAGAGGTTCTACATGATTCTATCAGAGTTTTATCATTCAATATTTACTTGTCTGCAATAAGGAAAGAGGGTTTCTTCTCCAAAGAAGCCATCTTTTACAGTTTTTAGCTTTCAAAGTGTTCTATTGGTTTCTACCTTGGCCATACTATTTGCATTGGGAAATGTGCCCATTTAGGGAGGTGTGTGAAGTATCTAGTTGAAACACCTTTCTTTTGGCTCCTATTTGTCTTCCATCTTTGGCGTCCACCTTTCTTAAGAACTTGTAACCTGTTTTGAGGAGGGAGAACTCAGATCTGGAAGCTTGGTGTCCATATTTGTTAGATTTGACCATTATTGGCTGGCGAATTGACTTATTTATTTAAATAAATAATCTGGAGACATTCTGGTATGTTTAGCACTTGTGATCTATTTGTTATTGTTAAATAATACCTTCTGCATTTTCATTATGTAGAAAATAGCTCTGTTTCTCAATTTGTGAGCTTTTATATGATGTGCCCCTTCTCTTCTGTCTACAAACATTCTCTAAAAAACTACAAACATTCTCTAAAAAACTAAGTAAAACACATTAAGACTTAAGAAATTATTGGGGTTTGAGTTGAGAGCCAGCAGGGCTCATCCCAGTGGTATCAGAGCTCTAATCCTACCAGCCTCCAAGGTTAGCAGTCTATATGTGGCCTCATCAGAATAGGTTTGACAGGTACTACTCACGCAGGGGTCCAGGTTTGCAAAGAAGTACTTTTGAACCTTTTTTAGCGTTTCCATTTGACGAACAGGAAGAAGAATTAGGCTTTGATAACATGGCTGACAGGGAAGCTAAAGGTTCTCGTAGGAATCATTTTGATGAAGAGGACAGAGAAGCTAGAGATGTGCTCAAAGGAATGGTTGTAGGCCAAGAACAGGTGGCGAATATTCTCCAGTAGCTTAGCACAAATTTTCAAAATTTGACACTTCATAGGGGACATAATCTAGATTGTGATCGAGAAGGCAGTGTTCATGGCGAACCCCATAGAAACATTGTTCTAGCTCGCACCTTTGAGAGAGCTACTTGTCCTATTTTTACTAGAAATGAGGTTGATGAAGAGGTTGAGCTTGAACAGGGTGGTGAGATTAACTTTGCAGATAACATCATGGTTATGCATGATGAATTGGATGCATTGCCACCAAGAGTTAAGGACCATCTTAACTTTGATAGATTCGTGAGCCAGAAGAGAGAACACACCAGAAGCAGGAATGACAGGAGGCCTAGAAACAAGCAAAATGATCTTAGACAAGCGACCAATAAGCTTACCTTGGCAAACTTTGATGGCAGTGGTAGAGTTACAACACATGCCTGGGTCAGTAAGGTGGACACATTCTTGACATTACGTCCCATGCCTGAGGAGGATGCCATTCAATTTGCAGCACTTCACCTTGATGGCATGGCTCATGACTGGTGGATTCATGGCATGACTACTCTTCACCATGACCAGATTACTTCGTACTAGGAGTTCACAAATAGACTAGTAGAGAGGTTTGACAAGCGGGATCCTGAACTATTTTTCAAAGACCTAGCACAATTGAAACAACTAGGTAGTTTGGAATCCTATATTGGAGAGTTTCAAAGATTGTCAGTTATGGTGACAGGCATTTCTGAGAGGAGGCTGATTATACTCTTCATTGAGGGTCTTTTCGAGCCCATGAAAGGATGGATCAAGGGATTTGATCCGCTACACTACAGGAGGCCATGAGGAAAGCTCGTAGTATGGAGATCACTACACCTTGTAAGCCTTTTGGCTCGAAACCATCTACCTCCTACACAAAGAACAAATCTGATCCAAAGAAGGCTGCTAATGTAGATCTAAAGAAAAAATTTGCAGCCCCTTTAGATTGAGAAACAATGAATGATTTATGAAGAAGGAAGCTCTGCTTTTATTGCAAGGGCCCATATGACTTCAATCATGACTGTCCCCTCAAGCCTAAAGGGAAAAACAGGCACATGGAATGGTTTTATGAGGGAGAAACGTTGATTGATTTTTCTGATTAGCAAGCTGCAATCTATGACACAGATGAAGAAAAATCAAAAAATGAGGCAGAGGTTGAGGTAGAAAGTGAGCTACAAGAGGCTCATATGTCCAGCATGCAGAGAGAGGGTTCTTTCAGGCTCCGTGGGATCTTAGCAAGTCAAAGAGTCATATCTCTTTTGGATACAAGTGCAACCCACAATTTTATTGATTCACGATTAGTGGAGAAAAGAGGAATTCAAACTCAGCAGTTTGAAGGCATTCAGGTGAAAGTTGCAGATGGTTACACTCTCAACTGTGAGAGAATGATTCCTGATTTGCTATTGAAACTCAACAACTTTGAGTTTAAGGTAGATTTTTATGTGGTGAACATGGGAGGAACAAATATAGTTCTTGGCATGAAGTGGCTTCATGCGATAGGAGAGTTCACACTTAATTTGCATGACATGGAGATGAAATTTAGTATAGATGGCACAAATCATGTTCTAAAAGCCATCAGGGACAACAACCTAAAAGAAATTTCACTCTAGAGAATGGAACATTTGATTCAACATGACATGGTAGAGTGGGCTGCTGAGTGCAAGTTAATGCCTTCATAGTTGGAGCAACAAGCTTCTTCTTACCACCTTGATGTACAGGAACTTCGAATCAAACATGCTAAGGTTTTCAGTGATATTCCACCAGGTAGACCTCTTGATAGAGGTATTGAGCATATTATAGAGTTGGATGAGGGCACAAAACCGATCATGATTACTCCTTACCGGCACCGCAAACATTTGAAAGATGAGATTGAGAAAACTATTAAGGAGCTTTTAGCTATGGGGCACATTAGGCTGAGTAAGTCATCCTTTGCTTCATCATTTTTTTGGTGAAGAAAAAGGATGGTACACTTAGGATGTGTATTGACTACAGGATGCTCAACAGGAAGAATATAAAGAACAAGTATCCTATTCCACGAATAGACGAGTTGATAGATGAGCTTCATGGAGCTTGTTATTTCTCAAAGATTGACTTGAGGACAAGTTACCATCAGATCAAAGTCCGAGAGGAGGATATTGAGAAAACTGCATTCAGATGTCACTGTGGACATCATGATTTCTTGGTTATGCCATTTGGTTAAACCAATGCTCCAGCTACATTCCAGTCTACTATGAACAGGGTTTTCCATCCTCATTTGAGGAAATTTGTATTGGTGTTCTTTGACAACATCCTAGTTTACAACAAATCATGGGAGGAACACATGGTCCACTTGGATGAGGTATTGAGTATACTTGACAGGGAGTCCTTGTATGCCAAGGAGTCCAAGTGTGCTTTAGGCATGGCTGAGCTTTTATATCTAGGACACATCATCAGTGGTGGATGAGTCAACATGGATCTAGAGAAAGTTCAAGCTATCATCGATTGGCCTACACCTGAGACATTGACACAACTCAGGGGGTTTGTAGGATTATGTGCCTTCTATCGTTGATTCGTTAGTGGGTTCTCGTGACATGCTGCACCACTAACTAATTTGACTAAGAAGGGTGCCTTTGTGTGGACACCTCTCACACAAGCATGCTTTGAGAAGTTCAAACTTCTCATGACTACATGTCCGGTCTTGGCTTTGTCGGATTTCACCAGACCATTTGAGCTACATTGTGATGCCAGTGGTGAGGGTATTGGTGTAGTCATAATGCAGGATCGACACCCTATAACTTTCGAGAGTAGGAAGCTAAGAGGTCTTGAACGGAGCTACAGTATCTATGATAAGGAAATGTTGGCCATCATGCATTCCATGGTAAAATTTAGGTAGTAATTGGTTGGTAGTAAATTTAGTGTTAAAATTGATCATAATAGTTTGAAACATTTTCTTGGGCAGCGAGATTTGAACGAAAGGCAATAGAAATGGGTCAACAAACTTCAGTCCTACGATTTTGACATCTCCTATGTCAAGGGCACTCAGAATGTGGTTGTTGATGCATTATCTCGCCGTCCTCACTTGAGCTCCATTACATTGATTTCAAAGGACTGGAGACATATGATAGTAGCAGAGTATGCTAAGAACCTGTGGGCTTCTAGCATTGTGGATGGGACAGTACAGGATGACAGATACTCACTTGTAGATGATCTTATCATTTACAAAGGGAGGATATTTCTAGTCCCAGGTTCTGAGATGAGGGATAAAGTATTGAGATCATTCCATGATTCACCTATGGCAGGACATCCTGATTACTTTAAGACCTACAGGCAGGTACGTGAGAGATTCTCTTGGAAGTGTCTCAAGTCTTTTGTTCTTCAGTATGTCAGGGAATGTCTTGTTTGTCAGCAGAACAAGCAAGAGCATACATACCCTATAGGTTTACTCCAGCCACTTCCTATTCTTGAGAGGAAGTGGGAATGCTTGTCCATGGACTTCATTACAGGCTTGCTGAAAGCTCAAGGGAAGGACAACATTTTTGTGGTAGTAGATCGATTGACGAAGTATGCACATTTCTTCTCAATCACTACTACACACACAATTATTCAGGTGGCGAACTTATTTTTCTAAGAGGTATTCAGGTTGCACGATTTTCCTTGGAGCATAGTCAGTGACAGGGACACTAGGTTTATGAGTAACTTCTGGCAGGAGTTATTCAAACTTTGCAGGACAAAACTCACTCCGAGTACCAGTTACCACCCCCAGACTGATGGGTAGATTGAGATAGTCAACAAATGGGTGGAAGGATACTTGAGGAATTACAGTTCAGGGCAGCAAAAGGCATGGGTGAAGTGGTTACACCTTTGTGAGTATTGCTACAATACCACTCGTCACATGAGCATTCAGATGACACCATACCAGGTGTTATATGGATATGATGCTCTGAGTTTTCTTGATTTATTGCTGAGTGACAGTAGAGTACCCAGTGCTGGTGATCTATTGCAGGAAAACCAGGACATTATGAGAGCACTCAGGGAGAATATTCAGAAAGCTCAAAATCAGCAAAAGCAATGTGCTAATCAGAGGTGAGTGGAGCGATCTTTCAAGATTGATGATTTGGTGTATCTGATGCTTCAGCCTTATAAGCAGTCCACCCTTTGTAAGAAGGGCGCTGAGAAACTCAAGCCACGATACTATGGACCTTTCAGAGTTGTCAAACATGTCGGTGAAGTGGCTTATGAGTTAGATCTTCTGGTGGATAGTAAGGTTCACAACGTGTTCCATGTGTCGCACCTCAAAAAGGCGTTGGGACAACAGGTGATTCCTTCTATTGATTTACCACCCCTGGATGATGAAGGGAAATTGATTTTGATACCTGAGGCCATTTTGGATTCTAGAGAGCGTCATCTTTGGAGGTGGGTTATCAGGGAATACTTGGTAAAGTGGAAAGATCTACCGACAGAGGATGCTACTTGGGAGAGTGAAAGTATTCTTTAGCATCTGACTTTGAGTTTGCTTGTGGACAAGCAAATTCGGGGAGGGTGGACTGTGATGTCCCCGCTCTAGTCAATTCTCGGGAACAGTGTGTTAGCCCTTTATTGGACCCTTGTGGGCTAGCTGGATTGGTTAGAGGGCCAGTGGTACTTTCTGGAGAGTTGATCGTTTTTGTTTTCAGAGCCCAGTGATTGGTTCATGGCAGGCGTTAGCAGTTCAGGAGTCGATAGCTTCTGACGACACAAGAATATTTGGAATTTTGAGCAAGTTATGAATTTTTAAGTGATTTGAGTTAATTAATTAACTTAATGCCTTTTTATAAAGTCAAATTGACTTTATACATTTTATATCACTTAAATTATTCTAAAAAGGTGATTTAATATTTTAATCACTTAAAATATAAAAGGGCGCCCAAATATTAAGTCATGACTATTGAAAAGGACTTAATATTATTTTAAAAGATTTTAATGATGGAAAAAAGGGCGTATCTTCTTGGAAATGCGTGCCTTCTTGATATAAGGCAATTTGGCAATGAGAAACCCTATTATTGATCATTTCGACTTTGCCTTGGATATTTTTCCTGTGCCTTCCTCTGTGATTAGGGTTTGAGCATTTTTCCATTGGAGAACGATTCCTCTTCGATGTTGAGCACTTTTGAGATTGTGAGAGATCAGTCGAATCAGTGCAGTTGAGAGCTTCATTCAGAGGTTCTACATGATTCTATCAGAGTTTTATCATTCAGTATTTTCTTGTCTGCAATAAGGAAAGAGGGTTTCTTCTCCAGAGTCACCATCTTCTACAGACTTTAGTTTTCAGAGTGTTCTAATGGTTTCTACCTTGGCCATACCATTTGCATTGGGAAATGTGCCCATTTAGGGAGGCGTGTGAAGTATCTAGTTGAAACACCTTTCTTTTGGCTCCTATTTGTCTTCCATCTTTGGCGTCCACCTTTCTTAAGAACTTGTAACCTATTTTGAGGAGGGAGAACTCAGATCTGGAAGCTTGGCATCCATATTTGTCAGATTTGACCATTCTTGGCTGGCGAGTTGACTTATTTCTTTAAATAAATAATCTGGAGACATTCTAGTATGTTTAGCACTTGTGATCTATTTGTTATTGTTAAATAATACATTCTGCATTTTCATTCTGTAGAAAATAGCTCTGTTTCTCAATTTGTGAGCTTTTATATGATGCGCCCCTTCTCTTCTGTCTACAAAAATTCTCTAAAAAACTAAGTAAAACACATTAAGACTTAAGAAATTATTGGGGTTTGAGTTGAGAGCCAACATGGCTCATCACAACCAAAGATCATACCCACATGTTGTAAGATTGACCTAGGACGAGGAATGCAAAATTTCAAATGCAAAATTTCAAGACCAATAATGAATGCATGTAAGTGTGGGCTACTAGTGAGGCAAGTGAATAGAAACATGTGTAAATAAGTAAGGATAAAGTCCAATGTATAGAAGTGCATGTAGGTGAGGGTAAATGAGAATAGGTAAAGATTAGGGAAGGAGCCAAACTTAATAAAATAGTGTAACACTTGTGTCTATAATTATATTAAGAAATATCATATAAATGAATCCAAAACTAACTAAGAATTGATATAGATATGCAAATTTAACTATTAGATTATTCACAAATTTATATTTTTTCTATCTATTTAAAAAACAAAAATCTAATATTAATTTTAATTTATTTATTTTTATTAACAATACAAAACTTTTATAAAAAAAATACTTCATATAAATCATTTTATGAATCAATAAATTTTTATCGGAATAGAATATTATAAATGCAAGTAAACGGCCAAGAAAATAAGGGTCAAGACGAGTAAACGGCCGTCAATTTCAAATTAAAAATGCTTTTACTGTATCAAATTATCGCAGGGTAGTAAATGTTAACAGATCATTAAACGATTAAGCAAGAAAACATAACGAAGACATTTTATTGGAAAACCATATATATAATTTTTATTTTTTTTAAGCCGTCAAGAACACGCGATATGATACACACAAAGCTTTGGATAGCTTGATATCTGAATATCGACTCTTCAGATCTGCATTCTCCAGATTTGATAATGTTTTCATTTTCAAAAATTTTAGGGGACATAAGATACTGGACTGCACATTACCCTGCAATCACTCACTTTAGATGGAGTAGCACTACTACATGGGGGGCCTCATGGCAGTTTTTGTTCACTGGAATGGTAAGCTATCTGCTGCTCATTGCAATTTTATCCATCATTATGAAGAAAAAGTCACACCCACTTCATCTTGGACCCATTCCTGTAATTCATAACATGATAATATTATCTTTATCAGCCCTCATGGTAATGGGATGTTGGGAAGCCGCTAGGGCAGAGATGGAACAAACACGGTGGTTATGGGGAGGAGGGTCATATGAGGGGAAAAAATGGCTATTTTGTTTCCCACTAGGCACTCGTCCTATAGGAAGAGTATTTTTTTGGTCATATGTATTTTATCTCAGCAAATTCTATGAATTTGTGGACACCATTATCCTTGTTTTGAAGAAGAGGCCCTTGACTTTCCTGCACGTTTATCACCATGCTGTGGTGGTGGTGATGTGTTTCTTGTGGTTGGAGTATTCACAGTCTCTGCAGATTATTGCACTCATCACAAATGCATCAGTTCATACTTTGATGTATACGTACTATTTGTTGTGTAGTATTGGGTACCCTCCTCCATGGAAGAAACTTGTGACAAATTGCCAGATTGCACAGTTCTTGTTCAGTTTTTTGGTTTCCGTTGTGCTTCTGTGGCTGCATTTCACAGGGGATGGGTGTGCTGGCATGGGTGCTTGGGTTTTTAATGCGTTATTCAACGCATCTCTCTTGGTTCTTTTCTTCAACTTCCATAGGAAACAGTACAGAAAAATGAGAATGAAGTCAGGAGTAGCAAGGAAGAGGGAGTGAGAAAATTGATTGGAAGCAGATGTGTTGTTTGGATTTGGAAATCTGTTCTGTGGGTGTTAATCCCACCTGAAAAATTGCAAAAAAATCAATTTGCAGTCTACTGGTTGCCATTCCAAAGATGCAAGCGAAGTGGGAGAGAATGGCAGCTATTTTCAAGTTTGCCGGTGTATTCAAGAATCCTTACAGGCATCTCTTGTCTTTTCTATCAAGATTGCTTTCAATGTACTTTCCTGATTTGAGATTAATAATTTTCACAAAATTTCGGAGCAGTGTATTATTCCTGATTGAACATGGGTTCACAAAATGCCACGAAGACAATTTTAATTTTAATAAAAATGTAGCTTACAGGATTTCTTTCTAGAAGACAACTTTAATCAAAATGTAGCTTGCAGATTTTTCCAAGATGACAATTGGTTGCTTTGAAAATTTATATTCCTCATTTTGTTGGTCGGTGCATTTTTAGTAGAAAAATAGCAAGTTGAGCTGCCATTGTGAACCTGAGTCTGGTTTTTGAAGTAGTTTTCAATGATATATTTGGGAATGTTTGAAC
Organism: Sequoia sempervirens; assembly: GCA_007258455.2. Lineage (NCBI taxonomy): Eukaryota > Viridiplantae > Streptophyta > Pinopsida > Cupressales > Cupressaceae > Sequoia > Sequoia sempervirens. Next base: position 72,801,478 of record VDFB02000015.1, read on the forward strand.
TGCTGTGAAATTCTGCTTTTGCCTTGGATTTTTCTGAACATAATTTAGTTTCTGAAATGATCAAGATCACGTCCTCATTTTGGGTGCATACAAATGAGGACAGATGAGGATAAAAAACAGAGGGCTAGTCTGTTTCAGAGTTGTTGGTTGACAGAGGCTATCACACTGTAACAATTGAGCAGGTTCCATGGAACCCTTCCTATTTTTCATGTGTGTGCATTTAATTCTTTCCTTGTTTTACCTTAGTTTAAATGGTAGATGTGAGATCCGGACCTCTATAACATATGGAAAACAGCCATCCATCCTGCAGTTAAGAAGTCCATATCTTTTATTTCCTACTTTTAACATTATTCGTTGCTCACTTTTGCAAAAAGTTCAGTACAAGTTTTATATCTATTTGGTTTGGCCACAGCCAGATGACATGTTGGATATATGCCTATCTGTGAATCTGAAATTGTATATAAGGATGGATTGCTGCCTCTCAACCTATCAAGGAAGTCAACATTTTTCTTCGGGCTCCAAGCTAGCCTGTTTCAGAACAAAAACACACACATCGTACCAATACAATTGCTTTAGTTGCTCTTGGGCATATGCATGCATCTGGTTATTACCTTTTCCTGGTTAAATTTTAAGGGTGAATGTAAGCTGCAGATTCCGGACCTCTTCAAGCACATGAAATACAGCCATCTATCTTCTTATGAAGAAGTTCTCATCCTCTTTGCTACCTTGTATTTTAAATTAGTAGTTGTTTTCTTTGTACCAATACACAATCATTAATTGTACCCTTCCTATTTGGCATAAGCATGCATCTAATTTGTACCTACTTCTAGCCAAGGTCCATAGCCTACACCAGAATATGGAATACAGCAATCCATCATGTTCTGAGGAAATTCATGCTATTCATTCCTTCATATTTACCTTAATGATTGTATTGTTTCCCTTGGACATGAAGTTTTATACAAGAACTGTATTATATTTGGTTTTGGGTACACCCAAATGATACCACCAATCAGGACCTAAACTGTATTGTTAGTTCGGTTTAGAAATTGAGGAGGAATTTGGTTTTTCTAATAATGGCAGTTGTTTGTAACTGTCCTGTTTTTGTGGAAAAAGGAAAACAAGTGTCATCTACTAGCTGTTTTAAATTTTGGAGGGTCAAAATAGAAGTCTTTTTCCTTACTGATGCCTTTTGGCTGTAAATAGCAACACATTTGGTTAGATTTAACTTTTAAGGGAGTTAGAAGATATGCAACGGTTTTTTTCTAATTAAAACTAGATCTTCTACATTTTCTGCTGGTTTAAGGATATTTATCTGTGCTGTATGTTTTTTTGGCATATTCTTTTCAGTCTGCTACAATTTTTTTTTATCAGTGTTGAGGTAATAACTTGCAGAACAGAGAATAGAAGAGTGTTTGCATCAGTTTGGTATTAGAGCATCCAAAGATTCTGGGAGTAGAGAATTTGTGGGACAGCTGTATCTGTTATTGAGGAGAGTACTGAATATCTTAGAGGAGAGTTGTGGCTATGGCTATGGATGCAGAGGTGGAGTAGTTCCATGATGTGACAAATAGGGTAACCAAGTTGGAAGAAGAACTAAGACAAAGGAAGAGTCAAAAGCAAACAAAAACAAGTAAAGAAGGTTGCAAAAAATGGATTTTGGGTTGGGGGAACTATGGTGGATGTTGGAGCAATATGAGACAAGCAATAAGAAATCAAGGAAGCAAACCCAAAAGAATGGGCAAGTAAAGGAAAATAATAGTGAAGCAAAGGCATTCAAGGGTTGTGAGAAGATGAAAAAGATTGGTGGGAATAAATACTCACCTTGTGAGCAAGAGCTGTTTTTAGAGCAGAAAGTCATAGAGTCTAAGACTAGCCAAGGGATAGAACTAGTAGAATATAGAAGGATTAAATACCTTGAGGATTTAGTAGAATTACTAGTGGATGGAAGGCCATTAAATGTGTTTTGCAAAAAGTTTAAGAGAGGAAATAGTTAATACTTGGGACTTTGTTCCTAATGAAGTTCTGAAGAAGGGTAAATCTGTATTACCCAAAACAATGTTTGAAGAAGATGATGAGGATAAAGGGGATGAAGATGTTGAGGAGTGTTTTAGATATATTATTCAAGGTTTGGTAACAGATTCCCCCTCCCCTTACATCATGTGAAGACACCACTCTATCTAATGCCTCTCCCAATGGATATACCAATCGACTTACAATCTCTACTAGTGCTCCTTTGGCTTGAACACCATTCCTCCTATCTCCTCCTGTAGGGTATTCTCCTCCTTATCTCACCACTTGTGCTGCTCACAATTCTCTAGCACTCCATCTTGAACACCATGCCTCCTATCTCATTTTGTAGTGCATCCTCCTTATCACACCACTGGCTCATCCTTCTCTTGTAGTGCTCCTTTGGCTTGCATGTCACTCCTCCTATGTCCTCCTACATGACATACTCCTTATTGCTCCACCAATGCTGCTAACAATTCTCTAGCACTCCTTTGGCTTGGATGTCGTGCCTCCTATTTTTTTTATAGGGCATCCTTCTCCTTATCACTCTACTAGCTTGTCCTCCGACATTACCTTGTAGACCTTCCATATATTCTATCAATTGAAGCAGGACTAGTGCTTTAAAAAAGCCATTTTGGTGCTAAGATGTCCTTGGGGAGATTCAAACTTTGGTATCCAACATGAGATCCAAGTGGTCCTACCACTTGATCACAACCATGTTGACAAGATGTTGCGCAGTGTTACCCGAAAGAAGGGGGAAGTATTGATGATTACCATGGAAGAGGAAAAGATTTAAAAGACTGCAATGAAGAACGATGTAACCTATCATTAGAGGTTCTCCAAGATATTGTAGCTATGGAAGCAGTTCATGTTAGAGATGAAGCAGAAACAAAGATGGACATCTTTGGAGGCCCCCTATTTGATGGGGGAGAAGATGAAGCCATATTGATTTTAGAGAACACCATAGAGGAGCAGCTAGGGGGATGTCTTGATAATCCCATATTTGATGAAAAGAGAGAAGACCATCTTTTACTCGGAGAAGTAAACTTAAAAGAACTTTTTTAAAGCTTTTATAAATGGTGAAGCTACAATAAAGCTTGATGTTGCAATAAGGATGATAGAAGAAGAAGAAACAGAATCCTAGCTAAGAGGCAGCCATGAGAAGAATGGGTAATCAACTTGATACCCAAAACATAGAGGAGAAGGAAAAAACTGAAAAGAGAGAAGAGTTGTTGTTAGGTTTAAATGGTTGGTTTAGAATTCCAACAAAAGGCTGGACAAGCAATAAAAAGTGGAATGTTCCAAGCTTTCACCTAAGACATTAACAAACAAAAATTAAATGGACAATTTTTTTGTGATACAAATGCGACACTGAACATGTCACATTGTCCTCCTACATGCACATGTAGCCACAACACTATGGAACAATACACCCAACACACACACACCTATGCTCAACACAAGTTGACACAAATGGAAGACTTTCTACACCACATGCTTAAGATGTTGTGACTAACCCAATTAGCAAGATTCGTAGGTAGATCAAGATTCCCATGTCAAATATAAACCCTCACACCTCGATTCACATGCCACTCAAGCATCTTGGTATTTGGAGGGACGAAATCCATTCCACATTGGTTTCGATTTCAAAGATCAAATAGCACAAGTTTGGACTTCATAGTTCTAATTGCATGCTCCCATACTAGCTTACGCTTCAGCCCTCGAGTTGCAACCTACAACTTGCACCTCTTACTAGGACCTCTAGGTTGACTTTGTAGTGCCTTGGACTTTGAGGTCTGACTTGTACTTTGTAATTCAAACTTCAAAGTCCAAGTCCCAAACTATAGCTTGCAGTTTCTAGAGTCAACTTTGATCACTCTAGAAGAAAAACTTGGACTTTTGGGCCGAAGTTGCATTTTGCACCTCGAACTTCAAGGTCTGACCAACCTTCCTACTATGAGCAAAGACTAAAATCTACTTTAAATGCCAAGTGCTGAATGCTGGAGGGACAACAATTTGGAATTATGATCTAATGTGCATTGTGCAATTTGAACTTAAGGGTTCGATCTTCAATTCACAAAACTTGAAAATGTCGAAACAAGTTTGAGCTTTGAAGGGTCAATGATTTGGACTTCAGAGTTTGATCAATAACATGTGTTTTAGACTTTGGGGTCTGAAATGCAAGTCACACTTTGGCAATTTTCCAACACAAGTTTGAGCCTCTATACATGGGTAATTTGAACTTCAGGGTCCAAGCCACAATTTGCATTTTGAATTGTGCAAAAAATTTCACTAGGTAGGGACAGCAAGCATTCAACTTTTGAATAATGGGGCATAAATCCCTCATTTTGTGTGCTGTTTGAAAACACTTTGGGTCAAGCACTCAAGCACACATGGGTCCCACATTAGCTAAGCATGGAGTTCCCTATTGCCTCGTAAAATGAACTAAGCCCTATTATAAAATTCTCTTCATCTTAAGAACCACATACAAGAAAATGGCATAGTTCACCAAAGTAAAACCATTAAAGATGATGGACACAAAGCAACACATCATGGCAATATACATTCTTATGAGGAATATAAATTCCTGACAAGCTCATGACAAGTCTAGGACCAAGAGATAGGAAATCATACTTATAATTTATAAATCACATTTTTAAGTCAATAAGCATGTTAAACCCAATAAGGGTAGCCATAAACATTTTGACTTCAATGCTGGTTACACTAAGATGAGTAGAAGTGTTGCTTCACCTTCAAGGGTGGAAAACAGTGTAATGCATTGCTGCCCGTTGATAAGATATATATGTTATACAAATAAGGACATCAAAGATCTTAAATTACACATTTTCTCCAAAAACATGAAATTTTGAACATAGTACCTACCATAGGATAAGAGGTAGAGAGACTGTACATACTCTCCTTGCTGCAGTGATCCACGAGTCCCCAATAGTGGTTCAATGTCGTCCGACCATGTGGAACCCTTAGGCCCCTCCCCTCGAAATTGGGAGACAATTGACTTGGGTAATCTAACACACTCAAACCACACATAGAGTTGGACAAGCACACAAACATCACATCTCAAGCATAGCTCAACGTAGGGTCATCAAGCATGCATACATGAAGAGTAAACAAATACCAGTGTTCCATGGGGGCACGTCTGCTCCTAAATTTTAGCCGTACCCCCATCTTGGACGTTTCAGAGACTTGGAGACGGCTGGGAGATGTCCCTCTGTCGTCCCTCCATTGCCACCGGGACGTGAGAAATGTCTCAGAGACATGGGGGACGCCTGGGCGTCTCCGAGATGTCTTGGAGACGCCTAGATGTCTCTCGAGCGTCTTGGAGACGCCCAGGCGTTCCCCATGCTGGGACAGTTTAAAAAGTGTTTTTTTTTTAATTTCTTTATTTTTTATTGGTGTTTGTGCCTGGGGCCGAACCCTAAAGGCTTGTGGGACCCATCTAAAAGCCTTTAAATGAAATAAAACACTCTAATTGCTCATTTTTTTACTCATGCATTTTATATTTTGGAGCAACTAGGTGAAGAAGAGGATAACTAGTGAGAAGAGTGAGTTTGAGGTGCTGCAAGTGCAAGAGGGGTGAGAAGGAGAAAGAAGAAGAAGAGGAGGAGCATTCTACACCAATTTTGAAGGATTTTTCAAGCACAAGGTAGGGTTTTATGACTGTTTTTTGCAGTTTTTTCATTTTTTTTTTGTTTTGTTTTCCAAGTTTTTAGATTCATTTTGAAAATGTAGTTTGATGTTTGAAATGGGCATTGAAATGAAAATCAAAACATGAATATGCATTTGCAGCCATGTCTATGAAATTATGATTAAAAAACTAATCATAATTTCATATACATGGCTGCAAATGCATATTCATATTTTGAATTTTCATTTCAAGGCTCATTGTTTTTTTTTTTCATCTTTCCATCAAGATTCATCATGAAATTTTAAATTTTTATTTTCAAATTTGTTAAACTAGGCTGAAACTAGGCACTTATAGAATTTATTTGTTTATTACAGTGTCACAATGAGCTCTCATGACATCAACATGAGTGAGGATGAGGTTCATTCACATAGTGATAGTGATCCTGAATATGCACTTGAGGCTGAGGGGGATGACCATGGGGCTGAGCATGAAGCCCAAACTAGTTCCATGGCAAGTGAAGCAAGTTATTTACAGTGCCCTTTTGTAGTATTGGCAAAGTATGCTAAGGGTCCTTTTAATCCCAAATCCCCTCTCAAACAATTTGCAACAAAAGATCTAAGTAAGCAAGGGGCAACATCTGGTGGCACAAGGAGGTGGAAGTGCAAATTTTGTGGTGAGGGGTGGTATGGGAGCATCACTAGAGTCAATGCACACCTTCTTTTCATTAGAGGAAAAGGTGTGGGGATATGTGAATTTTTGGCAAAACCAGAAAACATAAAATTCAAAGTTGAAATAAATAAGTTATGGGGTGTTCCTGATGATACTCTAGCTGCACCTGTGCCTACTACTTTGGTTCATAGGACATAGCTTCAGCATAGCCAGCAATAGAGATCCAGCCATACTTTGCAGACAAGAGTAGGAGGGACACCAAGTTCTTCTTCTAGTGCCTATGCAGGAGAGGGGAGGGGGAAACGGAAATTGCAAAGTCAAACTCAAAGTAACCCCATTGCAGATTTGTTTAATGTGCAGCTCAAGGATGAGATAGATGATGCCATTGGCAAGTTCTTCTTTGCCAATGGCATCCCGTTTCATGTTGCCCGATCTCCTTATTTTAAGGATATGATATCGATGGTCGCAAAGGGAGGACCATCATATGTGCCACCAGGTGAGACGAAATTGAGGACCGCGATCTTGGATAAGAACTATTCCAAGATCAATTTGTTGATGGAGAAGATGGAGTGTTGGATTGAGACAGGATGTAGCATAGTCATGGATGGGTGGACGGACATTAGCCATCGTCCACTCATTAACATCATGGTTACATGTACTGAGGGCCCATATTTTCTTAAGGCAGTTGATTGTTTAGGGCATTGCAAAGATGTTGATTTTCAGTTTGAGGTTCTCAGGGATGCTATTGAGGAGGTTGGGCCACAAAATGTGGTCCAAGTTGTGACAGATGTGCACATGTGTGCAAAGCTGCAGGGAGACTTGTTGAGGCTACTTATAGGCATATTTGGTGGACCCCATGTTGTGTGCATGCCATGAACAATGCACTCAAGGACATGGGAAAGATTGAATGGATTAGAGCAGTGGTTCATGATGCGAGAGATGTGCAGATGTTTATCTGCAACCACCACACATCACATGCACTCTTTCAGGACCTTCGCTAAGGAGTTCCTGAAACCTACTGATACGAGATATGCTTCCTATTTCATTCTCTTAGACAAAATGATTGAGTTGCAAGAGGCACTGCAACTCATGGTCATGACAACAGATTGGAGTAGGTGGGCCGAGTCTAAGACAGAGCAGGGGAGGAGGGTGAAGGATACAGTGAAGAGCGATGTGTTTGGGCTGATGCAAAATATATTGTTGCCATCATTAAACCAGTTTTCCAGGTTATCAGGTATGGGGATGTGGATGCACCTAGCCTTGGAGAGGTGTATGAGTGCATCGATTCTATGCTTGATCAGATGAGGGCTGTTGTGCGAGAGAGGGACCCCACATTAGCATTCTACCACGAGCACATTCAACCAATCATTCACAGGAGATGGGAGAAGCTCAACACTCCCTTGCACATGGCAGCCTATGCACTTAATCCTAAGTGGTACTTGACTAGGCCTAGCAGAGTGACACTGATAGAGGATGTAGAGGTGAAGGAAGGGTTCTTCAAGTGCATTGAGAGGATGTATGATGATGTAGATGCTAGTGTGATTCACATTGAGTGGACCAAATTTGCCACTCTTAGGGGTTATTCAGATGCAACCAAGATGGATATGTGAACTATGGCACCAGAGGACCCAATTTTGTGGTGGACTTGCCATGGATTAGGATCTTTGACTACCACTCTAGCCATCCAATTGTTATCTCAAGTTTGTAGTTCTTCAGCTGCTAAGAGGAATTGGTCTACATATAGCTTCATCCACTCTTTTAAGAGGAACAAACTTACCTCTAGGAGAGTAGAGAAACTTGTGGCTGTACATAGTGTTTTGCATCTCATTGACCGCAAATAACTTTTGTACAAAGAGATTCCAACAACACGGTGGGATGTAGATCCAGAGGAGCCAGAACAGATTGATGAGGATGCTTCAATTTCAGCTTCAGATGTAGGACTGGTTGGTGTTAGTTTGGCTGAGCTTGATCGCGAGGATTCTAGTAGTTCGAGTGATGAGGAGTTTGGGGATGATTAGAGGCCTCCCTTCACTACATTTTTGCATTTTGTACTTATTTTGATTATGATATCTCATATCAATGTACTCATGCTACTCATTGTAATCATTTTTATCATTATGATATGATATTATGATGTGACATGTCATATTTTCGATATTCATATAATAGAAATCTCAAATTCAACAATTTCATTTGTCAAATTTTAATATTTTATTTGATTACTAATAGTATTCAAGTATTCAAAATGTTAGTATTTGCAATTTTACTAATTTGCCAAAGTTTAATTTGAAATGTTATTCTGAAACATCTTTTTATAACTAGTTATTCAAGTACCATATGTATATCAGCGTCGCCGCCCTGCTGCCCCCCCGCCGCCATCCCCCTGCCGTCCCCAAACTTAGACCCCTTGCCCCCCCGTCCCCGAGACATGTCCATGACAGGGGACGCGTCCCCTTCAGGAAACTCCGTGGAACACTGACAAATACCATTCAATGTATACACATGCTGATAGCATAATCACAATATTACACCAAGTAACCATGCATAAAGGAATCATCTAACACCATCAAGCATTTAGGTGAAACATTGTACGAGGCACAAGATACATCCTTACCAATATTAGGAAAAACACACAAATCAACATATGCAAGAGATCACAAACACCCAATGGATATGCAATCCATGGTACAAAGGGAAGAGAGGGTTGTCCTAAGCACTAGCAATGGAGTGTCATTGTGGGTATCAACCATTTGGAGGTTTAGGAGCATGCTACCATCACATGGAGGTCTTCAACGATACTGATATCAAAGTGCAAGTCTGCCCGAAGATCCATGGTCTCAAAACTGCCAGACCATCTTGCTTATGGTTCTTTCCATGTATCCTCGTGTGCATACAAAAGTGTCTTGTGGATTATCTAGCATTAATGTTTACATGTTTGATTCCCCATTAATTTTAATTATCTTACATTATTGCCACAAACTTGCTCAACATACAATTGGATGGGTATGAGAGTCTACTCCATTCTAGCCTAGGATTCCTCAACTCCTTGACTTTATAGACAAAATCACTTGATCAAATAGCATGGAGAACGAGGTCCAAACACAAGGCATACATAGAACTATTTTGATCTCCCCATCCCATTTCCATGATGGACATAATCCCACATATTATATTCATATCCACAAATGCAAACATTCACTGTCATAATCAAGGCACATACAAGCTTTTTCCAACTTGGGGTTTTCAATACAATTTTGCCAAATTTTTAAACATCAAATTTGAAAAATGCAAACATAGCCTTTTGAAGCCATGGGCATGGAAAGTACTCTTTTTTATCACATACAGATTTTGGAGAAAGTTTTCCATTATTTTGGCATAAAATACAAATCTCCAAATACATACAATGAATATTGTTGAATTGGTTTCCCCTCATTCAGTCTTTCCTACAAAATGGAAAGCCAATGCATCCACTTATGGTGGGCATGGCATAATTACAATGGCAATGAAATTGCGCACAAAGAGGGGGAAGTTAAAGCCCTTACCTCCCACCAAATACACTACAGGATAGCAAGATGAAATGCTTCCCAAGTGAAGCCCCTTCCACACGCACACGCACCCGCAAACAATCCCTCCACAAAACCCACGCCAAAGCCAAGAACAGCACCTTCTATTTCCAACACCCAAGAGAGACGAAAAATTCCAATGGAGAAGAGGAAGCAAAAGAGCCAAAAGGCTGTCCCCAAAAGTCCCATTCCCAAAATGGGCTTTTTTTTTTCTTTTATTCAAAAAGCAGTTCCCAGAAAAAACCTTTTTTTCATATTAAATCAATAATAACTATTTTTCCTCAAATAAATTTCACATTTCTTTTCATAATACATGATTATTCAATTTAACTAATTCAATATCGACAAGGGATAGAAATGAATAATACAATTTGCTGATATGACATGGCTTTCATTAAATCATTTAGATTAAAATACATTGTGGAAACCTGGAAAATTTAACTTCAAATCAATTACTGACATGCCATTATTACAGAAAAATCATTAAATAATTTAAATCAGAAAAATTAGGCAAATTATGGAAAATGATACAGTAACATAAATCAAAGGACTCAAACTATTATGGCAAACATGCAAGCATATTTATGGTTCTACACACAACTTGAGAATCTAGAGTCAACTGATTTGGATTTTGGCTTACAATCCACACAATATATATCTTGTAGCTTGACTTCTAGAAAGATGGGATAAGGTATAACATAATACATATACCCAAGCCAACTGTCTCTGATTTATCACCGTTGGGGATAATCTGCCCCTACACACTCAAGGGAAACATAAGGAGTACCTGCACAAACCAAATAGCTGAAGCACAACTCTGATAGCCACCAACTAGATAATATCAACTCTGCATCTACTATTCAGGTGTAGAAATGTAAGATACATAAACACGACGCTGAACTCAAAATATAGATACATGTAAGAAAGATCACATATCATCATGAAATAGTGAATCTGGAGTACTACTGAATCCAACATATAAAATGCGCATCTATAGATTCATACACAAAATCCATACACCTCGGTGGCAATCCATACAAACGTCGTTGACAAGTATGATACAATGTCAAACTACAAAATGAGACCAGCATTTGCATTATCCACGTACATGAATCCAAACATATTATCCATACACCTTGATAGCAATACAAAATAACTTCATTGGCAAGTTAATATATTATCAACATCCAAAATAAAAAACGGGTAATAGTAGGAGGCATATACGCTTGGGCATGACAAGAAAAGCCATAATGGCTTTCAGTGGAGGAGGATAGGTAGAGGTGGGTCTTAGCCCATAAGAAATAGGGACAATAGAAAGAGAACAATTTGGAGGAGGTGGACAGACTATGTCCAAGCAATGGGCAAGGGAAATGGAAAGGCAATTAGGGCTACACAGTGTACGGTTTATGGTCCAGCAGGGGGCTAGAAGCAAAGGAAGAAATTGTGTGAAACTTTGTAGAGGTGCCTAACATGGTGGAAGGGCACACCATGGCTTTACTCTTTCGGTCAAAAGGATAATTTTACCATCTAGTCAAAATTTGTCTTTCGGTTCTTCTTGGTGTTGTAGCTTTCATGGAGATGGATTTTGTTAGAACAAGCTTTGGACCAGGAGGTTCATAATATTAAAGTGTGGGGTGGATGATGCACCACCAAATCAGGAACTTAACTGTAGTGTTAGTTTGATTAAGAAATTGAGGGGGGATTTTCTTTGTAAATAATAGCAGTTGTTTGTAACTGCCCTGTTTTTGTGGTAAAAGGAAACAAGTGTTGTCTACTAGCTATTTTAGGTCTCAGAGAGTCGCAATAGAAGTCTTTTTCCTTACTGATGCCTTTTGGCTGTAAATAGCAACACATTTGGTTAGAGTGAAGGGAAGAGGTTATGTAAAGGTTCTTTTCTAATAAAACCTGATTCTGTATTTTCCATTGGTTTGAGGATATTTATCTTTGTATGTTTTTTCTGCCATATTCTTCAGTTTGCTGTGTTTTGAGTTTTCATCAAGAGCGAGTTAATAATTTGCAGGACAAAGAATTGAGATTTGTCTGCAGAATGCCTCTATCCTTGCATGTAAAAAAGAAAAAGTGGTTACACTTAGTTCTCACTCATGAATTCTTCCGCTTTCAAGAATGATTTTATATATGATGTTTCATTGCTACGTGGTGCATATTAATCATAAGTTGTCCTTTCCTGCTTTTTAACATTATTCTGGGAAATGTTTATATCATTCATGTTCCACTGCCTGACTTAAGTATGTTAAATTCTTTGTTGCAAACCATCATTTAGTTCATTCCAATGGCATCCTTTTAGCTATCACAGTTTCTATGTTGAAAATTCGCTTGGTAAATATTGTTAAATTATTAGATTCTTGAAATATTTTATAAAATGTAGGCTCTTTAAAACATTAGCTCCTGATAATTTAGAGAAATTAAACAAAGATGAAAATTTAGAGAAAATCAATTATTACGTCACTTCATAATTCTTAGCAGCATTGTACCATTAGTAAAAGAAATCTTGACATTTAAGCATATTACCTTACTACTAGAGAATCAAGATTTCTGTATGTCTAATAGAGAATCAACCAGTTGGTAAGCAATATCGTACTTAAGATGTTCCAGATCGTTTGGCTAACTAGTGTTGTTGTTGTTGATTACATCTGAGCCGGCCTCTCCTTAATCATGTTCTATAATGTTATAAACTTCTGATAGAAACATTTAGGAACTCCAAATTCCATTGATCAAGTAAGGTGCACAGTCCTCCGAAATTGAGATTCTGATTCAGTAAGGAAAGAAGACTAGTTGCTGTATAATCTAAGATGGCTTAGCATGCCATTCTATCCTTGATGTTATGCTCCCAAGCAGGTTAATCTTGTGATCTATATACTCCCAATAAAAACCAATGAATTATTGAGAACTGCAATATATTCTCTGCAGACTGGAAATGTTTATATTTGCCCAAGAACAATCATTTTTTTGGGGAAAGGATGCTGTAGAAAGTGCCAATGGTGTGACTTTTAATGGTAACAGATCAACATGAGGAGCAGGGGAACAAATTGAGGATGAAGTGGGATAAGAGGCTGAACCATTGGTAATGATAGGGATGAAAAGAGCATTGATGGCATAGTTAAAAAAACTGAACTAGTCAATGGAATCATAACTCAGGACACCAATGCAGATGATATACCTTGCAGGCTAGTGGATTTTGCAGCTTCTTAAGATTTGGCATGCACAAAAAAATTGTGCATTGTAGCTAGATTTTCTGTATGCCTTTGCCTTCTCCAATTCTGGGTTATGGCCCTTTGAAGACTGAATAGAATGGGATCTTTGATTGAATAAAGAATTGGTTTTT
>VDFB02000015.1:72814805-72907207 GCA_007258455.2 Sequoia sempervirens
GAAAGAATGAGTAGAGTAACAATGTATGAAGTTGTGGATCAAATAGATGTGATAAATTCCAATTGTCCTCAAAGATAGTGATAGCAATTAGATGATTGATGGATGAAATGAGTATAATTACTTTTCATGAGATGATCCTTCATATTCAATAGAGGAAGCATCTACTTATAGGACTCAAGGGTTTAAGAATGAATGAAATTGGTGGATTTGGGACTAAAATGGGGACCAATAGCATTGTGACACTAGTCACAAGGCTAATGAAATCCATGGGGATATGTGTGGAGCACATTTTGAAGAATGTGAAGAGTTAAGGCATGGTAGATGAATTTGTAAGAGAATGTAAGAGAATTGAATGAAAATGGTTGAGATGTAAGAGTGACAATATGACATGTAAGAGTAAATGAATGCCTTTGTAAGAGAGACAAGATGGCATCTAAGTGCAATTAAATGCTTTTGTAAGAGGTATTTATGAGTTTGTAAGAGGCTTTTTAAGCCATTTGGAGGGAAAGCCAAGTTGAGGGAATATTTTGAAAGAATATGCCTTTGTGAGGGAAAATAGGTTAATTAATAATTAGAAGAAATGGTTTTCATGTGCAACTTGGTTAGTTGACCCTAGGTTGATTTAAATTTGGTGAAGTTAAAAGCTAGAGAAATGGGCAATGATGATTGGGGACAAATTAGAGTTAATTAATTCATAATTTAATCAACTCAAGTGGGTTAGGGGATTTATGACATTTAATTAAATAGTTAGATTTATTTAATCAAATGAGAGGACTTAAGGGGATTTAATTAAATAGGATGAACATTAGTCAAAAGAAAGTGAATTAATCCAATAAAGTTAATTATCTGATTAATAGTTGAAGTTGATGAAATTTAACTAAATGATGAAGATTATTTAATTAATCGGTTATTCTGAAGTGATTTAGGAGGAAATTATGTTAGTTAATCAAAATCAGATGCATAATATTAATCAAGACTATTTAAGTGTCTATAGTAGCAAAATCATCCAATGATGGCATGGTGAATTTAAACCAATTGCATCCTTAGTGCTAGCATAAAAGGTAGAAACAAACACTGAATATTTAGAACTTAACTTAGAGAGAATACTGAGAATCAATTGTTCATCTTTCTTATTAATTCCACATTTTTGTAGTTGTAGCCAAGTAGTGATTTCAATTTGGTGAAGGAATCTTAAATTGTGTTGAAGTTTCCTAAACTTAAACTAATTAGTTCATTTTCCAACATATGACCCATCATTGAAATATTGAGTGCCAAACTAATATTCTAGCTTTTTCCATATTTCATTTGGAGTATTCAAGGATTCAATATGAAAGATCAAATTAGGAGATACAAAAAAACATAATGTTCCATATGCTTCATCACATCTATTAAACCACTTAGGATTTTCTTCATCTTTAGTAGGCTCAATTTCTAATCCCATTTTTATTCTATGCAAACCAAGAATTCTTAAGTGAATTTTCATTTTAGACTTCCACTCAAAATAGTTGTATGCAGTTAGAATAGGAATTGTTGTTGAAGCCATAATGAAGAAATGCAAAAGAGATTGTAGAAAGAAAGTGAACACAAGAACACTAAGAACACCCCCGCCCTTTTCACTAGTATCAAAAATCACCCCCCTCACATATTATAAGGATGGTACTTTATAGTTTAGTGCATTTACAAAGACTTTTCCAAGATACAATGCTTAATAGGCTTAAAATAGCCAAAATTACAAACTCTAATACAAAATGAACATGAGACAAAATATGGAAAAATTATCCTTATATATTTTTATTCTTCTTCACCACCTTTCCAATGCTTATTCGTTTTTGAAAATTGGAGCGCTAGGGAAAAAGTTATGACCTATTGAAGAAATTATCAACAAACAACTTCAACCTGAAATATCTAGTAAAAAATAGTTTTAATACCTCTGTGGATTGGAATTTCTTGTCTCTATATTTTCAATGATATCTTGTTTTTGAAAATTTGATATCATGGAAAAAAGTTATGCAAGTTTGAATAAAAGGCCCAATTTGGCCTATTGGAGGGCCCTGGTGGCCAGATGGCAGTGTCACCGACAATGGTGGTTGTTGGGAGGCAACTTGGGAAAAGCTTGGGTAGTGAGTTAATGGGAAATGGGAGAATTCAAAAAGGTGGTGAGGAGTTACGAAGAGGAGAGGGATAAATGTTTCTAGGAGTATTTTTACAAGTATGATGGTTTTGGTTTTCAGAATGGGAAATTGTTGGTTGAACAAAGTTCACCACAGCCTTTTGGAGGATGAAAACCCTTTAAAGGAAGATCAATTTTGGTGGTGAGATTATCCACCTTGGCTTGTTATAGGAGAAATCATTTAGGTTTCTCACTTGGATTTAAATTATTGGAGTTTATAAAATTTGTGTAGTCTTATTATAAGACAAATTTCAGAGTTGGACAAAGTTGCAAAGATATGATATATAAAATAAAATAATCTTCAATGATAATAGTTGAAATAGTATATCGTATCATTCTAAGATTAAGTAAGGGTTGTTAATATCATTAATTCACAATTTGGACAATTGGAATTGTTTAATGTTAAAATGGCTAGAGCTTTTTATGGAACTCACTTGAATTTGGAGTATTAATTTCCCTCAATCTGTTGTAGCAAGAAGAGGAGCTCTCATAGCTCATGTGGTAGGTCAGGAAGTAAAAGGAAGATAAATATATTAATATATCTTGAAGTCCAAAAACTTCACACATTCCTCATCGCTCAATTGGTTAGCCAATTCACTTCTTTTTTAGAGTTGTAACTTATATTTAGAAGTGGTCACATAAGGCTAAGGAGAAGTTAACATGGGCCTCTCCAGTCAAAAAATGTGGTTACCAAGGTCAACATTCACACTTCTTGCAGGCACACTCTCCTTTTAATAGTTCATAGACTTTAAAGAGGCATTTTAATTATGTTCAAGGGTCACATATTCTAGTGGTTCGCTGTCCTTAGTTAGCGATAGATATGAGAATTGGAGGTCGGCCTAAAGATAGACACAAGAGATAACTGTAGACATTGTTTTAGCATTAAAAACTAGGAAGCCACCACACCTCTATTTATTAGTTGCTGCCAAAATATTGAGATGAACTCATTCTTTGGAATTACCATGGTTAAAGGGGGGCCAATTTGATGAATTCAATGATGGCATAAACTTTGATATTAGGTGTTCATACTTGAGACTACCATGGAAAGGAAGAAAGGTAATACATAGAGGATTCCTTAGTCAGCCACCATGCTAAGATATTAGTTGCTTATTCTTAATAAGTGCTACTATTTATCATCATAAAGGATTTGTAGTAAGGAATGTATCAAGGTCGCGACTTATCTATGAGGAGCTGTCTATTTTATATATAACTTTCTAGTATGGTGGAACCCTCCTTTGGTGACATAGCAATCCAAGGAGGATCTTTGACTTAGCATAGTGATTTGTAAATGTGGTGATAATATTTTTTAGAATATTTTCACCACCCCTAATCAAATAAGAAGTTGATAAATTTGGACAATTCAGCCTAGTGATTTGTAAATGTGGTGCTAATATTTTTTAGAAGATTTTTGACACTCCTAATCATATAAGAAGTTGATAAATTTGGGTGCCTTAGTGTAAGGGAAGTTGAATGGTTATATGATAATTAAGAAAAAGTGAATGGGTTGATTTAATAAAACTCCATAAACTAATGGTAAATATTAGTGTGGTCGTGAGGATGGTTGATGTAAAGAAGTTGTTTCCATGGATTCTCTTTGTGGCATGGTTTATATATGCACTTGGTATTTTATATTAAGAGTTTATGGACATGCAATTATTTAACTGATCTCATCTTCAACATTCATTGGTTCGAAGGAGTTTAAATGATATCAATCTATTTAATGTAAACTACCAATCAGGAGGTACCGAAAAGTGATGAGATGTTGTACAATGGAAGATGCAAATTATGCACATCGCCTATTTGAAACTTGTTGGGATATTTAAATAGGCTATAAATTATATAGAATTATTATTTTAGTCTAAAATTTATTTTTGATTAGTTTAATGTCCATCTTATAAATTGTTGAACGTACTGAAAGTATTTGATTATAATATTTCCAATATATCAATTGGGAATGAATGTGATAGTGGGCATATTTTGATAAGCTTGACTTAATCCGTTAGTAGTAGTGTCATGTTCTCAAATATGGAGCAATAATTATAACTGTTTGTTAAAATTCCCAATGGATTTGGCATGACAAATCTTGAATAATAGAGAAGAAATTAAGTTTGGGAACTATGTATGTAACAACTAGCACTACACACCCAAGAAACTGTACAATTACTGTAGGCAATCTATTTGACATAAGTATCAATGAGAAAGTGTAAGAAAAAAAGGTAGATTAGTGGAGGACACTATAGTGGTATCAGAGCTGAAAATTGTCTACTAGCTTGTTGGATTGTAAATCATGGTATCATCGAGTGAAAAAGAGTTGGGAAAAACTTTATATTGTAGGAGATAAACTTGGACACTTGTATCAGTCAAAGGATGTTCTTCTCAACACTTTGGAGGAAGTAGAGAATTGTTTGCACATGGTGGATCAGTTACCTTCTCAATTAATTCAAGTAGAAATGACTCCAGTAGTGAATTCCTTGGGTGAGAATTTTTTTTTGACACACAAGGATAATGAGGTAAGACTTGTCACTTATTGCCTCAATGAAGTTATAGGGATTAAAACTCTTGAAATTCCTTATAATGATGAAAAAATGTAGGAGATACTACATTTGATTACATTGAAAGATTTCATGGGTTAGATGATATCAAAAGCCCTTCTTTTGGTAAGAGGGTTAAGGTTTCAGGATTAATGGAAAAGGTTAGATCATGTGTTTTCATGATTGATTTTGATTGTGATGATCTTGTTATTCAAATATTTCATTATTTCCTAGTCTCTATTAGTGAGGATCATGATGATTCTATTCTTTCTTGCATGGGAATCATTATGGACTTGATTATTAATGAAAGTGATATTATTTCCAACCTATCATATCTCTTTTATTCATTTTTTTTGAAACAAGAACAGGTTACTTCTATAGTTGCATATAATTTGGTTTATAATGTTTTCAAGCAGTGTGAGATGAAGTTGAAATCTTACTTGGTTAATGAGGAATACATGGATGAAAAGGAAATTACAATAGTGGATGAAATGCCTTATGAACATAGTGTTGTTCAAACTCCAAAACTTGAATTATGCACAAAGGATGTGATAAAGGTGGTTGATATTGAGACATGTTATTGAAGACTAATCAAAAAATTTATTATATAAGTTGAGATTAATCATTTACCCAATGAGTAATGTGATTCGAAGAAATAGATGAAAGTTACAAAAGATATGATTGTTGAAACTCTAACACATTTTTACCACACACATAATTTCATTGAAGATCTATTTTGGAAGGTCCAATTTGAGAAAAGACAAAAGGGTATTGAAGAAGGGTCCTCTCTTGCAAATTTACAGGTTGTCAAAGATAACTTGAGAAATTTGAAATAAAATTTCTTTAGCTTACTTCCAAATAGGGATTGTTCCATCAATTTGATAGAAAATATTCTTGTTTCATTGAAATGTAAACAACAATAAGTAGATAAGCTCACCTTTGAGCTTAAATCTATAAAGGAATCTTTTGAGAGTACTCAATTGGCCCTTCAAGAAGTAGAACTCTAGCTAGTTGATGTAAAATAATCTAAAGAACAAGAAAATGAGGAAAGAGCTAAGAAATCAAGCAAGTAATAGGTGAGTTTGATAGGCTCTATGTTGATTTTTGATTTAGAGCAAACTTCCAAGTTTACAAGAATAGGTTCAGCACAACAAGATGATTGATTGGATCGAGAAAATATAAACTCTTTTCAGTTCATCGATAATCTTATTTTTGAGTGGGATGAAGAGTCCACTTTTGATAATCCACTTTTGTGATGGTTGATGAAACACTTCCTAATTCCAATGATATTGTTGATGATGAATACAAGATATGGGATCTAGGTAAAATTCCTAGTTGTGAGGTAATGACTCGATATTGGGCTTAGGGACTTTCAAGATATATTTTATGGATGGGCATTGGGAAAAAATGCAGATTTGAAGCTATTTTCCACCTCCCAATCAGACAACACATGATTTTTGTTACTTTCATACAAGTGGTTTGGTCAATACTTCTAATCAATAAATGGAGAAATTAATAATGGAAGTTTAATGATGATGATAATTTTGTCATTGGAAAAGTATCTTCAATCAATTTTAGGCTCACAAACCCTATGCATACAATATTTTTTCTTCATTGTAGCTACTGCTCCAACATTGCATTCTAATTTTGATAAAATTAGCTAATGAGTTGATTAGTTTTCACTATTTGCATATTATGTGGCAACAAAGTGTGGAGGAATCATTAAATATGATTCAGTTATTCCTTATTTCCATATTGATGAGTAATGTTTGTGGCAATTCTTCTAGGTTGTTGTTTTATGTATTTTCAGATGTTGTGTAGATGATTGTAGTTATTTGTGTAATTTGGTGTACAAGGGGAAGTCATTTTGGCACTCAAAAATTGAGTTTTTTTGAGATGCTATCAATTTATGTCAGGGAAAGCATTTCTAGGACAGCGAATTTTAGAGCTATTATTATTGTCACTTGTTTAATCAACAACTTATTAGGGGATTTATCTTCATCATTTATGGAACTTCATGATGATTTTTTGTGGAGAGTCATTCTTTCATGTTGATCAGAGTGTTTGGATTGTTTCCCAGGATCATTTTAGGTAGTGGGATTGTCTATTTGGACCTCACTAAGGTGCCTTGGTAAGATAATTCTCTTGGTGTAGATTTCAATTTTCAAAGGTATTTCAATTTAGGGTTGGATTTTGATTACTTTTAGGGTCCCAAGAGAGGAAATCTTAAATCTGGAATGATGAGCTGATAGTTTCTATTAAAGTGGTGTAACGGTAGTTTGGTGGTTATTTTTGGAAATTGATTTGGGATCCTAGAATCACATCTAGTTTTAGTTTTTTTCAGTCAAGTGGCTTTGAGGTTGTGCTAACATTTCTTGAGAACAAGCAATCTTTGGGAAGGGTGGACTGTAATTTCTCTAATTCTTATTAATCAATATTGTAATTAAATAATTAATTTTAAGTTGTTGAAAAATATTAAACTAAAAATACAACTTAAATTGATTATTTAAATGGTGTACAAAAGTGACTTAAGTTCTAGAAAAGGTAAAGTAAATTAATTAAGTTATTTTTGGATAAATTCTTAAAAAGAATAAAATTGAAATGGAAAGAGAGAATTCAAGAAGGTGGTGAGGAGTTATGAAGAGGAGAGGAATAAAATTTTCTAAGAGTCTTTTTATAGATATGATGGTTTTGATTTTCAAAATAGGAAATTGTTGATTGAACAAATTCACCACAGCCTTTTGGAGGATGGAAACCCTCTGAAGGAATATTAATTTTTATGGTGAGATTATCCACCCTTGCTAGTTGCAGGATAAATCATTCAGGTTTCTCACTTGGATTTAAACGATTGGAGTTTATGAAATTTGTGTAGTCTTATTATAAGACAAATTTTAGAGTTAGACAGAGTTGCAAGATATGGATACAAATAAAATAATCTTTAATGGCATAGTCTATCATACCATTCTAGGATTGAGTGAGGGTTTTTAATATCATTAATTCACAGTTTGGAGAATGAGAATTATTTAATATTATTGTGGCTGGAGCATTTTATGGAACCTTACTTGTGTTTGATGGAATCTTAATTTCCCTCATACTATTGTAGCAAGAAGGGGAGCTCTCATAACTCACATTGTGGGTCAAGAAGTAAAAGGAAGATGAATATATTAATATTCCTGAAGTTCAAAAAATTTAGACTTCCCTCACAACTTAGTTTATTAGCTGCTTCATTTCTTTTTTGGAGTTGTAACTTCTATTTAGAAGTGGTCGCATAAGGTTAAGGAGAAGTTAATGTGGGCCTCTCCAATCAAAAAATGCAACCACCAAGATTAGCATTCACCCTTCTTACAACCGCACTCTCCTTTTAATAGTTCATAGACTTTAAAGACACATTTTTATCATGTTCAAGGGTCACATATTCTAGTGGGCCACTTTCCTTGAGTCAAAAATGATTTTATTCAGAAATAGATATGATAATTGGGGGTTGACTTGAAGGTAGATGCAAGAGGTAACTATAGATATTATCGTAGCATAAAAAACTAGGAAGTTGCCGTACCTCTATTTATTAGTTGCTGCCAAAATATTGAGATGAACTCATTCTTTGGAGTTACCATGGTTGAAGGGGGGCCACTTTGATACAAACTTTGAAGAAATTCATTTAGAGCCCAAATAAGTTTTTCTACAATAAATTTCACTGAAATGGTATTTTGATAGGGTTTTAGTGATAGATTAATTTAATATCTAGGTAGTAGTGATTTCATTAGAGCCTTTTATGTTTGACATGGGTTTTACTGGGATTATTCTTTAAGAATGGAAAAAGATTGCATAACATTTTATTGTAGGTGAGTGAAAGTTGTTTGTTATCATGGCTTGTTTCTGGTGAGAATAGAAAGCATGAGCACTGTTGTTGGTAATAAATGTTTCCATTGGAATAATCCAGTCTAAATTGGTGTTAATGGAGGGTTCGGTGATTTTCAATTTGCAACAAATATGTTGGTTAGGAGGAGGAATTGGCCTTCCAAAGTTGGACTTTGAGTGAATTCTCTTGGCACCCCTTTTTACTTGGTAAGTTGTCTTGTCATCACTAATGCCTCCATTTTGTTTACAATTCATCCATGAATTTATGATTACACTTTCAAATAAATAGCACTTTAGTTTGGCCTTTCAAGTAAATAGTTATCAGGTAAAAACTGATTGGAGAACAAAATTGTTAAAACTGCTTTCTCATATTAACCCATCATGGAAATTTTGGGAGATAATTTCAAATTTATGAGCAATTGATTCTTGGAAATCACTTGGCCGTGAGCGGCAATAGTGTAACTAAATAAAAAATCCTTACTAGCATTAGCTCACCCCCTCAAAAGAAGACTCTTTTCATTCACATGTGGCTAAAACCAAGTAAAGTATGTCACTTCACTTCTCAATCTGAGGATTACGGTGGTCTCCTAGTTTTATAATGCTCTCTACAGTGGATACCAAATGGATACAATTGTTGAAATGAGTTCAAAACTCATTTGGAAAAATACACTAACATTTTGATAGTGTCAAGGTCATTCCTATTACTCTTGTAAGCTTTGTTTTTTATTAGATAAGCAGGGAAGGGACCTGATCCCATGGTTATAGCAACAAACAAAAAATAACTAGAGAGAGGTGGGGAACAACACCACCATCAAACCAAAAAACAACATCAGTTTAGCACATAGGACAAAATTTAAAATAGTAACCATTATCCAACTAGTACTAATAAAAAATAGTAAGCTATTACAAGTATACTTAGTTCTACATAAGCCATTAATAAGATAGAAAATTCCCAGGTGATATTGCACCATAACATAGAGATCAAATAACAATAGTCCGAGATGATAAAATAGCAGGACAAAAACTTCAAAAAATAATAGAGAGGCAGCAACAAGCCATTAACTAGCTTTCTTCAACAGGTCCCCATACTCTCCCATGAGAGCAATATATTCACACCAATCAGGTCCCTCTGTGTCATCCAACAACTTTAGGGTATCAGTTTTCCTCTATTTCTTTAATTTCTTGGTAATCTTTGTTTCCCTAGAAGTTGCACCCAGCATTGCCTTCGCATCAATCTATTAGTTACCCTCATGAGAGTAGCTAACACCTTCTCCATATCTTTGAACTGTACCTACAAAAAGGTTAGCCTATTCTTTAAAAAATCAATACTTAGCTCCTCAGAATTTTTCTCCCCACCCTAAAGGAGAAACTTTGTTTTTAAAGATACATTTTCTAGCACACTATCATGACTTGACTTGAGTAGGATGAGTAGCAAATATCTTATTATTTAAGTAGGTACATTGTTGTGTGTTCATATCTATTGTTGTCAACCCCCAAAAGCTTGGATATGTTGGTGCAAAGGTGTGGGGTTAGGTAGGGTGCGGTTGCCCCTAACATGGGTATGATCTCACCTTGTAAATTCAAGATCCAAACATTAAAACATCAAGTATAAAAGTTGGTACATAACATCATCACCTAACTTAATAGTAAATCATATATTACAATGTATGAATTAATATGTCAAATACCTATTAGCTAAAATTTTGAAACAACTAAAAGGTTGTGGCTTGAAATACCAATTGAATGTCTAGTACAATAGAGTGCCATGGAACAAACAAAAATAAACAAAATCACATGAAATCTCATTTGATTCAATTAGGTCTTGAGCTTTATATTTAGTAGGTGAATAGTTGTAATTAAAGTCTTATATATGTCTTTGTCATCATGTCCTGTAAGTTTTGATATCTTGAGATTTTACTTGCTTAATTGCATTTTATGCAACTACATTACATATTTCAACACTTAAACAAGCATTTCATAATACATGTTCAATTGATTGCAAGCACAATTCTTGTTTCACAACAAGAAGTAGAAGTAGGATTCACTCACATAGAGCTTAAAGAATCAACATTCTTCTTTGTTGAGCTTTGATTTTTTGGATTGGAAGAATCACATATCAATGGTAACATAAAGGGGGTATGGAATCCAATTTAAAGCATTGTGAGCACATGTTTAAGCATGTTACACATTGCAAATTAAATTATAGATGTTGATGGCAGCACATTTTTATTACAAACATCAATTGCCTATATTAAACATGTTGGTTTTGGTAGCATTATTGCATAGGGTGATTCAAGTGGATTCTCTAGATACAACTCTAGTGATATCATTAATCCCACTCTCATACCCTATGGGCTATGATAATGTTGAATCATGTCCCATGGTCTATCAATATGTTGCAAACATGTTTCTAGTGGAGCAATAATATCTGGGTAGATTGGACATTTCTCTATCCAAGCACTCTCAAATCTAATGTTGCCTTCATTGTTAGATTTTTCAGGGTTCCAGACACATGACAACTACATTGCTAAGGTGCACTCACAACATTTGATACTAGCAACTGCCTATAGCGTTTCTAAGGTTAAGGGGTGAAGCCTCTATGGGCTCAAGGAGGTGGGGCAAGTTCACCCGTCACATCTAATTCCATTCAACTCAACTGTGAGAGGGTAAAGACTCACATGGAAGCATAAGCATTTCAACTTTCATGATAATTATTCAGCCTTTTGACTTTATGACATTATGTATACTTCAATTTTATCAATTTTCCTAAGCAGGTCACTACACAAATGCAACTAGTGGAAGATAAGCAGCCATATATCTCCCTTGAGCATGCCACGTACAAAATGCATAGATTATTAAGATTTTCTATTCCCGTCCTAATATCTCTCTCTCGTGTCTTTCTTTTATTGTCAACCTTTATTTATTGTTTATTTTCTTTAGCAGTTATAACACATCTAGTTTAATGTATTGTCCCAAAGATATCTCTTGGGATCTTTATCATCAGATCAACACACAAGCATATTTTAATCTATGTTGAATAGATCAATTATGGATTAGATGGTATTAGAGTAGGTTTTTGTTGTGACTTGTTTAAGGATGTTACTAACACATTATAGTTGTGTATATTTATCCCCATAGTCAATAATTGATAAAAGAGCTACAGGATTATTTGGGTACATTGCTCAATCAAAAGAAAAATTTAGAAGAGGGAAAGAGTCTACAAGCTACAAAAAATTACTCAAAAAATTCAAGTGAAAACCAAGAGTTGAGGAAGATGGTTTAGTGTTTGGAAATGGGGTATCAAGAGATGCAAGGTACATTGGCCAGCCATGGAATTTCCTCATTCACTTCCATGGATGAACTGCAACAAGAACTTTTGTAGAAGAGGAGATGTTGCCAAAGATTGAAGAAGGTTTTGAGAAGAAAGAAGAATCAATCCAACAAAGGACACCTAAGCCCTACATAAGATGCTTAAATCATGAATGCGTAATATGGTAAGCACCCCACCAAATGGCCTTTTTTATTAAAATACTCAAAGAAAATTGTTGATTTTGTGGGTGTATAACTTGGCATACAAACCACCCTCATTAAAGCTATACTAGCACTTGTACTGGAAGGAGGTGCAAGGGTTACACCGACAAAAAATTATATATGAGTAATATGTTAGAGGGTACAATTTTATGTATACATAAAAGTTACATTAATTTAATTTACAATATCTTAGGTATAGAATAATATTTTTTATTTATGCAATTTTTAAATAGAATTTTGACTACTTCTGCACTATTATTAACTCAAATTATTTAGAGATTTTTAGTTTAATATTTTTTTAGTTTTTTTTTACATTAAAAATAAGCAATGTGTTAAAAAGAATGAACACCAAAATATCACCAATCTCAATTAAATGTCACATTTGAATCTATTTAATTAGTTAAATTAAAATATTTTAATAAAAATAATATAAAGTATTTCTATTATTTTTTAAAAATTTACAATAGACTATAAAATCTCATTATTCACATAAATTTATTATTTAAAATGGTTCAATCCCAACCTTTGACATTTTTTCAATTTTAGACCATATATTACAACTTTAAAATTTATTGGACCATATAATTTGACTTGCTATATTTTTATTAAACCATAAAAAAAATATGATAGGAAAAATATAATATAGCATTTTAATTTATAATGCTTATTATAAAAAGGTAAATTAATTTAAAATTAGAATATAATTTTTTTGAATATTTTCTAATATGAATTTAGAAACTTTTGACATTTTTATTAATAGTTATCATTGTTTTATATTAATATTTATGATTTATAATATTTATTATAAAAATATATTAATTTAAAATCTTTTCAAAATAGAATATAATTGCTTTTAACTTTTAGAATATTTTTAACAAGATTTGTTTTTAATACGAATTTAGAAATTTTTATTAATTGTTAATTATAACAATAAATTTAAGATTTTTATATTTATTACTAATAATTATGCCAAGAGGCATTATTATGCCGAGAGGCTTATACAATGAAAGCATTCAAGGAATTGTAAAGTTTTTGAAGCTTCATTGAAAATGACAGGTAGGTGGAAGTATTAAATTTATTGAATAGATTGTTTACTACAATTTTTTATATTAAAATGGTTGTAATTTTTTTTCCACTAAAAATTAGGTGAATGAAGCAAATTAACAAATGCTAAATTTAGTTTTTTTTTAAGATTAAAATTAAATTACTTATAATTTACTTGAATTTAAATTTATAAGATTTAAAATATAAATTATTTTTAACATTTTGTATTAGTATATATTAGTAAATAGTGTATTTTTATGTAGGATGTAGCTCTTTTTCCTTTGTCTTATAGTTTTAGTAATGTTGCTTTTTAAAAATAATTTAAATGATCATCCAATATTTAAGTCAAACATTTACTTATTATTAATTTTCATGTGTTATTTGCATTAGATTAAATATTTTAAAAATATTTTTTCAAATAGACATAAATTTATAAGATTAGAAATATAAATTTATAAGATTTAAAATATAAATTTATAAGATTTAAAATATAAATAGAAATATAAATATAAATTTATAAGCATCGAGTATGGCGGAGCAGCGAAGGAACCAGGGTTTTCACAGGCACCATGGTCTACATTATGAGGAAGGTCAAGCTCGATGGCCCTTCAACGGGAAGAAAAGAGGAAGTGTCTTTAATGTAGGGAGGCATAATAGTTATGCCAAGGCATAATAGTTATGCCAAGTCTTGCCAGGCTCTGAGTAAACAAGTTAGGTATGGGGGATCTTATGGTTTTCCTCGTCCTTGCACGGGAGGGAAGGATAGAGGCGAAAGGTTTCACTCTGCATATCAAAAGGGGCAAGAGGATTTCAAAACGCTGGAAAAAAAAATTTGGCGTCCAAAGATCTAGACAGAGAATGGAGAGCCAAGTCAGGTTTTAAAAAACTTTCTTCATACTACTATGGTTACCCTTTTGATAGATAATAATGAATGGAATGACTCTGTTAGTACATTCAAAGCGTGTGCTATCTTTGTGCTCTGGGGAGGGCATTGGCCAGCACTCACAAAAATGAAAGAGTGGTGTGATGCTAACTGCGGTAAAGGATGTGATGTTAAAACCTTGGAAAATGGTTTCTACCTGGTGGTATGTCAAACTGATCGAGATAAAGATTGGATTTTAAGGAGTGGCGCCTTCTCTATGGATAGCCGAGGTCTGTTTATTTTAGACTGGACCCCAAATTTTGATCCAAATAAGGAAAAATCTATGGATTCTGAAGTTTGGATTAGCCTGAAAAATCTTCCGCAAGAATACTGGGATCAGGAAACCCTAAGGAGTATTGGAAACAAATTGGGTATCTTTGTAAAGTCAGAAATTGTGGTTGAAAAAGTGGACTGCAGTATGTTTCCAAGGATCTGTATTCTAAGACAAATAATCCACCCTTTACCAAAAATGCTAGAGTTGAAATCTGGTGAAGGTATGTGGTGTCAGAATTTGGTGGTGGAGGATCATAGTAAGATGGTCAGAAATGTGGTGGATTCTGGGTTAGTCGAGATCTTGGGGGTACAGGGTGAAAAAGGAAAAGGTGTTGTTCAAAATCTGCCTGCGGAGGAGGTGATTGCTCTCACAGAATTTGTGGCTATTGAAAACTGGCATGTTTCTAAGGAATGGGGCTCTTTGGAGGTTCTAACAAAAATTTTAAGTCAAGTTTCTGAAGAAGAAACCACCTCATGGGATTTAAGTAGAAAATAGGAAATTGCTTTTTGTCATGAAAAAGAATGTGCTTTGGATTCACAAAATCTAGTTTATATGGGGTTGAGTTCGAGGGAGGCTAAAAGTTTTGGGGAGGGTGTGGAAACAGAGTTAACTCTTGCAACCCCAAACAAAATCACTACGTTATCAAACAAATTGCAGATTTATGAGGTGGAGGGATTTTCTAAAACTCTCTCATCTATCTATGGGGAAGAGCTAAGCATGGATTTGGGACAGATCGCTATGAACGGTAGTGGGCTTGGTCGTATTGAAAAACCTAATGATGTTTTCCCTCAGCATTTCACAATCATTGAAAGTATGGATCAGATGGATGATATGCTACAGGGGGATGGAGAGAATCAAGGTGGTCTAGATGGAGTAGTTTTTAAAGACATCCCAATTTCTCCTATTTGAAACTTAGATAGTGCCTTTGAAGGGGTTAAAGACAGTGGGGGTTCTTTGGAAAGGTCGAGCTCCAGTTCAGCTACAGATTCGGAGGAGGAAGATGAAGATCTATTGGGCTTAACTGATCAAATTGGGTTAGTGGAGAAAAGGTCGCTAGATCAATCCTCTACATAGAATAGTAAGGTTAAGGTTGGTGAGAAATGTAGGCGTGGTCCTAAAACAAACAAGATGCACCTTGAAATGGCTGGGAATGTTGTAGGTCAAAGCAAGTTGAGATCGGGAAAAGGCTATGCCTTTTCCCGGAAGCCATGAAAATCTTATCGTGGAATGTCAAGGGCTGCAATGCCTCTGAAAAAATCCGTTTGATCAAGCAATGTTTTGATCAAACGAGACCAAGTATTGTTTTGCTTCAAGAAACAAAAATCAAGGAAAAGGATTTTGATAGCTTTCTAAAATGTTTTGGAAAGTGGAAAGGTTGTCTCTCTGGGGCTGTTGGGGCCTCTGGTGGCCTTGGGATTTTGTGGGATGAAGCTCTAGTAAATGTCAGAGTGGAGAAGTAAGAATGAAGCTGGCAATGGGTTAGTGTGGCCTCAAAACAGCTAGGTGCCAGTTTTGATATTCTCAATGTTTATGGCCCTCCAGGTGGTGCTCAGAAACTTAAGTTATGGTAGGAGATTTCTTTTGTTTTGAATATGGAAAGAGATAGAATCTTTCTCTTAGGGGGTGACTTTAATGCCATCCTCCAACCATCTGACAAGCTTGGTGGTGTTTTTTGGGCTAGTCAAAGCCAGAAGGATTTTAGTAATTTTGTAATGCAGAATGGGCTTATTGAACTCCCATTCAGAAATGGGGTCTTCACTTGGACGAATAAGCGAAGCAGTTTTCTGAACATAGTAGAAAAACTTGATCGTTTCTTTTTGGCTGGGGAATGGGCGGAACATCATTGGCTATGTGAAGTGGAGGTAACCCCCATAACAGGTTCAGATCATTATCTGATAAGTCTGAGAATTCAAGAGGAATTAAAGTTGGCATGATGTCCTTTCAATTTTGAAGCAATGTGGCTGCGGGCAGAAGGGTTTCAGGAACTAGTGACAGATTGGTGGGAAAATGCCCTGGTAAGTTCTGGTTATAAAGCTTTTGTTTTTGTTAAGAAGCTTCAATTTTTGAAAGAACAGTTAAAAAAGTGGAATAGGGAATCTTTTAAAAATATTTTTCTGAGAAGTTAAGGCTGGAGGAGGAATTAAAGATTCTTCATTCGAGAGTTATTGAAAATGGGATGTTTGAAGAAGATTTTGAATTGGAAAAATCTTTAAATAAGTCCTATTATGAGATTCTTTCCCGTGAAGAGGTTTTTTGGAAGCAGAAATCAAGGGAATGTTGGCTAAAAGTGGGTGACAGGAACACTAAGTTTTTTCGCAATTCAGTAAAAGTTTGCAGAGTTAGCAATAAGATTTTTGAAATCAAGAATAGTGAAGGAGTTTCACTAATAGATGAAACTCTAATAGCCAAAGAAGCTGTGCATTTTTTCTCTGGGTTATGCAAGGAAAACAGAAATGCTGCAAATCTCGATTGGAAGATTTTGGAGAACATTCCTAAGTTGGTTTCAGATACGCAAAACATCATGTTAATGGAAAAAGTTTCCTTGAAAGAAGTTAAAAAAGCTATTTTTGGACTGGGGGGAGACAAGGCTCCAGGGCCGGATGGTTTCCCTGCCTTTTTCTTCCAAAAATTCTAGAAAATTTTGGCTCAAGATATATGGGAAGTGGTGGAAGAATCTAGGAGGAGTGGTTTTGTGTTGAAGGATTTGAATAATATGTTTATAGCGTTGATTCCAAAAAGAAATGAACTGTTGACATTTGAAGATTTCCATCCAATTTCACTCTGTAACACTATATACAAAATCATTTCAAAAGTGATAGCCAACAGGCTAAAAAAAGTTTTACCCTCGGTGATATCAGTTGAGCAGAGTGGTTTCTCTCCAAACAGATCCATTTTTTAAGGTGTTATTGTTGTTCATGAGGCTATTCATTCAGTAAGAATGGAAAAAGTGGAGAAATTTATGGTGAAATTGGATATCAAAAGGGCTTCTGATGAAGTAAACAGGAGTTTTCTTTTAAAAGTCCTAGAGAAGTTTGGCTTCTGCAGTGAATGGGTGTCCTGGATTCAGAATTGTATCAGCACTCCTCGTTTCTCAATTCTGTTAAACGGGAGTCCCCAGGGATTTTTTGAATCCAGTAAAGGTATTAGACAAGGAGATCCTATTTCTCCTTTCCTCTTTATTATTCTAGCAGAATCTTTAGGGAGGTTGATTGTCAAGAAAAGAAGCTATGGGCAGTGGAAAGGCATTGTTGTTGCGGAAGGGATAGATCCGATCTCGCATCTACAATTTGTTGATGATACATTTCTCATAGGGGATGCAACCATTAGAGAGGCTCGGGTGATGAAATCTTCTTTAGATGAGTATGGGGAGGCCTCTGGACAATGCATAAATTGGCAAAAATATGATATTTTCTTTTTTCAAGTCCCCATAGCAAAACAAGTTGAAATTTGTAGAATTTTGGGTATGTGGGTAGGCTCACTTCCTAGTAAATTTTTAGGTATTCCTTTGTTTGGGGGATCTAACAAAGCTGGTATTTGGAAGGATCTGGTGGACAGCTATTTAAATAGAATGAGTGGGTGGAAAAGCAAATGGCTAACAGCTACTGGGCGTTTGCTCCTGTTAAAAAGTGTGATTTCAGCTATCCCTATTTTTTCCATGATGTGTTTGAAAATTCCGAAGAAGGTGGTGAATTCAATAGGGCAGAGAATGCGAAAGTTTTTATGGAATGTGGCAAATGATCATGATAAAATACCCTTGCTAGCTTGGGAGAAAATTTGTAGTTCAAAAGAGAAGGGAGGGGCTAGTCTGAGAAATTGGCACTTAATGAATGAAGCTTTAGGTGCGAAGTTGGTCTGGAGCATCTACACAAACTCGGATCTCTTATGGGTGAAAATTCTAAAGGAAAAATACTTAGATTCAATGGAGGATAACTGGATTTTCACCATTAGAAATCCAGTAAAGGGTTCAGCCATTTGGAACTTTATTGTTGCTTGTAGGCCTGTGATTGTTGAACACATTACATGGCAAATTGGGAATGGGTTAAAATCAAAATTCTGGGATGACTCATGGAATGGGTACCCAATTCTAAAGGATGTTGATGGATCACAGGATCTAAGACAATTTTTTATCCAAAAATGGGGTGATAAAGTATGCAACTATTTAGAACTTAAGCAGGGCCCTTTAGGCCAGGAATGGGTTTGGAAAGATATCGGCTGTGACGAGCTTTCTAGTGTCCAAATTTAGAAAATGAAGGATTTTTTGAAGGGGCGTCAAATACTCCCTACAAAAAATGTTGATAAAGTGGTTTGGTGTGGGTCTATAAATGGGAACTACTCGGTTAAAGTAGGATACTAGCTTTTGGACTCTGATGAGGAGGAAGTCTTTTGGGCAAAAAATTTGTGTTGGAGCAAGGACTGTTTACCCAAGGTTGGTGCCTTTGCATGGCTGGCAGTGAAGGGTAGAATTCTTTCAGGGGAAAGGAGGAAGCGTTTGGGTTTAGCTAGACCAACAAAGTGTGTCCTCTATGATGAAGCGGAGGAATCTACTGATCACTTACTTTTACATTGCAAAATGGCTAGGTCCCTAGCAAAATACGGTTAAGGGTGTTTTTGATGGGTGGCCACGTCCCTCTAACGCTTCCCTTTTCTCAAGTGTTTGGGTAGTAAGCCCATCAATTGTGATCTAGGAACTTTGGAAGGAATGGAACAGAAGGATTTTTTAGGATAAAAAAGAATCAGTAACAAGAATCAAAAACAGAATTGATCTTGCAATAACGGAAGTGGTAAATGCTGCGGTGTCTCATTTTCAGCGCCAAAAGTTTTCCTTTTCAGGGGAGGATAGCAAGTTTCAAAGAATGTGGCTAGGTCTAAAGGTACATTTTGGGAATATGTTGGTGGGGCAAGGAGAAGCACAAATTTCACAGAAAATGGTAGTATGGGAAAAACTGAAGGATGGATGGTACAAGGAAAATTTTGATGGAGCTGCAAAAGGCAACCCTGGTCCCTCAAGAGTAGGGGCTATCATTTGGGATAGCCAAGGAAATTTGATTGCTTTTGGGGCTCGGAAGTTGGAAGATGGATCAAACAATAGTGCAGAGGCAAAGGCGGCCCTTTTGGCTATAGAATTAGCGCAATCGCTGGGAGTTAAAAATTTGCATTTAGAGGGTGACTCATAGGTTATAATCCAAGCAATAATCAATGGTTTCGCTTTGGCTTGGCATTTGCAAGCATGTGTTCGAGCCATCATAAGTGTCTTAAATTCTTTTGAGCAATTTGAAGTAAGCCACATTCGGAGGACGGGTAATGTTGAAGCTGACCGCCTGTCCCAATGGGTGACGTCTTTTGATGTGATAGGGGAGTTAAGAAAGAAGGACTTCTGCCAGGTGGTGATATCTGATATTTAGCTCCTTTTAAATTTATCCTCTATCTTTGGTAGTGATTACTACAGGAGTTTTCATCGCAAGTTGTTTGTGTACAATGAAGGAGGACGAAAGTCAAAGGTATGCATTAATATGAAGTGTCGTGGGAGGACAAACGGTTTCTACGGAGGCAGAGGTTTTTAATTATGTTGCAGGTGGGAGGCAATGGATATGACAACTTGAATGATCCGCACCGGCAATTGGGAAGGCTAGTTGAGGCAATTTGCATTGGAAAGGATAGGAAGTTAATGATTTCCTGGAACGCACACTGGGTGGTGATGTCACAGGTTTTAAAATTTGGCAGGGGAAGGACGGGTAGGAAATGTATCTTGTCTTTTGAAATGATGGCCTTTTATATCATGCAAATGAAGCATTTGGCTCTCATTTCAAACTTTTTTCTGGTGAAAGTTTGAGTGCGAAGTGAGGGAAAGCGTGGTTTGAAAGCTGCGATAATGGAAGCAATGTATGGTTTTTCAACAAAGCTCCAGCAGCAAGGCTTTTTTGGTCCTGTATCAAAGTTCAGGCTGAAGTACCTATTGAAAAATCTGCAAGATGAGGTGATAGAAGCGGTGTTGGAGACATTGGGACTGCATTTCATGGAGGCCACCCACCGAGGGCGCTTGAATACCGACATTGCTTCGATGTTGTTTGTGTGGGGTATGGAATTGAATGAAGAAGTCGAAGTAGTTAAATGGGTAGTGAGATCTTTATTTGAGGAGGAGCTACTGGGGAAATTGGAATCTCTGGTAGAATGGGCAGTCCCGGGGAAATGGTATGATGTCTCTAAAGGTATTGAGGATATGGATGAAGCCATAGAGGAGGGTATGATCCCGTATGTGAGGTGGTGGAGGCTAGTGGATAGGGATGAATACAAATTAACAATCTTCACGGCCTGGGAGAACCTAAAATTTTTACTGCATCAGCAAGAAGAGGAAGAGAGAAGGAAGGGTGGTGACCAGTCGAACAGACTTCCAAGACAAAGGCGGTTTGGGGGCAGGGGAAGTGGAAAGGGTGGAAGAAATACTAGATAGGACTCTCAGTTTGAATGGTGTCTGGTGCTAAAGACAGAGCAGAAACTTTTTGGAAAGGTGTTTTGCTGAATGTAGAATTTATTGGATTGGAGCAAAAGTTTACAAAGATATGGATGTTCTCAATGGTATCTAGATGGCGATCGTAGTTGGTGATGGCATTTTTTGGCAGTGCGGAATGGGAATTTGGATGACGTTCGAAGTTGGTGGTGGCATTTTTTGGCAGTGCGGAATGCGAATCTTTCAAAAGCAAACGGATTTTATCTTAGCACTGTGATGTTTGTTTTTACCTAAATGTATTTACTATTAAATTCAATACTACATGATATTTGGGTAAATTGGGGTATTTTGTTTTGTCAGGGTAGCGCTCTCCGGTTGAATGGTTTGAGCATTAGGTTTTATCATGCAGAAAGACCCTATATTTGGCGATGTATTTTCTGAAGTTTTTATCATTAATAATACTATACTAAAGTTTACCGACCAAAAAAATAAATAAATAAATATAAATTTATACGATTTTAAATATAAATAAAAATATAAATTTATAAGATTAGAAATATAAATTTATAAGATTAGAAATATAAATAGAAATATAAATTTATAAGATTTAAAATATAAATGTCGTGCAACAATTATGAAAAAAAAATGAAATAAAATAGTTAAATTATTATTTTAGGAGTTTAAAAAATTAAATTTAAAAGAGTAAGAGTGTTTAGTTTTTAAGGATTAATGTTGAAGAATAAGTTTGATATAATGTAGAGTACTTTTTGTTGTGGTAAATTGAAAATATATATTATTTTTAAATAACATGTGTTTTGTAAGATTTGATCTTGTCTATTATGGGAATGTTTTGACAAGTCTATAAATTGTGTATAATTGTGATGCTTGCACTTTGAGCTAGATTCTCCTAGATTGACCCCTTGCTTAGAGTAGCTTTATAGTTGTAAAAATTTCCAAAGACTATTTATAATCTTCTATGTCATAGAATGATTTGATGCAAACACAAGTTTTTATTTGTGCTCCAAAGAAAAGATTCTTAGAATGATGTTCCTTGTAATGCATAGGATTTCCAATTGTTTCCTTTTCAAGATGGTGTGAAATTGGCAATCACACCTTGGTGTGCAATGGGTACGCCGAAGAGTTGTGGAAGGTCAATTAGGAAAAAATTGGGTCTATTTTTTTGCAAACATTTTGCAAAGGTCAATTGGCAGGCCATTTAGAAAATGATGTTTTTTGTGCAACATAAGTTTCAATGGAGAAGTGATAGCTTCAAATAACTATGCATCTTTTTATAGGGATCCAAACATGATCGGAACAAAACCTCTAAATGAGCTCCATTACCAATAAGCTCATGTTATGTTGCAATAGAGAGAGAGGGAGGGATACAAATAGAAAGAGAGAGAGATAGAGGGGGGGGAGAGTGTGAGAGAGGGGGGGTAAGGAGATAGAGGAAAAAATAGAGTGGGACTTAAAGAACAAAGAGATAGGACTTGAGAAAGAGAGGGATATACAAAGAGGGGAGAGGTAGAGAGAGATAATTTGTCAAATATTATAGTCGCAACTTCCATAGTAGACATGCATACAAAAAGTGGAAGCATTAACAAGGCACATGAACTATTTAACATAATACCTAAAGTTTTGAAGAAGATTGCATCTCATGGACTGCAATGATTGCAGGATATGTACAACCTTCCCACATCCACATAGATTTTTAAGAGTAGACGATAAGTCACAATTTTTTTAGGATCCAAGTATTTAAAAGTAGCATCATTGTAAATACTCTAAAACCTATATCCATATGTGATCTGTAAGGGCCAAGAAAACACATCCACACAACCATCACATGTTTAATTGGCATCTTAATCATAAATTTTAGGGTGTTCTTGATGTACTCAACATAGGCAAGAACCTCAACCATATACACAATGATCAATTTTAAGTGTAATGCAATAAGGGTTACTCGTCTTATTGAAATATATAAACGCTCATCCACTAAACCTGAATGGCTACATACACAAAGAACACAAGAAAATCTTATATTGTTATGATATGTTCGAGAGTGCTTCATTATTTCAAATATTATGAGAACATCCTTGCAAAATCCATTTTGTGCATATCCTGCAAATGACACCACATTTCTTTGATGCACTTTTTTAAATAGTTCACAAGCCTCGTCTATGCTTTACATTTTCCATACATGTCTATCAAATCATTTCCAACTATATTATTTGACAAAATTCCCCCTTCCATTAAATATATACCATTTTCCAAAAATTCCATTTTGGGACAGGTGGGGAGAATGTTGGCTTTACAACTACCAATTTGATTTTCTTGAAATTTTCTTAATCCTTGTCAACAAATCCATTTTGTTCGTGTCCTGCAATCATAGCATTCAATGTGACCAAATTTATTTTGAGGCACCTTGTCAAATAGTTTGCATGCCTTGTCTATGCTTACACATTTTGCACACATGTTTACCGCTCTGGTTGTAACTACATTTGTCCAAATTCCTCTATCCTTTAGATGCTTTGATGGATGTCCATACCCTGTTCCAAAGATCCCATTCAGCACAAGATACAAGGATGCTAGCAAAGGTTGTAGAGTGTGGCTTTAAGCCCATCAGCCACATATGCCTGAAAGTTTCTAAAGCCTTTTCAACAAATCCATTTTGTGAATATCCTACAATCAGGGCATTCCATGAGAACTCATTTCTTTAAGGCATTAACTCAAACATTTTGTGTGCCTTTTCTGTCCATCAACATTTTCCATACATGTCTACCAAGGAAGTTGTGAATACATCATCTTACGAAACCCCTCTATCTTTTATCTTGTGAATGGTGTGCATAGCCTATTCCAAAGCTCCCATTTCAGCACATGCAGGGAGGATGCTGGCAATGGTTGAGGACTCTGGCTTTACACCTACCAATTGCATTTGTTTGAAAGATTCTAAAACCTTTTCAACATACCCATTTTGTGCATTTTCTATTTTTTTGCATACAGTGAAACAGTGCGACAAGCTCTGGAAACCCATGTTTTCTTCCCCTACAGTAGCTAACTTCTACAACGTGGGAATTTAAGTTGTGCATGGGTGGGCGAGTGACACCATTAAGCGGCCAAAAAATAGTGCAAAAACTAATAAGATCGATGGTGTACTTGTTTTCAATCATTGGCCAGGTGTTGTGGAAAGAGGTCAACCATTGATTTCAAATTTTAGGTTGATCTCTCTCAAATCGGATACGCCTTCAATGTAAAATATATAGAAATATGTGTGTACACGAGTGTAATAGAAAGCTAATTATAGTAAATATATGATAATGAGAATGTATGGATAAAGCGGAGTTAAATGGATAGAAATGAGTGAGTGGAGGTTGGATGGTGGAAGAAAGGATTGAAAAATGTGCCCACCTTACATGGGAGTGCTTTTGTCAATATGTATGTTTATTAAAATTGTTCTAAAATTAAATTGGAATTAGCATGGGTATTCAAATTTCATTATTAAAATAGATAAAAATAATTATAATTTTTTTTTTTTAAATAAATGTATAAAAAATAAAAATATATGGATACCTGATTACTGCTTTTTAAACAAGGTTGTGTAGAAGGATTTTTTTAAATGTTATTTAGTGAATTTTTTTCATTATTAAGTGAAAAAGTCCCTAGGTTGAATGCCTATGGGATAGGTTCATGTTGGGACCTATTTTTGGAGATTTGGATAAGCTTTGTCCCTCGTAAAGTTCATATGAATAAATTTTACAAGATTTAACTTAGCTATGAAGCAACTTGACTTTAAGTCATCAAATCTCTTTTACCTAGTTTCATACATCCATCTTGGTATATTTTATCTATACAACTCTTGAATTTTGTGGGAGTTACATTCAAAGTTAGGGCTAGAGTTCAATTAGAGTTCCCTAGTTATGGGACAATTAGGGTTAAGGTTCAATCAAGATTCAATTAGGCTTAAGATTTAATTAGGGTAAGGATTAAGGTTAGGGTTGGCTGGAGTAGGGTTAAATTAGGCTAAGGGTTAGTATTAGTATTAGGGTTAGGGTTCAAGTAGAGTTTTGATTCAATTAGAGTTATGATTCAATTATAGTTATTACTAAATCAAGATTATGATTTAATAAAAAATCAATATTCCACTCTTTCACTCTGAGTTTTATGAATTTTAACTTTTTGTTGAATATTCACATCTTAGTGCGATGATCCACTATTTGGGTGAGCCAGGAGTCAGTGACAACCATTTGAAGTTTTGGTTTTCCATCTACACTTTTTCAAACTTGAAAGACACTCTTCTAGGGAATTTGTCCTTGTCTATGAGCCAGTAATCTAAACCAACTTCATATAGGGTTCTAATTAGGGTTCAAATAGCTTTATGGTTAGAGTTAAGCTTCAATTTGGGTTAAGGTTCAATTGATTAAAAATAGATGTCTTGAGAAGGATATCTCTCGGCGTACTTTACATATATTTTTAAAATATAGGTATGCTAGTTATCAACAATGACAGTATATTTCCAAAAAAGTCACTGCATTTTCCAAAAAAAATAAAAACATGGTTTTGTTTTCCCTAAAACAAAGCTCGGCCCAGTTTTTCTAAAATGAACTTAGTTATTTCTTTATCCTCGGATCTAAATAAAGTTATATTGCTTTGAAAAATGTTAAGTTGATTTTTCATTTTGTTGTAAACTAACTTGCTTTTATTTTTTTCAAATGATAATTTGTGATTTTTTTAATATTTTTATCTTTCACTAAGTGAAATGCAGTATTTTTGTGTAAAGTTAAAAATTATATAATAGAATATAGTTGAATTTTTTAATTTTAAAATGTTTTTAAAGTCAGTGTATTTATTTTTAAATATTTTTTGTTTAAAAAGAAATAGTAACTTTTAAAATATTCTTTTCCAAATTTTAATTACAGGCATTATGTAAACAATGTGTATAACAAGAGAATCTTGAATAAGTCTAATTTTTTAAGAAGGCATGTGTATACAAGATCCAATTCTTGTCACATTGTTGTTGTCATTGTGGTTTTCAAGAGAATCTTGAATAAATCTTATTTTTTAAGAAGGCATGTGTATACAAGATCCAATTCTTGTCACATTGTTGTTGTCATTGTGGTTTTCATTTCTCTTCCAAATAACATAGCACTAAAGGCATTTCCATTCATAGTTCATTTGTTATTTTGTTTGATGCAAACTTCTAATTTAACACTCAAGTAAGGGCATTTCCATTCATATTTCATTTGTTATTTTGTTTGATTGCTTGTAGAATGCTACCATCTTTTTGATGAAATGCAATCCTTCTGGAAGCAAAATAATCTTCATATGAATACCACCAACTTCCCTAACTTATGTGATTGCAAGGACCTCTTCTTCCAATTCATCAAAGAAAAAATGATTTTCGGCAATTGGAAGTGAAGCAACATATGTGATTTATGAATATGTTTTTCTATTTCTTTTTCTTTGATATTATATGTTTGTGAATTTTTTTATTAATTAAATAAATTTGGCACAGGAGCAATAGCAGGTGTAGCAATAATTAGTAGAAATGTTAACAAGGATTTTATCACCACTTAATTTTACCCCAACGATGGATTCATCACTACCAAATTATGTGTGGCATTGACTATCATAAAGAGATTTTGAGAAAAATAATTCCAAGATTTGTGTTTAATATTTCATTCAACTTCTCACAATAGCTAGATGATATCAATCTATTTAGATTATAGGATGAAACACTTCAGTTTCCTATTATAGGTTAGAGGTGCACCACCCACAAAAATATCCTACTTTAGGGACCTTTTTGGAGTTATAAACTGCTTCAACTTCAATTCAATTGAACAAGATATTATCAATTGATAAATTATTCAATTGTAATGGTTTACTTATTTGCTAGATTTTGATATGTTCAGCAATAATAATTAATTTGGACCCTGAGCATCTATTCAGTATTGAGTTCTTTGTGATCTTGTTTCTCTGATTTACAATTGTTTATTTTCTTTGCATATTCTAATTTTCATTAGGCTTCTTCAACCCTACTTTTCCCATTTCGCAGGGACTCCAGCTATAGCACAACCCTTGTTATTTTAATGTGAATAGTTTAGTGTCCATATTATAATTTTTTGACTATACTAAAAGTATTTGATTGTAATATTACCAATACATCAGTTGAGAATGAATGTGATATTGGGCATATTTTGTTAAGTTTGACTTAAACCTTCAATAGTAGTGTCATATTCTCAATATGGAGGAAAAATTATAACTATTTGTTAAAATACCTAATGGATTTGGCATGATAAAACTTGAATAACCAAGAATAAATTAAGTTTGGGAACTACGTATATAATAGCTAGTAGTACACACCTAAGAAATTGTACAATTACCTTACTCAAGCAATCTATTTGACATAATTACCAATGAGAAGGTGAAAAAAAATTGGGCAGATTGATGGAGGACACTATAGTAAAGTTCAATGTGATGTCTTTCAATTAAATTTATGATCTTAGATATTAAATTAATTGAATGACATACTTAATTTACATTTATTTCATATATTTTTTATTTATGCAATTATTGAACATGAACTTGTCTTCTCTTTCTTTATTCTTGCTTTTGCATATCTAGTTGATAGGTGATGAGTACCCTATCACTAGTATAGGGTGATATTTATCTCCCCTATTTTGTGTTTTTAGTTTAGATTGATGTGTTTTGCTAACCCTTATTTAACCTCATGATGAGTTATATCATGATTTTTAAAGTCTTTTATTTGTGCATTTTTGCATTATTGTCATGTGTGATGACATTGAATGTCTAAGCATTGCGATATGGTTACATGTTACAATCAATAGCATACAAAAATTGTTGGATATGTTTTTTATCTAGATTATTCTAAGAATTAAAAGGAAAATGCCTAGTGAGAAATTGGAAACATTATAAAACACACAAAAAATAATATGTGAACAAGTTTTTATCTTGAATATGAAGCATTCATACAATTTTGGAAAACTCACTAGAAGAGATGTATGTCTTAAACTATCTCAATTGGCTTCAAATTGAGCCCATTTATAATTTTTCAAAGAATGTGAAAGGTCGCCACATTTGTGTCCTCCTTGGAAGTTGAAATGAATAGTTAGATAGGGACAAAGTTAGTTATAAAAATTTAAAATAAAAGAAAATGATTCTACTTTGGTGCCCTGACTTTGTGGGGTCATATTTTTTAGCCCATTGGGTGAAAATTGGAGTTCTTGGATGCATTAGAAAGATTTAAAAAATAATTAGTTTGATTTTCTTGGAAGAAAACCTAAAAAACCTTCCTAAGCAATAAATGAAAGTACTCAAGGCCAATTTTTCTTTGAAGGCCTCCAAACATGTAGACTACAAAAACATAGAAAATACCAAAAAATATATTTCTAACATTTTTTAGAATTGACCATTTAGATGCCACCCAAGTGCTCCTAGATTATGTGGATCATTAGTTTCCCATTGGCCAATTATTGGATTATCATTCTCTTTAGTTCCAAAGCTTTGATCATCTTCAGGCACTTCTACCCAAAAATTTTACTTCATTGTAATTGTACAAATTAGATACGAGCAAATTTTTTTATTATTATGTTGTTTTGATAAGTTTATTGGGTTAATTTCGATAATATTTTTAATATTCTTGTTGTAGTCGACTGATCGAGGAAAGGCACCAGCAGTAGACGAGAGCATCCATAGGGAGGTACAGTTAATATTATGTGATGATGACATTGCTTATTCAACAAACCCTCTTGATATGATAAAGAAGATCCAAAAAAATGCAATAAAGAAATCCTTAGTTGTTATTCATAGTGCCTCAAACAGATGAGATAAGAGAGAGGGTCAAAATATTGACTGAGAGATCACAAAACTTGCAAGTAAGTTGTCATGAGGTCTTTAATTATAACATAAGTTCATTCATGGTTTTATATTTTGTACTCTTTTATGTCATCAACTAAAATATGTGTTGTTTTTATAGGATTTTTGCCATCCTCATGATGCTCCTGGCCATGATCAGGGTACTGTAAGTGCTGCCCAAGGAGTAGGGGTTGGTACAAGTGTCCATCATGATCTTCCTATGCATACATCACATCATCTGACCCATCATCTGTGCCTATATTGTCATCTAAAATGTCAGCAACACATACCATGTAGGCATCCGTTAGTGCACCCTCTGGCAGTGAACACATGCTAGAACATGCATCAAGACATGTACCTGGGGATGTAGAGGCCACTAGTACTGGTGATATTTTAGCAGCATTTCCTAGATCTTCCCGTATTACTAGTACGAGAACATTTCCGATGACATTTTTGGTGACTGAGGATTTCGTTCCCATAAAGATAGAGGTCATAGGTACTTTAAAATGTTTTAATTATTATTATATACAATCCAATTTAAATTTACTTATTGATCGTTATTTTTAGAATATTGATCCCATGATCATTTTGTAAGAAATGATATTTTTTATAAACATCTAAGTGATATTACATTGGATCTCTTCGGGCCCACCATACGTATACGGTGGAATGCCCAAAATCAAGATTTAAAATATGAGCTCATTAACTGTTTAGTTGTGCTCTTCGGTGATAAAACATTCAACCAAACCAAGATCCTTAAGAAAGTTGGTACCTATCTAAAGTATGTGAGGGACCAATATAGGTCACATTTAGAGAAGAACAAAAAGTACGAGCATCCCCTCATGATTCCGGAGAGGGAGTGGAAGGACTTGGTATCGGATGGAAAGGAGAAGGCTAAAAAGAGAAAAGGAAAGACACCACCAGACCAAGGAAGGTATGCGATACTATCAACAATGTAATTATATACTGATTACTCTTTTTTTTTACATAATCTAACATATTTCAAACTTTTGATAGGCTACCCGACACATTGAAGGCAACAAAGACAAGACTAGAAAAACATGAGCAACACAAACTTGGCTCTGGTGGTTATATGAAATTAGCCGCACGAATTGTAAGTATCAATAAATGAAATATTGTATCCAAATAATAAATTAAAAATAATTTTGGTTTTATCACACCATAGAAGCAAAATTCATGATCTTATGCAAAAATGTAGGGCTTTGAATTCAACAGAGTTCCCGCAGAAGATGACCTGAAAATTGCCTTCCAGCAAGGGTATGGAGCCGTGGCTGAACGCGTAAGAGTCTTGACTGGGCAAACACAATCTTCCACTGCATCTGACACGCAAGTAAATAAGCTCAATAAAGTTTATTTAAAATTGAATACTTGTGCAATCTATTCAATATTAATTTCCACCATAAAGTAATTACATGCCTATTTGTTTTAAACATTCAAGCAATAATAATACTGCACGACATTGGAATGCAACCTGGTGAGGGTGGAGCACAACCTGCAAATGAAGGTCACGGTGTGCATCTCGATACTTTAGAGCATGTAGAGCGTGATCAACATGTTGAGCATGATCAGGCTAGAGAAGATCAGGAACATGATGTGGCCCCATCAGGTAAAGAGGACCACTCTAAAGTTCTTTTAAACATATTTAATTGCAATTGGTGTATTAATTAATGTAACCTTTCGTGTTTCAACTTTAGAGCATGTAGAGCATGATCAACGTGTTAAGCATGATTAGGCTAGAGAAGACTAGGAACATGATGTGGCCCCATTAGGTAAGAGGACCACTCTCATGTTCTCTTAAACATATTTAATTTCAATTGGTGTATTAATTAATGTAACCTTTCATGTTTCAATTGTAGATCAAGATTTAGAGGGTGTTCAACATGTTGAGCATGAGTCTATAACAGAAGTTCAGGAACATGATGTGGACCCATTAGGTAAAGAGAACCACTCTAATGTTCTTCTAATTAATGAAATACTTGTAACAA
The DNA here is from genome assembly GCA_007258455.2 of Sequoia sempervirens. Classification (NCBI taxonomy): domain Eukaryota; kingdom Viridiplantae; phylum Streptophyta; class Pinopsida; order Cupressales; family Cupressaceae; genus Sequoia; species Sequoia sempervirens. The sequence goes on from VDFB02000015.1 coordinate 72,845,453, forward strand.
TAATAATAAAAGATATCAGTTTAACATTTCTTTGTTATTGCAGCAGACCCCCCTTGCAATGGCGTCCACGTCATGAGTAGATGACTAGGTGTACATTAAGATCACGAGCAAAGGGCAGAACAACTAAAGGGGGGACAAATGATTTAGAAAACGATACTCCACTTCATATTTTTTTAGCTTTAAAAAAGAAACAAAAAAAAAGTGATTGTAATTATATCATGACAACCATATTTTTGATAATATGTAAAAACTGAAAGAATGAATATTATATGTTAATGAATGAATGTGAATATGTTAATTAATGAATATTATATGTTAATGAATGAATTTTATATGTTATTAATAGATGAATGAATGTTATATGTTATTAATGGATGGATGAATGAATGTTATATGCTATTAATGGATGAATGAATGATTAATGTTATATGATTGGGTATGGGGAATTGAGAGTGATGTGAGGGGGGGAGGGGCCAAATGAGCTTCCACCGTCATTTGGTTGGCCCTGTTAAGTAGAGAATATTAAACTATTCTCGAAACAAAGAGAAGCTCAATAAGGTAATGCACTTTTCAATATAAGAAATGAATCGTTTGAAGCATCAAACCAATATGCAAAGATGGAAGAAAGTGCTAACTTTTCGCTATGGTGGCAGAAAAATGATTCTTTATACCCTGAATCCATGCTCTGAATCATAATTTGAAGTTGTTTCCATTCCAATGTTCTGAGTTTAGTTTGTTTCTATGGCTTCGTATGAATACCACATTGTGTTGTGTGTGGATTTGGTTTCAAAGCTCTATTTCTTCTATTTTTAGTGGTGACATAACTCTAAAATTTGACTTTGGTGCATAACAGGTTAGTGGAAAAATTAACAGCTCTGAAGGGTTTAGAGGCTCAATTGGGATAAATACACGGATATTTGGATATTGTTGTTGATGGGATGCTTCAACTTAACCATGAAATTTTGTACCATCTGCAGGTATGCAAAAGTTTCTCTACTTACATTCATTCTTGATCATAAATGTTGTAAATGATATTAATCCTTCAAACTTAAGATTTGTTTCATTGTTATAATGATCAAAATGTTATACTTTTCTATACATTCAAGCATTCTCTTGCCCCCTACTCTTTGCTCTCCCCCCCTCCTTTTAAGAATTTTTTGTCATAAAAGATTCACATTTCTGTCTCATTTACACAAATTTATCTGAAGCGCTAGGAGGGAATAAAGATATGTAAAAGATGATGGATTATGTCTAAACAACAACTTTCCATCTTATAGCTAATTAAACCCTTAATATTTGAATATTTTAGAGCTCGAATAATGCTTGTATATGCATGTGTAGCAATAAGGGAGCCTATGTGAAGATTGAAATTTATTACATCACTTTGGTATTTTTCGTTAGGCAGTGAAATAATATTTTGAGTAATACAAATCTACACACACATTGATATTTTTCAGCATTGCATTGAGATTTTTTTTCTCTTATACCTACCCTCAGCTAGACATGGAGGTATATAATATTGGTTTTTGGGTTTATTCTGTAAGTAGTTAATTTCACAGAGGAAGACTAAAATCTTCTTAATGTCCTATGTTAGGTGTGAAAGCATATGAATCACTTGCTGAAGGCACCATTTTGTATTCATCCAAAAAATGGTTTGTTCTTTTTTTATGTTTCTTGCATGTGTTTTTTTTAGGCTCTAGAGATGTAGCTCGACTCTTTCCTTTGCACTTTTCATCTATTTTGATGATTACAATAGATTGTCCTCATAATTTTTCATGTAGATCTATTTGTAACCTTATTTTCTACCAATAAATTTGCAAACCAGTCACATATTAAGGACCATTTCACTAACTTGTAGTCATCCATTACTTCATATGTTGCAGGTTGTGTCTGTGTGCCAATAAATCTTGATGATTGCGAGAACTTTAATCCTACAAGTGTACCCAATCTTTCTCAAGTAAAAGTCTTACATTATTTTATAGTACTTTAAATGGTTAATTGAAGGTGCTTCTTTAGATCTGAGATAGTTGAACCTTGGATTAAAATATGGTATTAGATGGGAAGTATAATGATAAAACCGAGGTCCATTGAACACAAATTATGAACATAATTTACTGGACTATGAATAGTGTTACAATTATAATTATTGCTCCTTTACCTACCTCTGCATTAATGAAAAAGATAGCAGATATTGGAAGTTCATTACATGACTCATGTATGTGTTATTATTTTAATTTTGTTTAAGTTGTTCAAGAGCTTGATTAGGTCAAGAATATGTTCTAAAAGCTCTGTTCTCTTGACACTTCTCAACATTTTCCCTACACATTTTCTCTTCAATCCAAACATTTCTTAACTCCTTCCCTTGTTAGCCCTTGGTTGTTCTCAAGTGTAATGCTTTTTCTATGCATCTTGTAGTTTGTATGTATGATCAGTCATCTCTTATGAAGCATGGATAACCTTTCATGGAATTGTTGTTGTAATTAGACAATTTCCATTGTGAGAATAATCATTTAATTTGTATGGAAGTAAGTCTTTTTCATATTATTTGACTTGGTATTGTAAACTTGTCTTTGCAGGATTCTCTCGGGGAACAATAGAACTGTGATGATAGGTAGAGTTGTACAACACCATAAATCATTTGGCATTATCAATATATTGCTTATAGAATACTCTGTGCAAGTAAAATGGAATGTGCAATGACAATTGGTCTCGAATTCAAATCTGAATATAAGTACATTATACACAAGAAGATGGTATCTATTCTATGATTTAAAGAACCCCAAAATAAGAAAATTAATAGGTTTCATTTGTTTACTTGCTCTTAGACACTTTTTTAATCGACGAGACCCTCAGAATGTCTTGCTGATAACCAACAGTGTTTAAAACTCCTAAAGAGGTCAGATTGGTGTGATAATGGATTTATCTTGCCGACGGAAGTCATCAATAAGACATGGACTATCAGAGTGAGTTTTCTATCCTGTGCCAATGATTGATCTCTCACCGATGGGTTGGCTTTGGTGGTCATCGCCAAGAGTCTCCATGATGGTACATTTCAACGAATATTTAAAAAAAATGCATTGTTTTATCGCAATTTCAATGAAAACCACTGACGAATCACCAAAAAGGTCTGACGAAGTTGCTATAGTTGCGACAAAGGCTTCGTCGTAAGTCCTTGCCCATTTCATCACAATTTCGATGAAGGCCACCGACGAATCACATAAAAGGTCCAATGAAGTTGCTTAGTTGCGACGAAGGCTTCGTCGTAACTCCTTGCCCATTTTGTCACAATTTTGATGAAGGCCACCGACGAATCACATAAAATTTATGACGAAGTTGCTTAGTTGCGATGAAGGCTTCGTCGTACCTCCTTGCCCATTTCGTCGAAATGGTGACAAACTTCTGGTGTTGTTTTGATGCTTTAGAAGAGCCATTGCAATTGCATTTTGGTTGTAATTCGTCGGTGGATACATGAAGTTTTCGTCAATATTCCAATGAACATCTGAGTCATTTTATGATGTCGATGACCAACGAATCTGCGCCGTTATTTTGACGTTTAATTCGTCGTCGAAATTTTGACAAAAAAATAGCGACGAATTTTTTTCGTCAATTCGTCGATTTTTTGACAAATGTTTGTCGAACCACCGACGAACGTTCATCAGAAAATGGAGTCAAATTCAGTAGTGAATTGTTCCCCCAATATTACTTAACTTAGGCACCCCTTGTATTCACTCATTCATCATTGACAATATTTGATCCTTAAGCTTATTGGTTTATTTTTGTATTTTTTCCCATATAATATTCATAATCTTTGGGATCAATCTATTCAATTTTCACATCATTACTGCTTAGATATTTTCTTGGTGTGACCAAATTTTTTTTGCCTCTTGTTACAAGCCCCACCATGATGGTTTTTTGCAATAAATCACACAAAATAAATCCAAATAATTTAGGAATGTTAATATAACTTACTAGGGTCTATCTATCTCACCTTAAGAAAAACTCCAAGAATTTCATTGATTTGTAGCCTTGGGAGTGAATTTGGTGGAAACCTTAATTTTGTAATAACTTGTTAAAAATAACTCTAGATGCCTTCACATGAAAGTTGTAAGTGGATCAACTTGTTCTTGTTCAATTATCTAGAATTTAGGATTTTTTTTCCTAATTATAGCCCTGTGAATTTTTTTTGTGGAAACCCCAATTTTGCAATAAATTCTTTATTTATACTCCAAATGGCCTCAAATTTATAATGTACTAGATTCATTATGGCCTTGATAACCCCTTCAAAAATTAGAAAAAAATGTCAAACGTGTTAGAGTAATCATTACATTAGCTAATAATTAATTGATCTTTAATTGATTATTAGTCTAATTCATTTCATGCACTTAAGCTAAACTTATGAGTGCTTTTTTCTATTAACTAGAGTGAGATTTTATTATATCATTCTATCTCATCACATAGGATATTGATACTTGTCATGATCTAATCCATTTATCATTTAGGGTTGCTCCTATAAAGCACTCAAACCTCATTGTATTATTTATAACAAATCTCATTGAAGTCTCTCTTGAGATTCATGGAAGTTTTTTATTTTGTAAGTTTTTCTTGTTGATGATATAATAGATTATTGTTTGTATCTTTATTGCATGGAAGGTGTCTTTATTCACTATTTGATCCTATGTCTTGTGTTATTCACAAGTCTAACATGGTATTAGAGCATAGATTCAATGAAGCCCTTCTTGATTTATGAGGGTTTTCTTCAACTAGAGTTTAGGCTTCAAATTTAGAAACTCCATTTTTTTTGCAATTTTTGGAGTTTGAAAATTTTTAGGAGCATTTGACACAAAAAGGACCTCATCGTTTCATTTGGTAGGTCAATTTGATTAATTTTGACTATCAATTCACCCATATTCCTCATCTTTTGTATAGGGGTCATAAAAAAATGAATTAAAAAAACAATTTAAAAAAAAAATTAAAGGTTTTTATAAAAATAAAAAAAATAATTAAAAGCACACATTTTTTCCTATGAACCTAGGGTACACTTTGTACCCTGGTGGAAGGGTACCTTTTTCCCATGTGGGCCTCATCAACGTCCACTACCATTTGGATTGATAGATGATATACCCACCGATCGAGCATTAAGAAGTCCTAGTGGCACATACCTCCAGGCTAGTGACAAATTTCTATTTCCTCAACAATTTTTTTTTGGTGTAGACTTTTTCTTTTTCAATTTGCGTAGGTTTTTGGAATATTTAGATTGATTTTGGCATATTTCGTTTTCCATTTTTCTACATGGGGACAATTATTTTGAGTGATGGGGGAATACTCCACAAGAATCTTTTTCTAACATCAGCATGACATTAGAAGTACGATCGCAGGGTAGGGCCCTTCAAGCCCCCTTTGGCCCTAAAAGAGTAGTTTTTTTTTCTTTTGGCCATAACTTGGGCTTACAATATTGAAATTTGGTGAATGAGATATCATCGAAAAGATGGTTACATCAAATTTATAGTGGTGTGGGTCTCATCACCATTTTTTGCTTATAGTGCATTCTACAACCTGTCAAAGTAAAAGGTGTTGTTTTCACTCCTGAGCTCATAACTTTTGATTGGTTTCTCTATTTTTTATGATTCCAACGGTGTTGGGATGGTCTTTCAGAGCTCTTCATAGCCATCCATGGAAATTTTCCATATTTTATTCTAGGTACATTTTATTCAATTTTTTGTGTTTTTACACTCTAGTGAATTACTTGGACGTTTTACCTCTTTGAAACTTTCTATTTGTGTAAGATGACTTATTTTTGGCTATTCTATATGTATTTCCAACATTTTTTCCTATTTGGGCATTTTTATCATATTTTGCATACACTTTCTCTTTTGTAGATGCACTGAGATAAAGTTCCATTTTGGTATATACTTTTTGGGGATTCTGCACATCTTGTTGTGCCTTTTGTACTCGCACTATGATATAAAGTGCCATGGGTGCAGGGTTGTGAGTGCCTTTTTTTTTGTATCATACCTTTTTCAAGTGAGTGTTGAACCTTCCATGATAACATCAAAATTTAGTGATTCATACCTCATGCATGTATGCCCTGGTTTGCACACCCTTTTATTTGTAGGTACTCTTTTGTGCACGTTCATATATTCTTTGTTCTCCTTCATGCACTTCTTGGTAACACACAATTTTAGTGTACCTGTCTTGGCTCTTCCTTTCCACATTATGGGTGGGTTTCTACTATTGGTGCTAATGCTTTCTTAGTTTCATTTTTTGGAGTGTTCCTATGTACTAGGCGAATGCAGTGGTTGGTTACCCATGCATTTTGGTTAGATGGAGCATTTACCATATGGACATTCTTCTTTTTCTCTGTTTGTGAGAGATTAGATTTTTTGTAAATGGGCACCTAATCAAGCCTTATTTTATGGGACCCATCATGCATTCTTTGCTTTTCATGCATTCACCTTTTAAGGTTTTTAGCTACTCCCTAAGTTCATCTTAAGGGGGGTGTTAGAGTAATCATGCATTAGCTAATTAATTATTAGTCTAATTCATTTCGTCCACTTAAGCTAAACTTAGGAGTGCTTTTTTAAAAAATGAGAAGATATATGCTTTCCAAAATGACCTAAAATTTTCAAAAATTGTCTTGTTTCTTACCGTCGTGATGCTAAGATCATGCTCTAATACTACTTGTAATAAAAAAATTTCACAATAGAAGGAAATATGATGTAAATACTTAATAATATTTGAGAATAGTAAACCACTTCAAGGGGGAAATCCTCCAAATATCTCCAATAAAAACAAAATTTTCAATATGATATTAAACTAACCACTAGCTCCTATATATACCCTACTTATGCCGTGGATGTCACCTATAATGACTCATATACCTAAATATAACACCCAGGATGACCTAAATTTTTGAATCCACTACTCATAACCTCATGCACACTATAGTAGATTAAGGGTTTATCATTATAGATTATACAAATTTGGAAGATAAAATATAGTAAACCAAATGCATAAGCAAAATAGAAGTGAGAGTTTGTTGCTTTTGGATTAAATTGTGTGTTAGTTTTTGAATCAACAAGCAAAAAACTCTCATTGATATGGACTGTGGAAATCTAATGTCTTTGCAAAATAGAAGTCTTTAATAAGTTACATCAACTACTTTCTATTTACAAATTGAAATGAATAGGGCACAATATATTTTGACAAATAGTCCAACTAGTAATGAGAATCTCTATCACTAATAAGGGATACACACATTGGAATGATTTACCTATGACTATGTAGTTATTTTCCATCTACCAATCTCAATGTAAGAGGCATGCAAACATAAAGAGTACATTAAATGTTACATTTACAAAATAAGAAATGGAAGTTGTATTGTTGTGTAATGGATCATTAACCCTCAAACTATCTTATTAGTTGCACTTCCAAATGGTTGGCATTCTATTATATGGTTGCAATCATCCACATGTAGATCTATTGAAGTTGCTAGGTGTTTATGCGAGGCTACTCATAGTCATGTGTGGGAGCATGCGATGAGAAAGGAATAATTTCATGTGTAGTGGTGCACAATGACACTAGGAATTTTTAGAGAAGAGCATAAAATTCAAGGCACACATAATGTTTTTAAAGGCTTGTATTGCTACATTGAAATCAAATTTGCATCTAAATTATCTAGGACATCGACATTTGTGAGAGTGTTGAATCTTCAATATTCATCCCTGATTATAACAAAGCTAATCTAATTAAAGGGGTCAATATATGATAACATGCCCCTTGTGATATGGTGATCTCCTCGAGGCATTTTTCAACACAACTGATCCTCATGCACTAGTAGATACTAGAGATAAGACAACATAGTTTCCAACAACCTATATTTAGCAAGAATGAGATTGATGTGTTACTTTAGTAATGTGGAGCATGAGATTGATCATACCAACATAAATTTGATTTGTAGAAAATTTTAGATTTGTTTAAGTCTCGAAGCATTTATAAGACTACAAACATTGATTTTTGTACTATTAGCAAGTGTAAATCTTCATGACACCAAAATTTAATTATTCCTCATAGTTCCAAGAGCAATGTGCTAATCCTTCCATATTTAATTTCCAAATATTCATTATACATTTATCATTCTTAGTTGGTAACTAATTAATCTAGTAATGATATCAATTTTCCACAATCCATAATGACTATAAAGAATTGATTTCTAGATAAGATTGTGTACATTTTTTTGCATCAACGTTTTGGATCACACTCCGTGATCCATCATTGGGATGAAAACACATGTGATACCAATTTTTTGCATCAACGTTGATGGATTAATTATTATAAATAATTGATTTCTGGATAAGAATTCTCCTTATGCTCTCTTGCTATTTTCATCCTGATGGTGGATCACAGAGTGTGATCTGAAATGTTGATGCAAAATAAAAAACACAATCTTATCCAAAAATCAATTCTTTATAATAATTAATCTAGGTTTATTTATGCTTTCTTTGCACACATTTATTTAATTGACCTAGATTAATGTAAGGTAAGGTATTTGTCCTATACACTAGTAAGTAGGTGGCCCTTACTTTTGATATTCATGCTTAAATTGTAGTGTATTTAATTTTTTTTTGTATTGTATTGTATTAAGCTAGAGTGTGAATGAGACTAGAACTACCAATTTAGGGCTTACAATTCACAATAATTTACCATTACATCAAACATGCATAGACTGTATCTAAAATTATAATTAATTAATAATTTTAAATTCATTTTGAATAGGTTTTTATTTATGATTTATTAAAAGGAATAATTATATAATTATCATTTTTCCATCGATATTTGTGTGTGTGTGTGTGTATACACACACACACACACACATCACTTAACCTAAATCCATTATAAAAAAGCTCTTTATACTTTTAAGGGGTAAAATCCATTACATAAATCTAAGATAATTAAATAAATGCATACAAATAAAACACAATTAACCTAGATTTAATTGAGGAGTTAAGCAAACTAGGAATTATAAATTGAAAATTAATTGTAAGAGAATTATGAAACTTAGTTCTTGGAATAATGGTGAAGAATAATATCAATGTAATGCAAAACTAACATGCTAATGTTTATAAAGTAGTTTCTTTGATGTGTTTATTGTCTTGAGATTATATCACTCATAATATTTTGTGAGTCAATCTTGTATTCCACTCCCACATAGCATAGAAATGACCTTTGAGGTGTAGGTCTAATCTAGACAAATACACACTTCTACAACCTACTCCTTTGTATTTTTGCTATCTATTGATGTGGAAACACTAGTGGTATTTAAAATACCTTAGGGAAGTTGCTAGATTATGAGGGTCAAGTTCTCCTTAGTCAAGCCTTCTAAAATATTAGCTTTATACCTTTGAGTAATGTTAACACACAAAACATAAACATGCAAGTGGCGGAGATGCTAATTCAGATACAAACATGTTCTTTTTAGTGCTCTAATCAAAGTATTCTTATAATGGCTACTCCTTGTAATGCACATATTGCTTGATGTATTTAAACGCACAAATAAATGCCTTTAAATACCAAGACATAATGAGTGACTACACAAATGTGTACCAAGTCAACTCCCAACAATTAGTGGAAAAGAACAAGAGTAAACAAAATGAATTTTAAAAATTTAAATTTGGGGTCAATTTCATGTAGCTAGAGATCAAACCCACATGTTGGAAGATTGACCTAGGACGGGGAATGCAAAATTTCAAGACCAATAATGAATGCATGTAAGTGTGGGCTACTAGTGAGGCAAGTGAATAGAAACATGTGTAAATAAGTAAGGATAAAGTCCAATGTATAGAAGTGCATGTAGGTGAGGGTAAATGAGAATAGGTAAAGATTAGGGAAGGAGCCAAACTTAATAAAATAGTGTAACACTTGTGTCTATAATTATATTAAGAAATATCATATAAATGAATCCAAAACTAACTAAGAATTGATATAGATATGCAAATTTAACTATTAGATTATTCACAAATTTATATTTTTTCTATCTATTTAAAAAACAAAAATCTAATATTAATTTTAATTTATTTATTTTTATTAACAATACAAAACTTTTATAAAAAAAATACTTCATATAAATCATTTTATGAATCAATAAATTTTTATCGGAATAGAATATTATAAATGCAAGTAAACGGCCAAGAAAATAAGGGTCAAGACGAGTAAACGGCCGTCAATTTCAAATTAAAAATGCTTTTACTGTATCAAATTATCGCAGGGTAGTAAATGTTAACAGATCATTAAACGATTAAGCAAGAAAACATAACGAAGACATTTTATTGGAAAACCATATATATAATTTTTATTTTTTTTAAGCCGTCAAGAACACGCGATATGATACACACAAAGCTTTGGATAGCTTGATATCTGAATATCGACTCTTCAGATCTGCATTCTCCAGATTTGATAATGTTTTCATTTTCAAAAATTTTAGGGGACATAAGATACTGGACTGCACATTACCCTGCAATCACTCACTTTAGATGGAGTAGCACTACTACATGGGGGGCCTCATGGCAGTTTTTGTTCACTGGAATGGTAAGCTATCTGCTGCTCATTGCAATTTTATCCATCATTATGAAGAAAAAGTCACACCCACTTCATCTTGGACCCATTCCTGTAATTCATAACATGATTATATTATCTTTATCAGCCCTCATGGTAGTGGGATGTTGGGAAGCCGCTAGGGCAGAGATGGAACAAACACGGGGGTTATGGGGAGGAGGGTCATATGAGGGGAAAAAATGGCTATTTTGTTTCCCACTAGGCACCCGTCCTATAGGAAGAGTATTTTTTTGGTCATATGTATTTTATCTCAGCAAATTCTATGAATTTGTGGACACCATTATCCTTGTTTTGAAGAAGAGGCCCTTGACTTTCCTGCACGTTTATCACCATGCTGTGGTGGTGGTGATGTGTTTCTTGTGGTTGGAGTATTCACAGTCTCTGCAGATTATTGCACTCATCACAAATGCATCAGTTCATACTTTGATGTATACGTACTATTTGTTGTGTAGTATTGGGTACCCTCCTCCATGGAAGAAACTTGTGACAAATTGCCAGATTGTACAGTTCTTGTTCAGTTTTTTGGTTTCTGTTGTGCTTCTGTGGCTGCATTTCACAGGGGATGGGTGCGCTGGCATGGGTGCTTGGGTTTTTAATGCGTTATTCAACGCATCTCTCTTGGTTCTTTTCTTCAACTTCCATAGGAAACAGTACAGAAAAATGAGAATGAAGTCAGGAGTAGCAAGGAAGAGGGAGTGAGAAAATTGATTGGAAGCAGGTGTGTTGTTTGGATTTGGAAATCTGTTCTGTAGGTGTTAACCCACCTGAGAAATTACAAAAAAATCAATTTGCACTCTACTGGTTGCCATTCCAAAGATGCAAGCGATGTGGGAGAGAATGACAGCTATTATCAAGTTTGCCGGTGTATTCAAGAATCCGAACAGGCATCTCCTGTCTTTTCTGTCAAGATTGCTTTCAATGTGGTTTCCTGATTTGAGCTTAATAATTTTCACAAAATTTCGGAGCAGTGTATTATTCCTGATTGAACATGGGTTCACAAAATGTTTTCCAAGATGACAATTTTGATTTTAATAAAAATGTAGCTTACAGAATTTCTTGCTAGGAGACAATTTTAATCAAAATGTAGCTTGGAGATATTTTTCTAACATGACAATTTGTTGCTTTGAAAATTTATATTCCTCATTTTGTTGGTCGGTGCATTTATAGTAGAAAAATAGCAAGTTGAGCTGCCATTGTGAACCTGAGTCTGGTTTTTGAAGTAGTTTTCAATGAAATATTTGGGAATGTTTGAACTGCTGTGAAATTCTGTTTTTTCCTTGGATTTTTCTGAACATAATTTAGTTTCTGAAATGATCAAGATCGCATCCTCATTTTGGGTGCATACAAATGAGGATAAAAAACAGAGGGCTAGTCTGTTTCAGAGTTGTTGGTTGACAGAGGCTATCACACTGTAACAATTGAGTAGGTTCCATGGAACCCTTCCTATTTTTCATGTGTGTACATTTAATTCTTTCCTTGTTTTACCTGAGTTTAAACGGTAGATGTGAGATCCAGACCTCTATAACATATGGAAAACAGCCATCCATCCTGCAGTTAAGAAGTCCATATCTTTAATCCTCCTTTAACATTATTCGTTGTTCACTTTTGCATAAATTTCAGTACAAGTTTTATATCTATTTAGTTTGGTCACAGCCAGATGACATGTGGGATATATACCTATCTGTGAATCTGAAATTGCATATAAGGAAGGATTGCTGCCTCCCGACCTATCAAGGAAGTCAACATTTTTCTTCGGGCTCCAAGCTAGCCTGTTTCAGAACAAAAACACTCACATCGTACCAATACAATTGCTTTAGTTGCTCTTGGGCATATGCATGCATCTGGTTATTATCTTTTCCTGGTTAAATTTTAAGGGTGAATTAAGCTGCAGATTCCGGACCTCTTCAAGCACATGAAATACAGCCATTTATCTTCTTATGAAGAAGTACTCATCCTCTTTGCTACCTTGCATTTTAAATTAGTAGTTGTTTTCTTTGTACAAAATTCTTTGTACCAATACACAATCATTAATTGTACCCTTCTTATTTGGCATAAGCATGCATCTAATTTGTACTTACTTCTAGCCAAGGTCCATAGCCTACACCAGAAATGGAATACAGCAATCCATCATGTTCTGAGGAAACTCATGCTATTCATTCCTTCATATTTACTTTAATGATTGTATTGTTTCTCTTGGACATGAAGTTTTATACAAGAACTGTATTATATTTGGTTTTGGGTACACCCAAATGATACCACCAAATCAGGACCTAAACTGCATTGTTAGTTCAGTTTAGAAATTGAGGAAGAATTTGGTTTTTCTAATAATGGCAGTTGTTTGTAACTGTCCTGTTTTTGTGGAAAAAGGAAAACAAGTGTCATCTACTAGCTGTTTTAAATTTTGGAGGGTCAAAATAGAAGTCTTTTTCCTTACTGATGCCTTTTGGCTGTAAATAGCAACACATTTGGTTAGATTTAAGGGAGTTAGAAGATATGCAAAGGTTTTTTTCTAATTAAAACTAGATCTTCTACATTTTCCGCTGGTTTAAGGATATTTATCTGTGCTGTATGTTTTTTTGGCATATTCTTTTCAGTCTGCTACATTTTTTGTTTATCAGTGTTGAGGTAATAACTTGCAGAACAGAGAATAGAGGAGTGTTTGCATCAGTTTGGTATTAGAGCATCCAAAGATGCTGGGAGTAGAGAATTTGTGGGGACAGCTTTATCTGTTATTGAGGAGAGTACTGAATATCTTAGAGGAGAGTTGTGGCTATGGCTATGGATGCACAGGTGAAGTTGTTCCATGATGTGACAAATAGGGTAACCAAGTTGGAAGAAGAACTAAGACAAAGGAAGAGGCAAAAGCAAAACAAAAACAAGTAAAGAAGGTTGCAAAAAATGGAACTATGGTGTATGTTGGAGCAATATGAGACAAGCAATAAGAAATCAAGGAAGCAAACCCAAAAGAATGGGAAAGAAAAGGAAAAGAATACTGAAGCAAAGGCATTCAAGGGTTGTGAGAAGATGAAAAAGATTGGTGGGAATAAATACTCACATTGTGAGTGAGAGCTGTTTTAAGAGCAGAAAGTCATAGAGTCTAAGACTAGCCAAGGGATAGAACTAGTAGAATATAGAAGGATTAAATACCTTGATGACTTAGTAGAATTACTAGTGGATGGAAGGCCATTAAATGTGTTTTGCAAAAAGTTTAAGAGAGGAAATAGTTAATACTTGGGACTTTGTTCCTAATGAAATTCTGAAGAAGGGTAAATCTGCATTACCCAAAACAATGGTTGAAGAAGATGATGAGGATAAAGGGGGCGGAGATGTTGAGGAGTGTTTTAGATATATTATTCAAGGTTTGGTAACAGATTCCCCCTCCGCTTACTTCATGAGAAGATACCACTCTATCTAATGCCTCTTCCAATGGATATACCAATGGACTTACAATCTCTACTAGCGCTCCTTTGGCTTGAACGCCATTCCTCCTATCTCCTCCAGTAGGGTATTCTCCTCCTTATCTCACCACTTGTGCTACTCACAATTCTCTAGCACTCCATCTTGAACACCCTGCCTCCTATCTCATTTTGTAGTGCATCTCATCCTTCTCTTGTAGTGCTCCTTTGGCTTGGATGTCACTCCTCCTATATCCTCCTACATGACATACTCCTTATTGCTCCATTGATGCTGCTCACAATTCTCTAGCACTCCTTTGGCTTGGATGTTGTGCCTCCTATTTTTCTTGTAGGGCATCCTCCTCCTTATCACTCTACTAGCTTGTCCTCCTACATCACCTTGTAGACCTACCATATATTCTATCAATTGAAGCAGGACTAGTGCTTTAAAAAAGCCATTTTGGTGCTAAGATGTCCTTGAGGAGATTCAAACTTTGGTGTCCAACATGAGATCCAAGTGGTCGTACCACTTGATCACAACCACGTTGACAAGATGTTGAGCAGTGTTACCCTAAAGAAGGGGGAAGTATTGATGATTACCATGTAAGAGGAAAAGATTTAAAAGACCGCTATGAAGAAGAATGTAACCTATCATTAGAGGTTCTCTAAGATATTGTAGCTATGGAAGCAGTTCATATTAGAGATGAAGCAGCAACAAAGATGAACATCTTTGGAGGCCCCCTATTTGATGGGGGAGAAGATGAAGCCATATTGATTTTAGAGAACACCATAGAGGAGCAGCTAGGGGGATGCCTTGACAATCCCATAGTGGATGAAAAGAGAGAAGACCATCTTTTTCTTGGAGAAGTAAACTTAAAAGAACTTTTTAAAGCTTTTATTATTTATAAATGGTGAAGCTACAATGAAGCTTGATGTTGCAATAAGGATGATAGAAGAAGAAGAATCAAAATCCTAGCTAAGAGGCAGCCATGAGAAGAATGGGTAATCAACTTGATACACAAAACATAGAGGAGAAGGAAAAAACTGAAAAGAGAGAAGAGTTGTTGTTAGGCTTAAATGGTTGGTTTAGAAGTCCAACAATAGGTTGGACAAGCAATAAAAAGTGGAATGTCCCAAGCTTTCACCTAAGACATTAACAAACAAAAATTAAATGAACAAATTTTTCGTGATACAAATGCGACACTGAACATGTCACATTGCCCTCCGACATGTACATGTAGCCACAACACTATGGAACAATACACCTAACACCCACACACCTATGTTCAACGCAAGTTGACACAAATGGAAGACTTTCTACACCACATGCTTAAGATGTTGTGACTAACTCAATTAGCAAGATTCGTAGGTAGATCAAGATTCCCGTGTCAAATATAAACCCTTACACCTTGATTAACATGCCACTCAAGCATCTTGGTATTCGGAGGGACGATGTCCATTCCACATTGGTTTGGACTTCAAAGATCAAATAGCACAAGTTTGGACTTCATAGTTCTAATTTCATTCTCCCATACTAGCTTAGGCTTCAGCCCTCGAGTTGCAACCTCCACTTGCACCTCTTACTAGGACCTCTAGGTTGAATTTGTAGTGCCTTGGACTTTGGGGTCTGACTTGTACTTTGTAGTTCAAACTTAAAAGTCCAAGTCCCAAACTATAGCTTGCAATTTCTAGAGTCAAATTTTGATCACTCTAGAAGAAAAACTTGGACTTTTGGGCCAAAGTTGTATTTTGCACCTCAAACTTCAAGGTCTGACCAACCTTTCCTACTATGAGCAAAAACTAAAATCTAGTTTGAATGCCAAGTGCTGAATGCTAGAGGGACAACAATTTGGAATTATGATACAATGTGCATTGTGCAATTTGAACTTAAGGGTTTGATCTTCACTTCACAAAACTTGAAAATGTTGAAACAAGTTTGAGCTTTGAAGGGTCAATGATTTGGACTTCAGAGTTTGATCAGTAACATGTGTTTTAGACTTCAGGATCTGAAATGCAAGTCACACTTTGGCAATTTTCCAACACAAGTTTGAGCCTCTGTACATGGGTAATTTGAACTTCAGGGTCCAAGCCACAATTTGCATTTCAGATTGTGCAAAAAAATTCATTAGGTAGGGACAGCAAGCATTCAACTTTTGAACAATGGGGTATAAATCCCTCATTTTGTGTGCTGTTTGAAAACACTTTGGGTCAAGCACTCAAGCATGCATCGGTCCCACATTAGCCAAGCATGGAGTTCCCTATTGCCTCATAAAATGAACTTTAACCCTATGATAAAATTTTCTTCATCTTAAGAACCACATACAAGAAAATGGCATAGTTCACCAAAGTAAAACCAATAAAGATGATAGACACAAAGCAACACATCATGGTAATATACATTCTTACAAGGAGGAATATAAATTCTTGACAAGCTCATGACAAGTCTAGGACCAAGAGATAGGAAAGCGTACTTATAAATCACATTTTAAAGTCGATAAGCATGATAAACCCAATACGGGTAGCCATGAACATTTTGACTTCAATGTTGGTTACACTAAGATGAGTAGAAGTGTTGCATCACCTCCAAGGGTGGAAAACAGTGTAATGCATTGCTGCCTGTTGATAAGATATATATGCTATACAAATAAGGACATCAAAGGTCTTGAATTACACATTTTCTCCAAAAACATGAAATGAGCATACTACCTACCATATGATAAAAGTAGAGAGACTATACATACTCTCTTTGCTGCAGTGATCCATGAGTTCCCAACAGTGGTTCGATGTCATCCAACCATGTGGAACCCTTAGGCCCCTCCCCTTGAAATCGGGAGACAATTGTCTTGGGTAATCTAACACACTCAAACCACACATAGAGTTGGACAAGCACACAAACATCACATCTCAAGCATAGCTCAACGTAGGGTCATCAAGCATGCATACATGAAGAGTAAACAAATACCATCGTTCCACCTAAAAGGCCCCCTAACAAATTTTGTGAAATGCATTCTCACGGTAGACGCTTCTGCAGGTCTGACACGGGAGACGCCCTCCGCCATCCCTCCACCGCCACCGGATGTGAGAAACGCCTTCGAGACATGGGACTACGCCTCCGATGTTCTTGGAGATGCCTGTGATGTCCCTCGAAAGGCCTTTGAGATCAAGCCGCCTCACCGGGACAGCTTAAAAGTGTTTTTTTTAAATTTATTTATTTTTATTGGTGTGTTTGTGCCTCGGGGTCAACCCTAAAGGCTTGTGGGACCCATCTAAAGCCTCTAAATGAAATAACAAAGCACTTAATTGCTCATTTTTACTCACATATGCATTTGATGTTTTGGAGCAGCTAGGTGAAGAAGAGGAAAACTAGTGAGAAGAGTGAGGAAAGAGTGAGTTTGAGGTGCTGCAAGTGCAAGAGGGGTGAGAAGGAGGAAAGAAGAAGAAAAGGAGGAGACATTCTACACCAATTTTAAAGGATTCACACAAGGGTAGGGTTTTATGACTTTTTGAAGTTTTTTCATTTTTTTTTTTTGTTTTGTTTTCCAAGTTTTTAGATTCATTTTGAAAATGTAGTTTGATGTTTGAAATGGGCATTGAAATGAAAATCAAAACATGAATATGCATTTGCAGCCATGTCTATGAAATTATGATTAAAAAATTAATCATAATTTCATAGACATGGCTGCAAATGCATATTCATATTTTGAATTTTCATTTCAAGGCTCATTGTGTTTTTTTTCATCTTTCCATCAAGATTCATCATGAAATTTTATTTTCAAATTTGTTAAGCTAGGCTGAAACTAGGCACTTATAGAATTTATTTGTTTATTGCAATGTCACGATGAGCTCTCATGACATCAACATGAGTGAGGATGAGGTTCATTCACATAGTGATATTGATCCTAAATATGCACTTGAGGCTGAGGGGGATGACCATGGGGCTGAGCATGAAGCCCAAACTAGTTCCATGGCAAGTGAAGCAAGTACTTTAGAGTGCCCTTCTGCAGTATTGGCAAAGTATGCTAAGAGTTCTTTTGATCCCAAATCCCCTCTCAAACAATTTGCAACAAAAGATCTAAGTAGGCAAGGGGCAACATCTGGTGGCACAAGCAGGTAGAAGTGCAACTTTTGTGGTGAGGGGTGGTATGGGAGCATCACTAGAGTTAGGAAAAGGTGTGGGGATATGAGAATGTTTGGCAAAACCAGAAAACATGAAATTCAAAGTTGAAATAAATAAATTATGGGGTGTTCTTGATGATACTCTAGTTGCACCTCTGCCTACTACTTTGCTTCATAGGACACAACTTTAGCATAGCTAGCAACAAAGATCCGACCATACTTTGCAGACGAGAGTAGGAGGGACACTAGGTTCTTCTTCTAGTGCCTATGCAGGAAAGGGGAGGGGGAAATGGAAATTGCAAAGTCAAACTCAAAGTAACTCCATTGCAGATTTGTTTAATGTGCAGCTCAAGGATGAGATAGATGATGCCATTGACAAGTTCTTCTTTGCCAATGGCATCCCGTTTCATGTTGCTTGATCTCCTTATTATAAGGATATGATATCGATGGTGGCAAAGGGAGGACCATCATATGTGCCATGAGGTGAGATGAAATGAGGACCACGATCTTGGATAAGAACAATTCCAAGATCAATTTGTTGATGGAGAAGATGGAGTGTTGGGTTAAGACAGGATGCAGCATAGTCATGGATGGGTGGACGGACATTAGCCATTGTCCACTCAGTAACATCATGGTTACATGTACTGAGGGCCCATATTTTCTTAAGTCAGTTGATTGTTTAGGGCATTGCAAAGATGCTGATTTTTAGTTTGAGGTTCTCTGGGATGCTATTGAGGAGGTTGGGCCACAAAATGTGGTCCAAGTTGTGACAAATGTTGCACATGTGTGCAAAGCTGTAGGGAGACTTGTTGAGGCTACTTATAGGCATATTTGGTGGACCCCATGTTGTGTGCATGCCATGAACAATGCACTCAAGGACATGGGAAAGATTGATTGGATTAGAGCAGTGGTTAATGATGCAAGAGATGTGCAGATGTTTATTTGCAACCACCACACATCACATGCACTCTTTAGGACCTTCGCTAAAAAGGAGTTCCTGAAACCTACTGATACGAGATATGCTTCCTATTTCATTCTCTTGGACATAATGATTGAGTTGCAAGAGGCATTGCAACTCATGGTCATGACAGCAGATTGGAGGTGGGCTGAGTCTAAGATAGAGTAGGGGAGGAGGGTGAAGAATACGGTGAAGAGCGACGTGTTTTGGGCTGATGCAAAATACATTGTTGCCATCATTAAACTAGTTTTCCAGGTTATCAGGTATGGGGATGTGGATGCACCTAGCCTTGGACAGGTGTATGAGTGCATCGATTCTATGCTTGATCAAATGAGGGCTGTTGTGCGAGAGAGGGACCCCACATTAGCATTCTACCGCGAGCACATTCAACCAATCATTCATAGGAGATGGGAGAAGCTCAACACTCCCTTGCACATGGCAGCCTATGCACTTAATCCTAAGTGGTACTTGACTAGGCTTGGTAGAGTGACACCGATAGAGGATGTAGAGGTGAAGGCAGGGTTCTTTAGGTGCATTAAGAGGATGTATGATGATGTAGATGCCAGTGTGATTCGCATTGAGTGGACCAAATTTGCCACTCTTAGGGGTTATTCAAATGCAACCAAGATGGATATGCGAACTATGGTGCAGGAGGACCCAATTTTGTGGTGGACTTGCCATGGATCAGCTACTGAGAGGAACTGGTCTACATATAGCTTCATCCACTCTCTTAAGAGGAACATACTTACGTCTAGGAGGGCAAAGAAACTTGTGGCTGTACATAGTGCTTTGCATCTCATTGACTACAAAACACTTTTGTACAAAGAGAGTCCAGCAGCACGGTGGGATGTAGAGCCAGAGGAGCCAGAACAAATTGATGAGGATGCTTCAGTTTCGGCTTCAAATGCAGGGCTGGTTGGTGTTAGTTTGGCAGAGCTTGATCGCGAGGATTCCAGTAGTTCGAGTGATGAGGAGTTTGGGGATGATTAGAGGCCTCCCTTCACTACATTTTTGCATTTTGTACTTATTTTGATTATGATATCAATGTACTCATGCTACTCATTGTAATCATTTTATGATTATGATATGATATTATGATGTGACATGTCATATTTTCGATATTCAGATAATAGAAATCTCAAATTCGACAATTTCATTTGTCAAATTTTAATATTTTATTTGATTACTAATAGTATTCAAGTATTCAAAATGTTAGTATTTGCAATTTTACTAATTTTCCAAAGTTTAATTTGAAATGTTATTCTGAAACATCTTTTTATAACTAGTTATTCAAGTACCATATGTATATCAGCGTCGCCGCCCTGCTGCCCCCCCGCCGCCATCCCCCTGCCGTCCCCAAACTTAGACCCCTTGCCCCCCCGTCCCCGAGACATGTCCATGACAGGGGACGCGTCCCCTTCAGGAAACTCCGTGGAACACTGACAAATACCATTCAATGTATACACATGCTGATAGCATAATCACAATATTACACCAAGTAACCATGCATAAAGGAATCATCTAACACCATCAAGCATTTAGGTGAAACATTGTACGAGGCACAAGATACATCCTTACCAATATTAGGAAAAACACACAAATCAACATATGCAAGAGATCACAAACACCCAATGGATATGCAATCCATGGTACAAAGGGAAGAGAGGGTTGTCCTAAGCACTAGCAATGGAGTGTCATTGTGGGTATCAACCATTTGGAGGTTTAGGAGCATGCTACCATCACATGGAGGTCTTCAACGATACTGATATCAAAGTGCAAGTCTGCCCGAAGATCCATGGTCTCAAAACTGCCAGACCATCTTGCTTATGGTTCTTTCCATGTATCCTCGTGTGCATACAAAAGTGTCTTGTGGATTATCTAGCATTAATGTTTACATGTTTGATTCCCCATTAATTTTAATTATCTTACATTATTGCCACAAACTTGCTCAACATACAATTGGATGGGTATGAGAGTCTACTCCATTCTAGCCTAGGATTCCTCAACTCCTTGACTTTATAGACAAAATCACTTGATCAAATAGCATGGAGAACGAGGTCCAAACACAAGGCATACATAGAACTATTTTGATCTCCCCATCCCATTTCCATGATGGACATAATCCCACATATTATATTCATATCCACAAATGCAAACATTCACTGTCATAATCAAGGCACATACAAGCTTTTTCCAACTTGGGGTTTTCAATACAATTTTGCCAAATTTTTAAACATCAAATTTGAAAAATGCAAACATAGCCTTTTGAAGCCATGGGCATGGAAAGTACTCTTTTTTATCACATACAGATTTTGGAGAAAGTTTTCCATTATTTTGGCATAAAATACAAATCTCCAAATACATACAATGAATATTGTTGAATTGGTTTCCCCTCATTCAGTCTTTCCTACAAAATGGAAAGCCAATGCATCCACTTATGGTGGGCATGGCATAATTACAATGGCAATGAAATTGCGCACAAAGAGGGGGAAGTTAAAGCCCTTACCTCCCACCAAATACACTACAGGATAGCAAGATGAAATGCTTCCCAAGTGAAGCCCCTTCCACACGCACACGCACCCGCAAACAATCCCTCCACAAAACCCACGCCAAAGCCAAGAACAGCACCTTCTATTTCCAACACCCAAGAGAGACGAAAAATTCCAATGGAGAAGAGGAAGCAAAAGAGCCAAAAGGCTGTCCCCAAAAGTCCCATTCCCAAAATGGGCTTTTTTTTTTCTTTTATTCAAAAAGCAGTTCCCAGAAAAAACCTTTTTTTCATATTAAATCAATAATAACTATTTTTCCTCAAATAAATTTCACATTTCTTTTCATAATACATGATTATTCAATTTAACTAATTCAATATCGACAAGGGATAGAAATGAATAATACAATTTGCTGATATGACATGGCTTTCATTAAATCATTTAGATTAAAATACATTGTGGAAACCTGGAAAATTTAACTTCAAATCAATTACTGACATGCCATTATTACAGAAAAATCATTAAATAATTTAAATCAGAAAAATTAGGCAAATTATGGAAAATGATACAGTAACATAAATCAAAGGACTCAAACTATTATGGCAAACATGCAAGCATATTTATGGTTCTACACACAACTTGAGAATCTAGAGTCAACTGATTTGGATTTTGGCTTACAATCCACACAATATATATCTTGTAGCTTGACTTCTAGAAAGATGGGATAAGGTATAACATAATACATATACCCAAGCCAACTGTCTCTGATTTATCACCGTTGGGGATAATCTGCCCCTACACACTCAAGGGAAACATAAGGAGTACCTGCACAAACCAAATAGCTGAAGCACAACTCTGATAGCCACCAACTAGATAATATCAACTCTGCATCTACTATTCAGGTGTAGAAATGTAAGATACATAAACACGACGCTGAACTCAAAATATAGATACATGTAAGAAAGATCACATATCATCATGAAATAGTGAATCTGGAGTACTACTGAATCCAACATATAAAATGCGCATCTATAGATTCATACACAAAATCCATACACCTCGGTGGCAATCCATACAAACGTCGTTGACAAGTATGATACAATGTCAAACTACAAAATGAGACCAGCATTTGCATTATCCACGTACATGAATCCAAACATATTATCCATACACCTTGATAGCAATACAAAATAACTTCATTGGCAAGTTAATATATTATCAACATCCAAAATAAAAAACGGGTAATAGTAGGAGGCATATACGCTTGGGCATGACAAGAAAAGCCATAATGGCTTTCAGTGGAGGAGGATAGGTAGAGGTGGGTCTTAGCCCATAAGAAATAGGGACAATAGAAAGAGAACAATTTGGAGGAGGTGGACAGACTATGTCCAAGCAATGGGCAAGGGAAATGGAAAGGCAATTAGGGCTACACAGTGTACGGTTTATGGTCCAGCAGGGGGCTAGAAGCAAAGGAAGAAATTGTGTGAAACTTTGTAGAGGTGCCTAACATGGTGGAAGGGCACACCATGGCTTTACTCTTTCGGTCAAAAGGATAATTTTACCATCTAGTCAAAATTTGTCTTTCGGTTCTTCTTGGTGTTGTAGCTTTCATGGAGATGGATTTTGTTAGAACAAGCTTTGGACCAGGAGGTTCATAATATTAAAGTGTGGGGTGGATGATGCACCACCAAATCAGGAACTTAACTGTAGTGTTAGTTTGATTAAGAAATTGAGGGGGGATTTTCTTTGTAAATAATAGCAGTTGTTTGTAACTGCCCTGTTTTTGTGGTAAAAGGAAACAAGTGTTGTCTACTAGCTATTTTAGGTCTCAGAGAGTCGCAATAGAAGTCTTTTTCCTTACTGATGCCTTTTGGCTGTAAATAGCAACACATTTGGTTAGAGTGAAGGGAAGAGGTTATGTAAAGGTTCTTTTCTAATAAAACCTGATTCTGTATTTTCCATTGGTTTGAGGATATTTATCTTTGTATGTTTTTTCTGCCATATTCTTCAGTTTGCTGTGTTTTGAGTTTTCATCAAGAGCGAGTTAATAATTTGCAGGACAAAGAATTGAGATTTGTCTGCAGAATGCCTCTATCCTTGCATGTAAAAAAGAAAAAGTGGTTACACTTAGTTCTCACTCATGAATTCTTCCGCTTTCAAGAATGATTTTATATATGATGTTTCATTGCTACGTGGTGCATATTAATCATAAGTTGTCCTTTCCTGCTTTTTAACATTATTCTGGGAAATGTTTATATCATTCATGTTCCACTGCCTGACTTAAGTATGTTAAATTCTTTGTTGCAAACCATCATTTAGTTCATTCCAATGGCATCCTTTTAGCTATCACAGTTTCTATGTTGAAAATTCGCTTGGTAAATATTGTTAAATTATTAGATTCTTGAAATATTTTATAAAATGTAGGCTCTTTAAAACATTAGCTCCTGATAATTTAGAGAAATTAAACAAAGATGAAAATTTAGAGAAAATCAATTATTACGTCACTTCATAATTCTTAGCAGCATTGTACCATTAGTAAAAGAAATCTTGACATTTAAGCATATTACCTTACTACTAGAGAATCAAGATTTCTGTATGTCTAATAGAGAATCAACCAGTTGGTAAGCAATATCGTACTTAAGATGTTCCAGATCGTTTGGCTAACTAGTGTTGTTGTTGTTGATTACATCTGAGCCGGCCTCTCCTTAATCATGTTCTATAATGTTATAAACTTCTGATAGAAACATTTAGGAACTCCAAATTCCATTGATCAAGTAAGGTGCACAGTCCTCCGAAATTGAGATTCTGATTCAGTAAGGAAAGAAGACTAGTTGCTGTATAATCTAAGATGGCTTAGCATGCCATTCTATCCTTGATGTTATGCTCCCAAGCAGGTTAATCTTGTGATCTATATACTCCCAATAAAAACCAATGAATTATTGAGAACTGCAATATATTCTCTGCAGACTGGAAATGTTTATATTTGCCCAAGAACAATCATTTTTTTGGGGAAAGGATGCTGTAGAAAGTGCCAATGGTGTGACTTTTAATGGTAACAGATCAACATGAGGAGCAGGGGAACAAATTGAGGATGAAGTGGGATAAGAGGCTGAACCATTGGTAATGATAGGGATGAAAAGAGCATTGATGGCATAGTTAAAAAAACTGAACTAGTCAATGGAATCATAACTCAGGACACCAATGCAGATGATATACCTTGCAGGCTAGTGGATTTTGCAGCTTCTTAAGATTTGGCATGCACAAAAAAATTGTGCATTGTAGCTAGATTTTCTGTATGCCTTTGCCTTCTCCAATTCTGGGTTATGGCCCTTTGAAGACTGAATAGAATGGGATCTTTGATTGAATAAAGAATTGGTTTTTACCTTTTGTAAGGTTTTCTTAAGCCTCCAAAATCCACTCAGGAGAATGCTGCTATGCTGAGGGGGTAGCCCCAATTACTGTAAACCTTGGTTCAAACCATAGTTACGAGACTCAGATTCGCCTTGGACTTGGCAAGCTGATTTTGGACTAGGACTTAGACTCGGCGCAAAAACTCGGCAAAGACTTGGCAAATTTGAAAAACCCAAGAAATTCAGAGATTTTTAAGGATCTAAAACTTGTTTCATGCACCCTTTATTAAATAAAACTTAAAGACACAATAACATCATCAAATAGAAGCTAATTTGATCACATACACAAGTATACATTGATCACATAAGTATAAATGCAAATTGTAGCAAAAAGAAATATTAATATTAAATAACATACTTAGCTATATAAAATTACAAATATTGTCAAATGTATACAAAACTCATGGAATATGAAATCCATGGCATCAAAAGTTCCAAACAAATATCATAAGTAAAACTAGAAGTCTATGGCTAAGAGGAGCCCGCATCTTTCCTATGAAGGTGTCTTGGATGATGTTGCAGCCATAATCTCAGCCTCTGTCTCCATGCCACCCACACCAACATCAACTGTGTTTTCTTGTGCTCTATCCTCCTCCTTTGACATGGCTGCAGCCTCGGCCTCTCTATTTGCTTGGTCAACTCAATCAAGGTCCTCATCACCAAAGATAGGATCCTCAGCCTTAGTGATCCACTCCTTTGATAGTGGATCGACCTCCTCTAGCGTGATGTGGGTGGAGTCAATTCCCAAAATCTGTCTGTGGTGAAGATGAAGGTTGTAATGCACATAGACTAGATCATTCAACCTCTCCACAGATAGTCTATTGCGCTTCTTGGAGTGTATGTGTTCAAACATACTCCAATTGCACTCACAACCTAAAGCATTGCATGGTTGGCTCAATATGCGAATTGCAATCCTTTGAAGATTTGGTACCTTAGCACCAAACATTTCCCACCCTCTATCTGAGATGAAAAAAGGAAAAAAATCAGTCTCATTATCCAACTTTAAGTTTCAACATTTAATAATAATATAAAAAGAGGAAAAGTTTATTGCATTTTTAAACTTAAATGATGCCCTTAATATATTTTTACTTGGCTACAATGTCGTCCAATTATCCTTGCACATGTCATGAGAAAAGAGCTCTCCTTGTGCAAGTCTAAAGGTCTTGATCTTGTGGACTATTTGTGTTGTAACACTAGGTGACATCCACTATCATTGAGTAGAGCCCATTCAGAAACTCCTCATCCGCCTTGAAATCAACACGATATTGGAATGCTGAGGTAATAAGCAGCTACGTGTAGGGGTTTGTGAAGCTGGAGGTGCCATTGCCTATCAATGATCTCCCAAATGGGATGATACTTAGCCTCAACTCTTGCATAGATGGATCTAATTACCTCCTTGGCCCTATCCATGCCCTCATATATGTAGCGCATTGTGGGCTTCTCCCCATCAGCAACTTGTAGGAGAACTACCAAAGGCTCAATGAACTGCACTTATTGTGAAAAATTAACTTAAGTGTGAATAAAAATAAGCAAATAAAAGAAAAATATGAATAAAAATTAAAACATAATATAGAATTAGATTTTCATTTACCTTTACAATCTTCATAGCAGGTACCCAAAAGCCTGGCTCATCAAATATGCAATTTGCCACATCGACCCCTGCAATGGTCTTAGCATAGGATGAGGAAGTCCACTCCTCACTAACAAACATGCACCCCAAACCTCCTTTTGACTGAAGCAAGGATTGTAATGTGCTGAAATTTGTTGCAAATTGGGTTACGCCAGAATGAGACAACTCCTTTTGCCCTGTGTATTGCCTCATTAGGTTGAGGACCCATGTGTAATTGTATACAATTTTACAAATATTTTTGGCCGACCCCACACATGTTTTGATCCATGGAAGCTTGCCAAAATCCTCCAATATGAGGTGGAGGCAATGGCCAACACATGGAGTCCAAAATAATGATGGATGCCTCTCCATCAATAGTCTACCTGTAGCAACATAATTTGCTGCATTATCTGTCACCACTTGCACCACATTCTCTTTATCCACCTCAACTAAGACTTCCTCTAAATCTTCACAAAGGAATGTGGCATTTTTGGCATGTTTTGAAGCATCAATTGATTTGATGAATATGATGCCACCTAAAAAAGAAACAAAATCAATGATTCAATAAAGCATAAATTAAAAATATTAATCACTAAATCAATGCATTGTAGAAAGTACAATCACCTGAGGAAGAAACAAGAAAATTCAGCAATGTCCTATTCCTTCTATCAGACCAACCATCGGTCATGATGGTGCAACCTTTCCTCCTCCATATCAATTGTTGCTCCTCTATTCTGGATTTTACATCAGCCACCTTTTGTGTCAAAATTGGGCCCTTTATGTCATCTTCACTAGGGGGCTTTGACCCTCGCCCCACAAACAGTAATGGCATCAACCATATTTTTCCAATAAGACCTAACACATGCCACAAATAAATAAAATAAAATAAGTAATGTAAAATGGAGAGATTAAATTTGAATTCGACATACCTCTAAATATAAAAATTCAAGAGACAAAGAATCAAGCTATAATTTTTTAAACAATCAAATAAAAAATAATTCCTTGGCTGCATGGAATGGAATGGTGCAATAGTACTAAAAGTCTCCAATCGCATGTCTAGCTGTATCATGTATGTCCTTGTTCCAACCCATGTTCTCAATCAACGGTTGGGAACCTGGAGTAGTGCGTGGCAAAAGAATTGAATCCATCCTAGATTTACGAACTCTAGGCCCATTGCTAACACTGCCACTAGCACTAGCACTGGCACCAACACCAACACCAACAACGCCACCAACATTAACACTAACAAGACTAGCACTCGAAGAAGGATGAAATGGAGGCATGGAGGAAAACTCTCCACTTCCACCGACATCTACTATCTCCTCTCTTTGCCTCTTTTTCACTTCTTTTTGTAGCTGAATTGTTTCTAGTTGCAGTTGTACCTCACGAATAACCTCGGCAGGCACTTGTGGGCATGGTACAACATCATGGGCTGGTATATGTCCAAGATGGTATTTCAATCTCCTCATGCCTCTCCATGATAAATTGTTTTGCAATAAAAACATTTTACCTCTCCTTTCTTTTGCCTAGGGAAAATTTCAGCATGTTTCCAACATGGGTCCCTTCTAATTAGGGTTTTGGACATCATGATAAAGATGATTTGAAAATCTCAAGGCTGCTGCAATAACATATAAATACAAAAAAAAATAACATTTGTGAATTGTGATTTATAGTTTTATAATTATTAGACTAATACAAAAAATGTAGGGTTTGCAACAATAAAATTAGATTATTTTTACAAAAACCCCCTAGGGTTTGTTAAAAAATAATCCAACACACCTAGGGTTCTTTCTTTGATCTAGTAAAATAAAATAGAAAAAAAAATGAAATGTAAAGAAAATTGCAATTTTTGGTAAAAGAAAAAACACAAAAAAACCTTCAAAATACAAAAAAACCTTCAAAATTCAAGCTTACCTCTTAAATCAAACTTGAAATCAATAGAGAACTCCTTCCAATCGTTGGTAGACACCTCTTGATGCACCAAACTTATCTACGAAGCTTCCCAAATGCTCTTCAACAATGTTTTGCTCTACCTCCTTGTTGGTTGCTCTACAATGCACTCTAAATTTTGCTCACAACTCTCTTTTCTCCTCCTACTTTGCCTTCAAAATGAAATGATATTTCTTTTAGGGTAGAGGAGCAAATGTAACTTAAAAAAAGCAACTTAAAACAATTATTTTATGTTTTACTTTTTTTTTTGACTTTTTAACACTCAGCCACATGGCAGAGTCCAGGTGTCGGGACTCACCTAGACTTGGCAAATCTGGCGAGTCTGCAAAAAAATAATCTGAGTCCGAGTCTGGGTCCCCAGACTCGGCGAGCTTGATTCGCCTAGAGTCTTGTTACTCTGGTTCAAACCCTTTTATGGGCAGAAATTTAGTTCCTTGCTTGATTGTGCTTTGTATAGAGTACAGATAACACACGAGCTGTATGGTGTGTTCCACATGCTGCTACTGGCCAATGACCTAATCACCAAAGCTTGCTTGCTTGGATCTGCACGCACCAGGATTGCATTGTTTAGTGTTATATTCATTGCTTAATGATTAAAGCTTCAAACTTAGTTCACCTTATAGCACTTTGGAGTAGTTTCCAAGCCTTTTAATCTTCTATTGTGCCAATTTTGTTCCATTTTGATCCTCTTCAGCCCATCTTGCCTCAACCATCTATTGTCCCACTTGTTGGCCATAGAACTAACTTTTTGCCAATTTTAGACAATGCTGGTTTTACCATATGTTGCAAAGGCCTACCAGATTTACCACTTAAGCTATCCCAAAGGCCCACTATTTCCATTTGAGCCCACCATTACATATCCAAGTGTATTGGGAGAATCTAAAGATGGAAACCAAATGCTGCTTGAAGGAGAATCTAAGAAACACTCGGAAAATTCTTAACTTGCCATTTAACTCAGTATCCAAATCATATAGTAAGTCTGATTTTATTACAGCATGGAAAGGTGTCAGATTAAAAGTGATCCAAAATAGTCCTTTAAACAAGTGAACAAATGAAGGGACATCACAAAACAATCATAGTTCCAAAAAACTTGCAAGAGTAGCTAAAATGTTAAAAGCTCACAAAAGGAGCCTGAAGAATTAAATTAGACTCACCAATAAATCACCTTCCCTCTAATAAGAAAGGTAGCTAAGTTTGGTCCCCTGTGTCCAAAAGAAACATGAACTTTACACTTGTGGAATTTCACAAATTTTACCTCTTCCACAAGGCTGCAAATTATGACAGATAACTTTTAACATTTTACCGTCATTTAGGTTTTGGTTACGGGCAAGAAACCAAATGGATATGGTCATAAACAAACAACCAAAATAATTTTAAGAACTTCACCTTACTGTCTTTTCCATCCAGACACTCTCCTTAACTGCAAATTAATATTCTGCCAATAGGGCTTAAGGAGTCATCTCTCAGCATAGTCTTGGAAAATATTAATGACCCCCACAAAGGTTTATTATCTGACAGGGAAGCAAAGGTTCAAGAGAACTGATCCCTTCAGTTGATCATTTATCAATTCATATCATACATCCAAGAGCAAAAGTCAAATCAAAGTTTGATGGAAGATTGTCTGGATAAGCAAACTGAATCTCTTGAGCTCGTCTGTCAAAATGCAATGGGCCTTCAAAGATGAGCAGAAGCCATAGAAGAAATCCTCATGGATTAGTGTCAAAGGATTCAACTGGCTTGGCTCACTTTACTGCAATGATTTCAGGCTCTCACAGGTCATCCTGTTTACTATCACCACACCTGACATGAGGGCTAAACATCTGGAGGCTGGCTAGGGCAAGATTATGATGCAGAAAAGCCTCTGCTCCTGCAAGTTACATGTTTCTTTTCCAGCCTAAAAGCATTACAAAAGACACCCTACTTTAACTTTCTAATCTAAAAATAGTAATCAAATGACAGCTGATACCTTATCTGATGAGTAAGAACAGAGCAGTAGTAAGGAAAATGCTAATTTTAGTAAGACAGCCTAAAAAGCCCGAGAAGAAAAGAAAATCAACAGGCAGTGGAAGATGCCTTTATTTAAGGTGCTTAATCATATCCTATCTTTCAAAAATTCTGAAACTCCTGGTTTAGAGTCATATGATGGAGTTGTTTTGCTATACTTAAGCAAATCAGCCCTTGCTATCCAAGTATTGTAGGAATCCGTAAACTTTCCCATTTAACAAAATATAGCTAATATGCCCTAGACCTTGTAGCTGCCAATTTGGTATCCAACACTCGTTCAATCTGCTCTCTTTTTATCTTTGGCAAGTGCTTTGTCCAATTGTTGTTTTCTTTATCATGTTGTTCATCATTTATTTAATCCTCATTTGTCCTAGTAGAGTGAGTAAAGTTCAACAACATTAAAAATAACACTGATGCCCAAGTCCTCAGGAAGATCATTGATTCTTTTAGAATTCTGCAAGGTTTGATTTTCTCGGGCTTCAACCTGTTGTAAGCACCTTGAGGAGATCTCTCCTTGCACAAATGTACCATGATCATTTCCCCTTCTTGAAAGACATTTTTCTCTTATGCAAATCAACATTTTTCTTATATTGTTAAATCCATTCCATATGATTTGTGTCCGACCTATTGATGTACCTCTTGAACACTCTCTATAAAAGTTGTAAGCATCTTGGCTGATGTGTGGGTTTATGGGTAGATCAATTAAGTTCACAATTCCTATAGGATTTTTACCATACACAATTTGAAATGTAGGTTTATATATAGACCTGTTTATGCTGAAATTATAGGCAAAACCAGCACCAACTAAGCACCTCAATATATTGCCTAGGCTCTTGTTCACCACCTCAGTTTGACCATTGATTTGAGGGTGGTAAACTAAATTGAATTGCAGCTTGTTGTCCAAATTTTTTCCACAAGATTCTCCAAAGCTAACTTAAGAATTTAGTGTCCTTGTAATAGAATATGGTTTTTGGAATACAATGCAACCACACAACTTCCCTAAAGAACAAGTGTGCAACTTTACTTGTATCATTTGTCTTCTTATAGGGTATGAAGTGGGCTACACAATTTGAAATGTAGGTTTATCTATAGACCTGTTTATGCTGAAATTATAGGCAAAACCAGCACCAACTAAGGACCTCAATATATTGCCTAGGATCTTGTTCACCACTTCAGTTTGACCATTGATTTGAGGGTGGTACACTAAATTGAATTGTAGCTTCTTGTCCAATTTTTTTCCACAAGATTCTCCAAAGCTAACTTAAGAATTTAGTGTCCTTGTCAGTGGATATGGTTTTTGGAATACAATGCAACCACACAATTTCCCTAAAGAATGAATGTGCAGCTTGCATCATTTGTCTTCTTATAGGGTATGAAGTGGGCCATTTTAGAAAAATGGTCCACCACTATAGGCATTGAATCATGCCCTCTTTGGGTTCATGGAAGCCCCAAGACAAAATCCATGGAAATGTCAATCCATGGTTCCTTTAGCAATTGTAAAGGCATATATAGGCCCACATTTTGTTGTTTTCCTTTTGCAATTTGGCACTCCTTGCAAGCACCAACAAACTTACATCTCATATTTGGCCAAAATATTTTTTCACTCACTCATCCAAGGTATTATCACTTCCAAAGTACCTTCTCAGCCCACTTCAGTGCATCTCTCTCAATAACTTCTCTCTTTGATCCAAGGGGAATGTAAAGTTGAGATACCCTAAAGAAAAGACCATCTACTAATAAAAGGTCTTCAAATGAATGTCTACGTGTATGGTGTTGACTACTTAGAATTGCATAAATTCTACCAAAATATGAATTATTTGTATATTCACCCAATATTTCTTCAAAGCCAACCAACTAATTAATCATTACAACTAGCAAATGATGCCTTCTACTAGAGGCATTAGCCACCACATTTTTAACCACTTCTACGTTGCACAACAATGTATATGCTTGTAAAAAAAAGCCCATTTCGCATGTTTGTAGGACAACTTTCATTGGGACTTTATGTACTTCAAGGCTTGATTATCAATCATCAAAATAAATTCACCGTGTAGAAGACAACTCCAATATTTTAGTGCTTGTACTACAATCTAGAATTCTTTATCATAAGTGGTATTACTACAATCTAGAATTCTTTATCATAAGTGATATACTTCTGTTTAGCTTCATTTAATTTCTTGTTAAGGCCATAGGTTTACCTTCTTCACTCAATATTCCTCTATACCTACACTTGAAGCATCACATTCAATTGTAAAAAGCTTCTCAAAATTCGCTATATTAGAAATTGGAGCTTTAGTCACCTTTCTTTAAAGTTGTTCAAAGCTCACATCCATTGCCTTTGTCTAGGTAAAGGCCTTCTCTTTTGTGCAATCAGTCAAGGGTGTACTCAAACCGTTGAAATTCCTAATGATTCTCTTATAGAAATTCACCATCCCATGGAAATTTTTTACCTTTATGATACTTTGAGGAGTAGGCCACTCAAGATTCGCCATAAATTTTTTCAGATCCATGCTCAATCTATTAGCTAAAATAACACTACTTAAGATTACCAACTTATCCTTGTGAAACTTGCTCTTTTCAGGGTTGATAATTTTTCTCTAAGTATGTGACGTATCACTTGCAAATGTTTTACATGCTCCTCCATATTTCTATTGAAAATCAAGATATCATCAAAATAGGTTTTGAGAAAATTTCCAATGTGCAATCTAAATAATTGATTCATTGTTTGCATGAAGGTAGTTGAGGCATTGGACAAGCCAAAAGACACCAACACCCACTCAAATAAACCATCCTTGGTTTTGAAGGCAGTCTTCCACTCATCACCTTCATGAATGTGAATATAATGGTATCCACTTTTGAGGTCAATCTTGGAGAAGATTTTGGCACTTGACAAGCAATCTAGCAAGTCATGCATTCTTGGCAACGAATATCAATACCTCACGGTGATTTTTCTTGATGGCTTTAGAATCCATAGATTATCTCCATTTCCTTCCTTTCTTGGGAGAGAGTAGATCAAGTGTGGTACACATGCTCTTGCTTTCCTTTACAAATTCTTTTTTTCTAATAACTAAGTAATTTATATCTCTTAATTCCCTCATTTTCTAGAGGAGTCAACTTGTAAGCAGCCCAATTTAGAAGTCTGGCACCAAGAATTAGATCAAGTTGATGAGTAATACCTCTTGAAGGAGGAAAACCAACTAGTAGGTCATAGGGTGTCAAGTTTGAATATTGGCTCAACAATTTTTGCATCTCTAATGAGATTGCTGGTTGATGTGATTCCTTCTTTTTCTCTATGGTATAATAGATAGCAAATGTCACCCTTGGACTATTTGAAAAATTCTTTCCAACCCATTGTAAAAAAACATAGATCTGCTATTTCAATTGATCCTTCCCTTTTAAAAGGCTTCAAAATATGGAGTTTATCTTCATGTTGTATCTCATAAGTGATTTTTTTCCATGGCTACATTCTTGTCATATTGACATGGTATGCCTAGTAGTAAATGGCATGCATTCATTGACACCATGTCACATAGCACTCCATCCATATAAGGACCAATTTTGAAAGTAACAAGACTATTTATATACAAGTATACCATGTTCCTTCTTCAACCAAGAAATCTTGTAAGTGAT
This sequence comes from Sequoia sempervirens, assembly GCA_007258455.2. Taxonomy (NCBI): domain Eukaryota; kingdom Viridiplantae; phylum Streptophyta; class Pinopsida; order Cupressales; family Cupressaceae; genus Sequoia; species Sequoia sempervirens. The sequence goes on from VDFB02000015.1 coordinate 72,879,622, forward strand.
AGATATTGGAACGTAAGTAAGCTACAATTTGTTCACCATAATTTCTATACTCACAAGATTGTTGGTAGATCCACCATCAATGGTCACCTTGCATAGTTTGTATTTACACTTGTATTTTGTTCAAAAGATGCCCCTCCTTAACAATCAACTTCAGGGGTTTCTTTGTCCTCAGAATCAAGGTTCTTCTTAGCATTAGGTTTTCCCTTGTCTTTGCTTCAACTCCTCTTGTCAATGGTTCTTATTCTTGTTGGGCCACCATCACTTTTTGTGGTTTTGAGGGTTGTCTATAGCTTTATGAGCTTCATTATATATTAAAATCTTCAAAGGCTACCAATTTCTAGAAGATTGTCACCCTAGTCCTCTACCTCTAAGGCCTCCCCTTCTTTAGAATTCTAGCTTCACAATACTCTCTAGCTCTTTTTCTTTGGTAGGTTTGGAGTAATTTCTTTTCTTTGTTTATGCCTTATCCATAGTAGGTACCTTCATCAAGGAAATTTTTTCTTGAAGTTGAAACTTAAGGCCATTGACATAATGGTTTGTAGCTTGCTCATCACTCTCTTGTACACCCATTTGAATTTGAAACCTTATTTGTAGCTTGCTCATCACTCTCTCGTACATTGCTCAATATAATGTTGACTCAAATTCTCTCTTTGTTTTAGGTTTTAAAATTCTTTAAACATTTTTTTACTAATAATTAAATGACAAGAATTGAGCTTGTAGATGTTTCAAGATCTCGAGCCACAACTTAATTTTATCATTTCCTTGTGTTCTAAAACTTTGCAAGTTTTTCCATCATAGAGCAACCCGAGACTTTAATTTGGATGCTGCAATTTTCACTCTTTTATGTAATGAAATAACTTGCATAAGAGAAGAATAATAGGAAATGTGTTGAAAATACTTGATAATATTTGAGAATGATAGGCCACTTTGGGGGGAAAACCTCCAAATATGTCCACTAAAAACATAATTCGTAATATCATGATGATAACTAACCACTCACTCCTATATATACCCTACTTATGCCTTGGATGCCATCTAGGTCAATGTTATAGGATTCACATAGATTCACCAAGACTTGGTGAGTCTTGAGGTGGGCAACATGAAACATATCTCGGGGACTCAAGACCTGAGTACCTAATGGGCCTCACGGGGTAAGACTCAACCACAACTATAGAAAAAAAAAAAAAAAAACTTTAAACAAAATCACTTAAAATGACCTCTCACATCCTAAAAGTACATTCATTACATTTTCAAGCACAAGAAGGAAAATAATAGTTTTTGAGCAAAAAATATGTTATTGAAGGAAAAAATCAGCACATAGGTTGAGCAAAAAGCGATAATCAAAGATCATTTGGGTAGGTTTGTAGTAGCCTTTGGTGCATTTAGAGGAGTCTATGGAAGATTTGGAGGAGCCTATTAGGATTTCACAAAAAAAACTGTAAAATATTTGTGATAGGGACCCCAAATCTTGATTAGGTTTTTTAGTCTTCATTTTGTGTTGTGAATTCATTTTTTCATTGCTTATATGTGAAGGATAAATTTTGTAAGACTCTTCTCTTTTTTGTCAAGGGTTCCTGATATAAGTTCCTACTTTTGTTAGTCCCTTCGACTTAGGTTCAACACTTAGAATTTTATTAAGGGGCTATTAGAGTGTAACTTGGAACCATGAACCTTTTAGAGGTTCATTGTCTTTGTCTGGTTCTCGACATGTGTTTGGTTCTTGATGAGGCTCCAAATGTTGACAAATATGAATATGAATCTTTTTGAGGGAGTTTTGGTTGAGCGATAATCCTCCAACGTAGGGGAACATAAGGAAGTTTGGTTGTTGACAATTATCCAAGAATCAGGAACCCATAACCTTTACCAAGGTTCTGAGTTCCTAAAGCTTAACTGAAAAAAGATGTAGTGAATATTTTTTTATGTGGTGGAACTTTAAGTTTAGTTCTTTAACTTCATTAAGTTCCTGATGGGCATGCAGTTCTCAATAGATGGCTTTCCTCTAACAAGGGTCTTGGCAATGGTGGAGTTCTTGTTGGGCCTTTGGTGGCTAACAAAGATCAAAGGTTCCTAACGAGCCTCGAGTTCACGATGAGTGCATAGTTTCTAATGAAGTCTAAGATCTCAAAACAATCTAAGAGTTCTTGGTTTTCAATGAAGCTCTGACAAGTAGGTAGTCATTAGAATTTTCCTAGGGACCTAGAATCCAAAACCTTCACCCAGGTTCAAGTTTCTTGGTTTTCCTCTAATATGAAATAAAAAGAAAGGCATGGTGTCATCGGTGGTTTGCAGTGGTTCTCAAACCACCTCAAGGGTTGACAGTTCCAATTTCTTCCTACAACACATATTTTCTTAGAGGTCAACGTCCAAGCTAGGAGGAATGCGATAAACACGAGCTATTTAAAAGGAATGCCAATGTAATGAATTGTGTAGAGTATTTTAAAGTGAATGTGGGATTATATTTAACAACATTTTAAAAAGTTTTGAGAACCAAATGCAATGGCATTGTTGTGTTTACTTTCCTATATTCCCACTATTAATGCAGGGGAGTTCTCCTAGCTACTCACATTAACTCTATTTTCTCCCCATTATTCCTCTTAGCTACTTTTGTACCTCTAGATGTTTCCCTTCAATATGGGATGTTCATTTTGGGTGTGAATGTTTTCAAACCATGAATTTTCATGGAAATACAATGTTGTAGATTAGGGTTGGGCACCTAGTTGTGTGTATCGGAAGTTTTTACCATTTTGATAAAGAGGTTGGTTCTTCTAGTGGCGATTGGAGACTATGTAGGCATAGGGTTTTTTTAGGGTTTCAATCATGCCATGTCTAGTTTCAAAAAGGTAATGAAGGAATGCAATTGTTTAATGTTTGAATGTTATAGGAATTATGTAGAGTCTCCAAGATGTTTGTTTTTTCATTGAAATCTTCACTCATGTCAAGGTTTTCTCTTGTCACACTTGCTAACATGATTGCATTGAGCATTTGAAAATGTCACATATTAAACTATTGCAAGAATTGTAATAATCATTTGTTCAATTCACATGGATTCATGGAGTTTAGTCTTGGATTACTAAGCATGCTTTGTGTGTAATTCTTATAATTTGATAGAACATGTGTTTAGATTAGTTATCCTTTGTTTCCCTTCATTTTTTTCTTTCCTACTATCTATGACTCTATAGCCCAATCAGATAGGAACTGTTCTTTGGTCCACTTGACTAATCTCAAATTATTTAAACAATCAAAAAATTTATTAGTAGTGTAGGAATATAAAACTTAGTTTGTGCATCCATAACCTCGTAATATAACTGAGAATTTATCATTAAGAGAGTTATAAAATGAATCTATTTCATATGGATTATGCTTGCACAATTTTATCAGTTATATGGGGGTTTTGATTCAACTAGTTGTTCTTGGTTCATTGATAAACTTTGGGCCCAAGTCAATAGGTTGTGTTTGTCAATATTTTTGGTTGCCCATTTTTTTTTATTTTAATACTTGTTAAGGTATACACTTGGGAACACCCTCTCGAGTCTAAGATGAGCTCAAAAGAAAGAATGAAACCCACTTTCATAGTGTTGGCTTTCCACCCTCTGCAGTCTTTGATAAGTTGATTTCACTTGCATGATGACAACCTTGGCTTTGTGAGTGAGATTTCGTTCTAGGAAGTGGAGCAATGGTTTTGGGACCCAATAGATTCCATTGTTGATTTGGAGTAGTTTACCATTGATTTGAAGCAAATTTGAAGAGTTTGTATTTTACTATTTTGAAGTTTTTTAAATTTATTTTTGAATTTATAAAAAAAGGAACAAACCTTTGCTATTATTTATATATTAAAAAAAAAATAATACCTACAAATCTTAGTTGTTTATATTTTTTCTTTTGATTTTATAATTTTGGTTTAATTAGAAATTGTAAATGTTAATTTATTTTTATTTATATCTTATTGTAGCATACTTTACATTTATAAATTGTTTCAAAATTTCAACCACAATGTCAACCCCAACTAAAAAAGATCTTTGTTGGAAACATGCCATCCTTGGAGCAAAACAAAGGAAATAATGTGTCCATTTTAAATAAAAAATGCTTGGGGGAAGAATTAATTGATTGAAACATCATCTTACACATACACCATGCCATGATGCTAAACCATATCCAACATCTTTTGAAGTTATAAGTGAAGTGCAAAGACAATTAGAAACTTTTGAGTAACAAAAAAAAGGTGAAGAGAATAAATGATAGCCATTGGTGGAGAGACTTTTTCCATTTTTCTATTTCTTAGATCTATGAGTAGTGGCAATGATTGTATTGGGCCTAGAGTTTGTGGATCTTCATTTAGTTTAGATTCATATTTTACTCTATGCACTACAAGTGCACAACCATCACTTGAGGGAATGAGTTAGAACAACGATAAGCACATGATTGTGTAAGAAGTGCAATTGGAGACTTCTTGTTCTATTGCACCATTCCATTTCAACTAGTGATTTTATTATTTATTTTAAGATATATAGTTTGATTTCTTTGTTGAGCTTAAATTTTTACATTTAGGGGTGTATAGATTTTAAAGTTAAACTTTCAATTTAGAATACTTATTTTATTTATTTTATTTGTTTTAGGTCTCCTTATTGGAAAAACATGATAGATGCTATTATTACTTGTGGTGTGGGGTTTAAATATCCTAATGATGAGGAGATAAATAGTTCCATTTTGAGTCAAAAGGTGGCTAATGTGAGCCATGATTGATGAATATCATTATATATGGAAGAAGGGTTACACCATAACAATTGATGTTTGGATTGATAGGAAAAATAAAACATTGTTAAATTTTTTCATATCTTGCTCAAGTAATTGCACTTCTTAAAATCCATTGGTTTAGTGATTAAGATTTTCAATTTCTAAATTATTGAATTGTTGATTTTTTTTTTTCTCAGGTGGTGTAGTTTTCTTGAAGTCAATTGATATTTTAAGAAATACAAAAAATGTTGAATTCATTTGTAAGGCTTTGGAGGGAGTCTTGATTGATGTGTGCGAAGAGAATGTAGTGCAAATAGTTATAGCTAATGCAACAAATTATGTTTTTGCAGGTAGAATTTTCATGGACAATTTTCTTGTTCTAGATTCTTTGTGGTTCTCATTGCCTTAACTTCACATTGGAATATCTTGAAAATATTCCATAGACCAAAATATGCGGAATATCCTAAAATTATTTGTAAATACATACATAATCATACTTGGGTCCTCAATCTAATGAGAAAATTCACGAATAAGAAAGAGTTGGTTCATCTTGGAATAATTTGGTTTGTAACTAATTTTATTGAATTTCAAAATTTGCTTCGGTCAAAGGTTGCTTTGAGGTGCATTTTTGTAGTGAGGAGTTCCCTACATCATCATATATAAAGACCAGTGTAGGGGTTGATGTGGTTGATTAGATTTTTGATGAGCACAATTTTTGACAATCGACCAAGGAGATTCTAGAGGTAAATTTTCATTATATTTTGTTCATATTTATTATTTTTATTTAATTTGATTTTTTTTTCACACTTATTTATGTTAATGCTTCACAATGATTGTAGTTCATAGAAACTTTAGTTGTTCTCCTATGAGCTACTAATGGAGAGAAACTAGTAATAGGCTACATATATGAGGGAATGGATAGTGCAAATGAGGCTATTAGATTTATTGATTGATGATGACACCTTCAACTTCACAAGACCTTACATCCAATTGCCTATTTTCTCAATTTGACATTCCAATTTTAAGGTCTATGAGGAGGTCCTAAGTGGGTTCTACACAACCATAGAACAGATAACATCTGATACTTAGTTTGGAGCACATATAATCACTAAGATAAAGATCTTTAGGCTTGCACAAGGAGACCTATTTGCACAAGAGATATTCAAAGCAACTTGGACAACGTTGTAGCTAGGTAAACTTCTATTAAAGACATAATTTAAGTTTAAAATTAAAACTTTTTCTTTTTTATATTAATATTGAAACATAAAGTTAGACAATGAGATTGGTTTTTTCTTCTCATTTCAAATGCATTGTGGGAAAGGTTTGTGCTAAGGTGCCGAATCTTTAGAGAATTGTAATTCATGTTTTGAGCATAACACATAGTGCTTCACAATGTGAGCACAATTGGAGTATGTTTGAGCACATATAATCCAAGAAGCATAATAGGTTGTCAACACAAAAATCGTATGATATTGTGTATGTTCATTAAAAATTTTATCTTCAGATCACAAATAAGTACTGGGAACTGAGTTATCTCCTATCATTGTAGAGGAAGTCAATCTATAATTAGATTAGATTATCAAGATTGAGAATTCTATCATCAATGATGAGGTCCTTGCATGGGTTGATTAGGTGGATCAAGGGGCAAAGGTGGTAGCCATAGAAGAGGAAGAGGATAGAGAACAAGGAGATCCCGTGGATGTTGGTGTAATTGAAACATAAGCATATATCATGGCTACATCATCATCTACGACTTATCCTAGACACTAGTACAAGGCTTACCATGATGTTGAGCTGGGTGATGCATGCTTCTCTAATCCATAGACTTAAATTTTTAGTTTTGATCTTCTTTTTATGCCATGTAATTCATAATGCATGAGATTTGTATACATTTGAAAATATCTATAATTTATATATCTAATATGATTGTTTCCTTCAGCGAAAATCCACTTTTATACACATGTGATCAATGTATACTTGCATATGTGCTTAACACAACTTTTATTTGATTATTTTATTAAATAAATGGTGCATGAAATGAGTTTGAAATCCTTAAAAATCTCTATATTTCAATTTTTTATAATTTCCCAAGCTTGTGTATTGAATTTGAGTCTAGGTAAAAAATTAGCTTGCCGAGTCTAAGTCTTGTAACATTGGTTAATGCCTTCTTAGATACCTAAATATAAAACCTAAGATGGGTTAATTATATAAGTAACACTATAATAATGACCATATAACTTAATTAAAAGTTAAGGTACACTATAGGATTAAGGGCATGGCATGCCTCCCCTCTTTAGAAGCATTGTCCTTAGTGTTGATCAACTATGGATGCTTTTGCACAAAATCCTCATATTTCAATATAGTAGCTTTGATTGGAGAGCTCTTCCATATGATCAAATACTTTGTGATTGTGCTCATCTGTAGCCTTTTAGTGTGCATTAGAAGAATTCCTTCAAGATCCAAAAATATTTTGCTTTCCTCATGAATCTTTGGTAACGAAATTTGTGCTATAACTCTTTGCCCAATGGGATTCAAGCATGCAACATAGAAAACTAGATGTATTTTTGTTGACATAAGTAATACCATTTTATATGCTATATTATCAATCATTCATAACACCTTATAAGGACCATAGTTCTTGGGTGAAATCTTGTTATAATTTTGTTGCTGTTTTAGTGGCATTGGCTTATATGGATGTAATCAAAGACCCAATCTCCCATTTCAAAAGTCATTTCACTATAGTGTTATCAAATTGTTGTCATTCTATTTTGTGTCATTGGTAATTTCTCTCTGAGACTAGTGTCTCTTGCTGATGTTGAATGTGTTATTCAACAGTTTGAACCTTTGGGTGTGCCCATAATGAAGAGGTTATTGATAGTGGCTAGAACCCATATAGTGCCAAAAATGTAGACATCTTGGAAGAAGTGTGGAAGGAAATTTTGTACCACCATTTTTTTAATGGTATCCATTGCACCCATCTCTCTTGTTTATCCAAAGCAAAACATCATAGATAACCTTTAAATGATTTGTTAACCTCCTTAGTTTTTCCATCTAATTGAGGATGATATGACAAGCTATGACTAAGCCAAGTGCTCAAACACAAAATTAATCTAGTCTAAAAATTACTTGTAAATATAATATCATGAGCACTTACTATAACTTTAGAGTCTTTTGTAGTTTCTAAATAGTATTCATAAATGTTGTTTCTATAGTGCTTGATACAAATGGGTATGTCAAAACACAAAAAATGTGCATATTTGGAAAGATGATCCACAACAACCATGATGACATTTATTCCTTAAGATCCAAGAAAATATATGATAAAATACATAAATACCTCCTCCCACCCCTAACTTGGAATAGATAAGAGCTCCATAAGACTTGGAATCTTAATTGTATCCCCTTTATTTTGTTGGCATACCATGCATTCTGCTACAAATTTTTGATCACCCTTTTTTATTCCATCTCAAAACAAATCTTGCTTGATTCTATGACAAGTTTTCAAGAATCATGAGTGCCCACATACTAGTGAAGCATGTGTTTTTCTAACATCTTAAACTTAAAAGTTGAATTCTTCCATAAGTACAACTTATCCTTGTACCATAAAGTATCTATATAAATTTTTATAACACACTTGAATCCTATTGGAGTTTCTCAATGAGAGTTTGAGCCACATTATCTTTCTCTCACATTTCTCTTGCTTCATTTACCCAATCTGCTTGTAATATGGAAAAAATCATACAAGAGTGACTTTGTGGGCTCATCCCTCTCCTTTGACTTTCTTATAAATGACCTCAAAGTCATATTCGACTACCTAAGTTGTGACTCATTTTTTTTTCTTCAGATGACAACCTCTATTCCAAGAAATTTTTGAGACTATCATGATCTATCTTTACCTTAGCATATTCCCAATAGATAAGGTCTCCATTGTTTGACTACATGCATGATAGCCAACATTTCCTTCTCGTAAAACGACTTCAATAAATTATTATTTTTTAGTTGGAGCCTCTCAAATGATATGGGTCTTCCATCTTGCATGAGTATTTCTCCTATGCCATGTCTCAGAGCATCATATTCCATAGTTAATGTGTTAGAAAAATATGGGGTAGATAGGACTAGAGTTGTGTGCATGGCTTCTTTTAGCTACTCAAATTCCTTCATAGCTGCCTCATTCCATTAAAAGTAATCCTTCTTGAACAAATTTCTAAGAGTGATGCCATGCTACCATAATTCTTTACAAATAAGTGATATTAACTTGTAAGCCCTAGGAATTTTCCACTCTATAATGGCTTTGATCTTGTGAGGGTCCACCTTCATTCCATCATGTGACAAAATATGACCTAGTTACTTGGATTCTTTTAATTTGAACACATACTTGGATGGCTTAGCATAAATTTTATGTTGCTTAAGAATATCCAAAACCTGATTTACATGTTGTAAGTGTTCCTCTCAAGTCTCGCTATGTATTCACATGTCATAAAAAACTACCAAAACAAATTTCAAAAGAAATATCTTGAAGATAGAGTTCATCAAAATTTGAAATGTTGATTGTGCATTTGTGAGACCACAAATTATTACCAAAAATTTATATATAGTGGCCCTCATGGGTTCAAAAATTTTCTTATTGTATCCTCATCTTTAATTCTAATTTGATGATAACTAGAATGAAGATCAATTTTCATAAAATAAAGAACACATATAAAATCATCTAACAAATCATCATATTGCAATAGGAAACATATCTTTTATGGTGTACTTTTTGAGCTATTTGTAATCAATACATCCTCCAAGTTTCATCTTTCTTGCACACCATTACCATAGGAGAGGAGAAAGCACTCTGACTATGCATGGTAATGCCTACCTCTAGCATCTGTTAAATCATCTTTTTGATATCAATTTTTTTTTATACACATGGATACCTGCAAGGATTAATTTTGTGTGGTTGGCTCCTTGGTACAAGTTGAATGTCATGATCATGGTCTCTTTTAGGAGGTAGTCCTTTTGACATCTTTCCAAAAACCATTGAATGATTATCTACAAATACTTGTAGATTTAGTGGTGTAGAAGCCTTTGATTGATATACTTCTAATGAAAATAATTGGCCACAAAACCAATCACCTCTTTTTAAGAATTTTTATATTTGGTGAGAGCTTACCATTTGTGGAAAATTTGTACACAACTCTCTTATTTCTGCTATTTTTTCTTTTTAGTGAAAGTGTATGAATAGCTTTTGGAAGTTCATCTCAGTTGTCCCCAATGTAGTAAGCCATTGTACTCCCAAAACAATATTTTCTACACCCAAAGAGATAACAAACATTAAGCAATAAAGAAGGTAATCTCCCATGAATAATTTAATGCTACAACATTTCCCTAAACTATTGACAATACCCCCATTTGTAATCAAGGCCTTTAATTTTGGAGCTAGATATATAAAGCAATTTAGACAAGAAACTAACTTATTGTTGATAAAGTTGTGAGTGCTTCTTGAGTCTATTAATACTAGTAATCTCTCATTCTTCAATAAATCATTACCTTGAGATTCTATGGTGTGCTAATTCTAAAAGTGCATGGTAATAAATGGTTGGTTTAATATCTAGTAATATTGTAAAATTACACCCCGTGCAATTTCACGTTACATAATCCTCCCTTTAGCTTAATTAAAGACGATAATGCAAATTCCTATTTTTCTTAGCTTCAAATTTGTCCTTGACCCCTTGTTTTTTGGTCTTTAAGTGAATTGTTGTTGGGGATGCTTTCAAAACATGTAGACATCTATGTTTTGTGTGAATGTCCTGACAAGATTCTTGATTCTATGGTCGTTGGGACATTACACTTCTACTTGTCCACAAGGTGTGATGCCTTTGTGGTCATAGATGTGCTTGAAAACACCTTCTTACATGCTTCTACTTCATTATTTTATTCCTTGAACTCATTCTTACAATCTTTCACTCTCAAGATCTCATTCTCATTCTCATTTTCTTCTACACCATTTTTCTTGCAAGCTCTTGGTTTCTATATAAATTTCTCATCTTCTACATTAGCATATTGGCTCTTGATTGTCTTGTCTAGAGTGTTGTGTGCTCTCCTTCAACATCACAAGCCTTTTAAAGGGAGGGTAACCACACTCTCTTTGCATTGCCATCTTTATTTTAGTAGCATATTGGTATTCTAATGTGTGCATCTTCTTTATCTCATCTATTTACTTGTCTATTGTCTATTTTATTTCTATCTTCCTATTTGGTTGTATGTGGAGGTGGAAACACCAAAATGGGGGTTTGACCAAGGCAAGCCCCAAAACAACCCCAATATTTTTCTTTGTTTCTATGTGTGCAAATTGTTGATTTGGAGAGTTTCAGGAGGCTTCATAGTGTTGGACCTCTTGTGATTTCGATATCTTCTCTTTCACTTTTTCATTTCTATTTTGTTTCATTTAAATCCTTACATGTTAGTTTTCTTCTTGTTATTTCTGTCATTTTTAGCATTTTGTTAGTTTAGTTAAACTCTTTAATTTTAGTTCCCGAGTAGACAATAGAATTCTTGCATTTTTGTATGCAAGTAGTGTTCTCAGACCGTATGAGACCACAATGCACTGCGAGAATGTCTGTGTGCCACATTTTCTTCCTTGGCCAAGAGCTAGCCAACTTGCTCCCAAGACCTCGAAAGTCTGCTCTTTTAGTTCCTAAAGTCCTTTTTCAAAAATCAGTCCTAAAACATAAAATATAGTAAAAAATCCTTGTCTTTATGCCTTTATCACTTGAGCTTTACCTTTGAGGAAGTTGAGGACCATTTTCTCCCTATAGACTCTGCTATGTTCTAGAGACTCAGAGTAGAAAATCTCCTCCTCTACATTTTGGTGAACCCGACATTGAACCTATTCTTGTCTTTATATTTTTGTCAAAAAAAATTCTTCTCTCTTGTTAGGACATGTATTGGATAGAGTGTTGTAACACCCTTTTATGAGTTTCACGAACCAATTTTCTACTTCCAAAAATATAATAAGGAGTTACTAACATTTAGATATGAACTCTAGGAGATGGTTTAGTCCTCCTTGCCAGGGTCCTGACTTTGAGGAGTTCTCTACAGGACTCTTAGCCTGTTTCTCCCTTCCTCATGTTGAATTTGAAATGCATACCCCACCAGCCTCTCCTTCTAACTCTTCCTCTTCCATAACTGAAGAAGATTATCTCAGGGTTCTAGCTAAGTAGATTCATTCTTTGGAAGTGAGACTGTGAGAGTTCAAAGATTTTGTGATAAAAGAAAACTCATACTCTTACTGTTCCTCTCCTCAACAACATGAGAAATCTACTTATGTTCGATCATAGAGGCTTGGATTTTCTTTGAGGGATTGCAAATATAGTGGAAACCCATGTCCCTTCATACACTTCTATCTTGGGTAATCCCCAAGATGTTTAATCAAAAATCACTAGCCACTAGTTGCAAATTTTGAAGCCAGGTGTGTCTATGCATTTGACACAAGTCCTTATGTTACCTCTCTTGCTACTATTGCTAACACCAACACCATACCCAAGGAGATTCTTGTGATTAGAGTGAAATGTGTTCCTTTGAGATTTAGAGCCTCTAAACCTAGAACCTGAATCCCCACCACTTCTGACACTTCAACTAGTCAACCCTTGTCAATAGATCTCATCCTTATTACTCTATTATAGAACATGGGGTAGATGAAATCTTAGTTGGTGAGCTTGGATAGTTCCAGTTCCCAACCCATGTTTCATTCGTATTATTTTTATAGTCGTTTGTATTTTTGTATTCTAAATACCCCCATCCCTCAAGGTGCAAAAATTCCTAAATTTGATAAGTACAATGGTTGGGGAGATCTGCAAATGCATGTCTCATCTTTCAACACCATGTGTACCGATTTCTTCCACCATGATGCTTTGTTAGCAAAGTTGTTCCCTCAAGGACATTACTTTGGATTGGTATTGCTCACTTCTTGATAATTCTATCTTTTCTTTTGATTAATTGGTAAATCAATTCTTGTAATAGTTCAAGGAAAATATCAGGTCAAAGATCGCCTTTATTGATCTCGTCTGGTGCAACCACCCGGGGCGGGCTCATGAAAAAGTAACTGATTGTACATTGTGTGTTTGTCAGAAACTTGTTGAAATTTTGAGATAAGTTCCTTTTAATGAAATATCTTTCTTTTACTCATTTTTGTGTTGAGTTATGTGAATATCAACAAACGATGGCTCAGTATGAGGCTCCCTCCTTGTCTTCTTATCCAGATAGTCAGCTAGTTGTGTCTATCTCTAGAGAGTGGAAAAAGATTAAAGCAATAGCGAACATGGTATCTATTCCTACTGGAAAAAGTTCAGTAGGATGAAATAGAATTTTTAAAAAATTGTTTGAGTCCTACACTGATGTCCTTCAGATATTGAAAAAGATGATGTAATTTCTCTTCTAGAGATAAGACTGGTATCCAAGCCCTATCCTCAATGGTAATATGCGCATAATTTTTTCCAATACCATTGAGTATCAGGTCATGATATCAAAAAATGTGTGTATCTTAGGCATGTTATCCAAGACCACATCAAAAATGGTACCATCTGACTTGATGGTAAAAAGAAAAAAATTGAACAAATCTATAGCTAAGCTGAATAGCCAGCTACAAATATATATAGACCCTTTTCCATCCCAGATTTTTCTAATTTGATCACAACTTCTTCAACTACTGATCCTAGTCCATTTGAGTATGTGAACATGGTTTCATTCACTCATGTTCCTCCTTCAAGTCATCTGGATAAAACACCTAATATAAAATTTACACCACATGACCTACCATTAAACAAGGAACCTTCTACGCTATAAATACCAGCTCAAGTCAACAATAATGTCATGATTGGCGTTATGGTTGACCCTATGAGTCAGGTCAATTTCATCACAAAGGAGACCCTTTTCATAAATAATTTACACAAGGATAAATATGATGAGTCACAAACCACACTCCATTCCTATGATGGTCATTTTATTCCACCTATTGGTTCTATCTCTATGTCGGTCCTTGTTGGACCTAAGTTTCTAGAGGTCCCATTTATTGTGATACTAGAGTCTGACCTATTCAGGATGAGGCTAGGAATTTCATGGTTGGTCTCCATGAATGTGATCACCTCTGTTGTCTACAAATGTTTGAATTTTCCTCATGATGGCATGATGCATACTATCTAGTACACTGGATACAAACCATTGGTGTTGCATGGGGGCTTCTCTTTAGATCATTTTTGGCTTGCTTCAGTTGGACCCTTGCCACCTAGAGGGGACTTTCTCTATAAGGCCTACTTTAGGTATAAGACTGTGGGTTGAGTCTTTGATGTTGTATTTCTATCTTCTTCTCATGCTATTTCTATGAAGGATTCTATACACGTGCAACAACATGCCTTATAGCATGCACCTTCTTCTTCAAAGGCTAAGTATAAGAAAGCTCTCACCCTTATGCCTTATCCTTCTCCTTCTTCTTCTTCAACAACTTCATAACCCTTGGTGGTGTCCTTGATTCTTTCTATTGTGCTTGGCATAGGAAAAAGGAAGGCACCCATGTTGTGGAGGTCTAAACTATAGGTGTTCTAGCTTCCTATCTTGCCCATGGTTGCCCAATCCACCCTATATGACAAGGGGAAGAATTTGTGTGGGGTTGTTCTTGGTTCTCGTCCTCCAAGTCCTCATCCTATTTCCCCACCTGTCTCTAAAAAAACTAAGGGAAAGGGTCTTGTCATCGAGACCCCTGTGTCTGTCTTTGGTCCTCCTTAGGAGTCTACTCTTTCATCGAAAATAGTTGTGAAGAGCATGCCTCTGGTGGAACATGACCCTCAGGAGTCTACCCTTCTACTGGCAACAACTGTGGAGATTGATCCCTTAGTGGAACAAGATCCCCCAAAGTCTTCTCATGTTGAATCTCCTAGTAACCATAGTCATACCAAGGGGGAGCCTCCTGTTCCTCCTTCTATTCCTATCTCTGCTTTTTCTTCTATTTCCATCACCTCTAGAGTGGCGCCTCTTCTGCATCTTTAGATTAGATGTGTGTGTTTGTTTGTGTTCCCCATGCTTTTTTATTTATGTTTTTTGTGCTCTCTCCTGGAGGACCCTTGATACCCTTGTAGGTACTTGGATATAGGAGAGAAAATCTGTCATACACTTCTTCTATTTGTCTCATCATTCTTCTATGTGTCATACATTTTTGAATTTCACATTGAGAACGATGTAAAGTGTTGGGGCATTTAGGCATCTTCCATGTTGACCTCATTTTTTTTTTCTTCATGTTCTCTTCTTCCTATTCCAATCTATTTGAGGGGTGATGCCAATTCATACATATTATATTAAATATTTATCTATCTATATCTATGATCAGTTCTGACCTTGAATAATTGGATCCCCCAATGATCTTGATTTCTTTGTCTCTTCTTCTCTTGATTTTGTGGATTCTAAGTGTTGTCCCTCATGTGACAACATCCCACAAATACATCTTGCTATGTATGCCATGCCACAACATACCTTTTTCTTTCTCTTCTCCTTAGAATGACATGTGCTCCTTTGTGTAGCACATATCATTCTAAAGGGGGCTATCATATCTGCTTATTCTTAATTTTTCAAAAAATTATCTTAAAAATATATGTACATAATGTCTTATGATCTCGTCGTCTAGCTTGGGGGAAACCTAACTAGAATTGTCTTTTCTGACTATCCTACAACGTAGATTGCAACAAACACAAGTCTATTCACTTGCTGTATGGACTCTAGCCTTGCTAGCCATACCTATCAACACTATCTTTTATCTGATTAGACTATGTCATAGAAATATCTATTCTTTCACTTTTTTCCTAGTATGTTTGTCTACAACTAACATGTTTGTGGTGAGATTGGAGTCAACATTGTAAGATGGAAGACCCATGTCCTCTTTGCATCTTAGCTCAACTTCTCTATTGCATATACCGGATTGAAGACCTGCATCCTCTTTTTCCTAGGTATATTCTCTTCAACCTCTTTCTACTTTAGCTCACACATGTTAGAATACATATGCTCACTAAAGTGGGGGAAAAATGTAATATTGTAAAATTGCACCCCATGCAATTTTACATTACATAATCCTCCCTTTAGCTTAATTAAAGATGATAATGCAAATTCCCTTTTTCCTTAGCTTCAATTTTGTTGTTGACCCCTTGGTTTTCAATCTTTAAGTAATTTTTTATCAGGGATGCTTCCGTGACATGCAGACATCTACGCGTCGTGCAAAAGTCCTAACAAGATTCTTGATTCTGTGGCCATTGTGACTTTACACTTTCACCTACTTGTGAAGTGTAATGCCTCTATGGTTACAAAAATAACTGAAAATGCCTTCTTGCATGCTTTTCCTTCATTCTTTCATTCCTTGAACTCATTCTTACAATCTTTCACTCTCAAGCTCTCATCCTCATTCTCATTCTCTTCTACACCATTGTTCTTGCAACCTCTTGGTTTCTACATCAATGCCTTAGCTTCTACATTGGCATAATGGATCTCTAATGTCTTGTCTAGAGTGTTGTGCACTCTCCTTCGACATCACAAGCTTGCTAAAGGGAGGGTAACCACAATCTCTTTGCATTGTCATCTTTATTTTAGTAGAATATTGAGATTCTAACATGTGCAATATCTTCTTTATCTCATCTATTTACTTGTTTATTTTTTATTTTATTTATATCTATCTATTTGGATGTCTGTGGAGGTGGAAACATCAAAACAAGGGTTTGACCAAGGAAAGCCCTAAAGCAACCCCAACATTTTTCCTTGTTTCCATGTGTACATATTGTTCATTTGGAGTGTTGCAAGAGGCTTCATAGTGTTGGACCTCTTGTGTGTTCGGTCTCTTCTCTTTCACTTTTTCATTTCTATTTTTTTTTGTTTAAATCCTTACATGTTAGTTTTCTTCTTGATATTTATGTCATTTTTAGCATTCTGTTATTTTAGTTAAACTATTAGATTTTAGTTCCCAATAGACTATAAACTCCTTGCATTTCTATCTTCAAGTTCTATTCTCAGACTGTACGAGACCACAATGCACTGCAGGGATGTCCACACACTACACTATCATCCTTGGCTGAGAGCTAGCCAACTTGCTCCTGAGACACCAAAAGTTTTATCTTTTAGTTCTTGAAGTCCTTTTTTCCAAAATCTGTCCTAAAACATAAAATACAGTAAAAACTCCTTTTCTTTCTGCCTTTGTCACTTGAGCTTCCTTTGAGGTAGTTGAGGACCATTTGATCATTGTAGACTCTTCTTTGTCCTTGAGACTTAGGAGTTAGCGAATCTCCTCCTCTACATATCTCTTACTTCCTCATTTGTCTCATTTTCACCCTCTCCAATCCAAAATTATTAGTGATAATTTTCATGAGAATATCATTAATTTTGGAATGACACATAAATTCTTCATGACCTCTTATTTAGTCTATTCCTTGGTTGTAAAATATACTTTTAGTGGGTTGGACAAAGTGGGTACATTAGGTACAAGGCCAAGATAGAATTTGGTATATTCTAGTACTATCCTCAATTGGTGTTCAAGGAGGCAATCAAACATTACAAAAGAGTGAATGATGATTTTTCTATGTGGCTAGTTCAAACTATGGAGGGAGACAAAGAAAAAAAATTATTTGTGGAGGAAAAAGATGCCACAAATGTTAGGGGAAGTTGGTACATGTAGTTTACAAAGTTTACTTACATTAGAATTGAGGGATTTTCTAGTAAACCATTCAATTTTCCAAGATATCCAACTAAAAAAATAAATTTTCTAGAGATTTCAAGGTAGTTGATAGAGTCTCATGGACTATTGGAATATAAAACCAAGGCAAGAGTAAAATTACCTATTTCTATTGGATGGTATGTATTCAATAGCTTGAGCTATACCAAAGATTCAAAAACATAACTACAAATTCACACTTTGTAACTTTATGATCATGCTAGGCCAAATTATGAATAATTTGGACAAATGGAAAAGTATGTTTCTTCTTCAATGAAACATATACCTCACGTAGAATACTTCTAGGTAAACTACCTAGATGATCATCAAGTAAGGAATCTATATCACATCAAAAACTAATAGTGAACCAAATAGATTTAAATTTTAAGGAGTTAGATGTTTTAAAAAATATGTTGGACACAATTATGAGTGTTTATGTTGTCCTAAATAAAGAAGTTTCTATTGTTAGACTTAGATAAATGTTCAACAATATGTTTGATGACAAAGCGGTGAATTTTGGTCCATAAATAATGACATAGGAAACCAACACCATGGAAGTAATTAATAAGTACAACTACAAGACTAGAGCTAAGGCTATAAAATATGCTTAGATTTCCATGGCTTATGGTTCCTATATGCATAAATGGAAATTCATTAGAGACCAAGATAGAAGTGAGATGAATAAAGTTTCTCTTTTGCAAATATTGACTTCATTGTTGACTTTTTGTTGAAATTCAATTACCAATTGGGTCTATGGAATATTTTCCTCCAAAGATGTTGATTTTGAAGGAATATCTGACATTTTAAAAGTTAAAGATGTTGATGCTCTCAACATATTCTCTTGCTTTTACATTTTGGTCATTCACGTCATTGATGAGATTTGAACCATTGATGTTGTAATTAAATTTGGTGATTTATTTTCTATTAAAGGGAAATTGTTATTTTTTCAAAAGGATTGGAAATTGTCGATAATTGTGCAACTATTAGTGATAATTATCATTAATTATTTTCCTTCACGGTTTCCTTTCACCTAAGTTAGTAATATTGCTTGTTTGTACTTGTAGGATTGTAAATGTGATAAAAATTGAGTCATGGACACTGAAAATCATATGACATGTAATTTTTTGTCAATATTTTGAAATATCAAATTATTGTACCAATATTTGGGTGTATTTTAGTATTTTTCTTAATTTGATAATTTTCCTTTGAAGATTTGCACTATTTATGTGTGGTTGTGAATGATTTTGGCAAAGTATAAGTTGATTATGGTGTTCATTTATGTTCATATGAAGTCTATTCGTGTAATGCTATTAATAATAACTTCTTTAACCCTTTTTTCTCTCCATTTGTCTTTTTCACTTTCTTTAAATATTTCTAGGAAGTCTTTCAAAAGAATTGATCAAAATTATAGTAATTTGTAGAACCCTTTGAAATAATGTTTGATCTAACATGTTATAGATGAAATATTGCTAAATGTTTCCCATATTTCATGAATTCATCCAATTCTAGACTCCTAAACACGTAAGTCCCTTTGTAAACAACTTACAATGGAATTTTGAGTAAAACTAGTATGTCAAGACCTAACTATTGAAGCCTTAGGATAGTGAACTTTTGTTATGGAATTTAATTATCTTTCAAGAGTGGTAGAATTCATTGTGGATTTCATTTGAGTTTGTAATGCATGTAAAACACGTCAACATATAACACTATTCATCATAAAAGAAAGACTAAATATGGCCATATAGCCATCTAATTAAACTATGCCGCCTTCTTTCATTAAACTAGAAAACTAAAAATCTCAAAAAACTAACAAAATAAAACCCTTAATTTTTTTAAAAAAAGGGAGTAAACACTAGGTCTTTGAATTAATACTACGATCAGCTAGATACATGCATTTGTAGTCATCCAGTTGTGATTAATCCATAACTAAGTGAGGAAAATATTTAGCTACACTAATAGTTATAGTATATCATATTGACAATAGTCAACTAAAGAAGGAAAAGAGAAGAAAAAAATATTTCAAAATGAGTTTTCCTCACCATTTACTAATTTTCATGGAGCTATAGAACTTTTTTATTAGTTCCTACCATGAAACTATAGTATACGAACCAATGCAATAATAATATATTCTAATGTATATCAACCAATGCAATAATAGTCACTATCAATTCATATGACAAATTAAATGATAAATTACTTATTTAGTTCACTTAAATACCTATCTTCAACAGCTATAAATAGTAGTTACTATCAATGCATAATAATAACTTAAGTAATAAATTGCTTATTTTAATTCACCTAACTATCTATTCAAATCAACTTTGTCTTACTCATTCCATTTTTATCTATTTATTGTCAAACAAAACTAATTTGAGAATATAACCATCAATTGCTATCTTATCAGTTTGATTAGACCACTCTACTCTCATTTTTCCTACAAATCAAAAAACAAAATGTCCTATAACGTGAACTTGTTTTTATTTACATAATTATTAACATATGTTAAAAAATAGTGGATACAAAACTTTAAATAATAATAATAAAATTGACGTGTAAACTTTTTAATTTTTTATAGATTACATTAATAATTTACTCACTAATTTCTTTAATCTTAACAGACTTAAAAACTAGCATACATATATTAAATATTAATATATATAAAATATGCCGAATTATCATTATCGAGGTGCGTATCCACAATATCTTGAAAACTTAGATATAAAAAACAACCTTTCTATTTTATTTTTTCCTTTTTTTTGATGCAAATCATTTCACATTCTAAAAGTAAAATAAATTCTAATTTCAAAAAAGGCATAAAATATTTTAAATAAAAAAGCTTTTGATTTGTATCTTTTAAATAGGTTGTTAGGAGAAATAAACCTCTTCTTCTAAATTTTTTAGTTCAATTGAATTTTATTGATCTTAGAATATTTTGAAAAGCAAGAAAGATAATATCTTCCAAATAATTTTTTTAAAAAGATATACCATCCATTTTTCTCTTATTTTAAAAATAATTTGAAATCTATAATAAAAAAGCGTCTACATACAATGAATGTAGTTATGTAGTTGCATGTCATTTGAATGTCAAATTCAAGCTAAAGAGTTTTTCCTTACATTGAATTTTGCTTTTTGGTGGATGCCATTGTAATACGCCTTTCGGCGTAATAAATAAAAAATATATAAACATATTCAAACTTCTTATATAAGATTCATATGAGCTACAGCTGCAGACATGAACACAAGTTAAGCCGTTGACTGCTAATTGACTCTGTCAATTTATAATTAACCCTACTTTCTATTTTCATGCAATGAATTTTTATTGATTTTTCAATTATTTAAAAATGCACATGATTTTTGATGATTTTTTCAATTATTTTAAAAAGGGTTAGATATTTTTCAATGTATTTTATATATATTATCTTGAAGATATATATATACTAGTTATAATCACTATTCTTTTTTGCTCTATAAAACTGCTATTAGCAATAAGGTAATTTTTCCTTCATTTAGTAATTTGTTTTTATTATTGTGCATTTTTGTTTTCCACCACCTTTTTGTTTGTAAATATATATAATATTATCTTATTAATTAAAACAATACTCTATTATTTAAGTCATGTATAACCATATTCATATGAAAACGTATGAACCTCGATGAAGGTCCATGACTTATACCAAAGGGTGCAGTGCCCGCACAGATATTTGAACCATGCAAGTCAGATATATATATATGCAATCATCTTAATTGTAAGATAAGTGGGGTATTGAAAACTTGCATAGTTCTGTTTCATTCTAACCTAATTTAGTGATTGACAATCCTTCCATAGTATGGAGCAATTGAAGTGCCCAAAGTGTGAAGCAGATGTGAGTCCCTCTGGTGAATGTGAATGCATGGAAGCTTTGTCCATTGAATTTAGTGAATATTTTAGAGTATACAGAGATGAACTCAAAGAAGTCATGAAAGTGTGCATTGGAACAGGTGTTCCCAACCCATCAGAGCTGCTCCAACAAAATGTCCCTGCAAATGTCCTTAGACAAAGAGCTTCTGAGGCTTACAGAAAAGACCTGCACAGAAGGATTTCATACATGGAGTTTTTCACTAATGATGTGGCTATCTCTCTTACTTGTTTGTTTGTGGGTCGATATCTTTCCCAATTCTCAAATTCTAATTCTGAACACAGAAGAACAATGCCTGCAGATGATACAAATTCTAGACAATGTTATACTCTTCCAGTGAGAGTAATGTTTTGGGGGCTTGAATCCATGAATAATACAGTGATTCAAATAGTAGGAGACAACTTGACTTGGGAAAAAATACGGCAAGATGTTGAATCTAATACAGCAGATTTAGTATTTCGTATTTATGATATTCAAGATGACAGGGATGATGATCTTTGGGTTTATCACATTGATGAGGATGGCTCTGCAGTTCAAATCAGAGGCAATCCAGTTCAAATCAGAGGCAATCCTCCAGCAGCTAAAACTGCAGTAAGGAATTTGAAAACAAAGTTCTGGTTAAGGGTAGAGATTACTTGTGCTCTGTATGCCAGGAGAAAATGTTGGAAGGTGAAACAATGAAGAAGATGCCATGCAAACATGAATACCATGAGCAGTGTATTGATAAGTGGTTGGCTTCCTCAAACTTCTGTCCACTCTGCAAACATGAATTGCCCACTGATGATCCTGATTATGAGCAGAGAAAGAAGCAGAGAACTGCATGAGATTAAAGCTTCTAATTTTGGAATAAACACTTGTGATAAAATAAATTAGAAAAATATAACAGCAGCAGAAATACAGAGAATAGACCTGTAAATAAAATTCATATATTATTCATCAACAATAATACACATTTTATAGAAGCCGCAGACACTGACAGACTTTATAATCATCCTAATTATGATGGTTTCATCCACTAAGAGTTATTGTCAGCTAAGTGATGATTATTAAAACATGACTGAAACTACCGATCTATTATGTTGGAGCATTAACAAAATAATAATTATTTTTTCAGAAAAGAAGAAAAAAAACTCTATCACATCCCTCAATTGTGTCATTATCTAATTCTAATTTGAATTCACTTTTATTTTCCTTTGATCTGTGTAATAATTCTTTCCATTGGTGTGCCTGTCTCTCATTAGTATTTCTCTTAGAAGACTGAGTATAATCATTGAATACTTGTATGATGAGCTTAATCATTTTCCATTGGTCCTTTGGATGTATAGGTTGTTTATTAGTTTGAGGACAACTCTAATGTATATTTTGTATATAACGATCAAAGAATTCATGACATGAACTCTTGTATGTCATATATTATTTTCCTCATACTTTTATTTTTGTAAGTGTCAAAAAAATAAATATTTTCTTCTTTTTTCTTCTTTGGATCATAGATGGTTTTCATAACAAAACATGATGTCTCAACAATGCATTACAATAATATCAAAATCATAAAATTATTATAGGGCTAGGGAGGGAGATTGTGAGTAGAAAAAGGGATTTAATGTAGAACCTTGAATTAAATATCAAATTATTTATCACTAATGGGGTAATAGAGATGAGAGAGAATTAAAAATCATGAAAAATTAAAATCTAGGGACACAAGCCAACATTGGCTCTAATTGGGGATGTGCATCCCTTATGGGTGTAGCAAGAATATAAAAATATATTTGGGGAAGTAGACCAATTCAAAACAAAAAGGGATGAGGGAGGAGGGAGAAAATGCAATATATATGACACATATAGAACACAAGACAAGACACAAGGATGTAATCGACATAAATATTGATTTACAAACACAACTACTTGTAACCAACATGTCGGGCATAAAATAAAATTATTTTATTATGGCTATAATAATCATGAGAAAAGAATTGTAGTTCAAGTCTTGTAATAGATAAATTATATGAACCATTGAAAAGAAAAGATAAATCCATGCCTCATCAAATACACTTTTGAGCCTCTATTCAATTTATTCTATGATGCACCTTCTAACCAACTATAAAATGAAAAAAAATGCATCCAATGATGTCCTCTAACTTATTACCATTGTAAGAGAAAGATAAAAATATAATTAAATGCACTCCTAATATCTATCAAATAAATATACGTCATAGATGAATGTTGTGAAATCATGGTTTGTTCACACTCATCATCAAAATCCCTATTGATTGTCTTGTCATTGTAAAGGTTAGCAAGCGTATCTTCATACATGTTAGAAAGCTATAGTTGTTTTTCAATCAGCCTATCAATCAGGACTTTAGTTGTAATTCAAATAGAAAATGAATAATAATTATTTATTAAATTCAAAGTAAAGCATAATTTGTATTGGTGGAAAGGTAATAATCTCCTTTAAAAACCCTTTTTGTTTCATCGCCACATACCCTACACATACCCATCATATCGCCACTTTTTGGCCCATCATGATCCTGCATATACCCAAGTTATACTTCCATTATCTCATCATACATCATATTGTTACTTTTTTCTCGTCTTCCTCACTTGGACCTTCAATATAGAATTTTTTAATTTTTAGTTAATTTATGTCCTCAACTATATATGCTAGATCACAATTAAAACATAACCCATTAGCTCTCTTCTCTTCAATTTTTTGTGGATTCAATCTAGTAGGCTGAGAGAGTGATTGTGTAGGAGTGCTTCTATCTCTTATGTTCTCAAAAATTTTCCTTCTATTAGCCACAAAATTTTCCTCTACCTACCTTGCCATAATCATTGCTCAAGACATATAATTTAGAAGAAGCATGCATACTCCATATTTGATATGGTATTTTAAACCCCCTAGGAACAATTCCTTTAAATTTTCCTATGCAAAATTCTCCACATTGAAAGATAATTTGTAATTGATGAATATAATCCTTTAACACACTTTTTTTCTTTAATTTGGTAAGCTAGCTAAAGTAGCTATCCATAAAATTGTTACTATAATGTGAAGTGAGATCCTCTTGGAAAACAGGCCATGTGACAACACATCCCCTCTTTTTCTTCTCTCAAATAACCAATGATACCAAATGAATTGGTCTAGTTCCAAATACAAGGATTCCATTGTAATGTTTTGTTGACATGGAATATGATGAAGATCAAAGAATTGTTCCATCTGATAGAGCAAATTAGTTGGATTCTTTCCATTGAACTTTCGCATATCCATTTTTGTTGTGAAGTGGATAGACATAAATTATTTAGGTGAAATTCCAACTTTAGATCTATTCAAACCTAAAAGAATCATGCCACTTAGAAGACAACTTCTTCCCAAGTTTTGTGGTGTGAATCTTCCCACCGAGTATCCATAGAGGTTATAAGAGAAGCAAATTGTGTTCTTGTTCCATTTATATCTTATGTCTAAGCTGCTGTCACCAAGACCTCCTCCTTAACCTTGGTGGTTGCTACATCTATAGAAGCTTGAACATCCATAGAATCTATCTCTTTCATAGTTGGATCGTATTCTTAGGTGACTTCCCTCGGGTGACAAGATTTCTTCCCTTGCCTCTTGTTAAACCCCTCACCATGATGCAATCAAAATAATTTCCATAATAATTTACTCAAAACAAATCAAAATAATCTTAATTCTTTTTACTTAAAATTTGTTGATTTGTAGCCTTAAGAGTGAATTTAGTGGAAACAATAATTTTGTAATAACTACTCCAAATCTATTTAAATTACTTCAAATATGGACTATAGAAGATTCAATATGGACTTGAAAAACCCTTTAAAAATCAAACAAAAAATTTGCTAGTTTGAGAGAGATATGTGCTTCCCGATTTGATCACTTGCTTCCCAATTTGATCACTTGAGCCAAAAAAATTGTCTTGATTCTTTCCCTCTGAATGCCAAGATCATTCTCTAATACCACTTGTAATGAAATAAATTGCACAAGAAAATAATAATAGAATATGTTGCAAATATTTGATAATACTTGAGAATAATAAGCCACTTCAAGAGGGAAAACCTCCAAATATCTTCAATGAGAACACAATTCACAATATCATGATGACAACTAACATATATACCCTTTATGTCTTGGATGCTAGGTAGAACAAATTAGATACTAGCACCTAAGATGGCTTAATTAACTAAATTAAATTATAATGTGGTCATATAATTAATTAAGGTTAAATATGGCTGATTTTCATAACCCTATGCACACTCTAGAAGTTTAAAGGTATAGCATTTTATGGTTATTCCTTAGTGCTTTCAATATCAATTTTCACTTTAGAGCCTTGTCTGAATACTGCTTCAATAGCTTGTCCACAGGGTCTACTGCCTCAGTTGCATTTCCCAAATTCTCTTGTTCCTCAGAATCATGTAAAAATTAGTAGCCAGTCTGGCCACAACAACTTCCAATCTTCTGGGCATTCATCAGCAGTATTCCTCCTACATGACCTTTCCTCCTGCAGTTTTTCCCTGTCAGCATTTATTCCTCCTATGACAAAAAATGATGTAGGTAAGCTGCCTCCACTCCTTCTAATTTAATCTCCAAAGAGAATACTGTGTTTCTAAAATTTAAGACTCTACTCTAGGAATTGTATCAAATTCACCAAGCAGACTGGAAGCAAGAATTGTTGTAGAAAAAATACAGAAAAAGTGGCAGATTTATGTATGGTCTTCAGTCAAATGCAGTAGAACACATAATGGAAAAAAAACTCACCATAACCAGTCCCCAAACCATACATCAAATCTTTTTATTTCTGAAAACACAAGAAAACTTTCTTTTAACCAAATCTCCACCTCTACCTCTTTAATCTTTAAAGCCAAAAAACTCTAACATGCTTTTCTTCTTCCAGCCTAAAGCACATCACAAAAGAAAATTCTGTTTTGACTTTCTAATCTAAAATAGTAATTAGCTGACAGCTGATCCCTTATCTGACATCTAAAAATAGAGAAGCTGTATAAAATTGTTAATTTTAGTAAGACAACCTAAAAAGAGAAGAAATGAAATCAATGGGAAGTGAAAGATGTTTTTATGAAAGGCACTACACATCAGATTATGATCCTTGTACAATGGGAGATCGATGAAACAAGAGGAAGGGATTTACTTCACATGGCTTTGCCTTAAGTAACTAGACCCAATTCATACACTGAAAAGCTATTTGTACTTAAGTGGAATATCATGTTTAACTTCTTCAATGACATGTCTCTCTTCCTTTCTACAGGTATCACTTGCTCTCTCTACTAGATTTTGCTATTTTAATTGTTTTTGGTTTGAATATCATTGTAAAATCTTTGTTACATGCTATTTATCCAAGGGTTCTTGTCATACTCTTTATATCAATATGGTTTTCTCTTTTATCCAAAGAAAAAACACTGACAATAGGAAGCATAAAATCCCTTAAAATGGTAGGAGAAATCCTTTAAAATGTCAACCTACAAGCACAAACATTCATAGAAAAGATGAACCCAAATACTTTAAAAACCACCACCAAGATATATGAACATAGCCGCATTATAAAGGTGGAAATTCAAAATTTTTAAGCCTCTGTGTGCACAAAAATGATCAAGGGAAGTGGAAATAGATTTGAGATTGGCTTGAATGAAATTTAGTTCACTATATTTTGTTTGACAACATTAGTGCTCCATTCTTGCTATAAAATGTCTTCTCACAGCTTTTCAAACATGTCCACTACCATTTTAACCACAATTTTCTCCTTGTCCATTCTAACTTAATATAATATTCAAAAGGATACAAGAGCTATAAAAATGTCTTCTCACAGCTTTCATTTTTTGCTTTAAAATATTTCAGGAAGTCTTTCAAAAGAATTGATCAAAATTATAGTAATTTGTAAAACCCTTTGAAATAATGTTTGATCTAACATGTTATAGATGAAATATTGCTAAATGTTTCCCATATTTCATGAATTCATCCAATTCTAGACTCCTAAACACGTAAGTCCCTTTGTAAAACAACTTACAATGGAATTTTGAGTAAAACTAGTATGTCAAGACCTAACTATTGAAGCCTTAGGATAGTGAACTTTTGTTATGGAATTTAATTATCTTTCAAGAGTGGTAGAATTCATTGTGGATTTCATTTGAGTTTGTAATGCATGTAAAACACGTCAACATATAACACTATTCATCATAAAAGAAAGACTAAATATGGCCATATAGCCATCTAATTAAACTATATGCC
>VDFB02000015.1:72907307-72954357 GCA_007258455.2 Sequoia sempervirens
GGAGATGTAGTGAGGGAGAGAGAGGTGAGATAGAGAGAAATAGAGAGTGGTGGAAGGATAGGTAGGTAGAGAGATAGAGAGAGGAGATAAAGATAAGTAGAGAGGGAAGGAGAGGTAGAGAGAGAGGAGAGACAGAGAGAAGTAGAGAGGAAATGAGGGAGGGAGGGAGAGGTAGGGAGGGAGAGAAAGGTGAGATAGAGAGGTGTAGAGAGAGAGTGGTAGGGTTTTATGGATGCAAAGGTAGGTAGAGAGAAGGATTGGGAGATAGAGAGTAGATAGGGAAGAAGAGAGGGAGAGAGAGAGAGGGGAGGTGAGAGAGAGGTGAGGGGGTAGAGAGAGAGAGGAGAGAGAGAGAGAGAGAGAGAGAGAGAGAGAGAGAGAGAGAGAGAGAGAGAGAGAGAGAGAGAGAGAGAGAGAGAGAGAGAGAGAGAGGAGAGAGAGAGAGAGAGAGAGATGGAGGGAGGGAGATAGAGATAAGTAGAGAGGGAAGGAGGGAGAGAGGGAGATAGAGATAAGTAGAGAGGGAAGGAGGGAGGGACAGAGAGAGAAGTGAGGTAGAGAGAATTAGAGGGAAAAAGAGAGAGAGAGACAAAGAGACAAAGAAAGAGAGAGACAGAGATAGAGAGAGACAGAGAGAGAGTTCTTGAGATAAAGGGAGAGAGAGTCAGATAAAGGGATGGAGATAGTGAGAGAGAGGTCTAGAGTGTAAGGGATAAAAATGAGTGAGATAGAGAGAGAAATAATACAACTTGCTGATTATTGAAATTTGACCTCCTAATTATTGAAATTTGACTAAGTTTGAAATTTGTGAGATCTTCCAAATACTAGAATTTGCATTATAACTCCTAGAGATCCGAAACCACTCAAACATCCTGAAACTATATACATGAAATATAACTTAAATTTTTATTTCATGTAGATAGTCTCCCTCAAAGATAACAAGAAGATAGAAAAAAAAAAGAGAATAAAAATAAATTCGATGTAGATCAAAATGTGAGCATGTTATAACACGCTAACGTTTTGTCAATGCATTCACAAAACACAAAAAACCATGTCAAAACTAAGATATAATGCGAGCACATTATAAAAAACACACATTATATCTTTCTTTGGGAATACCCAAGCCTTGGGATTGGTATTTGCTTTGGAATACCAACCCAAATGCTTGGAGGGAATTCCTAATGACCAGAGGCAAGTTTTTGCAAATTGTACAATATTTCACATAATCGGGTTCATGCTCATTGTTAGGATTGCACACAGTTCAATGTCAAACAAATCGAACACCTGGGTAATGTTAGGTTCTCTCTTAGCTATCCAACGATGTAATTTTTTTTCACTTTATGACAATGTTAAGCCTTTCATCCATAATTTCTTTTGTTTGTGTGTCTCTTTTTTGGCAAAAAACAATGTTTCGTGTTTTTTTGTTATAAATTAATTGTTCATCAAAATTTCAAATAAATTACATTTTTAGAAACTAGATTCCATTCTACAAATTTAAAAAAAATCAATTAGTTTCCAAAAATTTTAGGGGTAGCATGGCCAAAATTCTGGTTTTTAGGAAGTTTCCACATAGAAAATTAGTAAAAATTCAAATATTCATTAAAAAATTATCAAAAAAATTGACATCAACTACATACTGCTAGTTAACTTCTCATTGTAGAGATTTTAAAAATACTAAAAAAATTTCACTATGCTAGGGACGTACAAGAGTTGCTATGTTATGGTTTTTTAACAAAAACATCACCAATTTGTGTACGTCCCTCTTTTGAACCCTTTAATCTCAACCATTTTCAAAATAAATTAGTAGTTTAGAAAGTAGAATCAGATCACTTCGATCCTTGTGTTCGTTCCATCTCAAAATTTTGAGTGTAACTATCCTCAATTTCACCTCCAAGGTCAGCATTTCCTAATTTCAAAAAAAAGTTGCCACTTAAGCCCCCTTTTTGGGAACCATATTTGTGAAGTTACCCATCTCATAAAGTGATCCACAAATCTATACATAGAGTCTAATAGGCATTGGGTGAAATTTATAAACACATAAGAATCACATTGAGCCCATATGAGTTGACCTTATGCAAACACATAAATATAAAATTACTACTTATAAGTAATCAAAGTCTATTCGCTTCATTTAGTTGTTATCCAGAATCATCTTATTCAAGATCACATTATTTATTAGATATAAATTAATCCTATAATAGTAATATTAAATAATACCCTACTTCTGAGTATGTAACATTTTGTATAGTACCAATTATAAATCATATCATACATTTCTCCACTAAATAAATACTAGGGTAAAATATCCAATTATATTTAGTAACATTTATAGTTATTTCCTACAGATGGCATAAATAGTCTTAAAGAATGTTGTTCCAAGATCAACACAAAATCAAGCACATAGCTAGAGAAAGTAGATCATTAGTAATCATGCATTAGCTAATGATTAATTGATTATTAGTCTAATTTGTTCTCATGCACTTAAGCTAAACTCAAGAGTTTTTTATTTAGTTAATTAAGTGTTTTTCTATGTTAATTGAAGTGAGCTATTATTAGATCATTATGTCTCATTGCATGTGATGTTAACACTTATCTTGATCTAATCCCTTTATCATTTAGGGTTGCTCCTATATAGCACTCAACCTCATTGTATTATCTCTCTAATATTTACTCTTTTGTTCTCTCGAACTCTCAACCTTTCAGGACTCTTGTTTTACTTGAAGATTCTTGACGTTCATTATGCAGCTTTTCTTGTTGAGGAATATAGCATATATTGTTTGCATATCTCTTGCATGGAAGGTGTATTTGTTTGTTGTTTGATCCTATGGCTCATGTTTTTCACAATTTTAACATGGTATCAGAGCATAGATTCAACGAACCCCTTCTTGATTTATGAGGTTTTTTTTCTTCAACAAGGGTTACAAGCATCAAATCTAGAGTCCCCTTTTCTTTTTCTGTAAATTTTGGAGGTGAAAATTTTTGGTGCATTTTGGCACAAAAAAGACCTCACCATTGGATTAGAGCTATTGAGAAAGTCATGTTTTGCTTTTGTTTGGCTTGGTTTGGACTCATGAGGTTAGATCTACGAGGGTTTGAAGTGGTTGTTTTGTTTTCGGATTTGGATGGTAGCTGCATTTTTGTGCATTTTGGAATGAAAAGGACCTTGTTGTTGGATTTAGGAGGCTGATTTGATGAATTTTGATTATAAATTCACCCTATTTCAGCATCGGGAGCTTCTGAGGCAATTTTTTTTTGTACAACGGCCCGTATGACCCTACATGAAAAATAAAAGAGTCGACAAGTTTTTTTAAATTTATTTTTAAAATAAATTTCAAAAAATAAAATAAAAGTGTTGTAGGTTTTATTTAAGTTGCAGGCAGATTACTTTTTTGGGAGTCGCATTGTTTGGGGTGCTTTTAATGCACCAAGGTACCTATGACCCATGTGAGCCCTGTCGATGGCTTTTGTCTCTACCGACTGGCAACATCCACACAAACACCCCAAACGACTAGGTTAAAAAAAAATCTGGATGCCTTCAAAATTTTGTGGGAGTATAAAAAGTCTTTTGGTGGTGATTTTACATTTTCTAGCAGCCGAATTTTTTGGCAATTCGAGTTTTCCACAGTGATTGCCAAAAATTTTCCAGGCATCACATTTTTTTGTAGCAATTTTTTGGGGACTAGGAATTTTTTCAACACGATAGGGAATATTTGGTATGATATTCTACTAATGACATCCGTATGAATGGCCCATTGCCCCCTCATAGCCCTTCATTTTCCTTAAAGGAGGTATTTTTTCTTTTAGCCATAACTTGGGCATACGATGCCAAATTTTGGTAAATGAGATATTGTTGGAAAGTTAGTTCTACCAAATTTCTAGTGGTGTGGTTCTCATCACCTATTTTTATTGCTTGTGTATTCTATAGCATGTTGAAGTCAAAGGTGTTGTTTTCAGTCTTGAGCTCATAAATTTTTACTAGTTTCTCTGATTTTTGTGATTCCAACAACGTTGGAACCATCTTTTAGAGCTATTCAAATCCATCCATGCACTTTTTCCATATTTCTCTCTAGGTACATTTTATTTAGGTTTTTTTGTTTCACACATTGGTGAATTACTTGGACGTCTTAGCTCTTGGAAAGTTTTTGTTTGTGTGGGATGGCTCATTTTTGGCTATTTTATATGTATTTCTAGTATCTCATCTTATTTGGGAATTGTAGACATATTTTCATGCATATTATCTTTTGTAGACGTATTGAGACAAAGTGCCATTCTCATGTATATATTTTTTGGGGATTTTTCACATCTTGTTGTGCCTTTGGTACTCACACTATGATATATAAAGTGTCATGGGGAGGTTGATCTTTTCCTTTGGTTCACCATAACACCTTTATCATGTGAGTGTCCCTTCCATGATAGTAGTGAATCCCAATAATTCTCCTCATGCATGTGTGTCTTAGTTTGCACACCCTTTTATTTGCAGGTTGTTTCTCCTACATGCACTTCTTGGTTTCACACAATTTTAGTGTACTTGTCTTGGCTCTCCCTTTTCAGTATTATAGCTGGTGGTTTCTACTATTGGTGCTAATGCTTCCTTGGTTTCACGGTTTGGAGTGATCTACGTATCTATTTATTGTTCCTATGTAGTTTTAGATGCAACGTACATCAATGACTGGTTACATGCATTTCAGTAAGATGGATCATTTACCATATCCAGACACTCTTATATTCCTATTTTTGGATTTTCTTCATTTCTACACTATATCAGTCATCATTCGACAATAGTCTACAACTTCTTTTTGCTTCAATGATGTTCTACATGCTCCTCTTTTTTGGGACATTATTTTGGTCAGAGGCTTCTTAGTCCTTCACACCTTGATTTGGATGCTTTTTAGGGCCTTCATTCGTCTTTCTCTCTTTTGGAGAGTTTTCTCCCACTATGATTTTCTCCTTCTCTCTAATTTTGAGAGATCTTTTTTTTGTACATGGGTACCTCAGTAGGCTTTGTTATGAAAATGCCAATCTTAGTCAAGAAAGCACTAATATTAAGACACAAGTGACAATTTCATAGATTAGTCCTTACACTTTCCCCAATTCTACTTGTATTTATTACCCCCTATGCTACCCTAGAGATGCAAGGTTAGGGAAGTACCAATTCCCCTAAGCCCTTTGGTTGCTAGAACTGATACTTTCTATGTGTATTCTATGTGTGTGTTATGGATTTTGAGCCATGGTATCTCAACTCTATTGCACAACTTGAATACTTTGATCTCTAGAAGATGTGAGTGAAAAATAATTAAAATGCCACTGTATAGGAGTGTATTTTCACCCCCCTTGCAAGTTCCTCTTTTATATCCTTCACCTTAGAAAAATCAAACCCGACCATATAATTCCACATCATTTTTCCATACTCCATCTAGTTAGTGCTCATTTTTAGTGTCATTGGGGGAATTTCTATCAGGGATGTGTGTGCGATGTGTGGATGTTTGTGCGACATGCTACCATCTTGACAGGATTCTTACCTCTAGAATCTGCAGAGGCGTTACATTCTTCATTGGCAACAAAATGTAACACCCCTACACCCTTCATCCAACCTTTCCTCCCTAAACCACCTTCAAATGCCTATTCTCCATTCTCCTTCATGCTTATACATGATTTTTTGCATTCTACACAATTCTTGAGAAAATTCTAGTAACTCTTGAGCTACTTGCTACACTATCAACCATCCTAACATCACAATATTCTTCACATCTACCATAGCAGTTGCAACTTGGTGTCTTGCGAGACTTCCTTCGGCATCATTGTGGCCATGTCAACTTTGCTATAGTTGTAGACTTGCATTCCTCTCTCATTGGCCTTGAGCGCCTTTGGTTGAGGGTGGTATTACTTCCTTACTATTAAATTGTTGTTGGGTTTGAGTAGCATAGTGTTTCTCATAGTTTTCAATATTCTTCATTTCGATTACTTTCTTTATCACATTTCCACTTTTCTATCTATTTGGTTGTCCGTGGAGGTGGGAACAAGTGAAAATGGGGCTTTGACTACGGCAAGCCTCGAAATAGCCCCAACATTTTTCCCCACTTGTTGTGTGTAGGTAGTTGTTCATGTGGAGCTTGTCGGAGAATTGGAATTTTTGTGAGTTGAATCTTCACCACCTTTTTTCTTGTCATTCTTATATCATCTCTCTTGTTATTTCAATCATTCTATTATTTATTGCTTTAGTCATCACTAGTAAACCTCAATACCTAAGCTATTAGTCAGTTTTAATGCCTTTGATTGACCTTTTTCACTTTCTATCTATATGGATGCCAACACACCTATGAGATGCCAATGCGTCATGGTGTTGTCACTTTTCTGCATTGTCCTCTGGTAGAGATTTTTTTGAGGTATAGTTTGAGTTCTCGAAACCTGCTCGCTTAATCCAAATCTAATCCTCAGGTTAGTAGAGTGACAAAAGCACTACGAGTGCTCTTCATTCTCTATCCTTCAATATCCTAAACACATGTGCGGTTGATGTAGACTAGGGCATCCTTCAACTCTCGACTCTCCATGACTTGGAGTTGTTAAGTTGTTGGTCCCCCTCCTATATATTTTGGTGAACCAGATATGAACCATTTTGGTTCCATTTGGTAGTGCTAAAAGACCCTTCCCTCGTGTTCTAGGAGTGTTGTAGGTGTGAGTGTTGTAGGTTTCATAGCCTTGCAACCCAACCTATGACCCCTAGTGGTATAGTTGGAGAGGTTTCCTAAGCATTATGAAGTGAAACCTTGAGTAGGTCATCATCTAACCGTGAAACCCCTGGGGGCTCCTGCGAAAGTTTTGTCTAGTGTACGTAAAGGTGGCTTCCTTTTTATATCTACCCATCCCATCTGTGCAACTTTTGATTGGATCCCCTGCTATAATATTTACCTCATAGGATTTTCCAATGAACTATAATAGAGAGCCATCCCCTTTGTACATCACCGCCTATATCAATGGGAATACCATAACTGGTGTTCTCATTGACCCTACAAGTCGGGTGAATGTCATTACAAAGGAGATCATGCTGATTAAATTCTTACATAAGAATGGGTATGATGAATCTAAAAGAACTATATGTACACACGATGGGATTTCCATTCCTCCCATTGATTGTATCACCTTGTTAGTCCTAGTTTGGAGTAGAACTGTGAATGCACTTTTTGACATAATCCTAGGGTTTGAACTATTTGGTGTGAAACTAGGCATCCCTTGGTTGTTTGCCATGAATTTAGTTCCTTCAGTAGTCCATAAGTGCTTGAAGTTTTCCCATGAGGGTTTGGTGCATGTAGTCCATGACATCAATAATAAACCAATGATTACATGTGGGGGCTACTCACTGGATCACTTTTGGCCTACCCTTGTTGGTCCACTTCCTCCTAGGATGGACCTATTATACCAAACTTATGTGAAGTACAAGAGTGGGGGCATAATTCCAAAGGTGAAATACCCTCCTCCTTATGCCATTTCACATAGGGCTTGCATAAAGGTGGAATGTGAGGCTACTTTGGCCACTCAAGAAAGGGAAGAGGAGAAGTCTGCTCAGGGCTCTTCCTCTTCCTCTTCCATTATTCTACCTGTTGCTTACTTTTTCCCTACTTCGGTACAATCAACTTTCGTTCCTATGCATTTGCTAGGGAGTCTAATGGTGCCTGCTTGGTGAAAGCCCAAGTGTCTGATGTTTGAACTTCCTGTCTTACCCATGGTGCCTTGCCCCTTTTTTTATGGTAAGGGGAAGGGTCCCCGTGGAGTATCTTCTATGTCTCAACCTCCATAGCCTCCTACTACTCCTACCTCTAAGGTAGTGAATGGGAATAGGCCTACCACTGAGGCACTCAAGCTTGCTCCTCCCGCTTTTATTCCATCATCCTCCCAATCTATTCCTCATGTTCTCATCTTGGATTCCCTCCCTCCACTGGAAATGACTGTGATAGATACTTCGATGACTGAACAAGAGTCTTCCATCCCTTCTTAGGTTGTGGCCTCTAGCTCCCAGAGTCCTAGAAACTGCCTTGCGTGTGAGCACAAGTGTTGGAGGAAGGCTCTAGCTGCTGAGCAAGCCACCTTGCATTAGAAGGAAGGGAACTAGTAGCTCCTTCTTTGATATCTTTTGTTGTGTTCTCCTCTTCCACTCTTCTTGCTTTGATTCCCTCAGCCTTAGTCTTTCTCCTAGCTCCCCATACTAGTGTGAACGATCCTTACCCAAAGAAGGTGCAGGTATTCATTGCTCCTTCAGTTGAGCCTCCCTTTTTGATGTTCCTTTCAGAAATCCCACTTTTTTTGAAACTTGTGGATATGTCGAATACCTCGGCGGTGTCTACTGTGGTTTTCTCCTCTTCCTTCGTGCCCTCTACTTCATCTATGGGGATCTCACATCCCCCAATGAAGTGAAAGATGGAGGTCAACCTTGCTTGCAATGGGAGTCAAAAGAAGTTTTTGCCTTCTTTGGAGGGTGAATTTGTGTTGGCTTGTGTCATCCTAGTGATGGAGGAAGCCCCGATGTCCCTGAAGTTCATCACTGCTCTTGAGTCTTTGAGTGAGTCTAGCAGTGAATCTCAGGCGCCGCCTCTATCACCTACTGATTTGATGCATGGCACTCCGGTAAAGTGCATGTTCAACTCTATGGAAAAGGTCCCAACCCTATTAGTGAATTTCATGAGATTATTGACGTTCATCTCATAGGAATTGAGTGGAGAAGACCTTGAGGGGACTTCTTCCTTGGATCTTGTTGTAGGAGGGTTGTATTGTTGGAGGGTTCCCCCTTGATATTCTACCCTTACAGGCTCATCCATCCTACCCTTACAGTGATCTAGATTGGGAGAACGATGACCTCTTAGTTGATGAGTACAAGGGGGCACCTCTTCTTTATTTGTAGGTTAGAGTGTGTGTGTGTATTTTGTTCCCCTGTGCTTGTCTTTATGTTCCTAGATGAGCCTTGTCACCCTTGTAGGTGCTTGGATACAAGAGTGTTTTTGTGTTGTAAAAATTCTTCTATTTGTCACATTATTATTCTCTTTGTCATGAATGTAACGATTTTTAACAATTGGGGACGATGCAAAGTGTTGGGGGCATTTAGGCATCCTCCCTTCCATGTTGACCCAATTTTTTATTTTCATTTTCTTTTCATGTGCCTTTATTCAGATGGTCAGGTATAGTAGGGGGTTGATGACCATTCATTTATATATTATTATACTTATTTATCTATTTATATTTATGAGTAGCTTTGATCTCGAAATATCAGATCCCGCTGTCTCTTGTTTGTTATGTTATTTCTTTACTTTCTTTGCATCTTTCTCTCTTGTTTTCTTTCTTTTTGATGATGTGGTGCTTACGTGTTGTCCCTTGTGTGTGTGACAACATTACCACGCTTACATATAGCCATATTTTGTGTGCCACAACATCACTTTCATTAGATTGCTTTTCTCTCCTTAGGATGTCACACACCTTTGTGTTCGACACACACCATCCTAAGGGGGGGCTATCATATTACTTTGATTTTTAGAAAATGCATTTAGTGGCCAACAAATCTTTTCTTGAAAATCTTTATGTTTAACTTTTTAAAATACTTTTCAAAAGTTACATTCCTCGACAAGGACCCCTAGTAGAGTACTTTTCTTTTATCATGGGTTCATAAAGAAATAATTTGAAAAAATTTATGAGGAGGGAGCACATTTTCCTATGGGAAAGGTTTTGACTTTCCCCTTGCGAGGGGGCTTTCTTCCTTTTGAATTTCTTGATGAAGTGATATCAAATTTCAAAAGGATTCCTTGATGTTGAATTAATTTATGAAAAATACTGTTCCACTTTCAAACAGAGTGTCGCTTGAGTGGACCCTTTTCTTTTAAATGGTTCTTGAGGGACCCCTTTGAAAGCTCTTCCTTCAATTGTTGACTATCTGTGTGACTTTCTGTCTATTTGTTTTCTTGCGTGGCTTTTTGTTATCTAACATTCTTTATCTATGGATTAACATGTTAAGTTGCTTTCCAATCTAACTCTACAGAGTCCCTTACATCTTGCTTCCTTCAGGACTGAGCACCTAGGGGATACCTTCTTTACAAGTTCAAGGACCTATGAAGTTCTTTCATCCTATGAGATTTTTCCACTATTAGTCTATAGGCCTCCGATGCACTTTGTTCAATCCTCCGGGGAGGAGCGAGTACCTATGGAGAAATTTTCTTGCTCTACGCTTTCGAGCACCCTAGATTGCGGTTTGCTTCCTTGACGCTTTAGGTATATTTTCTTAGAACTATTTTGGCCTACTTTACTAAGCACTCAAATGTGGCACTCATGTTCACTAAAGTGGGGGAAAAATGTATAGGAGTGAATTTTCACCCCTCTTGCAAGTTCCCCTTTTACATCCTTCACCTTAGAAAAATCAAACCCAACCATGTAATTCCACATAATCTATCCATACTCCATCCACTCGGTGCTCATTTTTAGTGTCGATGGGATAATTTCTGTTGAGGATGCTTGCACGGTGCGCTACCATCCTGATAGTATTCCTACCTCTAGATTTTGTAGCTCAACATTATGTTCTCCATTGGTGATGAAACGTAACGCCCCTACACCATTTAGCTAACCTTTGAACAACTCTTTCCCTCCTAAACCATCTTCAAATTCCTACTATCCATTCTCATTCATGCTTCTACATGCTTTTTCACATTCTACACAATTCTTGAGAAAATTCTAGTAACTCTTGAGCTACTTGTTGCACTATCAAACATCACAACATTCTTCACATCTACCACAAAAGCTGCAACTTGGTGTCTTGCAAGACTTCCTTCGATGTCATTGTGGCCACGTCGACTTTGCTATGGCTGTAGACTTGCATTCTTCTCTCATTGGCCTTGAGTGCCTTTGGTCAAGGGTGGTATTACTTGCTTACTATTACATTTTTGCTTTGAGTAGCATCTAGTGTTTCTCATAGTTTTCAGTATTCTTCATTTCAAGTACTTTCTTTATCACATTTCCACTTTTCTCTCTATTTGGCTGTCCATGGAGGTGGGAATAACTAAATGGGGCTTTGACTATGGCAAGCCCCAAAATAGCCCAAACATTTTTCCCTGCTTTGTTGTGTGTAGGTACTTGTTCATGTGGAGCTTGCGAGAGAACTAGACTTTTCATGAGTTGAATCTTCACCACATTTGTTCTTGTCATTCCTATATTATCTATCTTGTTATTTCAATCATTTTGTTATTTATTGCTTTATTCATCACTAGTAAACCTCAATACCTAAGTTGTTAGTAGGTTTTAATACGTTTGACTATCCTTTTTCACTTTCTGTCTGTATGGACTCTAGCGCACCTGTGAGACGCTAGCGCATCATGCTATCGTCCCTTTTCTATGTGGATATCCTTTGGTAGAGAGTTGTCTAAGGTATAGTCTAAGTTCTCAAAACTTGCTTGCTTAGTCCAAATCTAATTCTTGGGTTAGTAGAGTGACAAAAGCACTGAGAGTTCTCTTCATTCTCCATCTTCCAATCTCCTAAACATTTGCGTAGTTGAGGTAGATTAGGGAAACCTTCAACTCTCAACTCTCTGTGACCTGGAGTCGTAGAGTGGTCGGTCCCCTTCCTCTACAACCCTTAGACCTATTTATAGGCCCTCTAAACCTCATGTTCAAAAGCCTATACCTTAATTTTTTTAATAATTTTCACTCTTCTCCTCCTATTTCTCCATCTTTCATTAATTTTCCTCCATTATTCCTCTATTCATCTTTTTAATGACCCCCCATCCATCTCTATATTTTTCCTATTTTTTAATCTAATCACCAGAAAAAAAAATTTTATAGGTGACCTCTTATGGGGGCATCATTCCTCCACCATTCTTCTAACTAATTGGAGAGTAATTTATTCTTGTTTGGAATAATACAACTTCTGTTAGTCATGACATTGTATCAAAGAGGGGAAAAATCTAGAAACCCCAAAATTTACTTTCTAATAATCAATTAATTAATTATTCTCCACAATTCACCTTCTCTTCACTTTCTCTTTAATTAATTAAATAATTTATTATTTAATTAATTATGCATTCACCCTTTTCTTCTAAGATTGATTATTTAATTAATTCAATCATATCCCTCACTCAAGAATTATTCTAATCCCAACTAATTACTTAATCTATGATTAATTAATTAATTTATCCCTCTTAAATCCTAATTATCCCTTTTCTCAGTGAAATTTTCTTCCAACTCTCAAAAATTGCCATCATGTGGCATGCTTCCTCTCTCTTCACATGTGCAAGCATACACAATACTCCAATTATTCTCCAACTCATCCCTCATAAATCCACTTGAGACAAATGTGCTTTAAGTTTTGACCAAGCATGGCGAAATCCTTCTCTTTCTAGTAAATCCTAAATTTGAATTCCCACCTACCTTGGAGTAGGAAAAAATTCAAATCTTGCATCTTTTGAAAATCCTACCAAGATCTCCCATTTCTTTGTCCAATCCCCATCATTATCTAACCTTTTAAATAAACACTCTTATTACACTTGTTAATTTCCTTTTTATTGAGAGCTATCATCTATTGAAATCCCTTGATCCTTCAAATGCATCTTAGCCTTCCATTCCTCACAATAGGAGTAAATAAATTACAACCTTCACCCTTCATTATCATCAAGTCATTTTGCAACTAAGTACATGCCATTTTTCAATAAAAAATCCTCTATCATACCCTTATTATGTTTTTATTATTATTGAGCAATCTGCATTATAATCTATCATATTCAATAAATCAATAATTTGAGAGAGAAAATCAAGTGGAGCAAGGGTGCTCTCTACTTCAGCTCTATATGAGGAGAAAGAAAAAGGTAAAAGGTATTGGTTGTTTTCTTTAACTTTATGTTATTTTCCTTATTTCATTTTCTTGTGGTCAATAAGTATAGGCTAAACATAATCTTCAAGGTATAATTTTTTTATTTAGTATGTGAGACTTATAAGGTAAAAATAATCCTAGAGGCACTTGATGTAGGTGTGATTTGAAAGGCATGGTGTTCCGAATGTGGTTCTTAAGACATGATAAGGCATGTGAGTACACTGTAGGATGAGAAATGGATAATTACCTCGGTGTGATAAGAAATTTCTAGGAACATAATCAACTATGTGACCTCATGATGATATGGGGAAAGGAATAATTCCCTATATGTAAAAGGACAAATAATAATATATAATAATAGATAACGGGGAGGAAAAGGTACCCCCAAACTAGTAGAATAACTGTAGAAGTATGTTGGGGCAATGAAGGCACAATATAGAGCACTGCATGGTCCCTCCAATGTAATGAGATAGTTCTAAAAGAATGATATTTAAATAAAATTACAACTAATGTAAATATAGGATGTAAGAAATTATCATAGGATCAATCTAGGAATAAGCTAATACCATGATAAGGATCATATATATCAAGATAACATAACCGTCATGCAATCTAAGTATGTTTTAGGCATCATAAAGCATGGATCATGTAAGTATAAGTAGATAATAATTATAATCATAGGGAAAATATAATGGTAAATAACAACCATAAGGTTATACAACAAACATAAAAGTGGGAAAATATGAAAATAGAAATCTAAAGTGGTAGTCATGAGAAAAAATAAAAGTGATGTATGCAAGAGCAATAGGTAAAGAAGATATATATAAGCATAAGATTTAAACAAGAAAAATAAGGAATAATGGAAAATTTCCTAGTGGGAGAAGGAAAAACATGAAACAAGATGTGTAAAAGAAAAACAATGGCATAAGCAAAGGACCAAAATGGAAAGCAACAAGACAAAGTCAAAATTAGAAATGTAGGTATATAGGATATGGATATGCCCAAGAATCATTGAAAAAATCTATGAGGATCATCATCTTCTTCCAAAATATCACATCCCTCCATATGTTATCACATTTTTATTTATTGATTCTTGCATTTTGTTCTTCTTGGATTTACTTTTCTATTACATGCATTTTTTTTATAATACTTTTTACCTTACAAAAACACAATATCAATGGGCAACACATTAATAATTTCTTTCTTGAATCAAATTTATCACTTCTTTGATTATTCTTGTGGAGAAATATTTGGTATTTGATGTACCACAACACTTTGCTTTCATATCCATGTGGTATTTTGTGTATCAAATTCTAGTTTTTATATTATTTTTATAGTTAATTTTGTTTCTTTCCTTGGTTCATGAATTATTTTTCTCTCACTATGCTCTTTGGAAGATATATTTTGAGAAGAAAAATCTTTGTTAGTATAATATTTTAAAGCTTCAAGATCTTAGGATTTGGAGGATTTACTTCTCTAAACCACCTATTTTTCATTATTTCTATTTATTATTCAAACAATTTATTAATATACATCAGGTTGACCCCACAGTGCAATGGTTAAGTTGCGAGGGCAGCAGTTGGGCTGTCTAAGGTTCAAATCCCACGATGAATAGTGGGAATGCTGTAGGGAGAAAGCAACAATAGGGTCAACAAAGGAAGTAGTGATGGTGGATATGGTGGCAGTGATAGTGGATATGGTGGTGGTGGTTCAAAATGGTGGAGATGAGGTCCCTCGAATGTGGCCTCACTGGTTCATAGCTCCAGTCAAAAGCATTCAGGGTGCTGCCCCTTAGCAGTGATTTACCGAGCAAACAAAAAAAATCATTGATATACATCATGAAGATCTCTTTCACTTTCATATGGATATTCCTTTTGAGTAGGAATTAAGTTTCCAACGTAAGAGTTTAGTATGGATATTAATATTTATGAACCTACCTTGATGAATAAATCTTATAAATTGATGTATAATTTAAGGTAAAAATCCTAAATTTTCCTATAAATTCTTACCAAGTGAACAAGAAAATATATAGAAATTTATGACAACATGACATGAAATAGGTACTTCTTTAGGTCCAATTCTAATTGGTAGCATGATGCAAACTAAAGCATGAGTCAATGAACCACATTAGTCATTTTTAGTGATACACTTTAATGTGTGTATGATGTTGGTTTTAAATAATTAGTTAAAAAATATCTCATGTGTATGTGTTGTATATATTAGAGGGACCTATAAGTATTTACATGATTGACTATATTTTTTTATCTTCCCAAAAATGTAAAATTTTGGACCATAATGGTTGTAAATGGTAAAATCTCCTACTTTTAAAAATATGATTAATTATGTGTGAGGAGAGGAGGAATGTGTAGCTTTAGTTTCTATTGTTTCCAAAAGAATATGTATATGTGATGTGTCATAGAATCAACAAAATAATCATCTGTAATATCATCATCATTTTGTATGTCATCCATAACAATAAAATCATGTTCCTCAATATTATTCACATGACTAGGAAAATGATTATTGTAAATTCCTAATCATCTATTTGTAGATGAAATTGGAGAATTTCCATTATCATTCATACTTTATACCTTAGACCTATGCATGATCGTGTAGTATGCCCTTTGAATCTACTAAATTTAGAAAATGTTTGATAATTTTAGTTTCTTGGAAGAGGCTTATTTGGATACAATAGATGTACAAAAGGAAGAGTAATCAAACTAGTGATTAGAAAAAAATGAATAACATAATCCAAGCATTCTTATGACTTTGTGAACTTCCTAGGAGTGATTTGTTTGAAGGAAGGAAAATTTAAAGTATAATAAACAAGGTTAATTTTTACCTTCATGTCATTACCTTCACAAAAATAAAATTCTAAAGCTTTTTAGAAGGATAAAATGATTGAGATGAAGAGCCACATTAGAGCATGATAAAATGATTGAGATGAAGAGCCAGATTAGAGCATGTTAGATTCTATTATTTTTCCTTAATATTTTTTAAATGTGTATATGTATCTCTAAAGATGGAAAACTGCTCAAATGTATATTATTCTTAATGATAATAAGTAATCCCTAAAGAAACATAATCTATATCTCATTGTCATCAAATTGATGCTTTAATTTACCACATATGATCACAAAAAAATATAGTCTCATTAATTTATTGGGTGCATTTTTCAAATCATTTGTGGTTATTTTTAAACCCATATTTATGTGAAAATTTTGAATGTTGTAGCTAAATCATTGAAGCCTTCTATAGAACTTGGAGGTAAAGGAAAAACCATTGGGTAGCATAGTTCATTAAGATTAATAGAAATAATAGTGGCTAAGATATTATCATCATA
Organism: Sequoia sempervirens; assembly: GCA_007258455.2. NCBI lineage: Eukaryota > Viridiplantae > Streptophyta > Pinopsida > Cupressales > Cupressaceae > Sequoia > Sequoia sempervirens. Next base: position 72,923,480 of record VDFB02000015.1, read on the forward strand.
TGAAAAATACATGCATGTGGTAGTGAAATCTTGTGGATGCATATTCAAGTCTCTTTTTCCATTATACATTACATATAAGGGCTAAAAAAACAATAGGAAATGGATCATATGTAACAACATTAGATGGTAATGACATGTAATGGAGAAGATTTTATATGATGGAATACTTATTATCATTGATTTGCCTCTTAAGATTTGACATTTATTATAATAGTGTATTCATGGTAAAGGTATAGTGAGGTTGTCAAGGAGTGAAACCATAGCCTTGGATAATGTTGGGTAATTTTAAATTTATAACCCAATAGTAAATTGATAAGGTTCAAGGCTTAGAATAGTACAATATAGAAATATGTTATTTGTATGTAAATTTAAAATTAAGTTGCTTTAATATAAAAAATCCAAAGAGATTTTTTATTTTCTTTATCATGCTTAAATCAACCACTTAACATGCTTTATAAAAACCAACTTAGTTGAATATAAAACATCAAATAAATAAAAATTATTTCACCATATTAAGATAGAAAAAACAAGCGTGAAACCAAAATTGTAACACAAGAAGAACATCTCACAACATAGGTTTTACATGTGGAGAAAACCTTGTGGGAAAAACTCCACCAAGAAGAGAGATTAAAAATGTATTATATTTAAAAGGATAAGATTACAATACATTGACTTCCATCACTCTTATTTATTCAATCCAATAGCACTTCATTACCTGCAAATAATGGTACAATACTACTATCCAAAGTTTCCAATTAATAGGAAATATGGGGTGATAATACCACTATGGTATCTCAAAAAAGAGGCAAATACTACCTCCAAAAAATTACACACCATTTAGTGGTCCAAATTGTAAAATAGTAATAAATAATAAATAATCACATGGCCTTCAGGTGGGTGCCCAACCCATAGCCAATCAAAACTGGTCAACTTTGAGTGCTCCAGTGCTCTCGACAACTCCAACAACTAACATGCACTACTTGGCGCCCCACTATGGAAAAAATGCAAAAAACATGCATCAACATGCAAGCCACATTTCCCCACCACCAAAGTGGATGCCTAGAAATAATATTTTCAATTATGGCTTATCCCTATCACCATTGACTATGCCCATCTCATATGAGTGTAATTAAAAATTATCCTAAATAAATAATTATAAAGGATTTTTCCAATATGTCATTAGGTGTCTAGGTACACCTTCCAATGAATGTGGAGATACATGAAAACAAGTTATAATTTTAAGGAAAATGCCACCTTATCTTAACATTCTCCCACTTGACATTATATATATTGTAATTAAAACCATAAGGAAACATAAATAATAATAAATTACCTTAAATCAAGGCCTAAGGAATTCCTGTACCAACAAGGGAAAGACATATCTTAGCCACATATATTTCACTTGATTCTTCAAACTACTATGTTCTAGCTAGATACCTACAATAGAAACCAAACTAACCACCATCAAGAAATAACTTCACGCATCCTCCAACATGCCACCTATGGAAGAAAAAAGAACATGTCAAAGTGAGTCAAGTCGAGGAAGTGGTAAGGGAAGTCATGAAGGGAATCAAAGAACAACCTATGGAGGAAAAGGTTGAGGAGATGCAGGATAACAATAGGACCCTTGATTTCTATGTTACTCAATTTTGGGAACTAGAGTATAAAATGGATAAGATGGACAAGGCCTTCAATAAGTTAATGACAATCACTTTGGGTATTATCCAAAAGGCTATCTTCGGCATGGTGAGTGGTGTGACTAAGGCCAAGAAAGGCCATCGAAAGATGAAAGCCTCTCAGTTCATTGAGGAACAATTGGACAAAGGAGTGACTGGATCTATGGAACAATACAATGAGGTGATGAAACAACTATAGAAATAATGGAACCTAATCTACTATCTGAGAGAGTAACTTGGGTCTTTTGGGTCTATTTTTTTTGGATTTTTATCTATGTTCTTATTGGGCCTGCATAGCCCTCGATCTATTAGACTCAGTTATGTCTTTTGGGATGTTATTTTTTACTGGTTTGTAGTCTTTGGTGTTTTGAGTTGTTAGGTGTCAATCCTGTTGTGAGGTGTTGGTTGGTTTTATGCCCCTACTCTTTTGTTGTATTTGTGTAGCTGGCCTATAGGCATCATTCTACTTTATGGTTAGGTTTAGGAGCACTTTCCCATGCTTCTGTTACCAAAAACTATCACTAAATCCTACACCAATCTATATATGAACAAAAAATTTAAATTAAAATGATAAAAAGGCTTTGTATAGGTATCTTACTCATACCAATTTAGAATAGAAACCAAAAAAAAATTCTAGCTCATCCAATCTAAACATATCTCAAAACAAGGGCAAATAAACCATCATTGATATAACTTCATGCCATCAACATATCAACCCAAAAATGTAGTAAAATATCTATATATCCATCCTCCTATCTCAAATGCACAAATGACCACATACAATGCCAACTAACTAAATTTGCAACAATAGTAAAAAGGACCTATGGATGTAGATAGTCCACATATGAGTCATCCCATTGCATGTAAATGGGTAGCTAATCCAAAAATTACATAACTTTAAGATCCAAAATCAATGAAACATTAAAAATCATTATCACATTATTAACCTAAAAATTGAGATATCATAAATTACTAACCTAAAAAATGAGATATCATAAATAGATAACTTGAAATATATCTAAAACTAAATATGGAGCTCTCTTCTAGTGGGTCAATGCTTTTTCAAAATTCTGTGAAGGCAGGAAATGCTAGTTCTTCCCCTGGTGGTAATGGTGGTAGGATTGAGGCTGCTGTCATTGATGGTGTGTAATTGTCAGCTTGCAGTGGTGTTGTTGGCAATGATGGTGGGTCCTCCTTTCTATCTTTTGTTCTGGACTCTTTGGGTTTGGGTGATGGTCTTCTTTCTAAGCCTTGTGTGGAAGCCATTCCTTGTCCTCATAATATGAACCTGTCCTCTTCCCTATGTCCAAAGATTCCTGGGAATATAGTTGTTGGAGAAGGACATAAACATGTAGGAGAATTTTCAAATGGGCCAAGTTGGTATAGCCTTTTGGGTGCCAAACCTAAAGGGAAGAGTTCCTTGATGTCAATTAGTTTTCAGGTGAATCTGGTTACTAGAGAATACTCAATGTATGTTCCTGATTCTATCATTGAGTACCACTTGGTTTCTATGGACCTTACTTTGGTTGGAAAGTTTATGGTTCCTCACCCTAATGTTGAGATGGTCCACAATCTAGTTTCCAAATGTTGTAGGACTAAAGGCCAAGTGGAGGTAGCAGAAATGGCTAAGGGTTTCTTCTCGTTCTCCTTCACTTGTGATGAGGAAATGGTTAGTGTTCTTATTGGTGGGTTGTGGATGATTGGTAAGTCCTCGTTGGTCCTTAAGAAATGGGAGGTGGGTTTTAATCCCAGTTCTTACTCTTTTTCTTCTACCCCAATTTGGGTAAGGTTCCCATCTCTACCCATGGAGTTTTGAGATGAACAAGTGTCCGTAGGTATTGCTAACATGTTTGGAAAAATTCTTTGCATTGATCAAATGACTACTTCTCAGAAGAGGTTGGTTTATGCGCATTTCTGTGTGATTGTGGACCAATCTATGGATTTTCCTGAGAAGGTGTTGATTAACTCCATGTTGGGGAGTTGGAATCAAGTGATTAAATATGAATCTATTCCCTTTGCTCGTTTTCATTGCAAAAAGGTCAATCACTAGGCCAAGAAATGCCCCTCCAAGCTTGTGAAACTAGTCCAGTCTCAGCCTCTTATGGAATAGAAGGAGAAACAAAAATTCTTTGACGTTCGTTGTGAGGAGGGGGTTGATGCTACAAAAAAATGTCTGATTCTAGGTTAGTTAGTTAAGGATACCTCTTATAAGGAGGTGGGTATCCCAGGAGGGGAGAATGTTGCTGTTGAGTCTCCTTAGGAAGTTTGAGTCCGTCAAGGGATAATCAGGTAGTGGAAGATGGGGAACTGGTTATTAGTGGGGAGGATCCTCCCACTGTTGAATAAGAGGTTCCTAAAAGTGTAGAGGATATGGATAAGGTGTTGGTGTCTTCAGTGTTGAAGGAGCCATCAATGGCATCGGTTTCTCCCTTTTCTTCTAACAAGGGGTTGCGTGGTATGGAGTTGGTCTTGTAGGAGCCCCCTGGGGCTATTTCAAATTTGGTGCTCACCTCTTTTGTCAATGGATCCGAGTTGGAGGGTTCATTACAGGTTAAGGAACCTCCCTTTTCCTCAGTCAAGACTAGAAATAGGAAGAACAACCCCTCCCCTTAGGGGGTTGCTACAAGGAAGTGCTTAAAAGATAACTGTGGCTTGGAGCAAAGGGGAAGAGGGAGACTCACTCTAATATAGAACAAGGAGAAGGAAAACAAAGCTGATATTATTGACATGGGTCCCATAAAACATTATTTGAGATGTGTCCTAAGGGAGCATCTCAAAATCCTCTATGAAGATTCTCTCATGGAATATTCGAGGGTTAAATAACCTTGATAAGTAGGATCTCCTTTCTAACATGGTGAGGGATCACAAATCACATGTGATTTTGATTCAAGAAATGAAAATGCTTGTTGAAAGGCTGGAGTGTCTTAAGAAAATATTCTTTAAGGAATGTAGCCTCCATGGTTTTGATGTGGATGGTGCTTTGAGGGGTGTGGCCACTTTCTGGAATATGAAAGTTGTGGTCAGAAAGGCCATCTTTGGGGTCCCCAACCATATTGCGACTTCTTTTTATCATAGCAGGAGTGTTTTTTCCTAGGTGACTTTGAATATCTATGCTCCTAATGTCAAAAGTGCATAGAAGCATATCTGGGGGAATTTGAGTTCCTTTAAAGTTGATTTCCACTTTGAGCATTGGCTGGTCATGAGATATTTTAATACTCTATTGAGTAGTGTTGATAAGATAGGTGGTTCTCAGGTTGATGATGAGAGACAATTCAATTTGATGTCCTTTGTTAATGACAATGCCTTTTTTGATATTGATTTGCACAGGGCATCTTTTACTTGGTCGAATCATAGGATGGGTGATGCACTGATCTAGGTTAAGTTGGATAGGGCTCTCCTTTCCCATGAGTGGATGGCTAATTTTTCTTGCTCCCTCTCAGCTCTCATAAGGTTGGGGTCAAACCATTTCCCATCTCCTTGTCAGCTAAGGTGAAAGGTCATAGGTGTTCTTTCCCCTTCGGGTTTGAAAAAATGTGGATGGGTATGTGCAGGATCATGATGGGCCAAAAAATGGCAATATGATGGGTATTTGTAGGGTATGTGGCTGACGACTTTATTTTTACCCAAAAATGATGAAATGAAAAGGGTTTTAAAGGAGATTCTCAACTTTCCACCAATATAAATTATGCTTTACTTTGAATTTAATAAATTATTATTCATTTTCTATTTGAATTACAACTAAAGTCCTAATTGATAGGCTGATTGAAAAAAATCTATAGCTTTCAAATACTATCACATTTTTGGAATCCAAAACATGAATCACATTCTATGCTTCATACTATAGGATTAAAAAAAAATTGAATTTCATGAAGTTTTGACCAAGTTAAGGTGGTTAGACATACAAGTTTTTATATTTTTTAAAAGTTGTAATAAAAAATTCATAATTAATTATTTACTTGGAAAAAATTACAAAAAAATATGCATCACATCCGGACATGAGTCCTCTACTTATGTATAAAATCTTATAAAAAAATATTATCATTTTATTGTGGTTAGGGTGGTCAGAAAAACACCTACTTCTTATTTTTCCTTAAAATTTATGTACTACTACATTGAAATTTCAAATTTTCACCAAATAGATTTAAAAAATAAATAAATAAACCTAGTAGTTTAGAAACTACATTGAATTTTCTATAGATTCTATTCTTACATATTTTTGAAATAATATAGATAACTTATTCAAAATTTTACGTCAAGTTTCCTAACTCTAATTTTTCTAATTTTTTTGCCACTTAAGGGCCTGTTTTTTCCAAGATGATCTTGCACATACCCGGACGTCTCACCCAGAGTTTAAAGTTAATCTTGCTTCATGGTGGGATATTCAGGTGGATGGTTCAACTATGTACAGAGTGGCTAAGAAGCTAGTCGCTATGAAGGCCAATGTGAGGAATTGGAATAAGGCTTCCTTTGGCCATATCTTCCAAGAGAAAGCCCGTATCAAGGCAAATCTTGATCTTGTGTAGAAGAATATTCAAGCTTTTGGATATAGTGCTTATTTAGTGAATGAGGAGAGTGTGCTATTGTCCCATCTCCATAATATAGTGGCCAGGGAGGAGGAGTTCTGGAAGCAGAGGTTGTGTGCGGTGTAGCTCAATTGTGGTGACAGGAATACTAAATTCTTTCATCTCACCACTCTAAAGCATCGAGCCTCTAATTATATTAAGTGTAATCATCAAGAAGATGAGGTGATTGAGAATGATGAGGATATCCATTAGGTGGCTATTTCCTTCTTTTCTAATCTCTTGACTGATGATTTTTCTCCATCCCTAGAAGCCCAAGTTTAGATTTTGGATGTAATTCCTAGAATTGTGACAAAAGATCTTAATCGCATGTTGTGTGGTATCCCTTCGGTGAAGGAAGTCAAGAATGTGGTTTTCTCCTTTGTTGGGAACAATGATCTTGGCCCTCATGGGTTCCCCATGTTCTTCTTCTAAGAATTTTGGACCATTGTTTCCAAGGATGGGGTGGACTCGACTAAATATTTTTTTGACAGCCGCAACATGCTCAAGGAATTGAATGCTACTTTCTTGGTGCTAATTCTGAAAATCCATGGTGCCTCAGCCTTCAATGAGTTTAGACCAATTAGCCTGTGTAATTCAATTTACAAGATTTTCTCTAAGGTTCTAACTGCTAGGCTATGGAGGGTTCTTCCTCTAATTATCTCTCCACATCAAAGTGGATTTGTTTTGGGTAGGAAAATTCTTGACCCTATTATTATTGTTCATGAAAACATTCATTCATTGATGGTTAACAAAAGGGCCAGTTTTTTGTTAAAATTTGACCTGGTTAAAGCTTATGACCGGGTTAATTAGTCTTTTTTGTTTAAAGTCCTCTCTACTTTTGGTTTCTCTGATAACTTTGTTAAGTTGATCTAGAGCCTTATTTCGATGGTGTATTTCTATATTTTGGTTAATGGCTCTCCTTTGGATTTCTTTAAGAGCTCTAGGGTTGTGAGACAGGGTGATCCAATTTCACCCTTCCTCTTCATTATTTTTGCAGAAACTTTGGGAAGGTCACTACAGCTGAAGCTTTCCTCAGGATCTCTAAAGGGTCTGAGACCTTCTTCTTCCTTGCCCCCTTGTTTGCATCAACAGTTTATTGATGATACCTTGATTATGGGTGAGGCATCTATTGCGGAAGCCAATACTATTAAACTGACTCTCTAGAAGTATGAGGCGGCTTCAAGGCAACTGGTGAGTCTCCCCAAGAGCACAATTTTCTTCCTCAACACTCAAGAAAGAAGGATGCTTAGAATTGCTAGAATTCCTCAGTTTTTAGTGGGCTCTCTTCCTTCTACCTATCTTGACTTGCCTCTTGGAGCTAATTTGGCTCTTGATTCCTTTTGGAATGGTCTGATTGGTAAGTGTAATGCTAAGCTGGCTAGGTGGTGTAGAAACGTAAAATATACTAATTGATTTCATGCATCTGATCTCGATTTACTAACACCAATTCATCCTAAATCATCTCCTTTGCTGACCATTTAATCAAATAATCTTTATTTGATTAAATTCATCACATTTCATCTTTTAATTAAATAAATCAATTTTATCTGATTAAATCACTATCTTCTATTAATTAAATAAATCATTTTTTTAATTAATCCTAATGTCCCTCTTTTAATTAAATAAGTCATTTTATTTAATTAATTTCTAAAGTCATCTCCTTTAAATTAAATAAACTAACCTTTATTTGATTTAAATATAACACCACCCCCTTTTAATTAAATAAATTCAACTTTATTTAATTAAGTCTTACATTCATTATTCCTCTCATTTTGATTTATTTAAATCCAAAAATCTAAATCAAAGTGTCAAATCAGCTAATCTTCATTTAAATTAATCAAATAATGATTAATCCTAACACTAATCCCTCAAATCCTCTAGATTTTGCAACTTAGACAATAAATCAATTTATTTGATTTATTAATTCATCTATTTCCATTCAAAAATGACATCTCTTTGGAATATTCCATCAATTTCAAATCTCCCTCCTAAAAGGACTTGTCCATCCAACAAAGCATTTAAATCTCTTACATGTCTCTTACATGTCTCTTACATGTCTCTTACATAAGTAAACTTGGCATTAACTCTTCGTTCATCCCCCCTAAACATGCCACTTCTTCAAATTGAAATTTTGAATTTGAATGCATTAACTTGCACATTGATCAAAATGTGCTCCACCTCTCTTCAATAGCATGTTGACAAGTGGCACAATGCCATTGGTCCATCTTTAACCCCACATTCTCCCTATTTCTCTATTCTTCTATCATTATTTTCTATAAATAGAGAACCTCTCTATTGCATTTGGCATCCACAATCCATGTAAGATCACCATGCTCATTTGGATCCACAACTTCATGCAAAGACATTATCTTGAGATTTTGAATTTTTTCATCCATTGTTCATCCATTTTCATCAAGTTTTATAGTTTCATAGCTAGGTTATTGAAACTTTCATCAAGGATCTTCATCAATCATCACCAAGCTTGCTAGGAATTGGGAAAGGGCTATTTTCCACATCAACATAGCACCAATTCCCCCATGGGATTGAGAGTTTGGACATTAAAATAGGATTTAATAAATTTTTTACTTGTGTTCTTCATTTATTTCTTGTTTTCATGTTTCAAATGAATTTCATGGAGAATTTTGTTTCTAACTTGCATATTGGACTAATAATGTGTTTGTTGTTTGTGTTTGTGCAGGTCTAGGATCACCATTCATAGGTGGAAAGGTGCATTGTTTAGTTAAGCTAGAAAATTGGTGCTAATTAAATCCACATTGTAGAATCTACCAGTTTATGCTCTTAGCCTTTTTCAGATGCCTCACAAATTTTGGGAAAAGTTTGAGAGTATTAAGAAAAGGTTTCTTTGGTTTAGGGTGGAGGATAAGAAGAGATTGAGTTTGGTCTCATGGGAGGAGTTTTTTGTTCGAAACGACAAGGTGGTTTGGGTCTACGCAGGACTAAACCTTTCAATTCAGCCCTTGTGGATAAACAGTTGTGGAGCTTCCTCCGTGGTGAGAAGGATTGATTGGAGTTATTGGCTTCCAAATATCTTGCTCAGGTGCATAAATTTCAGGAGTTCCTTAGAGATGATTTTTATCCTCCCTTTGGTTCTTTCTTTTAGAATTCCATGATCAAAACCAGAGGTGTTGTCTCTGCTGACATCAAATGGTCGGTTGGGAATGACATGGATATACTTTTTTGGGATGATTGGTGGTTCAAGCATAGTTCACTGCGTGATAATGATTGGGCACCCCCTTGAGGGATTTATGTATTAGGGAATTTGGGAGTTGTGTTGTTGATTATATTGTGAATGGAGAGTGGATAAGGATCCATGAGGAATTCCCTGAGTTGGAGGAATTATATAGAGAAGTGTCTAAAATTCATGTCCTTGTTTCCTTCTAGAGGGACAAGGTGATTTGGAGAAAGCTTCCACATGGGAAGTGTTCGGTGGAATCTGCTTTTAAGTCCCTCAATGATATTGTGGGGCCTAGGCCTCCATGTGGCTTGGTTTGGTCTTCAAAGGTGATTCCCAAAATCAACATGTTTCTATGGTTATTGGTGCAGGACAAAATCTTGACCATTAACAATATGTGGAAAAGAGGTTTCTCAATGCCCAATAGATGTTATCTGCGTAAGATGGATGCAAAGGATAGTTCTCACTTGTTTATTGAATATAGTTATGCTTGGGAAGTCTTGGATTTTTTTCTCAACCTTTGGAGAGTGGAGCGGATCTTCCCTTCTTCGATTTGGGAGCTCTAGCTCCAATGGCATGTGCTCTCTTCTAATCCTTCCTTGAGTTTGATTTGGTCTCTAATGCTCCCTCATATTATCTAGGGCTTATGGAAGGAAAGGAACAACATAATATTTAGGGATGCTTCTCTTTCCCCTCTCTCTCTTTTCTTCAAGATTATGTCATCTATCAGGGAGAATTTTTTGCAGGCTGTTGAGAAAATTGATATTCCGGGATGTGTGAGGGTCTCTAATTATGATGTTGCAGTGGCTATCCATTGGAAACTTTCTTTTGATATTGCTATGCCTTTGAAGAAAGTTAATTTGGATAGGGAAGGGATTGTTTGGTTTTCTCCTCCTCATGGTTGGCATAAAATAAACTTTGATGGTTCGGCTAAAGGAAATTCGGGTCATGCTAGCTATTGAAGGGTGTTAAGAGACCAAAATGGTAGGTTAGTCTTAGTGGTGGCACTCCCTTTGGGAATCCAGACAAACCACTTTGCTGAAGCTACTGCGTCCTACCATAGCATAAAGTTGGCTAGAGACAAGGGGATTCCTTAATATTGTTAATTGTCTTAGGAAGGGTTCTCCCTCATCATGTGGAATATTGAAAAATTCATCCTATACGCTCTTGCTTTGATTCAGGATTTTGATGAAATGTACATTTCTCATGCTTTTAGAGAGGCAGATAGGGTGGTTGATTGGGTGGAGAATCTTGGGGTGACGTTGACAAGGCATTGGGAGGTGAATGACATCCTGCCCTTTGAGTTAAGTAATCTAATCTATAATGACAAATCTTAGTATGTTGGAGTTGGCCGTCTCCTTGAAACTATATGAGTGCATGGATATCATGGATGTGTCTGGATGATTAGAAAATTTGTGTAGGTGATATTTATTGGAAGTTGTGGGCATTCAAATCCGAGTTGCATGAGCCTCCTTTCCATTATTGTTCTTGGTACTGCTCCTAGTAGACACACATGCTTTCTGGGTGTGGGTGTTCATTTCCCTTTTTCCTTATTGTTTATTCTCATTTGTGTGTGGTTTCTCTATGCATTTGCAAATATTTTGAAGATGGGTGGAGATAGGTGATGATTTCAAGGCTAATGTCGATGTTTGGGATATCCTGCAGAAGGGAGGTGTGAACCCTTTTATGGAAAGGCTGCATGGATTTAAGTCGAATATCTCCAAAGACTTTGTTGATGTCTGGCATGGCCATAGTCTAAGCATGTTTGGTAGGGATAGCACAATTAATGAAAAATTCATTACGGAAGCTATTGGGATGTCGACGGAAGGAAGGAAGTTCTATAGAGATAAGAACCTCTCGTAGTTAGCTAGGAAATTTTTTCTCCATGATAGAAAGCGTGCTAAAATGGTTAGACTGGATTGTGGTAGGTATGATAAGTCTAAGATTAAACCTATTTGGCAAGATGTGGCTATGGTGTTAATGCAGAACTTCACCCTAGATGGAAAATACATGGTGCTGTCTAGTCACCACTTCGTTATGCTGAATCATTTTTGGAATAGTAATCTCATTTCCTTCTTGTTTTATCTATTGCTTTCTCTGGAGGAGGGAATCTCAAATTTTAGGAAGAACCCTAGAAACCATTTTTTGCATGAGGGTTTGATGTTTCTTATAGTTGATTTTATTAAAGAAAACTATATTGTTGAAGCCCCCATTCCCCTGTTTTGAAAAAGAAGAGGAAGGTGAGTGAGAAATTTCAGGTTGAGGAGGTCTTGGAGAGTGAGGGGATGGAAATTGAAGTGGAATCAGAGGCATGGTCTGATGGCTACAATACTGACCTTGACTATATGCCCTCGTCTGGTTTGGAAGAAACCCTCTACTTCTAAGGCTAAACCTTCCCTCCCATGAGTTAAGCAAAAAATTATGGAGGTTTGTGAGGAGTACAGTGGAAAGAAGGATGAGAGTCAAGGTTTGTGGTCTAAGGATATGGTGGCTAAGCTTACGAAGGATTTGAGGATATTCAAGGTGGTGAGATGATGAATTTGGGGAATGTGAACCCAGTTTATGATGGTGAAGGTAGGACCCGTTTTGCTGGTAAGGTGAATAGTGTTGTTGAGGTGGATGAGTTTGTGCATGAGTTGGCTTCCAAGGACAAGGGAAAGTCCAAGATTAATGCTGATGTTTCTTAGGATGAGGATCCTCCCATTGGTTCACATCAGGGTAGAGGTTTATTTTTGGGGGACCATGAAATTTTCATAGGCATTGGGTATGGTTAAAGGAGTGGAAATTTCATTTAATTTACTAATGTGGCTTGTTCAAGAGGTGCAAGACCTCCACAATAAGCATGGAACTATCACCCGGTGCAATATCTCCATGCTTTGTAGCCTCAAGGAGAAGGACTCCATTTTTGGTTTAGCCAAGTTGATGAACTCCAGTGTCAACTTTGTGGTGGACAAGTTGGCTAACTTGAAGAAAGACTATGGCCCAAGGCTGGTGTTGTTGGAAAATAATTATAGGCAGCTGTGTAAGGACATGGACACAATTGTTAATCTTAGCAAGGAGAAATTGGAGGCCTTGGTGGAAGGTCTAGTTTTCCTCAACGAGAAGGAAAAAGAATGGATGGGCATAGCTATTTTTAGTGAATATGTGAATAAGGAGAGGGGGGAGAATGCTGGAAAGGAGATGCAAACCATGGACTTGGGTGCTAGGCTGAGTGTATGCACTCAAAGTAAAACTAAGAAATGCAATATGGTCCCTAGGTAGGATGTGGAACACATCATGGAGATGCATGATAGGTTGGCATCCAAGGAGGTCTAGAAGTGGCAAGGATGCTCAAAGAACTTATCTAATGGCCATTTGTTTCGCTCTTTTGTTTTGGTTTTATGTTACTAGTTTGTGTTGATGGTTCACAGATGTCTTTGTAATCAGCTAGTTTTTGGTCTTTTTGGGTGGGCAACCCATTGCTTTATCTTTGTTGCCACTATTCCTTTTTGTGTAGGGTTTCAGGAACCTTTCAAAACCTGTTTATCGTTAATCAAAACTTGACATATATCTAGAATCTCCCACTACACATGTAATGTCAAATCAAAAAAATAAATTGAGGAAAACCAAATCTACTTATATTACTTCAAATAGAGGATGTGGCTAACTCCTCTATTACATAGTGAAGAAAAAATACAATGGTATGCATAAAAAATCTCTCACTACCATTCTCTAGAATAAATCTTTCAAGAAAAAGAGAACCTACATATAAAACCATATCCTTGTACCACAATAACATATACCAAGATATGTAACATAAAATCTCCTCCCCCATTCCCAACTTCAAAGGATATCAACATCTAACATTTAGAATTGTGATAAAAAAACATGGAAGAAATAGATGTAAACCACACAAACCAATAATTCCCATAATAAAGACAATATTCCCAAATCCATGAACCATTTCCTATACCTCTCCAAATAAGTTCCTATAACTAGATCCATAAATCAAGACCAAGAAGCAAGGATGACAATGGAAATCCAAAAAAATCATCTATATTCTTCTTAAAATTCCTCAAAACCTCTACATTCAAGAATAATGCACAAGAGAAGACAATATACATATAAATAACACATCTAATAATAAGGTGGGAAATACCTCTTAGATCATTCACCTATTGATTAGACCAATAGTGGGATAAATATTGTTGTATGCATGCACCACCAAGCAATAACATATTACAATAAAGGGAAATCTTCTCTTAATTTCCATAATGGAATCATGTCCATAACTAGGTGTAGGATCCTCGATATTTCTATTGAAACCTCACAAAGAATAACCATATCAACACATAATCTTCATAAAAAAAGATATATCTTAGCCTCAACCAAGTATCCCTAGTATCCATGGTCATATATCAATCAATCCATGCCAACTTCAAATGCAACCCTATAAAATCAAGAAGTTCGAAGAAAGTGAATAATGCTTAAAACCAAAGAGAACCAACAAGACCACTATAAAAGTTCCAATTATAGAATAAGGAAAATGTCATGATATCATGATCTATCATCTCCTCTTAGGATATCACATGCACTAATGCACATATCCTCGTAGCAAGAGAAAATGTATCATGCCAATACTTAAATATAGGATCAAGAGTAAACTAAGGCACAATACCAGCCACCTCTAAACCAAGGATCATCTATCAAAATTGACAAAAACATAAACCCAACAACTTACTAAATACACCAGGAATCCTCCATGGTAAACAAAGATGTCAAAATCTCTTCAATATAACCAAATATGTCAATAAATTCTCACTAAAACCTAATCTAAGAGAACCTTATGACACCAACAATCATTTCAAAAGATCATCCATCTTTTAATCATTGGTTATCCATGGATCACTACACATTGCAACAATGTCAACAAATTACAACCAAAATCTTGAAACAAAGGAGATAGAACACATTTTGTAACTACATAAAGATCCCACTAAAAGTGATAGCAATTTATACATGGAATCATGACCAATATCATTGCCAAAACTCTACTAAAGATGAATAGAGCTTCTTATGCACCATAAAATATTGCTATAAATTAAAATGAACTATATCAAGTACTTCAAAAATTCCTTTTCTCACTATAATAAACATACAAATGTAATAAAGGTGACCAAGAATAAATCCTACCAAATAAAATCCACATCATATTTTTACAAGATCTTCACATATGTAACATCTCAAAGGAGAAATACATAATCAATGCTCCAATATCAAATACTAAATTTAAATAGATTCAACCCCACATTAGTAACACATAGAATAGAGATAACCATGTATATTAGGTAGATTTCTAAGATTTAAACACCAAGATAAATGGTAAACCTTATTTTTTAAACAAACCCATAAAAGAGTAACCATAGATCAATAAGAACCCTCCATGCAGCCTCACAAATCTATAAGTATTTTTTTATCATAATTTTTTTAGAATATGAACATATTCTTTCCATAGATTTTAATAGTTAACATGTAAAACCTGTAAAAAAATCTCTATAAATCTAAATCCACTTATGCATCCAAGCATTCACATCATTAAATATGCCATTTGAAATAATGGGTTACCCTAGATCTACAAACCCATAACTTTCAAAACCAAGAAAATTGCAAAACATAGAGAGAAACTAGATTGTTCAAAAGCTTACAAAATATAAATCATACCAAAATTCACAACCCATAGGAAACCAATGGATAATCATTCAATTATTTCATGTACAACCAAGGGATAAAACCATGAACCCAACATAAGGACTCCATACTATAGTACAAATAGTAGGTCTTTAACATCTGACTAGGGGGCTAAAAGAACACACCTAACATGCACACCCTTTCTCTTCGAATGGCCACAAGGAAAAAGAACATAACCATATAATATGAGAGTTACAAATTTCCAAACTAGAGCTCCAAATCACCACTATGCAAGAGGCAAACACATGGTCAAATCCATGAGAAACACCCATGAGATTCCAATTCCCACCATAGATTGCATTGACAATATCCATCTAAAATTTATATTTCATGGCTTCCATTCTCACAAATATGCAAAAAAATGTTAACACACAAAACATCCAATGCACTTCACAAGTCTCCAAAAATTTATAAAATTCCTTCTAATATAAGTTCCCACAAACTTATTAGAAATCAAAATAGAGGAATACTCAGAACCAAATTACCACGAGTCCTTCACATGTGCAATCACATGCAAGTACATGCAACACACATGCAATCCATGGAATAAACTTAAGCTTTGATAGGTCAAATATTGATTAATTTTCAATCTGTAATCCAGTAGTAAAATTGATGAGATTCAAGGCTTATAATATTGGAGTATGGAAACATGTGATTTGTATGCAAATCTGAAATTAGGTTGCCTTAATATAGAAAATCCAAAGAGATATTCATCTTTTTTATCATGCTTAAATCAACCACTTAACATTATTTATTAAAAATAGCTTAGATGAACATAAAACATCAAAGAGGTGAAGATTATTTCACTAAAAGATAATAACAACAAGAGTGGCACAAAAATTGCAGCACAAGATCATCTCACAAGATAAGATTTACATGCAAAAACCATTGCAAGAAAAACTCCACCAAGAAGAGAGGTGAAACCTGTATTATCTTCAAATGTATGAGATTACAATACATTCAATTCCATCACTCCTTTTGTGTCTTCGATCCAACAACATTTTGTTATCTACAAATGTTGATACAATATTACTATCCAAAGGTACCAATTTATAGGAAACATGAGGTGAGAATACCATTGCAGTATCTCAAAACAAGAAGCAAATACCACCTCCAAAACCATATGCCCCATTTAGTGGTCCACCTTTTAAGCATAGTAAAACATAATAAACAATCATACAACCTTCACATGGGTGCCCAACCCATAGCCAATCAAAATTGGTCAACTTTGAGTGCTCGATTACTCCTGATGGCTCTAATGGCTGACATGCACTAACTGTTAAGTGGAAAAGAGATCCAAGATCCAACAAGTGAATTAACTTATATCTACTCTCCCCTTTTAGACTTAACATTAAAACACAAACCAACTAGGGTTTGATGACTGGATAACTACCTCAAAGGAGATCCAATCTAGTAGGGTTTGGTTTCTTTGTTACAAAGAGGGAAGATTTGATGTGTGATTTAATTAACCTATTTGACATAAACCTATATATGAAAATACAAATTATTGCATAGATGAAAATGGAAAGTTATAGAAATGGATACATATTTGGAATGAGTAGATAGAGGGGCACTTGTGTATGAAATTTGAGCCTAAATAGGAGGGACTAGGGAAATGGTGCCCTAGTTTGAGAATTGAGGGTTATAGACAGTTGATTAGGATCTAGAAGCTACAGGGTCTGAGTAGAGGCTATAAAAGTAGAACCTTGCATTTAAACAATTGAGGTCAAACTCCTTGGATAGGGGCATGGGAACCCTAGTCCAAATTACAAAGGTTTTAGGTTTAAGATTTTGCACAAGTAAAGCAATTTATATAGGTTCCTTTCTATGAATACTTAGGTCTAAAGTCTGGTAGAGTTCGAGATATCAATGTGCCCTAATTCGATGATAAGAGGCACATGAAGGCATGAATGAAGTATTTTAAGCATTGAAAGGAGCTAATAGATGTAATCATATTCACACATGAGTGCTCCTAGGAGGCAAGAGATAGGATAAAGTGTTGATAAGATGGATATGCCAATGAAATGGTAGAAGGTGGTGTTTTAGGTTTATGTTTATGTAAAGAACAAAGTGTTTAAATTATTTATTTTTCTGAATTAAATATACAACATTTTCCAATGATCATGAAATAATTTAGATCTAAGGCCCTAGACAAGGAAAAGTTGGATATGAATCTATGTAATTAAATATTTTTTTTATAAATTTGATCTAAATTGAATTCACCAAAGTGTTTAGTGTTTAATGAATAAAGAGTGTAAATTATTTATTTTGAAAATGAAACAATGCATATCAATAACAAGATATTCAAATAACTTAATGCTTGATCATATTATAAAATTTATGTTATGAAAATTAAAAAAATGTAAGTTTAAGAAATGTCAAGTTAACCAAAATGTTAAGTGGAAAAGAGATCCAAGATCCAACAAGTGAATTAGCTTAGATCTAATTTTCCCTTTTGGACTTAACATTAGAACACAAACCAACTAGGGTTTGATGATTGGATAACCTCAAAGGAGAGCCAATCTACTAGGTTTTGGTTCCTTTGATGCAAAGAGGATATATTTGATGTGTGATTTAATTAACCTATTTGACATAAACCCTAGATCTGAAAAATACAAATTATCACACAAACAAAAATAGAATGTTACAAAAATGGATATAGATTTAGAATGAGCAAACAAAGGGGCATCTGTGTATAAAATTTGAGCCTGAATAGGAGGGACAAGTGTGAGGGATCCTTAGTCTAGGAACGTTCGAGGGTTTTTTTAACACTTGAATCAAGATTTGGAAGCTATAGGTATGCTCTATGCTTTTCTACAACCTATTTTTGATGAAAATTTTGGATCTAACTTGCAAACATGAAAAGAGGGGAAATATGTTGTATAGGATTTTTTTCTCAATCAAGCCCCAGTTTTGGTGTTTCCACCTCCACAAACAATAAACAATGATGGCATAAATTGTGTGCCCTATGTTGGGTAGAGGAAAAGTAAACAATAAATGACTGTAATAAATAAATGACAATTGGTAATGTTGCCTTAGGGATGAAACTCCTATTGAAGAGATTTCACACCATAAGTTTCCACAAAGAGTTGATTGATAATGCATTGATTTCCTTGAATACTTGCAAGATGTTAACTATCCATATAAGGCAATAGATTGTTGTAGATAGCATATAGAGAAGAAGCCACATATATCTTCACAATTTTCACATAATAATTGTGCATAGTTCACAATAGAGTATAGATGTTCAAATGAGAGGGAAAACTTGTATATATGCATCCCAACGATCTTTTTGTCTACATATAGATCAACCTAGGATCATTTTTAGATCACCAAGGGCCAACACTAAAATGAAAAATATTAAAATAGGACACTATTAGGACTAGGGTGTCCTCACCCTAGTCCAACCTTTTTGATCCAAAATTCTCAAGATGTTAGGAATTTTAATGTATTTTCCCAATATTGCCCCAAAATGAATAAATTATTAATATAATTAATTTTGTGTGCAATACAAGGTGTCAACATAGTGTGAAATTGTCAAGGGTGACAATTTATGACACTACACTAACATGTATTGCTTGATGCCCCACTATGGAAAACATATTAAAAATAATATGCACCAACGTGCAAGCCCATGTGGCTCCACCACCAAAATGAGCACCTAGAAATAATGTTCTACCATTATATCTTATCCTCATCATCACTGAATGTTCCCATCTCGTATGAGTGTAATTACATGTGACTAATAAATAATTATAAAATATTTATCCAACATATCCTTAGGTGTCCAAGTACACCTTCCAAGGAATGTAGAGATACATGAAAATGACTTAGGATTGGCAGGTAAATGTCACCTTATCCTAACAAATAGATGGACCATATTATAGGAAGGGTTGGTTGTGAGGTGATATGGAGTGATAGTATGAAGAAAAGGTTGTGAATGGGGTATGGAATGGTACACAAGGGTGGATACCATAGTTCTCATGACTATGTGAGTAGGAAATGATGTGAATCAGATATTAGATGGAACAATTATAGTTATGAGGTAAACCATAATGAGTAACAAAGTAAATAAGACATATGAAAGGAGAGATGATAGAGGCAAGAACAACACTAGGGGTAATAACAATGACCTTGTATATGGTAGGGGTATTCTTAGGATTAGAAGAAGAGAGGTGATGTGAGGATACACAATTATAAGATGTTAATAAAGATCCAAGATAGTGTTAAATATTTATGCCAAAAGAATACCCTTATGTACAATTTCTTTTAGAAAATATTTTCTAATTGACAAGGAGATTTCACTTGAGTGGATACATTAATAATGACTTTCTTGGTAAGTGAGATATTGCTTAGCCAATTCTATCTTATGATTGTAATCTTGTGGATTAGCCAAGTAGTTCTCAACATGAACAATAAATTATTTCATTGTTGTTTGAGTTGGAAGCCATGGTAGGGTCCAACAATGTACTGTTAAAAAAAAGGACTGCAAGTAGCTCATTGCATAAATAACACAACATAGAACTTAAGACTAGAAATATAATACTATTTAAATCACTTTCAAGTTTGAAGAATAAAAAAAAATCAATGATGTATCATATCTAGAAATGAAACCATGATGAGGTTTCCAAGAGCAAGTAGCTTGGGAAAAAGTAATCTCATACAATAAAGTATAAACCATGAAATAAAAGATATAGCAATGAAATAGCACTATATATAGACAAAAACCCTACTGTAATTTGAAAAATGATATCTAGATATAAAAATCATAGATAGAAAAACCTAAAATTAATGAAGGAATATCTTTAAGGTCAAAACTTGGAAGGTGTGAGCGAATTTAGTTCACCAAAATGTAAAGAAAAATACTTTTCTTAAGCTTAATCTAGGCTAATTAAATGAATGAACACAAATAAGAATAAATTAATCTAGATTAAATAATTATAGCTAATTATGATAAATGTGTAATAAATATTATTTTGGAAAATTAAATGAGAATGAAATGTGTACTTATTTTTTTAACTGACATCATAGAATACATAAATGTTAATCAATTGTAGAATTAGTTCATGATAGTATAAAAAAATGATGCTTTTGAAGTGTTGATTGCGTTAAATCATGTGTAAACCTAGAAATATTTATAGGTCTATCTTGTGGCTCATGAATGATCTTGCATAACACATATTTGATCTATAGGGCACAATTCTAGTTTGGTTGAAATCAAATTATTATGATCTAGCTCATTGTGATTTGTGCTCTCTGCTAATGTGTAAGTATTGATGAAATTGAAAAATACCGTAGAGAAATTGTTGGATTGTGAGGTTTAAATTCTCCTTAGTCACCCCCCTTTGAAAGATCATGATAAGATCCACATATATAATAGTTGCATTAAGGTAATGTAGAAAAGATATCTTCACAACACGAGATTTTTGTGGCCAAGATGTCCTAATATCCAATATAAATAGAATAAACCTTTGAGATAGGATAACACCATGCGATACTCCTTATGAAAGAAGTCAGTCGACAATACATCTCCAAGAGATCCCAACTACATACCATACTCTTCATATATCCTTTCAATGATATTTACCTTGTTTATATAGACCTCCTCCTAATAACATAATGGAGGGGTAAACCACCAAATCCATGTAGGCCTATTCATTACCTAATATATTATTAAAACACAAGTTGTCCATAAGATCCAATGAAACTAACATAAGGGATGTGTACCACATGTTGACATCTCCATCAATTTGGCTCTAGGAAAATTCACCACCAACAATTCACCGATGGAAAATTCACCATCAACAATTGACCGCGCAAAAATTCACCGCCACGGAAAATTAACTGCCAAATATTCATGCAATTAATTTTTTGCGTGGTGAATTTTCATGGCGGTGAATTTTCCTGCGGTGAATTTTCCGTCAGTGAATTGCTCGTAGTGAATTTGTAGTATGCCCCATCAATTTATATGCATTATAAACCATATTCCTAAGTATATAAAAAATAAACTTAAGGCCTTGGACAAATTTTGTTTGACAACAAGCATTATGCAATTATCTAAATGTGAATTTTGATGCAAGTATTGATTATTTTAAATGATTTGAATTCAGATGCTCCCAAGAATGCTTCTTGTAATTGCTTAGAATGTTTGAATGATCTAGACGTGAATTAATGTTCAAATGGATCTCTTTTAAATACCAAGACATAAAGAATTGGCGTACAAACATCTACCAAGTTGGGTCTGAAAGACTAGTGGAAAAGAGTAAGAATCAACAACTAAATTTTTTAAATTTGATTCAAATCTACATTGTTCAAGAACATATCTATGTGTTATGGGATTGTTCTAAGACAAAAAATACAAAATTTCAAGAAAGAGATCCCATACACGAAGAAATAAATTGATGATAAGATGAATGTGTAAAAATATACATAGAATAGAAATAATCATATATTCATATAATAGAAAACAAGTCTAACATAACACAAATGTGCTACATGTCCCACATGTCCCAATATAATTGCATTAAGACTTTATATATAATATGCCCAAAACTAGATGAGTTGGTATGCGTATGCAAAATTTGACCATTACAACTATAAATTCATTTCGACGAAGGGAAACGTTCATTTACATGATGAAAGAGAATATGCTTGCAGAGTTTTTATCAAATAACAAGTGGGCTAACATCAATAATGCATGGGCAGGTGCTTTTTTGGTTTACAGTTCTCTTCACTATATTGTTTACAGGCACAATTTCCCAGTGCTTTGCAGTAGGTATGGGACAGGCCCATAGTTTTTTATTCATTTTTTAAAAAGAGACACTTCTTGTTTTACAGGGAAGAAATTTATTGGTTAATGTTAGCTATGATAGATAAAATTGTGAACTGATTATCCTTGAATGAATTATGGATTTTTATGCAGATTATTATGATAGAGGCCTCAGTCCATGCGGCGTGAAGTATATTGTAAGAAAGAGATCAGAGCTGCTGGTAGACATTGCAAGTAAGTTTAACACATACCCATTTCACTTTTATTATTGGAAGATGTATATCATAAAGGATTTAGGAGCAGTGTATCTTAAATTTGATCTTTATGTTCACACAGTAGATACTGTAATACTGTGAATTGGGCTTCCACAAAATATTGTGGATACTACTGTATCCTGTGATGAGTCCTCATATATCTGCACTCTCTGATGAGTCCTTATATATTGACTTATCACAGGATGAGGATGGTCACTTGTGTTCTGCAGTACATCACAGGTTGACCATCAGTATCCTATGATGGGTTAAAGTCCAATAGGTATTGTTACAGTTACTAGATTAATACATAAGGATCATTATATGAAGTGGGTTCGATTTTTTTTCTTCAGGAAAATGTGGGTATGATGTAAGAACACTACAGAAATACAACGTCGACGCTCACCATAGTTTGGAAAAGGGATTTGCTGTTAGTTTTCCCTGCCCATTTGGTTTGAAAGCAACATATCGTCAAAGTTCAGTAGCAGATTATGTAAATCAGTTTAAGCCATTCTCTTCTTCACGTAGACTGGAGGAGAAGATCACAATATCTGGGCCAGGTCAACATCCAACAGTGTCAAGACTGGCAACATCAGTAAGTACTAAAATCCGAGATCCTGGTTTTATTGGCTGTGGAATATGTGGGGAAAAATATGAACCTGGAATTGGAGATACTATCAAATCTGTTGCAGAGTACTGCAATACAACAGAGGATGACCTCAAAGAGAGTAATACAAATCTGACCGATGAGAACATAGCAAGTTTTCAAGCCATTAATATTTCCTGCAATGGTACAGATTACATAAACAATTGCAGCAGATGTGGATCATCGTATCATATGGAGCCTGATGAGACTTTATTCATTTTAGCAAAAAAATGTAGTATTTCACATCAAGTTCTGGAACAAGCAAACCTTGGAATTGACATGGATAATGTATCTCCAGGTCAATACATTAATATACCTTGTATGAATCCAGACCTTATAATCCCACTTGACCAATGTGGACCCTGTGGGGTTGAATACCATGCAATGGAAGAGGAGGGTATAGAGAATGTTTCAAATAGATGTTCAGTTAACATGAATAATTTGATGGAACTCAATCCTTCACTGCAAGAATCAAACATTACGACTGTTCCTATTGGGACTAGGCTTAGGCTGCCTTGTGGACAGGGCAACTGTGGACCTTGTGGGTCTTTCTTTACCACCCTGCACGAGCAGATTGGGGGTGTGGCTGCTAAATGCCATGTAGGTACCATTGCCCTGCAGCTCAACAATAAAGATGTGAACTTTGTTCTATTACGCAATAAAACAAACCTGAAAATCCCTTGCAATAAAAATCATACGGATAATCCTATATGCAGCAAATGTAGTCCAATTCTTTCAATAAAGGATGACACTAATGCCTATGGTATTGCAAATATTTGCAATGTTTCTACTGACCTGATTATGTATGCCAACAACATCAGATCTGAGAAAGAACTCATACCTAGAGGAAAGACTCTGTATGTGCCATGTGCCTCAGTACCTGCAAACACACAGAGAACTTGTACAATCTGTGGAGCATCCATCAAGTTGAGAGCATTTGTTAGCATTGATAATCTTGCAGTTCTGTGTAATACAACTAGAAATGCCATCACAGAAGTCAATCCACAGGGATTTGTGCTTGATTATCCTGGGGTAGGAGACACCCTAATGTTGCCCTGTAATAATTCTTATTCAGGATGTGGGCCTTGTGGGATATCCTATATTGTTAGAGATGAAAATGAGTCATTACAATCTGTTGCTGTGAAGTGCGCAACAATGGCAGAAGATATTCAATCAGCCAATCCAGAGACTAACTTCACACAAGATGTAGCAGTGGGCACTATACTTGACATCCCCTGTTCGGTACTAGGTATGTTAAATCTACTCATTACATATTCACAGGGTTACCATTAGGACATGCCAATATGGTTTATTTAAAGCAGTGTTTGTACTGATATAATTAGTTTAAAGGGGTCCTAACAATGATACAAGTTAGTGGTAAAGAATAGGAGTTGGTGATTTGAATTCTTAAAAGACAGATACCATTTAAAACATTATTCATTCTTTGCAATTATTAATCCCTGCTAACCAAATCAAGAATATCTTATAAATTCATTACTTTTGCAGGTATGGTTTCGGGATCAGGCGCTTGTGTTAGATGTTCAGAATTTGTGCAAAGGCCAGCAAATCTTTTGTTAAGAATCTTGTTCTATAAGCCCTTAATGGCTTTCGTACTCAGCCTTTTTATTTTGGTTTTGTGAACTGTATCTTAAACAATCTGTCATCAAGCATTGGATTCTGGATATATGAGATTATGGATGAGTATCTTATGTATGAAGAAGCATAGCTCTATTAGATATTGTTTAGACAACTGTTAAAAGATGTGAAGAACATGAAATTCAAAATCCTGAATTCATTGCAACACATTCTATTTTCTTGTTTCTTGTTATTATCTGTCATCTTGACATTCTATTTTATTTCCAAGGCAAATACATTTTTCTTAATCTCTTTTGTTTTTGAAAGTTTTTGGCAAGATCCCATGCCCGACATGCTTTAACATTGGATTAATATATAATCTTTTCAAACAAATTGAAAAATATTATAAGCTAGAAGAAGAAACAAGAAAAAAATGACAAAATGCTTTTGTTACGTTGAATATTTTGACTCAGACTTTATATAATATTAAAACGATTGTTGATTGCATTCCGGTTTTATGGTTGTCGCTGCATAAGTGTCATTTTGTGTGTGTTCGCCATTGTTGTTGGTTGTTGGTTCATTCAAAGAAAAACCAATGAACTCGATAAAATATGATACTAGGCCAGCAGCATATATATTATTAAAGTTTTCCTTTGAGAAAACTTTGTTTTATGCTTTTATTTCGATTTGCTTGGACTTCAGAGGTGTCACTATTTCTATCTTTTTTTAAAATATGGTCAACACTATTTTATGAATGTTAATATAGACATCTATTCTTTAAAAATAATAATGTAAAAGAGTCATGTATGTTTCAATATTAAGTATTGTATATATGAATGAATGCTTTTGTTTTTTAAAGACAGGAGGAATCATTTTAAGTATGGATTAATTGGGAGTGTTTCTTGATGTATTTGTGTGGTAATTTTTAATATAGTGTTTTAGATTAGATTTTGTGATTTATTACTAAAATAAGGAGAAAGGACGAGTAGATCACATATTGTGATTTATAACATTACATTACAACTATCACACAATTACATTGAGAAATAATCTCAATCACTATTTATGGTCAATAGAAATATATCTCTTAAAAATCAACTATAAAAATTAGATTTTAAATCATTAGTATAGATATTAATTCACAAGTTCATTAAAGTTGATAGTTTAAGGTTGGCACAATGAAATACCTACATGGATTACTCGTTCTTTTTAGTGCTACCCAAGTAACTAACCTTTCATTTAAGTCAACTAATATTTTAGCCTCTAAAAAAGAGTCAATTTTTATATAAGTGTAACCTTAAATGCGTATAAATAGTTTTTCCTATAAATTTCAAGAATTAATATAATATTTATTTAAGCTTGAAGAGAAGTAACCTCTTCGACGTAGGTTAACTAATAAATAAAAGTATCAATTCTAGATTTATTCTCAAAGCATCTTTGGATTGGGTCTAAAACATATAATTGAAATGAAATATATACTTTGATATTGAGGAGAAGGAGAGTGAAGTGACTAGAACATAATACTAACACCTAGTCAATGAGATTAGATTTAGAAAAAGAAATTGAGATTGTGAAATGAAAAATATAGAATAGTGTTTGAAAATTGGGTCAAATTTGCATCTAAGGCCTTGATCCTTGCATCTATGGTCTTGAAAAAAAGTGTAGTCTTGAATCTTTAGAACTTTGATACTTGCAATACATATTTTCTTGTGAATACACTTGAAAATAGAAAACTTGATGGTGTTGAAAAGCATTGTTAGAACTTGCCATGCTAGGAAGGAGAAGTTAACTAGGTTCTTAACTTACGCCACAATCAAGCCCTAATAATCAATTAACAAGTCATGAAAAATTGAAGACATGTCAAGTAATGAATGTAACAAACGTATAGGTAGATAACACTAGTGTGGTAATATGATAGTGAGTGATTGAAACTACATGCAATAATAAAAGTGTAATGAATGTCAAAGTGCCCTAGTGAAAGAATAAAATTTTAACATTCGCTGACGCAAGAGATCATGTTTAACTAATATGACTAATGGAAATGGCTAAATATTGACAAAGGTGTGACTATTGAGTGATCCTTTTTGATAAAAAGTTTAGAGCGGTTGTCCTAGTTAAAAATGATTGGAATGATCTAGAGGTGATGCCACTTTATGCATTCCCTAGGTAGCCAATGTAAACTTTTTGGTACTAGAGTTGGCAAGTAATACCTAGTGAGAACTAAATTGGCATGGGCCCACAATTAGCATTGAAATTGAATGAAGAGAATGAAGGCTACACCTATAACCTTGAACTAGTGTATCCTTGAACACCTATGGCCTACCACATTTGGCTAGAGAAATTATTATTAATCTAAGATATGTGAATGTTCTTAGCAGAGGTGCAATGATGTATTTCTCAATGTGAGACTAAGTCTAGGATAAACTAATGCACCCAAATGGAAAAAATAATTTACTAGGTCTATGCTTTTAGAACACCCATGCAAAAATGAGTAAAATGAGAGGGAAAAGTATACGTGATGCACTTTTCTCCTCTACACAATTCAAGCAAAATAATTTATCATCCTAAGTAGTGATGTCTAGAGGGTTTAAAATGATAATAGCATGACTAAAGGAAAATGATATCTCATTATTTAATAAACACTAGGTTTTCCTAGTCCAAGAGATTACGTTGATTTAAAAAAAAATATATATAGTTAATTGATACAAAAATTGAACCTATAGTGAATGATAAAATCTAAGTACTACCTTATTATTATTTAGGGAGACTAAAATTTAATCTTTCTAATGTATATCATTTAGACTAACAATTAGATTAATTTGTGTAAGAATTGAAGAAGTACAAGAATAAAAAATTGAATCAATAACATCTTTTTCTACAAGTGGAATCAAGTTAAGATAGAGCTTGTGCTTAGGTGAAAGTTCAAAGCTGATTCACACTTTTATAAATAAAATGACCAACATTAATCTAAATTTTTAACTTGAATCACTAGAATGTGACATATATAAATTTCTAACATAGAAGTGGTGTACACCAATGAAATGCAAATTATTTAATTGTATTTAATATTTGCATTTAAAATAAAAAATAAAAGAATATGAATATATTTTTTTATAAAATTGACACTATAATTTATTTGTTGATAAAATGCTATAAATTTAAGGTTAAGTGGGACATTGATCTTTATATAGTAATTTTATTTCATTCATTTATTTATAACTTAAAACTCTAGTGCATGGATTCATTTTTTTTTTTAATACTTTAAAAAAATAAATATTTAATTTTATGTGTTGTGTAAACACAACTATTTCGACAAGATGTAACTTTTTGTCTTATCTATTTATCCATAATAGAAAAAATATATTATTTTAACATGAAATCTCTTTTCTGGTGTATCATAGTTTTTAGTTTTTAAAATAAATTTTACTTTTTTCCTTAACAAGAAAATCAACCTTATATTTTGGTTCTAATTACCCACTTTTAGTAAATAAAAATATATATAAACAATTATTCATATATATAAATATATATTTAAAAACTAAATGTATAGATCTATAAAATGGTATTTTAAATGTATTTTTGAAAAGTTATATAGAAGGGCATAAGTTGTGAGAGCATCATGTTTTTTGGATAACAATTTTTTTTTTTTTTTGTAAATTGACCCTAAATTGATGCTATATATGTATTTAGTGGATGGTTTCAATTGATTTTTTTTCAACCTAGATCTAATTTAGCTAGAATGAATGCAGTTGAACCATATGTTTGACAAAAAATGACTTTCATATGAAAATTCTTAAATTTATTTGTGTTGATTAGTTGACTTGAAGTGTGAGAAAACTTTGAAGTTTCGCCCGCTTATACAAATTAAACTACTATGAATGTAAATAGAGACAAAGAATGTGAAAAATAGTTCAATGGTTTATTGGAACTTAATTCTAATAAAGGCATTAGTTTCTAATGAAAGGACACTAGCTCAATTGTGAATAAATAAGTGTGGTCATAATCTAGTCCTCCATGTGAAAAAAAAGTTATGGTATAGGTGGCAATAAACCACAAAATAGAAGTAAACAATGAGAGGCTACTTTTTAAAATATATAGAAATTAAAATGAACAAAGGAAACTTCTAAAATAATAAGGGACCTGGTTACCAATATAAAGACACCAAACAAATTATTGAAAATCTAGAGAAAAGCTGAACATTGAAACCTATATTTAGGGGAAAAAAATAGTTAAGACTATATAGAAGCTTTCCAAGGTTTTCAAGCTCTATCTTGCTCTTTTGGTCTTCACATTTACTTAAGAGATTTAATTTAATTTTATTTTGTCTTAGCTTAGTATTGCCCATTGGTGTGACCAATAAAAATTTCAAGTTATGCATCTAAGGTTATGTATTTAAATGCATCATCTTAGATCATTTGTATATAAAAGAATGATAAAAATATTTTTTTTTTGAATATGCAAGCAAAAGTGTTTATCGCCTTGCAAGTATGTTTTTCATCAACAATGAACAAGTGCAATTAAGTGATAACATTGTTGAAATATATTCCAAGTGCACTTTCCTATACAATCAATCATTGGATCATATAAGAAAAACAAATTTAATAGTTGACTAAGGGACATTCAACATTACTACAAATTGACATCCATTGTTACCTTCCTTACCTCTCTTTATTTTTATTATTAATTTGGTCACAAAACTTGACTAAAACTGAAAGAAGTCTTGAAATTTAATTCTTACATAACAAACCCGCAATACTCTTTAACACCATCATTATTTTACTTACATTAAATAATAATAACAAACATTTTCTGCATATACAAATTATCAAATTCTACAAATAACATGATAGAAAACAAATCATATCACTAAAAAAAACATAATCACTTCTACAACTCTATCCAAAACTCTTAGATTCTCAAAGATCAAATGATCTAACTTTCTAATCAACAATCTAATTACCAAATAAAGTTTTACATCCCAAAACTCAACTCAATCAATTAGCATAATGATAATTATAAGATTTAAAAGAATAGAGCTACCAGAAATAGCTAGAAGACATGACCAGCCAAAAAACTAGTCAAACTAAACAAATACAAAGACTATCCAACAACCAAAAACAGACATACAAGAACTAAACAACGTTTGACAATACAAAAAAAACCTATAAAATTTAAAATATCGCTTACATTTAATTAATTTATTCACAAAATTATTGTAATCCTCGCTTAGACAAAATAATTTGTTAGTGTTGCAGGCTTTCGATGGATAAATATAGAGAAAAACAATTATTATTTAATCTGTAAACACGTGCGTATAACACGCTCAATCTTTTGTGAGTACGTATGAATAATGAGACCTGGTCCACTTTGACGACATCCTAATTTGAAATCGGCACGAATATGCTATATTTTGTACGTAGTTTGGATGGAAACTAGGTATAACTATTATTATTTTTGTTTGAAGTGTCAATCCTTGGTATCTTAAGCCTAGGAATAAGAATATGATAGGCATATACCGTGTATATTGCTATATAGGATGGCCATATCCAAGTTAGTGACTTCTCATTTTGAAAATCATTGAAACAATGAGCACAAGTTTTACCATACACTGAATTTATTTTTTAGTTGTATTATTAGTTCTTATTATGGAATTATAGTGGAGGGCTCAACTTTAAACAGTGATTATTAGTTCTTTAATCAGATTATTGACACATAAAAATTGATCAAATTTTAGCTCTTGACAATAGATTCAGATTGGTTGCGCTACTATTTAGATTTCTGACAGCAGTTACAGAGAACCACCAAATCCAGGTCTAATGACGTTGCAGGAAAACATTTTTAATAATTTTCGCAGTTTCTTTTTGTGAGGACGAGAAAATCAAGGTGAAACGACTTTAAAACAGTTTACTTAATTGCTTGGCAACTCTCATACTTGTCGCGGACGCTCAGCTTAAAACGAACGGCAAGTTAACCACAACGTGCCGGCCAGGTGTGTAAGGCGGGGGCCATACCAAAATAAAATGGGGAATTCCGTTTTCTGACGATCTCTTTCGCCTTTACGGCATTGAAGTCTTTGGTTTCCTTTACTTTGCGTTCTATCCTTTGGTTAGTTTACTAGGTCCTCTGTGTAAGCCTGTGATCTCCTTATGGAAGAAGTGTTTCCACCCTATCATGTTTTTATTAATCATAGAGGACCTGATGTCAAGAAAACTCTTGCCAGCCTCATCTATCACGCTCTCGAAGGCCGTGGATTGAGGGTGTTTCTCGATAAACAGGAATTGCAAGGGGGGGATTCCTTAACCCCTGCAATTAAATCTGCCATTTGTAGTGCCTCTGTTCAGATCGCTATTTTCTCCAAAACATATGCAGAATCCCCTTGGTGTTTGGATGAGCTGGTATGGATGCTTGATTCTCACTCTACTTCTACTAAGATTATCCCCATCTTCTATGACATTCAACCTTTAGACCTTCGCTATGTT
>VDFB02000015.1:72954457-72966487 GCA_007258455.2 Sequoia sempervirens
TATATGCTTTCCAAAATGACCTAAAATTTTCAAAAATTGTCTTGTTTCTTACCGTCGTGATGCTAAGATCATGCTCTAATACTACTTGTAATAAAAAAATTTCACAATAGAAGGAAATATGATGTAAATACTTAATAATATTTGAGAATAGTAAACCACTTCAAGGGGGAAATCCTCCAAATATCTCCAATAAAAACAAAATTTTCAATATGATATTAAACTAACCACTAGCTCCTATATATACCCTACTTATGCCGTGGATGTCACCTATAATGACTCATATACCTAAATATAACACCCAGGATGACCTAAATTTTTGAATCCACTACTCATAACCTCATGCACACTATAGTAGATTAAGGGTTTATCATTATAGATTATACAAATTTGGAAGATAAAATATAGTAAACCAAATGCATAAGCAAAATAGAAGTGAGAGTTTGTTGCTTTTGGATTAAATTGTGTGTTAGTTTTTGAATCAACAAGCAAAAAACTCTCATTGATATGGACTGTGGAAATCTAATGTCTTTGCAAAATAGAAGTCTTTAATAAGTTACATCAACTACTTTCTATTTACAAATTGAAATGAATAGGGCACAATATATTTTGACAAATAGTCCAACTAGTAATGAGAATCTCTATCACTAATAAGGGATACACACATTGGAATGATTTACCTATGACTATGTAGTTATTTTCCATCTACCAATCTCAATGTAAGAGGCATGCAAACATAAAGAGTACATTAAATGTTACATTTACAAAATAAGAAATGGAAGTTGTATTGTTGTGTAATGGATCATTAACCCTCAAACTATCTTATTAGTTGCACTTCCAAATGGTTGGCATTCTATTATATGGTTGCAATCATCCACATGTAGATCTATTGAAGTTGCTAGGTGTTTATGCGAGGCTACTCATAGTCATGTGTGGGAGCATGCGATGAGAAAGGAATAATTTCATGTGTAGTGGTGCACAATGACACTAGGAATTTTTAGAGAAGAGCATAAAATTCAAGGCACACATAATGTTTTTAAAGGCTTGTATTGCTACATTGAAATCAAATTTGCATCTAAATTATCTAGGACATCGACATTTGTGAGAGTGTTGAATCTTCAATATTCATCCCTGATTATAACAAAGCTAATCTAATTAAAGGGGTCAATATATGATAACATGCCCCTTGTGATATGGTGATCTCCTCGAGGCATTTTTCAACACAACTGATCCTCATGCACTAGTAGATACTAGAGATAAGACAACATAGTTTCCAACAACCTATATTTAGCAAGAATGAGATTGATGTGTTACTTTAGTAATGTGGAGCATGAGATTGATCATACCAACATAAATTTGATTTGTAGAAAATTTTAGATTTGTTTAAGTCTCGAAGCATTTATAAGACTACAAACATTGATTTTTGTACTATTAGCAAGTGTAAATCTTCATGACACCAAAATTTAATTATTCCTCATAGTTCCAAGAGCAATGTGCTAATCCTTCCATATTTAATTTCCAAATATTCATTATACATTTATCATTCTTAGTTGGTAACTAATTAATCTAGTAATGATATCAATTTTCCACAATCCATAATGACTATAAAGAATTGATTTCTAGATAAGATTGTGTACATTTTTTTGCATCAACGTTTTGGATCACACTCCGTGATCCATCATTGGGATGAAAACACATGTGATACCAATTTTTTGCATCAACGTTGATGGATTAATTATTATAAATAATTGATTTCTGGATAAGAATTCTCCTTATGCTCTCTTGCTATTTTCATCCTGATGGTGGATCACAGAGTGTGATCTGAAATGTTGATGCAAAATAAAAAACACAATCTTATCCAAAAATCAATTCTTTATAATAATTAATCTAGGTTTATTTATGCTTTCTTTGCACACATTTATTTAATTGACCTAGATTAATGTAAGGTAAGGTATTTGTCCTATACACTAGTAAGTAGGTGGCCCTTACTTTTGATATTCATGCTTAAATTGTAGTGTATTTAATTTTTTTTTGTATTGTATTGTATTAAGCTAGAGTGTGAATGAGACTAGAACTACCAATTTAGGGCTTACAATTCACAATAATTTACCATTACATCAAACATGCATAGACTGTATCTAAAATTATAATTAATTAATAATTTTAAATTCATTTTGAATAGGTTTTTATTTATGATTTATTAAAAGGAATAATTATATAATTATCATTTTTCCATCGATATTTGTGTGTGTGTGTGTGTATACACACACACACACACACATCACTTAACCTAAATCCATTATAAAAAAGCTCTTTATACTTTTAAGGGGTAAAATCCATTACATAAATCTAAGATAATTAAATAAATGCATACAAATAAAACACAATTAACCTAGATTTAATTGAGGAGTTAAGCAAACTAGGAATTATAAATTGAAAATTAATTGTAAGAGAATTATGAAACTTAGTTCTTGGAATAATGGTGAAGAATAATATCAATGTAATGCAAAACTAACATGCTAATGTTTATAAAGTAGTTTCTTTGATGTGTTTATTGTCTTGAGATTATATCACTCATAATATTTTGTGAGTCAATCTTGTATTCCACTCCCACATAGCATAGAAATGACCTTTGAGGTGTAGGTCTAATCTAGACAAATACACACTTCTACAACCTACTCCTTTGTATTTTTGCTATCTATTGATGTGGAAACACTAGTGGTATTTAAAATACCTTAGGGAAGTTGCTAGATTATGAGGGTCAAGTTCTCCTTAGTCAAGCCTTCTAAAATATTAGCTTTATACCTTTGAGTAATGTTAACACACAAAACATAAACATGCAAGTGGCGGAGATGCTAATTCAGATACAAACATGTTCTTTTTAGTGCTCTAATCAAAGTATTCTTATAATGGCTACTCCTTGTAATGCACATATTGCTTGATGTATTTAAACGCACAAATAAATGCCTTTAAATACCAAGACATAATGAGTGACTACACAAATGTGTACCAAGTCAACTCCCAACAATTAGTGGAAAAGAACAAGAGTAAACAAAATGAATTTTAAAAATTTAAATTTGGGGTCAATTTCATGTAGCTAGAGATCAAACCCACATGTTGGAAGATTGACCTAGGACGGGGAATGCAAAATTTCAAGACCAATAATGAATGCATGTAAGTGTGGGCTACTAGTGAGGCAAGTGAATAGAAACATGTGTAAATAAGTAAGGATAAAGTCCAATGTATAGAAGTGCATGTAGGTGAGGGTAAATGAGAATAGGTAAAGATTAGGGAAGGAGCCAAACTTAATAAAATAGTGTAACACTTGTGTCTATAATTATATTAAGAAATATCATATAAATGAATCCAAAACTAACTAAGAATTGATATAGATATGCAAATTTAACTATTAGATTATTCACAAATTTATATTTTTTCTATCTATTTAAAAAACAAAAATCTAATATTAATTTTAATTTATTTATTTTTATTAACAATACAAAACTTTTATAAAAAAAATACTTCATATAAATCATTTTATGAATCAATAAATTTTTATCGGAATAGAATATTATAAATGCAAGTAAACGGCCAAGAAAATAAGGGTCAAGACGAGTAAACGGCCGTCAATTTCAAATTAAAAATGCTTTTACTGTATCAAATTATCGCAGGGTAGTAAATGTTAACAGATCATTAAACGATTAAGCAAGAAAACATAACGAAGACATTTTATTGGAAAACCATATATATAATTTTTATTTTTTTTAAGCCGTCAAGAACACGCGATATGATACACACAAAGCTTTGGATAGCTTGATATCTGAATATCGACTCTTCAGATCTGCATTCTCCAGATTTGATAATGTTTTCATTTTCAAAAATTTTAGGGGACATAAGATACTGGACTGCACATTACCCTGCAATCACTCACTTTAGATGGAGTAGCACTACTACATGGGGGGCCTCATGGCAGTTTTTGTTCACTGGAATGGTAAGCTATCTGCTGCTCATTGCAATTTTATCCATCATTATGAAGAAAAAGTCACACCCACTTCATCTTGGACCCATTCCTGTAATTCATAACATGATTATATTATCTTTATCAGCCCTCATGGTAGTGGGATGTTGGGAAGCCGCTAGGGCAGAGATGGAACAAACACGGGGGTTATGGGGAGGAGGGTCATATGAGGGGAAAAAATGGCTATTTTGTTTCCCACTAGGCACCCGTCCTATAGGAAGAGTATTTTTTTGGTCATATGTATTTTATCTCAGCAAATTCTATGAATTTGTGGACACCATTATCCTTGTTTTGAAGAAGAGGCCCTTGACTTTCCTGCACGTTTATCACCATGCTGTGGTGGTGGTGATGTGTTTCTTGTGGTTGGAGTATTCACAGTCTCTGCAGATTATTGCACTCATCACAAATGCATCAGTTCATACTTTGATGTATACGTACTATTTGTTGTGTAGTATTGGGTACCCTCCTCCATGGAAGAAACTTGTGACAAATTGCCAGATTGTACAGTTCTTGTTCAGTTTTTTGGTTTCTGTTGTGCTTCTGTGGCTGCATTTCACAGGGGATGGGTGCGCTGGCATGGGTGCTTGGGTTTTTAATGCGTTATTCAACGCATCTCTCTTGGTTCTTTTCTTCAACTTCCATAGGAAACAGTACAGAAAAATGAGAATGAAGTCAGGAGAAGCAAGGAAGAGGGAGTGAGAAAATTGATTGGAAGCAGGTGTGTTGTTTGGATTTAGGAATCTGTTCTGTGGGTGTTAACCCATCTGAGAAATTGCAAAAAAATCAATTTGCACTCTACTGGTTGCCATTCCAAAGATGCAAGCGAAGTGGGAGAGAATGACAGCTATTATCAAGTTTGCCGGTGTATTCAAGAATCCGAACAGGCATCTCCTGTCTTTTCTGTCAAGATTGCTTTCAATGTGGTTTCCTGATTTGAGCTTAATAATTTTCACAAAATTTCGGAGCAGTGTATTATTCCTGATTGAACAAGGGTTCACAAAATGTTTTCCAAGATGACAATTTTGATTTTAATAAAAATGTAGCTTACAGAATTTCTTGCTAGGAGACAATTTTAATCAAAATGTAGCTTGGAGATATTTTTCTAATATGACAATTTGTTGCTTTGAAAATTTATATTCCTCATTTTGTTGGTCGGTGCATTTATGGTAGAAAAATAGCAAGTTGAGCTGCCATTGTGAACCTGAGTCTGGTTTTTGAAGTAGTTTTCAATGAAATATTTGGGAATGTTTGAACTACTGTGAAATTCTGTTTTTTCCTTGGATTTTTCTGAACATAATTTAGTTTCTGAAATGATCAAGATCGCATCCTCATTTTGGGTGCATACAAATGAGGATAAAAAACAGAGGGCTAGTCTGTTTCAGAGTTGTTGGTTGACAGAGGCTATCACACTGTAACAATTGAGTAGGTTCCATGGAACCCTTCCTATTTTTCATGTGTGTACATTTAATTCTTTCCTTGTTTTACCTGAGTTTAAACGGTAGATGTGAGATCTAGACCTCTATAACATATGGAAAACAGCCATCCATCCTGCAGTTAAGAAGTCCATATCTTTAATCCTCCTTGAACATTATTCGTTGTTCACTTTTGTATAAATTTCAGTACAAGTTTTATATCTATTTAGTTTGGTCACAGCCAGATGACATGTGGGATATATACCTATCTGTGAATCTGAAATTGCATATAAGGAAGGATTGCTGCCTCCCGACCTATCAAGGAAGTCAACATTTTTCTTCGGGCTCCAAGCTAGCCTGTTTCAGAACAAAAACACTCACATCGTACCAATACAATTGCTTTAGTTGCTCTTGGGCATATGCATGCATCTGGTTATTATCTTTTCCTGGTTAAATTTTAAGGGTGAATTAAGCTGCAGATTCCGGACCTCTTCAAGCACATGAAATACAGCCATTTATCTTCTTATGAAGAAGTACTCATCCTCTTTGCTACCTTGCATTTTAAATTAGTAGTTGTTTTCTTTGTACAAAATTCTTTGTACCAATACACAATCATTAATTGTACCCTTCTTATTTGGCATAAGCATGCATCTAATTTGTACTTACTTCTAGCCAAGGTCCATAGCCTACACCAGAAATGGAATACAGCAATCCATCATGTTCTGAGGAAACTCATGCTATTCATTCCTTCATATTTACTTTAATGATTGTATTGTTTCTCTTGGACATGAAGTTTTATACAAGAACTGTATTATATTTGGTTTTGGGTACACCCAAATGATACCACCAAATCAGGACCTAAACTGCCTTGTTAGTTCAGTTTAGAAATTGAGGAAGAATTTGGTTTTTTTAATAATGGCAGTTGTTTGTAACTGTCCTGTTTTTGTGGAAAAAGGAAAACAAGTGTCATCTACTAGCTGTTTTAAATTTTGGAGGGTCAAAATAGAAGTCTTTTTCCTTACTGATGCCTTTTGGCTGTAAATAGCAACACATTTGGTTAGATTTAAGGGAGTTAGAAGATATGCAAAGGTTTTTTTCTAATTAAAACTAGATCTTCTACATTTTCCACTGGTTTAAGGATATTTATCTGTGCTGTATGTTTTTTTGGCATATTCTTTTCAGTCTGCTACATTTTTTGTTTATCAGTGTTGAGGTAATAACTTGCAGAACAGAGAATAGAGGAGTGTCTGCATCAGTTTGGTATTAGAGCATCCAAAGATGCTGGGAGTAGAGAATTTGTGGGGACAGCTTTATCTGTTATTGAGGAGAGTACTGAATATCTTAGAGGAGAGTTGTGGCTATGGCTATGGATGCACAGGTGAAGTTGTTCCATGATGTGACAAATAGGGTAACCAAGTTGGAAGAAGAACTAAGACAAAGGAAGAGGAAAAAGCAAAACAAAAACAAGTAAAGAAGGTTGCAAAAAATGGAACTATGGTGTATGTTGGAGC
Source organism: Sequoia sempervirens (assembly GCA_007258455.2). NCBI lineage: Eukaryota > Viridiplantae > Streptophyta > Pinopsida > Cupressales > Cupressaceae > Sequoia > Sequoia sempervirens. The sequence goes on from VDFB02000015.1 coordinate 72,961,396, forward strand.
AATATGAGACAAGCAATAAGAAATCAAGGAAGCAAACCCAAAAGAATGGGAAAGAAAAGGAAAAGAATACTGAAGCAAAGGCATTCAAGGGTTGTGAGAAGATGAAAAAGATTGGTGGGAATAAATACTCACATTGTGAGTGAGAGCTGTATTAAGAGCAGAAAGTCATAGAGTCTAAGACTAGCCAAGGGATAGAATTAGTAGAATATAGAAGGATTAAATACCTTGATGACTTAGTAGAATTACTAGTGGATGGAAGGCCATTAAATGTGTTTTGCAAAAAGTTTAAGAGAGGAAATAGTTAATACTTGGGACTTTGTTCCTAATGAAATTCTGAAGAAGGGTAAATCTGCATTACCCAAAACAATGGTTGAAGAAGATGATGAGGATAAAGGGGGCGGAGATGTTGAGGAGTGTTTTAGATATATTATTCAAGGTTTGGTAACAGATTCCCCCTCCGCTTACTTCATGAGAAGATACCACTCTATCTAATGCCTCTTCCAATGGATATACCAATGGACTTACAATCTCTACTAGCGCTCCTTTGGCTTGAACGCCATTCCTCCTATCTCCTCCAGTAGGGTATTCTCCTCCTTATCTCACCACTTGTGCTACTCACAATTCTCTAGCACTCCATCTTGAACACCCTGCCTCCTATCTCATTTTGTAGTGCATCTCATCCTTCTCTTGTAGTGCTCCTTTGGCTTGGATGTCACTCCTCCTATATCCTCCTACATGACATACTCCTTATTGCTCCATTGATGCTGCTCACAATTCTCTAGCACTCCTTTGGCTTGGATGTTGTGCCTCCTATTTTTCTTGTAGGGCATCCTCCTCCTTATCACTCTACTAGCTTGTCCTCCTACATCACCTTGTAGACCTACCATATATTCTATCAATTGAAGCAGGACTAGTGCTTTAAAAAAGCCATTTTGGTGCTAAGATGTCCTTGAGGAGATTCAAACTTTGGTGTCCAACATGAGATCCAAGTGGTCGTACCACTTGATCACAACCACGTTGACAAGATGTTGAGCAGTGTTACCCTAAAGAAGGGGGAAGTATTGATGATTACCATGTAAGAGGAAAAGATTTAAAAGACCGCTATGAAGAAGAATGTAACCTATCATTAGAGGTTCTCTAAGATATTGTAGCTATGGAAGCAGTTCATATTAGAGATGAAGCAGCAACAAAGATGAACATCTTTGGAGGCCCCCTATTTGATGGGGGAGAAGATGAAGCCATATTGATTTTAGAGAACACCATAGAGGAGCAGCTAGGGGGATGCCTTGACAATCCCATAGTGGATGAAAAGAGAGAAGACCATCTTTTTCTTGGAGAAGTAAACTTAAAAGAACTTTTTAAAGCTTTTATTATTTATAAATGGTGAAGCTACAATGAAGCTTGATGTTGCAATAAGGATGATAGAAGAAGAAGAATCAAAATCCTAGCTAAGAGGCAGCCATGAGAAGAATGGGTAATCAACTTGATACACAAAACATAGAGGAGAAGGAAAAAACTGAAAAGAGAGAAGAGTTGTTGTTAGGCTTAAATGGTTGGTTTAGAAGTCCAACAATAGGTTGGACAAGCAATAAAAAGTGGAATGTCCCAAGCTTTCACCTAAGACATTAACAAACAAAAATTAAATGAACAAATTTTTCGTGATACAAATGCGACACTGAACATGTCACATTGCCCTCCGACATGTACATGTAGCCACAACACTATGGAACAATACACCTAACACCCACACACCTATGTTCAACGCAAGTTGACACAAATGGAAGACTTTCTACACCACATGCTTAAGATGTTGTGACTAACTCAATTAGCAAGATTCGTAGGTAGATCAAGATTCCCGTGTCAAATATAAACCCTTACACCTTGATTAACATGCCACTCAAGCATCTTGGTATTCGGAGGGACGATGTCCATTCCACATTGGTTTGGACTTCAAAGATCAAATAGCACAAGTTTGGACTTCATAGTTCTAATTTCATTCTCCCATACTAGCTTAGGCTTCAGCCCTCGAGTTGCAACCTCCACTTGCACCTCTTACTAGGACCTCTAGGTTGAATTTGTAGTGCCTTGGACTTTGGGGTCTGACTTGTACTTTGTAGTTCAAACTTAAAAGTCCAAGTCCCAAACTATAGCTTGCAATTTCTAGAGTCAAATTTTGATCACTCTAGAAGAAAAACTTGGACTTTTGGGCCAAAGTTGTATTTTGCACCTCAAACTTCAAGGTCTGACCAACCTTTCCTACTATGAGCAAAAACTAAAATCTAGTTTGAATGCCAAGTGCTGAATGCTAGAGGGACAACAATTTGGAATTATGATACAATGTGCATTGTGCAATTTGAACTTAAGGGTTTGATCTTCACTTCACAAAACTTGAAAATGTTGAAACAAGTTTGAGCTTTGAAGGGTCAATGATTTGGACTTCAGAGTTTGATCAGTAACATGTGTTTTAGACTTCAGGATCTGAAATGCAAGTCACACTTTGGCAATTTTCCAACACAAGTTTGAGCCTCTGTACATGGGTAATTTGAACTTCAGGGTCCAAGCCACAATTTGCATTTCAGATTGTGCAAAAAAATTCATTAGGTAGGGACAGCAAGCATTCAACTTTTGAACAATGGGGTATAAATCCCTCATTTTGTGTGCTGTTTGAAAACACTTTGGGTCAAGCACTCAAGCATGCATCGGTCCCACATTAGCCAAGCATGGAGTTCCCTATTGCCTCATAAAATGAACTTTAACCCTATGATAAAATTTTCTTCATCTTAAGAACCACATACAAGAAAATGGCATAGTTCACCAAAGTAAAACCAATAAAGATGATAGACACAAAGCAACACATCATGGTAATATACATTCTTACAAGGAGGAATATAAATTCTTGACAAGCTCATGACAAGTCTAGGACCAAGAGATAGGAAAGCGTACTTATAAATCACATTTTAAAGTCGATAAGCATGATAAACCCAATACGGGTAGCCATGAACATTTTGACTTCAATGTTGGTTACACTAAGATGAGTAGAAGTGTTGCATCACCTCCAAGGGTGGAAAACAGTGTAATGCATTGCTGCCTGTTGATAAGATATATATGCTATACAAATAAGGACATCAAAGGTCTTGAATTACACATTTTCTCCAAAAACATGAAATGAGCATACTACCTACCATATGATAAAAGTAGAGAGACTATACATACTCTCTTTGCTGCAGTGATCCATGAGTTCCCAACAGTGGTTCGATGTCATCCAACCATGTGGAACCCTTAGGCCCCTCCCCTTGAAATCGGGAGACAATTGTCTTGGGTAATCTAACACACTCAAACCACACATAGAGTTGGACAAGCACACAAACATCACATCTCAAGCATAGCTCAACGTAGGGTCATCAAGCATGCATACATGAAGAGTAAACAAATACCATTCAATGCATACACATGCCGATAACATAATCACAATATTACACCAAGTAACCATGCTTAAAGGTCTAACACCATCAAGCATTTAGGTGAAACATTGTACGAGGCACAAGATACATCCTTACCATTATTAGGAAGAACACACAAATCAACATATGCAAGCGATCACAAACACCCAATGAATATGCAATCGATGGTACGAAAGGAAGAGAGGGTTCTGCTAAGTACTAGCAATGGAGTGTCATCGTGGGTCTCAACCATTTGGAGGATGAGGAGCATGCTCCCATCCCATGGAGGTTTTCAACGACACCGATATCAAAGTGCAAGTCTGCCCTAAGATCCATGGTCTCAGAACTGCCAGACCATCTTGCTTGTCCTTCATGGTTCTTTCCATGTATCCTCATGGGCATGCATAAGTGTCTTGTGGATTATCTAGCATTAATGTTTACATGTTTGATTCCCCATTAATTTTAATTATCTTACATTATTCCCACAAACTTGCTCAACACAGAAGTGGATGGGTATGAGAGTCCACCCCATTCTAGCCTAGGATTCCTCAACTCCTTGACTTCATAGACAAAATCACATGATCACATAGCATGGAGAACGAGGTCCAAACACAAGGCATACATAGAACTATTTGATCTCTCCATCCCATTTCCATGATGGACATAATCCCACATATCATATTCATATCCACACATGCAAACATTCACTCTCATAATCAAGGCACATACAAGCTTTTTCCAACTTGGGGTTTTCAATACAATTTTGCCAAATATTTAAACACCAAATTTGAAAAATGCAAACATAGCCTTTTGAAGCCATGGGCATGGAAAATACTCTTTTTTTTATCACATACAGATTTTGGAGAAATTTTCCCATTATTTTGGCATAAAAGACAAGTCTCCAAATACATACAATGAATATTGTTGAATTGGTTTCCCTTCATTCAGTCTTTCCTACAAAATGGAATGCCAATGCATCCACTTATGGTGGGCATGGCATAATTAAAATGACAATGAAATTGAGCACAAAGAGGGGGAAGTTAAAACCCTTACCTCCCACCAAATACTCTACAGGAAAGGAAGATGAAATGCTTCCCAGGTGAAGCCCCTTCCACGCACACCCGCAAACAATCCCTCCACAAAACCCACGCCAAAGCCAAGAACAGCACCCTCTATTTCCAACACCCAAGAGAGACGAAAATCTTAAATGGAGGGCAGTGAAGCAAAAGAGCCAAAGGTTGTCCCCAAAAGTCCCATTTCCAAAATGGACTTTCTTTCTTTATTCAAAAAGCAATTCTAGAAACCTTTTTTTCATATTAAATCATTACAATTATTTTTCTCAAATAAATTTCTACAATTCTTTTCCATAATACATGATTATTCAATTTAACTAATTCAATATCGACGAGGGATAGAAATGAATAATGTAAATTTTCTGATATGACATGGCTTTCTACTAAATCATTTATTAAAATACGTTGCGGAAACCTGAAAAGTGTAACTTCAAATCAATTACCGACATGCCATTATTACAGAAAATTCATTAAATAATTTAAACCACAAAATTAGGCAAATTATGGAAAATGATACAATAATATAAATCAAAGGACTCAAACTATTATGGCAAACATGCAAAGCATATTTATGGTTCT
>VDFB02000015.1:72966587-73083295 GCA_007258455.2 Sequoia sempervirens
TGTTCAAACATACTCCAATTGTGCTCACAACCTGAAGCACTACATGGTTGGCTCAGTATGCAAATTGCAAATCCTTTAAAGATTTGGTACCTTAGCACCAAACATTTCCCACCATCTATCTTATATGAGAAAAAGAAAAAACTCAATCTCATTATCCAAATTTAAGTTTCAACATTTAATAATAATATAAAAAGAGGAAAAGTTTATTACACTTTTAAACTTAAATTATGCCCTTAATATATTTTTACTTGGCTGCAATGGCGTCCAATTATCTTTGCACATGTCACGAGAAAAGAGCTCTCCTTGTGCAAGTCTAAAGGTCTTGATCTCGTGGACTATCTGTGTTGTAACACTAGATGATATCCACTCTATCATTGAGTAGAGCCCATTCAAAACCTCCTCATCCGCCTTGAAATCAGGGCGATATTGGAATGCTGAGGTAATCAGCAGCTGCATGTAGGGGCTTGTGAAGCTAGATGCCATTGCCTATCAATGATCTCCCAAATGGGATGGTACTTACCCTCAACTCGCATAGATGGATCTAATTACCTCCTTGGCCCTATCCATGCCCTCATATATGTATCCCATTGTGGGATTCTCCCCATTAGCAACTCGTAGGAGAACTGCCAAAAGCTTAGTGAACTACAATTATTGTGAAACATTAACTTAACATAAGTGTGAACAAAAATAAGCAAATAAAAGAAAAATATGAATAAAAAATTAAAACATAATATAAAAATAGATTTTCATTTACCTTACAATCTTCGTAGTAGGTACCCAAAAGCCTGGCTCATCAAACATGGAATTTGCCACATCAACCCTTGAGTGGTCTTAGCATAGGATGAGGAAGTCCACTCCTCGCTAACAAACATGCACCTCAAAGCTCCCTTTGATTGAAGCAAGGATTGTAATGTGATGAAATTTGTTGCAAATTGGGTTATGCCAGAACAAGACAAATCCTTTTGCCCCATGTATTGCCTCATTAGGTTGAGGACCCATGTGTGATTGTATAAAAATTTACAAATGTTTCTGGCCGACCCTACACATGTTTTGATCCATGGAAGCTTGCCAAAATCCTCCAATATGGGTGGAGGCAATGGGTAGCACATGGAGTCCAAAATAATGATGGTGCCTCTCCATCAATAGTCTACTTGCAACAACATAATTTGCTGCATTATCCGTCACCACTTGCACCACATTCTCCTCATCCACCTTAGCTAGGACTTCCTCTAAAGCTTCACAAAGGAATGTGGCATTTTTGGCATGTCTTGAAGCATCAATTGATTTGATGAATATGATGCCACTTGAAAAAGAAACAAAATCAATGATTCAATAAAGCATAAAGTAAAAATATTAATCACTAAATCAATGCATTTGAGGAAGTATAATCACCTGAGGAAGAAACAAGAAAATTCAACTATGTCCTATTTCTTCTATCAGTCCAACCATCGGTCATGATGGTGCAACCCTTCCTCCTCCATATCAATTGTTGCTCCTCTATTGTGTCAAAATTGGGCTCTTTATGTCATCTTCACTAGGAGCTTTGACCCTCGCCCCATAAACATAAATTGCATCAACCATATTTTGCCAATAAGGAGACCTAACACATGCCACAAATAAATTAAGTAAAGTATTGTAAAATGGAGAGTTTAAATTTGAATTTGACATACCTCTAAATATAAAAATTCAAGAGAAAGAATCAAGCTATAATTTTTTAAACAATCAAATGAAAAATAATTACTTGGCTACATGAAATGGAATGCTGCAATAGTACCAAAAGTCTCCAATTGCACGTCTAGTTGTATCATGTATGTCTTTGTTCCAACCCATGCTCTCAATTGACGATTGGGAACTTGGAGTAGTGTGTGGCAAAAGATTTGAATTCATCCTAGATTTACGAACTCTAGGCCCAATGCTAACACCGCCACTGCCACTAGCAATAGTACCAACACCAACACTAACAACGTCACCAACATTAGCACTACCGGGACTAGCACCTGAAGAAGGATGAAATGGAGGCATGGTAGATAACTCTCCACTACCACCAACGCCTGCCATCTTCTCTCTTTGCCTCTTTTTCACTTCTTTTTGTAGCTCAAATCTTTCTAGTTGCACTTGCACCCCACAAATAACCTCAATTGGCACTTGTGGGCATGGTACATCATGGGCTAGTATATGTGCAAGATGGTATTTCAATCTCCTCATGCCTCTCCATGATAAATTGTTTTGCAATAAAAACATTTTACCTCTCCTTACTTTTGCCTAGGGAAAATTTCAGCATGTTTCCAACATGGGTCCCTTCTAATTAGGGTTTTGGACTTCGTGATAAAGATGATTTGAAAATCTCAAGGCTGTTGCAATAACATATAAATACAAAAAAAAATAACACTTGTGAATTGTGATTTATAATTATTAAACTAATACCAAAAAATGTAGGGTTTGCAACAACAAAATTTAAAAATTAGATTATTTTTACAAAAAACACCTAGGGTTTGTTAAAAAAAAAGACAAATACACCTAGGGTTCTTTCTTTGATCTAGTAAAATAAAATAGAAAAAATAAATGAAATGTAAAGAAAAATGCAATTTTTGGTAAAAAAAACACAAAAAAACCTTCAAAATTCAAACTTACCTCTTAAATCAAACTTGAAATCAAATAGAGAACTCCTTCCAATCATTGGTAGACACCTCTTGATGCACCAAATGTATCTATGAAACTGCCCAAATGTGATTCAACAATGGAGTTTTGCTCTACCTTCTTGCAGGTTACCCTATAATGCACTCTAAATTTTGCTCACAACTCTCTTTTCTCCTACTTTGCCTTCAAAATGAAATGATATTTCTTTTAGGGTAGAGGAGCAAATGTAACTAAAAAAAATGCAACTTAAAAAAATTATTTTTATTTTTACTTTTTTTTTTTTGACTTTTTAACATCAGCCACACGGTAGAGTCTAGGCGTCAGGACTCACCTAGACTTGGTGAGTTTGGCGAGTCTCTGAACTCTGCGAGTCTGCAAAAAAATCACTCGAGACCGAGTCTGGCCCCCCCTAGACTCGGCGAGCTTGACTCACCTAGAGTCTCGTTACTCTGGTTCAAACCCTTTCATGGGCAGGGATTTAGTTCCTTGCTTGATTGTGCTTTGTATAGAGTACAGATAACACACGAGCTGTATGGTGTGTTCCACATGCTGCTACTGGCCAATGACCTAATCACCAAAGCTTGCTTGCTTGGATCTGCACGCATCAGGAGTGCATCGTTTAGTGTTATATTCATTGCTTAATGATTAAAGCTTCAAACTTAGTTCACCTTATAGCACTTTGGAGTAGTTTCCAAGCTTTTTAATCTTCTATTGTGCCATTTTTGTTCCATTTTGATCCTCTTCAGCCCATCTTGCCTCAACCATCTATTGTCCCACCTCGTTGGCCACAGAACTAACTTTTTGCCAATTTTAGACAATGCTGGTTTTACCATATGTTGCAAAGGCCTACCAGATTTACCACTTAAGCTATCCCAAAGGCCCACTATTTCCATTTGAGCCCACCATTACATATCCAAGTGTATTGGGAGAATCTAAAGATGGAAACCAAATGCTGCTTGAAGGAGAATCTAAGAAACACTCGGAAAATTCTTAACTTGCCATTTAACTCAGTATCCAAATCATATAGTAAGTCTGATTTTATTACAGCATGGAAAGGTGTCAGATTAAAAGTGATCCAAAATAGTCCTTTAAACAAGTGAACAAATGAAGGGACATCACAAAACAATCATAGTTCCAAAAAACTTGCAAGAGTAGCTAAAATGTTAAAAGCTCACAAAAGGAGCCTGAAGAATTAAATTAGACTCACCAATAAATCACCTTCCCTCTAATAAGAAAGGTAGCTAAGTTTGGTCCCCTGTGTCCAAAAGAAACATGAACTTTACACTTGTGGAATTTCACAAATTTTACCTCTTCCACAAGGCTGCAAATTATGACAGATAACTTTTAACATTTTACCGTCATTTAGGTTTTGGTTACGGGCAAGAAACCAAATGGATATGGTCATAAACAAACAGCCAAAATAATTTTAAGAACTTCACCTTACTGTCTTTTCCATCCAGACACTCTCCTTAACCGCAAATTAATATTCTGCCAATAGGGCTTAAGGAGTCATCTCTCCACATAGTCTTGGAAAATATTAATGACCCCCAGAAAGGTTTATTATCTGGCACGGAAGCAAAGGTCCAAGAGAACTGATCCCTTCAGTTGATCATTTATCAATTCAATTCATATCATACATCCAAGAGCAAAAGTCAAATCAAAGTTTGATGGAAGATTGTCTGGATACGCAGACTGAATCTCTTGAGCTCGTCTGTCAAAATGCAATGGGCCTTCAAAGATGAGCAGAAGCCATAGAAGAAATCCTCATGGACGAGTGTCAAAGGATTCATCTGGCTTGGCTCACTTTACTGCAATGATTTCAGGCTCTCACAGGTCATCCTGTTTACTATCACCAACCCTGACATGAGGGCTAAACATCTGGAGGCTGACTAGGGCAAGATTATGATGCAGAAAAGCCTCTGCTCCTGCAAGTTAATCTCCACAAAGAATACCCTGTTCCTACAATTTAAGACTCTACTCTAGGAACTGTATCAAACTCACTCAGCAGACTGGAATGAAGATCTGTAACAGGGAAAAGAAAAAGATAGCACAGTTTTATGTCTAGTTTTTAGTATAAATACAGCAGAACACATAAGGAAAATATCTCGCAATAACCAGTCCCAAATCATACAGCCTCAAATAATACAACAAATGTCTCTTTTTTTTGAAACAACAAAACATTTTTTTACACAGTTTCTACCTCTGCCTCCTCTGATCTATAAAGCTAAAAGTCCCTATACGCGTTTCTTTTTCCAGCCCTAAAAGCATTACAAAAAGACACCCCTACTTTAACTTTCTAATCTAAAATAGTAATCAAATGACAGCTGATACCTTATCCTGATGAGTAAGAACAGAGCAAGTAGTAGGGAAAATGCTAATTTACAATACAAGACAGCCCTAAAAGCCCGAGAAGAAGAAAAATCAACAGACGGTGGGAGATGCAGCTTTATTTAAGGTGCTTAATCACATATCCTATCTTTCAAAAATTCTGAAACTCCTGGTTTAGAGTCATATGATGGAGTTGTTTTGCTATACTTAAGCAAATCAGCTTTTGAGACCCAACAGTTGTAAGAATCAAGAAGGCCTTTCCACTTAACAAAATATTGTTTGTAAGATCTAGATCGGGTAGCCACCAATTTGGTATATATCACTCATTCAATCTGCTCTCTTTTTTTCTTTGGTAGGTGTTTGGCCCAATTATCATTTTTCTTCTTGCATTTGACTCAATTTCTTCCTAATCATCACCATGTCCAACTGAGTGTGAATGTAATTCAACAACATTAAAGAAATAACACTGATGCCCAAGTCTAGGGAAGATCATTGATTCTTTTTCAAATTCTGCAAGGTTTGATTTTCTCGGGCTTCCAACCTGTTTGGCACCCATGAATCTCTCCTTGCACAAATGTCTCCTGATCATTTCCCCTTCTTGAAAGACATTTTTTTCTCTTATGCAAATCAACATTTTTGCTTATATTGTTAAATCCATTTCCATACGATTTGTGTCCGACCTATTAGTCAATACCTCTTAGACACTCTCTATAAAAGTTGTAAAGCATCTTGGCTGATGTGTGGGTTTACTGGGTAAGATCAATTAAGTTCCTAATTCCTATAGGTTGTACAATACACACAATTTGAAATGTAGGTTTATATATATATAGACCATTTTATGCTGAAATTATAGAAGCCAAAGGCAACACCAACTAAGCACCTCAATATATTGCCCTGGGCTCTTGTTCACCACCTCAGTTTGACCATTGATTTGAGGGGTGGTAAACTAAATTGAATTGCAGCTTGTTGTCCCAAATTTTTTTTTCCACAAAGATTCTCAAAGCTAACTAAAATTTAGTGTCCTTATGTGGGAATGGTTTTTGGAATACAATGCAACCACACAACTTCCCTAAAGAACAAGTGTGCAACTTTACTTGTATCATTTGTCTTCTTATAGGGTATGAAGTGGGCTACACAATTTGAAATGTAGGTTTATCTATAGACCTGTTTATGCTGAAATTATAGGCAAAACCAGCACCAACTAAGCACCTCAATATATTGCCTAGGATCTTGTTCACCACTTCAGTTTGACCATTGATTTGAGGGTGGTACACTAAATTGAATTGTAGCTTCTTGTTCAAATTTTTTCCACAAGATTCTCCAAAGCTAACTTAAGAATTTAGTGTCCTTGTAATAGAATATGGTTTTTGGAATACAATGCAACCACACAATTTCCCTAAAGAATGAGTGTGCAACTTGCATCATTTGTCTTCTTATAGGGTATGAAGTGGGCCATTTTAGAAAAATGGTCCACCACTATAGGCATTGAATCATGCCCTCTTTGGGTTCATGGACCCCAAGATAAAATCCATGGAAATGTCAGTCCATGGTTCTATTGGCACAAGTAGAGGCATATAAAGGGTTGTATTTTTTTGTCCTCCTTTTGCAATTTGGCACACCCTACAAGTAGCAAAAAACCTATTCACATCTCTTCACATATTTGGCCAAAATGTTTTTTTTCCTCCACTCATCCAAGGTATTATCGCACTTCCAAGTACCTTCTCGGTACTTGATTGCATCTCTCTCAATAACTTCTCTCTTTGATCCAAAGGGGGCTGTAAGTTAGGATACCCTAAAAGAAAAGACCATCTACTAATAAAAGGATCTTCAAATGAATGTCTCATTGTATGAAGATTGTTGACTACTTAGGTGCATAAATTCTACCAAAATATGAATTATTTTGTATATTCACCCAATATTTCTTCAAAGCCAACTAACTAATTAATCATTACAACTAGCAAATGATGCCTTCTACTAGAGAGAGGCATTAGCCACCACATTTTTAGCTTAAAAGCTACGTTGCACGCAGCAATGTATATGCTTGTAAAAAAAGCCATTTAGCATGTTTGTAGGACAGCTCATTTGGGACTTTATGTACTTCAGAAGGCTTGATTATCAATCATCCACCAAGAATAAATTCACCGTGTAGGAACAACTCCAATATTTTTAGTGCTTGTACTACAATCTAGAATTCTTTATCATAAGTGGTATTACTACAATCTATAATTCTTTATCATAAGTGGTATACTTCTTTTTAGCTTCATTTAATTTCTTGTTAAGGCCATAGGTTTACCTTCTTCACTCAATATTCCTCTATACCTACCCTTGAAGCATCACATTCAATTGTAAAAAGCTTCTCAAAATTTGGTATATTAGGAATTGGAGCTTTAGTCACCTTTCTTTAAAGTTGTTCAAAGCTCACATCAATTCTTTGTCTAGGTAAAGGCCTTCTCTTTTGTGCAATTAGTCAAGGGTGTACTCACACCGTTGAAATTTCCTAATGAACCTCTTATAGAAATTCATCATCCCATGGAAGTTTCTACCTTTATGATACTTTGAGGAGTAGGCCACTTAAGATTTCCCATAATTTTTTTAAAAATTCATGCTCAATCTATTAGCTAGAATAACACTACTTAAGATTACCAACTTATCCTTGTGAAACTCGCTCTTTTTAGGGTTGATAATTTTTCTCTAAGTATGTAAAGTATCACTTACAAATGTTTTACATTCTCCTCCATATTTCTATTGAAAATCAAGATATCATCAAAATAGGTTTTGAGAAATTTTCCAATGTGCAATCTAAATAATTGGTTCATTGTTTGCATGAAGGTTGCTGAGGCATTGGACAAGCCAAAAGACATCACCACCCACTCAAATAAACCATCCTTGGTTTTGAAGGTGGTCTTCCACTCATCACCTTCATGAATGTGAATTTAATGGTATCCACTTTTGAGGTCAATCTTGGAGAAGATTTTGGTCACTTGACAAGCAATCTAGCAAGTCATGCATTCTTGGCAATGAATATCAATACCTCACAGTGATTTTTCTTGATGGCTTTAGAATCCATAGATTATCTCCATTTCCTTCCTTTCTTGGGAGAGAGTAGATCAAGTGTGGTACACATGCTCTTGCTTTCCTTTACAAATTCTTTTTTTCTAATAACTAAGTAATTTATATCTCTTAATTCCCTCATTTTCTAGAGGAGTCAACTTGTAAGCAGCCCAATTTAGAATTAAGCACCAAGAATTAGATCAAGTTGATGGAAGTAATGCACCTCTTGAAGGAGGAAAACCAACTAGTAGGTCCTTAGGGTGTCAAGTTTGAATATTGGCTCAACAATTTTTGCATCTCTAGTAGAGATTGCTGGTTTGATGATTCCTTCTTTTTCTCTATGGTATAATAAGATATACAAATGTCACCCTTGGACTATTTGAAAAATTACAACAGCCATTGTAAAAAACATAGATCTGCTATTTCCAATTGATCTTCCTTTTGAGGCTGAAATATGGAGTTTATCTTCATGTTGTATCTCATAAAGTGATTTTTCCATGAAACACATTCTTATCATATTATTGACATGGTATGCCTAGTAGTAAATGGCATGCATTCGGTGACACCATGTCACATAGCACTCCATCCATATAAGGACCAATTTCCCAAGTAACAAGACTATTTATATACAAATTGCCATGTTCCTTCTTCAACCAAGAAATCTTGTAAGTGATAGATATTGGAACATAAGTAAGCTACAATTTGTTCACCATTTCTATACTCACAAGATTGTTGGTAGATCCACCATCAATGGTCACCTTGCATAGTTTGTATTTACACTTGTATTTTGTTCAAAAGATGCCCCTCCTTAACAATCAACTTCAAGGGTTTCTTTGTCCTCAGAATCAAGGTTCTTCTTAGCATTAGGTTTTCCCTTGTCTTTGCTTCAACTCCTCTTGTCAATGGTTCTTATTCTTGTTGGTCCACCATCACTTTTTCTGGTTTTGAGGGTTGTCTATAGCTTTATGAGCTTCATTATATCTGAAAATTTTCAAAGGCTACCAATTTCTAGAAGATTGTCACCCTAGTCACCTCTACCTCTAAGGCCTCCCTTCTTTTGGGAATTCTATGCTTCACAATGCTCTCTAGCTCTTTTTTTTCTTTGGTAGGTTTGGGTAATTTCTTTTTCTTTTGTTCCATGCCTTATCCATAGTAGGTACCTTCACATCAAGGAATTTTTTTCTTGAAGTTGGGCATAAGGCCAGTGACATAATGGTTTGTCAGCTTGCTCATCACTCTCTTGTACACCCATTTAGTTTAAGAGCACTTATTTGTAGCTTGCTCATCACTCTCTCGTACATTGCTCAATATAATGTTGACTCAAATTCTCTCTTTGTTTTAGGTTTTAAAATTCTTTAAACATTTTTTTACTAATAATTAAATGACAAGAATTGAGCTTGTAGATGTTTCAAGATCTCGAGCCACAACTTAATTTATCATTTCCTTGTGTTCTAAAAGCTTTTAGGATTTTCATCATAGAAGTGGCAGAGACTTTGGTGGATGCTGCGAATTTCACTCTTTTACATGTAATGAAATAACTTGCATAAGAGAAGAATAATAGGAAATGTGTTGAAAATACTTGATAATATTTGAAAATGATAGGCCACTTTGAAACCTCCAAATACATGTCCATCACTAAAACATAATTCAGAATATCATGATGATAACTAACCACTCACTCCCCAGAGATAATTCACTTTATGCCCTTGGATGCCATCTAGGTCAATGTTATAGATTCACATATAGATTCACCAAGACTTGGTGAGTCTTGAGGTGGGCAACATGAAATATATTCCTAATTCAAGACCAGTATGAATGGGTCTCACGTAAAGGATCTAACCACAAACTATAGAAAAAAAAAAAAAAAAACTTTAAACAAAATCACTTAAAATGACCTCTCACATCCTAAAAGTACATTCATTACATTTTCAAGCACAAGAAGGAAAATAATAGTTTTTGAGCAAAAAATATGTTATTGAAGGAAAAAATCAGCACATAGGTTGAGCAAAAAGCGATAATCAAAGATCATTTGGGTAGGTTTGTAGTAGCCTTTGGTGCATTTAGAGGAGTCTATGGAAGATTTGGAGGAGCCTATTAGGATTTCACAAAAAAAACTGTAAAATATTTGTGATAGGGACCCCAAATCTTGATTAGGTTTTTTAGTCTTCATTTTGTGTTGTGAATTCATTTTTTCATTGCTTATATGTGAAGGATAAATTTTGTAAGACTCTTCTCTTTTTTGTCAAGGGTTCCTGATATAAGTTCCTACTTTTGTTAGTCCCTTCGACTTAGGTTCAACACTTAGAATTTTATTAAGGGGCTATTAGAGTGTAACTTGGAACCATGAACCTTTTAGAGGTTCATTGTCTTTGTCTGGTTCTCGACATGTGTTTGGTTCTTGATGAGGCTCCAAATGTTGACAAATATGAATATGAATCTTTTTGAGGGAGTTTTGGTTGAGCGATAATCCTCCAACGTAGGGGAACATAAGGAAGTTTGGTTGTTGACAATTATCCAAGAATCAGGAACCCATAACCTTTACCAAGGTTCTGAGTTCCTAAAGCTTAACTGAAAAAAGATGTAGTGAATATTTTTTTATGTGGTGGAACTTTAAGTTTAGTTCTTTAACTTCATTAAGTTCCTGATGGGCATGCAGTTCTCAATAGATGGCTTTCCTCTAACAAGGGTCTTGGCAATGGTGGAGTTCTTGTTGGGCCTTTGGTGGCTAACAAAGATCAAAGGTTCCTAACGAGCCTCGAGTTCACGATGAGTGCATAGTTTCTAATGAAGTCTAAGATCTCAAAACAATCTAAGAGTTCTTGGTTTTCAATGAAGCTCTGACAAGTAGGTAGTCATTAGAATTTTCCTAGGGACCTAGAATCCAAAACCTTCACCCAGGTTCAAGTTTCTTGGTTTTCCTCTAATATGAAATAAAAAGAAAGGCATGGTGTCATCGGTGGTTTGCAGTGGTTCTCAAACCACCTCAAGGGTTGACAGTTCCAATTTCTTCCTACAACACATATTTTCTTAGAGGTCAACGTCCAAGCTAGGAGGAATGCGATAAACACGAGCTATTTAAAAGGAATGCCAATGTAATGAATTGTGTAGAGTATTTTAAAGTGAATGTGGGATTATATTTAACAACATTTTAAAAAGTTTTGAGAACCAAATGCAATGGCATTGTTGTGTTTACTTTCCTATATTCCCACTATTAATGCAGGGGAGTTCTCCTAGCTACTCACATTAACTCTATTTTCTCCCCATTATTCCTCTTAGCTACTTTTGTACCTCTAGATGTTTCCCTTCAATATGGGATGTTCATTTTGGGTGTGAATGTTTTCAAACCATGAATTTTCATGGAAATACAATGTTGTAGATTAGGGTTGGGCACCTAGTTGTGTGTATCGGAAGTTTTTACCATTTTGATAAAGAGGTTGGTTCTTCTAGTGGCGATTGGAGACTATGTAGGCATAGGGTTTTTTTAGGGTTTCAATCATGCCATGTCTAGTTTCAAAAAGGTAATGAAGGAATGCAATTGTTTAATGTTTGAATGTTATAGGAATTATGTAGAGTCTCCAAGATGTTTGTTTTTTCATTGAAATCTTCACTCATGTCAAGGTTTTCTCTTGTCACACTTGCTAACATGATTGCATTGAGCATTTGAAAATGTCACATATTAAACTATTGCAAGAATTGTAATAATCATTTGTTCAATTCACATGGATTCATGGAGTTTAGTCTTGGATTACTAAGCATGCTTTGTGTGTAATTCTTATAATTTGATAGAACATGTGTTTAGATTAGTTATCCTTTGTTTCCCTTCATTTTTTTCTTTCCTACTATCTATGACTCTATAGCCCAATCAGATAGGAACTGTTCTTTGGTCCACTTGACTAATCTCAAATTATTTAAACAATCAAAAAATTTATTAGTAGTGTAGGAATATAAAACTTAGTTTGTGCATCCATAACCTCGTAATATAACTGAGAATTTATCATTAAGAGAGTTATAAAATGAATCTATTTCATATGGATTATGCTTGCACAATTTTATCAGTTATATGGGGGTTTTGATTCAACTAGTTGTTCTTGGTTCATTGATAAACTTTGGGCCCAAGTCAATAGGTTGTGTTTGTCAATATTTTTGGTTGCCCATTTTTTTTTATTTTAATACTTGTTAAGGTATACACTTGGGAACACCCTCTCGAGTCTAAGATGAGCTCAAAAGAAAGAATGAAACCCACTTTCATAGTGTTGGCTTTCCACCCTCTGCAGTCTTTGATAAGTTGATTTCACTTGCATGATGACAACCTTGGCTTTGTGAGTGAGATTTCGTTCTAGGAAGTGGAGCAATGGTTTTGGGACCCAATAGATTCCATTGTTGATTTGGAGTAGTTTACCATTGATTTGAAGCAAATTTGAAGAGTTTGTATTTTACTATTTTGAAGTTTTTTAAATTTATTTTTGAATTTATAAAAAAAGGAACAAACCTTTGCTATTATTTATATATTAAAAAAAAAATAATACCTACAAATCTTAGTTGTTTATATTTTTTCTTTTGATTTTATAATTTTGGTTTAATTAGAAATTGTAAATGTTAATTTATTTTTATTTATATCTTATTGTAGCATACTTTACATTTATAAATTGTTTCAAAATTTCAACCACAATGTCAACCCCAACTAAAAAAGATCTTTGTTGGAAACATGCCATCCTTGGAGCAAAACAAAGGAAATAATGTGTCCATTTTAAATAAAAAATGCTTGGGGGAAGAATTAATTGATTGAAACATCATCTTACACATACACCATGCCATGATGCTAAACCATATCCAACATCTTTTGAAGTTATAAGTGAAGTGCAAAGACAATTAGAAACTTTTGAGTAACAAAAAAAAGGTGAAGAGAATAAATGATAGCCATTGGTGGAGAGACTTTTTCCATTTTTCTATTTCTTAGATCTATGAGTAGTGGCAATGATTGTATTGGGCCTAGAGTTTGTGGATCTTCATTTAGTTTAGATTCATATTTTACTCTATGCACTACAAGTGCACAACCATCACTTGAGGGAATGAGTTAGAACAATGATAAGCATGATTGTGTAAGAAGTGATATTGGAGACTTCTCATTCTATTGCACCATTCCATTTCAACTAGTGATATTATTATTTATTTTAAGATATATAGTTTGATTTCTTTGTTGAGCTTAAATTTTTACATTTAGGGGTGTATAGATTTTAAAGTTAAACTCTCAATTTAGAATACTTATTTTATTTATTTTATTTGTTTTAGGTCTCCTTATTGGAAAAACATGATAGATGCTATTATTATTTTTGGTGCGGGGTTTAAATATCCTAATGATGAGGAGATAAATAGTTCCATTTTGAGTCAAAAGGTGGCTAATGTGAGCCATGATTGATGAATATCATTATATATGGAAGAAGGGTTACACCATGGATAACAATTGATGTTTGGATTGATAGGAAAAATAGAACATTGTTAAATTTTTCATATCTTGCTCAAGTAATTGCACTTCTTAAAATCCATTGATTTAGTGATTAAGATTTTCAATTTCTAAATTATTGAATTGTTGATTTTATTTATTTCTCTTAATAAATAAAAAAAATGTTGAATTCATTTGTAAGGCTTTGGAGGGAGTCTTTATTGATGTGTGCAAAGAGAATGTAGTGCAAATAGTTATAGATAATGCAACAAATTATGTTTTTGCAGGTAGAATTTTCATGGACAAGTTTCTTGTTCTAGATTCTTTGTGGTTCTCATTGCCTTAACTTCACATTGGAATATCTTGACAATATTCCATAGACCAAAATATGTGGAGTATGCTAAAATTATTTGTAAATACATATATAATCATACTTGGGTCCTCAATCGAATGAGAAAATTAACGAACAAGAAAGAGTTGGTTCATCTTGGAATAATTTGGTTTGTAACTAATTTTATTGAATTTCAAAATTTGCTTCAGTCAAAGGTTGCTTTGAGGTGCATTTTTGTAGTGAGGAGTTCCCTACATCATCATATATAAAGACCAATGTAGGGGTTGATTTGGTTGATTAGATTTTTGATGAGCACAATTTTTGACAATCGACCAAGGAGGTTGTAGAGGTAAATTTTCATTATATTTTGTTCATATTTATTATTTTTATTTAATTTGATTATTTTTGTTCACACTTATTTATGTTAATGCTTCACAATGATTGTAGTTCATAGAAACTTTAGTTGTTCTCCTATGAGCTACTAATGGAGAGAAACTAGTAATAGGCTACATATATGAGGGAATGAATAGTGCAAATGAGGCTATTAGATTTATTGATTGATGATGACACCTTCAACTTCACAAGACCTTACATCCAATTGCCTATTTTCTCAAATTGACATTCCAATTGTAAGGTCTATGAGGAGGTCCTAAGTGGGTTCTACACAACCATAGAACAAATAACATTCGATACTTAATTTGGAGCACATATAATCACTAAGATAAAGATCTTTAGGCTTGCACAAGGAGACCTATTTGCACAAGAGATATTCAAAGCAACTTGGACAACGTTGTAGCTAGGTAAAAATTTATTAAAGACATACTTTAAGTTTAAAATTAAAACTTTTTCTTTTTTATATTAATATTGAAACATAAAGTTAGACAATGAGATTGGTTTTTTCTTCTTCTCATTTCAAATGCATTGTGGGAAAGGTTTGTGCTAAGGTGCCAAATCTTTAGAGAATTGTAATTCATGTTTTGAGCCAAACACACAGTGCTTCACAATGTGAGCACAACTGAAGTATGTTTGAGCACATATAATCTAAGAAGCGTAATAGGTTTTCAACACAAAAATCGTATGATATTGTGTATGTTCATTACAAATTTTATCTTCATCACAAATAAATACTGGGAACTAAGTTGTCTCCTATCATTGTAGAGGAAGTCAATCTATAATTAGATTAGATCATCAAGATTGAGAATTCTATCATCAATGATGAGGTCCTTGCATGGGTTGATTAGGTGGATCAAGGGGCAAAGGTGGTAGCCTTGGAAGAGGAAGAGGATAGAGAACAAGGAGATCCCGTGGATGTTGGTGTAATTGAAACATAAGCATATATCATGGCTATATCATCATCTACGACTTATCCTAGACACTAGTACAAGGCTTAAGACCATGATGTTGAGCTGAGTGATGCATGCTTCTCTAATCCATAGACTTAAATTTTTAGTTTTGATCTTTTTTTGATGCCACAGAATTCATAATGAATGAGATTTTTATACATTTGAAAATATCTATAATTTATATATCTAATATGATTGTTTCCTTAAGCTAAAATCCATTTTTATACACATGTCATCAATGTATACTTACGTATATGATTAACACAAATTTTATTTGATTATTTTATTAAATAAATGGTGCATGAAACGAGTTTGAAATCCTTAAAAATCTCTATATTTCATTTTTTTATAATTTCCCAAGCTTGTGCATTGAATTTGACTCTAGGTAAAAAATTAGCTTGTCGAGTCTAAGTCTTGTAACATTTGTTCAAGACTTCTTAGATACCTAAATATAAAACCTAAGATGAGTTGATTATATAAATAACACTATAATAATGACCATATAACTTAATTAAAAGTTAAGGTACACTATAGGATTAAGGGCATGGCATGTCTCCTCTCTTTAGAAGCATTGTCCTTAGTGTTGATCAACTATGGATGCTTTTGCACAAAATCCTCATTTTTCAATATAGTAGCTTTGATTGGAGAGCTCTTCCATATGATAAAATACTTTGTGATTGTGATCATCTGTAGCCTTTTAGTGTGCATTTGAAGAATTCATTCAAGATCCAAAATTTTTTTTCTTTCCTCATGAATCTTTGGTAACAAAATTTGTGCTATAACTCTTTGCCCAATGGGCTTCAAGCATGCGACATAGAAAACTAGATGTATTTTTGTTGACATAAGTAATACCATTTTATATGCTATATTATCAATCCTTCATTAAAACTTATAAGGACCATAGTTCTTGGGTAAAATCTTATAATTTTGTTGCTGTTTTAGTGGCATTGGCTTATATAGATGTAATCAAAGACCCAATCTCCCATTTCAAAAGTCATTTCACTATAGTGTTATCAAATTGTTGTCATTCTATTTTGTGTCATTGGTAATTTCTCTTTGAGATTGGTGTCTCTTGCTGATGTTGAATGTGTTATTCAACAGTTTGAACCTTTGGGTGTGCCCATAATGAAGAGGTTATTGATAGTGGCTAGAACCCATATAGAGCCAAAAATGTAGACATCTTGGAAGAAGTGTGGAAGGAAATTTTGTACCACCATTTTTTTAACGGTAGCCATTGCACCCATCTCTCTTGTTTATCCAAAGCAAAACATCATAGATAACCTTTAAATCATTTGTTAACCTCCTTAGTTTTTCCATCTAATTGAGGATGATATGACAAGCTATGACTAAGCTAAGTGCTCAAACAAAAAATTAATCTAGTCTAAAAATTACTTGTAAATATAATATCATGAGCACTTACTATAACTTTAGAGTCTTTTGTAGTTTCTAAATAGTATTCATAAATGTTGTTTCTATAGTGCTTGATACAAATGGGTATGCCAAAACACAAAAATGGGCATATTTGGAAAGATGATCCACAACAACCATGATGACATTTATTCCTTAAGATCCAAGAAAACCTATGATGAAATCCATAAATACCTCCTCCCACCCCTAACTTGGAATAGATAAGAGCTCCATAAGACTTGGAATCTTAATTGTATCCCCTTTATTTTGTTGGCATACCATGCATTTTGCTACAAATTTTTGATCACCCCCTTTTAGTCCATCTCAAAACAAATCTTGCTTGATTCTATGACAAGTTTTCAAGAATCATGAGTGCCCACATACTACTGAAGCATGAGTTTTTCTAACATCTTAAACTTAAAATTTGAATTCTTCCATAAGTACAACTTATCTTTGTACCATAAAGTATCTATACAAAATTTTATAACACACTTGAATCCTATTGGAGTTTCTCAATGAGAGTTTGAGCAACATTATCTTTCTCTCACATTTCTCTTGCTTCATTTACCCAATCTGCTTGTAATATGGAAAAAATCATACAATAGTGATTTTGTTGGCTCATCCCTCTCCTTTGAATTTATTATAAATGACCTCAAAGTCATATTCGACTACCTTTGTGACTCATTTTTTTTATTATTCAAATGACAACCTCTATTGCAAGAAATTTTTGAGACTATCATGATCTATCTTTACCTTAGCATATTCCCAATAGATAAGGTCTCCATTGTTTGACTACATGCATGATAGCCAACATTTCCTTCTCATAAAATTACTTCAATAAATTATTATTATTTAGTTGGAGTCTCTCAAATGATATGGGTCTTCCATCTTGCATGGGTATTTCTCCTATGCCATGTCTCAGAGCATCATATTCCATAGTTAATGTGTTAGAAAAATATGGGGTAGCTAGGACTAGAGTTGTGTACATGGCTTCTTTTAGCTACTCAAATTCCTTCATAGCTCCCTCATTCCATTAAAAGTAATCCTTCTTGAACAAATTTCTAAGAGTGATGCCATGCTACCATAATTATTTACAAATTAGTGATATTAACTTGTAAGCCATAGGCATTTTCCACTCTATAATGGCTTTGATCTTGTGAGGGTCCACCTTCATTCCATCATGTGACAAAATATGACCTAGTTACTCCAATTCTTTTAATTTGAGCACATACTTGGATGGCTTAGCATAAATTTTATGTTGCTTAAGAATATCCAAAACCTGATTTACATGTTGTAAGTGTTCCTCCCAAGTCTCACTATGTATTCACATGTCATAAAAAACTACCAAAACAAATTTCAAAAGAAATATCTTGAAGATAGAGTTCATAAAAATTTGAAATGTTGATTGTCCATTTGTGAGACCACAAAGTATTACCAAAAAAATATATATAGTGGCCCTCACGGGTTCAAAATTTTTCTTATGTGCATCCTCATCTTTAATTCTAATTTGATGATAACTAGAATGAAGATCAATTTTCATAAAATAAAGAACACATTTTTAAAATCATCTAACAAATCATCATATTGCAATAGGAAACATATATTTTATGGTGTACTTGTTGAGCTATTTGTAATCAAGACATCCTCCAAGTTTCATCTTTCTTGCACACCATTACCATAGGAGAGGAGAAAGAACTCTGACTATGCATGGTAATGCCTACCTCTAGCATCTATTAAATCATCTTTTCGATATCAATTTTTTTTAATACACATGGATGCCTGTAGGGATTAATTTTGTGTGGATGGATCCTTGGTACAAGTTGAATGTCATGATCATGTTCTCTTTTAGGAGGTAGTCCTTTTGACATCTTTCCAAAAACCATTGAATGATTATCTACAAATACTTGTAGATTTAGTGGTGTAGAAGCCTTTGATTGATATACTTCTAATGAAAATAATTGGCCACAAAACCAATCACCTCTTTTTAAGAATTTTTATATTTGGTGAGAGCTTACCATTTGTGGAAAATTTGTACAAAATTCTCTTAGTTCTACTATCTTTTCTTTTTAGTGAAAGCGTATGAATAGCTTTTGGAAGTTCATCTCAGTTGTCCCTAATGTAATAAGCCATTGTACTCCCAAAAAAATATTTGCTACACCCAAAGAGATAACAAACATTAAGCAATAAAGAAGGAAATCTCCCATGAATAATTTAATGCTACAACATTTCCCTAAACTATTGACAATACCCCCAGTTGTAATCAAGTCCTTTAATTTTGGAGCTAGATATATAAAGCAATTTAGACAATAAACTAACTTATTGTTGATAAAGTTGTGAGTGCTTCTTGAGTCTATTAATATTAGTACTTTCTCATTCTTCAATAAATCCACTACCTTGAGAGTCTGTGGTGTGCTAATTCTAAAAGTGCATGGTAATAAATGGTTGGTTTAATATCTTGTAATATCGTAAAATTACACCCCATGCAATTTCACATTACATAATCCTCCCTTTAGCTTAATTAAAGACGATAATGCAAATTCCTATTTTTCTTAGCTTCAATTTCGTCCTTGACCCCTTGGTTTTTGGTCTTTAAGTGAATTTTTGTTGGGGACGCTTTCACAATGCATAGACATCTACGTGTCATGTGAATGTCCTGACAAGATTCTTGATTCTATGGTCGTTGGGACATTACACTTCTACTTTCCCACAAGGTATGATGCCTCTGTGGTCATAGATGTGCTTGAAAACACCTTCTTACATGCTTTTCCTTCATTATTTCATTCCTTGAACTCATTCTTACAATCTTTCACTCAAGATCTCATTCTCATTCTTATTCTCTTCTACACCATTGTTCTTGCAAGCTCTTGGTCTCTATATAAATTTCTCATCTTCTACATTAGCATATTTGCTCTCCATTGTATTGTCTAGAGTGTTGTGTGCTCTCCTTCAACATCACAAGCCTTTTAAGGGGAGGGTAACCACACTCTCTTTGCATTGCCATCTTTATTTTAGTAGCATATTGGTATTCTAATGTGTGCATCTTCTTTATCTCATCTATTTACTTGTCTATTGTCTATTTTATTTCTATCTGCACCTATTTGGCTGTCTATGGAGGTGGAAACACCAAAACGGGGGTTTGACCAAGGCAAGCCCCAAAACAAGCCCGATATTTTTCTTTGTTTCTGTGTGTGCAAATTATTCATTTGGAGAGTTTCAGGAGGATTCATAGTGTTGGACCTCTTGTGATTTCGATATCTTCTCTTTCACTTTTTCATTTCTATTTTGTTTCATTTAAATCCTTACATGTTAGTTTTCTTCTTGTTATTTCTCTCATTTTTAGCATTTTGTTGGTTTAGTTAAACTCTCAGATTTCAGTTCTCGAATAAACAGTAGAATTCTTGTGTTTTTGTCTGCAAGTTGTGTTTTTAGACCGTATGAGACCACAATGCACTGCAAGAATGTCCGCGTGCTGCATTTTCGTCCTTGGCCGAGAGCTATCCAACTTGCTCCCAAGGCCTCGAAAGTTTTCTATTTTAGTTCATGAAGTCCTTTTTCAAAAATCAGTCCTAAAACATAAAATATAGTAAAAACTCCTTGTCTTTATGCCTTTATCACTTGAGCTTTACCTTTGAGGTAGTTGAGGACCATTTTCTCCCTATAGACTCTCCTCTATTATAGAGACTCGAGAGTAGAAAATTTCCTCCTCTACATTTTGGTGAACCCGACGTGAACCTATTCTTGTCTTTATATTTTTGTCAAAAAAAATTTCTTCTCTCTTGTCAGGACATGTATTGGATAGAGTGTTGTAACACCATTTTATGAGTTTCATGAACCAATTTGCTACTTCCAAAAATATAATAAGGAGTTACCAACATTTATATATGGACTCTAGGAGATGGTTTAGTCCTCCTTGCTAGGGTCCTAACTTTGAGGAGTTCTCTACAATACTGTCAGCCGGTTTCTCCCCTCCTCATGTTGAATTTGAAATGCATACCCCACCAACCTCTCCTTCTAACTCTTCCTATTCCATAACTGAAGAAGATTATCTCAGGGTTCTAGATGAGTAGATTCATTCTTTGGAAGTGAGACTGTGAGAGTTCAAAGATTTTGTGATAAGAGAAAACTCATACTCTTAGATTATTCCTCTCCTTAATAGCTTGAGAAATCTACTTATGTTCGATCATAGAGGCTTGGATTTTCTTTGAGGGATTGCAAATATAGTGGAAACCCATGTCCCTTCATACACTTCTATCTTGGGTAATCCCCAAGATGTTCAATAAAAAATCACTAGCCACTAGTTGCAAATTCTGATGCCAGGAGTGTCTGTGCATATGGTTGACATAAGTCCTTATGCTACATCTCTTGCTACTACTGCTAACACCAACACCATACCCAAGGAGATTCCTGTGATCAGAGTGAAACGTGTTCCTTTGAGATTTAGAGCCTTTGAACCTGGAACCTGAATCCCCACCACTTCTGACACTTCTACTAGTCAACCTCTGTCAATAGATCTCATCCTTATTACTCTATTACAAAACATGGGGCAGATGCAATCTCAGTTGGTGAGCTTGGCTAGTTCCAGTTCCCAACCCATATTTCATTTGTATTATTTTTATATTCGTTTGTATTTTTGTATTCTAAATACCCCCATCTCTTAAGGGGTGGAAATTCCTAAATTTGATAAGTACAATGGTTGGGGAGATCTGCAAATGCATGTATCATCTTTCAACACCATGTGTACTAATTTCTTCCACCATGATGCTTTGTTAGCAAAGTTGTTTCCTCTTTCCCTCAAGGACATTACTTTGGATTGGTATTGCTCACTTCTTGATAATTCTATCTTTTCTTTTGATTAATTGGTAAATCAATTCTTGCAATAGTTCCAAGAAAATATCAGGTCAAAGATCACCTTGATTGATCTCATATGGTGCAACCACCTGGGGCTCATGAACAAGTAACTGATTGTACATCGTGTGTTTGTCAGAAACCTATTGTTGACATTTTGAGATAAGTTCCTTTTAATGAAATATCTTTCTTTTACTCATTTGTGTGTTGCATTGCATGAATATCAACAAACAATGGCTTAGTATGAGGGTCCTTCCTTGTCCTCTTATCTAGATAGTTGGCTAACTGTGTCTGTCTCTAGAGAGTGGAAAAAGAATAAAGCAGTAGCGAACATGGTATCTATTCCTACTGGCAAAAGTTCAGCAGGAGGAAATATAATTTTTACAAAATTATTTGAGTTCTACACTCATGTCCTTAATATATTGTTAAAAGATGGTGTAATTTCTCTTCTAGAGATAAGACTGGTATCCAAGCCCTATCCTTAATGGTAATATGCGCATAATCTTTTCCAATACCATCAAGTATCAGGTCATGATATCGAACAATGCGTGTATCTTAGGAACGTTATCCAAGACCACATCGACAACGGTACCATCTGACTTGTTGGTAAAAAGAAAAATTTGAACAAATCTATAGCTAAGCCTAATAGCCAGCTACAAATATATATAGATCCTTTCCATCCCGGATTCTGCTAATTTGATCATAAATTCTTCAACTACTGATCCTAGTCCATTTGAGTATGTGAACATGGTTTCATTCACTCATGTTCCTCCTTTAGGTCATGTGGATAAAACACCTGATATAAAATTTACACCACATAACCTGCCATTAAACAAGGAACCTTCTCCACTGTACATACCAGCTCAAGTCAACAATAATGTCATGATTGGTGTTATGGTTGACCCTATGAGTCAGGTCAATTTCATCACAGAGGAGAACCTTTTCATAAATAAATTACACAAGGAGAAATATGATGAGTCATATACCACACTCCATTCCTATGATGGTCATTTTATTCCACCTATTGGTTCTATCTCTTTGTCGGTCTTTGTTGAACCTAAGTTTCTAGAGGTCCCCTTTATTGTGATACTAGAGTCTAACCTATTCAGGACGAGCCTAGGCATTTCATGGTTGGTCTCCATGAATGTGGTCACCTTTTTTGTCCAAAAATGTTTGAATTTTCCTCATGATGGCATGATGCATACTATCCAGGAAATTGGATACAAACCATTGGTGTCGCATGGGGGATTCTCTTTAGATCATTTTTGGCCAGCTTCAGTTGGACCCTTGCCACCTAGAGGGGACTTGCTCTATAAGGCCTACTTTAGGTATAAGACTGGGGGTTGAGTCTCTAATGTTCTATTTCTACCTTCTTCTCACGCTATTTCTATGAAGGATTCTATGCGTGTGCAACAACATGCCTTATCCCTTGCACCTTCTTCGAAGGCTAAGGATAAGCAAGCTTTCACCCTTAGGCCTTCTCCTTCACCTTCTTCTTCTTCAAAAACTTCATAACCCTTGGTGGTATCCTTGATTCTTTCTATTGTGCTTGGCATAGGAAAAAGGAAGGCATCCATGTTGTGGAGGTCTAAAATGTAGGTGTTCCAGCTTCCTGTCTTGCCCATGGTTGCCTGATCCACCCTAAATGACAAGGGGAAGAATTTGTGTGGGGTTGTTCTTGGTTCTCGTCCTTCAAGGCCTCATCCTATTTCCCTACCCATCTCTATGAAAACTAAGGGAAAGGGTCCTGTCATCGAGACCCCTGTGTTTGTCTTTGGTCCTCCTTAGGAGTCTACTCTTTCGTAAAAAATAATTGTGAAGAGCATGCCTTTGGTGGAACAGGTCCCTCAGGAGTCTACCCTTCTACTGACAATAATTGTGGAGACTTCTCCTTTAGTGGAACAAGATCCCCCAAAGTCTTCTCATGCTGAATATCCTAGTACCCATAGTCGTACCAAGGGGGAGCCTCCTGTTCCTCCTTCTTCTATTCCTATCTCCACTTCTGCTTATGTTTCCATCACCTCTATTTTGTTCCCGTCTTCCTCAGAGGATCTCGATAAGACTCACCTCAAGAGGGTGCAAGTTTTCATTTCTCCTTCTATGAAGCCTCCTCTAATTACCTCTTTACCATATCTTCCTCCTTTCCCTGAGCTCATTGACATGCCTCACAAAAAGGTTGTGTCTACTGTAGCTTCTTCTCCTTTTCCTTTTTCTTTTGGTATGAGGACGTCCCATCCTCCACGTAAGTAGAATTTAGAGCACAACCTCATTCCAAATGATGGTCATAAGAGGTCTTCTTCACATTATTCCTCTTATTTTTCTTTGGCTTATATCATTCTTGTGATAGGCACAACTTCCTTCCCTAAAATTTGTCACTGCCCCTCTTTCGAAGGTTGGAAATGACTCTTTGGTTCATCCTCCTATTTTTTCACAACACTTCACTTCAAAGAAGTATATGTTCGACTCGGTGGAGGATATTCCCACTCTTTCTTCTATTTTTTCTAAGCCTATGACATTAGCCTTGTAGGACGTCATTGATGAAGACATTGAGGTGACCTCCTCCTTGGCCCTTGGTATAGGTAAGTCGACAGGAACTAACTTTGCTATCACCCCTACAAGCTTGTCTTCCCTCCCCCTATGACGATCTATATTAGAAGCAAGACAACTTGTTGGAGATGTAGAACTAGAGTGGCGCCTCTTCTGCATCTTTAGATTAGATGTGTTTTTTTTGTGTGTTCTCCCATGATTTTTTATTTATGTTTATGCTCTCTCCTAGAGGACCCTTGATACCCTTGTAGGTACTTGGATACAAGAGAGAAAATCTATCATACACTTCTTCTATTTGTCTTATCATTCTTCTATGTGTCGTACATTTTTGAATTTCACATTGGGAACGATGCAAAGTGTTGGGTCATTTAGTCCTCTTCCATGTTGACCTCATTTTTTATTATTTTTTCTTCATGTTCTCTTCTTCCTATTCCAATCTATTTGAGGGGTGATGACAATTCATACATATTATATTAAATATTTATCTATCTATATCTATGATCCATTCCGACCTAGAATAATTGGATCCCCCAATGATCTTGATTTCTTTGTCTCTTCTTCTCTTGATTTTGTGGATTCTAAGTGTTGTCCCTCATGTGACAACATCCCACAAATACATCTTGCTATGTATGCCATGCCACAACATACCTTTTTCTTTCTCTTCTCCTTAGAATGACATGTGCTCCTTTGTGTAGCACATATCATTCTAAAGGGGGCTATCATATCTGCTTATTCTTAATTTTTCAAAAAATTATCTTAAAAATATATGTACATAATGTCTTATGATCTCGTCGTCTAGCTTGGGGGAAACCTAACTAGAATTGTCTTTTCTGACTATCCTACAACGTAGATTGCAACAAACACAAGTCTATTCACTTGCTGTATGGACTCTAGCCTTGCTAGCCATACCTATCAACACTATCTTTTATCTGATTAGACTATGTCATAGAAATATCTATTCTTTCACTTTTTTCCTAGTATGTTTGTCTACAACTAACATGTTTGTGGTGAGATTGGAGTCAACATTGTAAGATGGAAGACCCATGTCCTCTTTGCATCTTAGCTCAACTTCTCTATTGCATATACCGGATTGAAGACCTGCATCCTCTTTTTCCTAGGTATATTCTCTTCAACCTCTTTCTACTTTAGCTCACACATGTTAGAATACATATGCTCACTAAAGTGGGGGAAAAATGTAATATTGTAAAATTGCACCCCATGCAATTTTACATTACATAATCCTCCCTTTAGCTTAATTAAAGATGATAATGCAAATTCCCTTTTTCCTTAGCTTCAATTTTGTTGTTGACCCCTTGGTTTTCAATCTTTAAGTAATTTTTTATCAGGGATGCTTCCGTGACATGCAGACATCTACGCGTCGTGCAAAAGTCCTAACAAGATTCTTGATTCTGTGGCCATTGTGACTTTACACTTTCACCTACTTGTGAAGTGTAATGCCTCTATGGTTACAAAAATAACTGAAAATGCCTTCTTGCATGCTTTTCCTTCATTCTTTCATTCCTTGAACTCATTCTTACAATCTTTCACTCTCAAGCTCTCATCCTCATTCTCATTCTCTTCTACACCATTGTTCTTGCAACCTCTTGGTTTCTACATCAATGCCTTAGCTTCTACATTGGCATAATGGATCTCTAATGTCTTGTCTAGAGTGTTGTGCACTCTCCTTCGACATCACAAGCTTGCTAAAGGGAGGGTAACCACAATCTCTTTGCATTGTCATCTTTATTTTAGTAGAATATTGAGATTCTAACATGTGCAATATCTTCTTTATCTCATCTATTTACTTGTTTATTTTTTATTTTATTTATATCTATCTATTTGGATGTCTGTGGAGGTGGAAACATCAAAACAAGGGTTTGACCAAGGAAAGCCCTAAAGCAACCCCAACATTTTTCCTTGTTTCCATGTGTACATATTGTTCATTTGGAGTGTTGCAAGAGGCTTCATAGTGTTGGACCTCTTGTGTGTTCGGTCTCTTCTCTTTCACTTTTTCATTTCTATTTTTTTTTGTTTAAATCCTTACATGTTAGTTTTCTTCTTGATATTTATGTCATTTTTAGCATTCTGTTATTTTAGTTAAACTATTAGATTTTAGTTCCCAATAGACTATAAACTCCTTGCATTTCTATCTTCAAGTTCTATTCTCAGACTGTACGAGACCACAATGCACTGCAGGGATGTCCACACACTACACTATCATCCTTGGCTGAGAGCTAGCCAACTTGCTCCTGAGACACCAAAAGTTTTATCTTTTAGTTCTTGAAGTCCTTTTTTCCAAAATCTGTCCTAAAACATAAAATACAGTAAAAACTCCTTTTCTTTCTGCCTTTGTCACTTGAGCTTCCTTTGAGGTAGTTGAGGACCATTTGATCATTGTAGACTCTTCTTTGTCCTTGAGACTTAGGAGTTAGCGAATCTCCTCCTCTACATATCTCTTACTTCCTCATTTGTCTCATTTTCACCCTCTCCAATCCAAAATTATTAGTGATAATTTTCATGAGAATATCATTAATTTTGGAATGACACATAAATTCTTCATGACCTCTTATTTAGTCTATTCCTTGGTTGTAAAATATACTTTTAGTGGGTTGGACAAAGTGGGTACATTAGGTACAAGGCCAAGATAGAATTTGGTATATTCTAGTACTATCCTCAATTGGTGTTCAAGGAGGCAATCAAACATTACAAAAGAGTGAATGATGATTTTTCTATGTGGCTAGTTCAAACTATGGAGGGAGACAAAGAAAAAAAATTATTTGTGGAGGAAAAAGATGCCACAAATGTTAGGGGAAGTTGGTACATGTAGTTTACAAAGTTTACTTACATTAGAATTGAGGGATTTTCTAGTAAACCATTCAATTTTCCAAGATATCCAACTAAAAAAATAAATTTTCTAGAGATTTCAAGGTAGTTGATAGAGTCTCATGGACTATTGGAATATAAAACCAAGGCAAGAGTAAAATTACCTATTTCTATTGGATGGTATGTATTCAATAGCTTGAGCTATACCAAAGATTCAAAAACATAACTACAAATTCACACTTTGTAACTTTATGATCATGCTAGGCCAAATTATGAATAATTTGGACAAATGGAAAAGTATGTTTCTTCTTCAATGAAACATATACCTCACGTAGAATACTTCTAGGTAAACTACCTAGATGATCATCAAGTAAGGAATCTATATCACATCAAAAACTAATAGTGAACCAAATAGATTTAAATTTTAAGGAGTTAGATGTTTTAAAAAATATGTTGGACACAATTATGAGTGTTTATGTTGTCCTAAATAAAGAAGTTTCTATTGTTAGACTTAGATAAATGTTCAACAATATGTTTGATGACAAAGCGGTGAATTTTGGTCCATAAATAATGACATAGGAAACCAACACCATGGAAGTAATTAATAAGTACAACTACAAGACTAGAGCTAAGGCTATAAAATATGCTTAGATTTCCATGGCTTATGGTTCCTATATGCATAAATGGAAATTCATTAGAGACCAAGATAGAAGTGAGATGAATAAAGTTTCTCTTTTGCAAATATTGACTTCATTGTTGACTTTTTGTTGAAATTCAATTACCAATTGGGTCTATGGAATATTTTCCTCCAAAGATGTTGATTTTGAAGGAATATCTGACATTTTAAAAGTTAAAGATGTTGATGCTCTCAACATATTCTCTTGCTTTTACATTTTGGTCATTCACGTCATTGATGAGATTTGAACCATTGATGTTGTAATTAAATTTGGTGATTTATTTTCTATTAAAGGGAAATTGTTATTTTTTCAAAAGGATTGGAAATTGTCGATAATTGTGCAACTATTAGTGATAATTATCATTAATTATTTTCCTTCACGGTTTCCTTTCACCTAAGTTAGTAATATTGCTTGTTTGTACTTGTAGGATTGTAAATGTGATAAAAATTGAGTCATGGACACTGAAAATCATATGACATGTAATTTTTTGTCAATATTTTGAAATATCAAATTATTGTACCAATATTTGGGTGTATTTTAGTATTTTTCTTAATTTGATAATTTTCCTTTGAAGATTTGCACTATTTATGTGTGGTTGTGAATGATTTTGGCAAAGTATAAGTTGATTATGGTGTTCATTTATGTTCATATGAAGTCTATTCGTGTAATGCTATTAATAATAACTTCTTTAACCCTTTTTTCTCTCCATTTGTCTTTTTCACTTTCTTTAAATATTTCTAGGAAGTCTTTCAAAAGAATTGATCAAAATTATAGTAATTTGTAGAACCCTTTGAAATAATGTTTGATCTAACATGTTATAGATGAAATATTGCTAAATGTTTCCCATATTTCATGAATTCATCCAATTCTAGACTCCTAAACACGTAAGTCCCTTTGTAAACAACTTACAATGGAATTTTGAGTAAAACTAGTATGTCAAGACCTAACTATTGAAGCCTTAGGATAGTGAACTTTTGTTATGGAATTTAATTATCTTTCAAGAGTGGTAGAATTCATTGTGGATTTCATTTGAGTTTGTAATGCATGTAAAACACGTCAACATATAACACTATTCATCATAAAAGAAAGACTAAATATGGCCATATAGCCATCTAATTAAACTATGCCGCCTTCTTTCATTAAACTAGAAAACTAAAAATCTCAAAAAACTAACAAAATAAAACCCTTAATTTTTTTAAAAAAAGGGAGTAAACACTAGGTCTTTGAATTAATACTACGATCAGCTAGATACATGCATTTGTAGTCATCCAGTTGTGATTAATCCATAACTAAGTGAGGAAAATATTTAGCTACACTAATAGTTATAGTATATCATATTGACAATAGTCAACTAAAGAAGGAAAAGAGAAGAAAAAAATATTTCAAAATGAGTTTTCCTCACCATTTACTAATTTTCATGGAGCTATAGAACTTTTTTATTAGTTCCTACCATGAAACTATAGTATACGAACCAATGCAATAATAATATATTCTAATGTATATCAACCAATGCAATAATAGTCACTATCAATTCATATGACAAATTAAATGATAAATTACTTATTTAGTTCACTTAAATACCTATCTTCAACAGCTATAAATAGTAGTTACTATCAATGCATAATAATAACTTAAGTAATAAATTGCTTATTTTAATTCACCTAACTATCTATTCAAATCAACTTTGTCTTACTCATTCCATTTTTATCTATTTATTGTCAAACAAAACTAATTTGAGAATATAACCATCAATTGCTATCTTATCAGTTTGATTAGACCACTCTACTCTCATTTTTCCTACAAATCAAAAAACAAAATGTCCTATAACGTGAACTTGTTTTTATTTACATAATTATTAACATATGTTAAAAAATAGTGGATACAAAACTTTAAATAATAATAATAAAATTGACGTGTAAACTTTTTAATTTTTTATAGATTACATTAATAATTTACTCACTAATTTCTTTAATCTTAACAGACAAAAAAAAATAAAAAATAAAAAATTATACAAACATATTAACAAACAACTTATATAAGATTCATATGAGCTACGACTGCAACAGACATAGACACAAGTTAAACATGTTGACTGCAAATTGGCTCTGTCAATTTATAATTAACCCTCTATTACATTAATTATGGTCACTATTCTTATGCTCTATAAAACTGCTGTTAGCAATAGGAATACATTTTTCCTTCGTTTAGTAATTTGTTTTTATTATTCTGCATTTTGTTTTCCACCACCTTTTTGTTTGTAAATATATATAATATTATCTTATTAATTAAAACAATACTCTATTATTTAAGTCATGTATAACCATATTCATATGAAAACGTATGAACCTCGATGAAGGTCCATGACTTATACCAAAGGGTGCAGTGCCCACACAGATATTTGAACCATGCAAGTCAGATATATATATATGCAATCATCTTAATTGTAAGATAAGTGGGGTATTGAAAACTTGCATAGTTCTGTTTCATTCTAACCTAATTTAGTGATTGACAATCCTTCCATAGTATGGAGCAATTGAAGTGCCCAAAGTGTGAAGCAGATGTGAGTCCCTCTGGTGAATGTGAATGCATGGAAGCTTTGTCCATTGAATTTAGTGAATATTTTAGAGTATACAGAGATGAACTCAAAGAAGTCATGAAAGCGTGCATTGGAACAGGTGTTCCCAACCCATCAGAGCTGCTCCAACAAAATGTCCCTGCAAATGTCCTTAGACAAAGAGCTTCTGAGGCTTACAGAAAAGACCTGCACAGAAGGATTTCATACATGGAGTTTTTCACTAATGGTGTGGCTATCTCTCTTACTTGTTTGTTTGTGGGTCGATATCTTTCCCAATTCTCAAATTCTATTTCTCAACACAGAAGAACAATGCCTGCAGATGATACAAATTCTAGACAATGTTATACTCTTCCAGTGAGAGTAATGTTTTGGGGGCTTGAATCCATGCACAATACAGTGATTCAAATAGTAGGAGACAACTTGACTTGGGAAGAAATATGGCAAGATGTTGAATATAATACAGCAGATATAGTATTTCGTATTTATGATATTCAAGATGATGGAGATGATGATCTTTCGGTTTATCACATTGATGAGGATGGCTCTGCAGTTCAAATCAGAGGCAATCCTCCAGCAGCTAAAACTGCAGTCAGGAATTTGAAAACAAAAGTTTTGGTTAATGTTGGAGGGTGAAACAATGAAGAAGATGCCATGCAAACATGAATATCATGAGCAGTGTATTGATAAGTGGTTGGCTTCCTCAAACTTCTGTCCACTCTGCAGACATGAATTGCCCACTGATGATCCTGATTTTGAGAACAGAAAGAAGCAGAGAACTGCATGAGATTAAAGTTGCTAATTTTGGAATAAACACTAGCAATAAAATAATTAGAAAAATATAACAGTAGTTAAAATACAGAGAATAGAGCTGCAAATAAAACTTATATATTATTCATCAATAACGATATATATTTTATAGCTGCAGATACTCGACAGATTTTTATAATCATGCCAATTATGATGACAACTAATTGAAACTGTTCAACAGCAAACTAAACATCTAATAACAACAAACTAACACCTTTTATATTAGAACATTAATTCAAACAAAAATGATTTAAAAAAAAAAAAAAACCATATAGCTTCCTTAGCATATGAATTGTAATTAGATGTGGGTTCTGTTGAAAGACAGAAAAAGTAATGTGGATGAATGGGTCTAAACATCTACTACAATATTAATACAAAAGAGCAGCTATTGTACTTGCTTTCTGACCCAACAATTGTTACAAATACCAAGACAAATATCTTTGAAAAATCTCACTAAACTAAATATTTAGTGTTTATAACCAGTAAATTAGCATTTTAATACATATTTATAAATATTTTGAAGTATTTTGTTAAAAGGGAGGAATTTCATACTTCATATTTTATAAATAATTCCAGGTAAATAATAAAAAGTTGGGTCTGAAATAATAAATGTATAATTAATTATTATTTTTTAATAAATAAAATGTTATTTATAATATATTTATTTTATTTAAAAATTAAATAATAAAGTATACAAAAGTAATAAGATTTTGTGTTTATTTTTTTACACTTATAAAAATAAAAGTATGAGAAAAATAATATATGGCATACAAGATTTTATGTCATGAATTTTTTGATCATTATATACAAAATATATATTAGAGTTGTCCTCTAGCTAATAAACAATCTATACATTCAAAGGATCAATAGAAAATGATTAAGCTCATCATGGCAACAAATATTCAATGATTATACTCAGCCTTACTAAAATGCTAATAGAGACAGGCACACCAATACAAAATTGGCTACATAGGTCAAAAGGAAAATAAAAGTGAGTCCAAATTGGAGTAGATAATGACACAATTGCAGATGTGATATATAACATTGAGCACAAAGGGGGCCATGTAGTCCATTGATTATATATTCCATCTCATAGCTAAAACAGCACCAAACAATCATTAGTTCTAACGCATCTTGAGGTTGTGTAAGCCACATGATGATCCACCTTAGCCAAAGAGTTGATGGTTCTACAATTTCTAATGATATCACGATCAAACATATACCTTAGGAGGGCCATCATAATGCAAAAAAAGGCTACAATTTGGGAGAAATAATGAACTCTAACACACTTTGAGATAGTGTGATCCACACAATCCACCAACTCATCATTGATATCAACAACCAATGTATGATAGAGGAGTGCATAAATGGACAAAATAACAATGGAAAAATTGCTAAATGACATGGATAAAATTCATTCAATGAAACAATAGGAATATTTGAGAGAATAGGAGAGAGGTCCAACAAAGGATATGACACAACAATGGTCCAACCAATTGCACAATAAGGGGAAAGAATGAGATATAGCACTATAAGGTGTACAAGCTACATGATCAAAAGGAGATTAATGGTCCACATGATCCTAAGAACACAAGATCTTTGTAGAATAAATAACTATGCTTTCTATTGAAATAAATTCATCCTCACCATGTAAATATTGAGCTCAATCCCTAGCCACTTAGCACATAATATACACGATCTAAAGTTAGCTATATGGCACATAATATCACTATTAGATTACCTCTTTAGATCATAGATAGTTTTCCATGACATAACATGATATCTCAACAATGCATTATAATAATATGAAAACCATAAAATTATTATAGGGATAGGAGGGAGATTGTGAGTAGAAAAAGGGATTTAATGTAGAACCTTGAATTAAATATCAGATTATTTATCGCTAATGGGGTAATAGAGATGGGGGAGAGTAAGAAGTCATGAAAAATTAAAATCTAGGGCCACAAGCCAACATTGGCTCTAGTTGGGGA
This sequence comes from Sequoia sempervirens, assembly GCA_007258455.2. Classification (NCBI taxonomy): domain Eukaryota; kingdom Viridiplantae; phylum Streptophyta; class Pinopsida; order Cupressales; family Cupressaceae; genus Sequoia; species Sequoia sempervirens. Next base: position 72,999,390 of record VDFB02000015.1, read on the forward strand.
TGTGCATCCCTTATGGGTGTAGCAAAAATATACAAATATCTTTGGGGAAGAAGACCAATTCAAAACTAAAAGGGGATGGGGGAGGGAGGGAGAAAATGCAATATATATATATATATATATATATATATATATATATATATATATATAAGACACTTATAGGAACACAAGACACGAAACACAAAGATGTAATCAACATAAAGTATTGATTTACAAAACACAACTACATGCAACCAACATGTGGGCATAAAATAGTAACTATTTTTTTTTTATGGCTACAATCATCATGAGAAAATAATTGTAGTTCAAGTCTTGTAATAAATAAATTCTATGGCCCATTAGAAAATGAAAGGAAAACTACTTTCCCTTATCAAATACACTATTTTAAGTTGAGTCTATTCAATTTATTTTGATGATGTACCTGTTAAAAGGAACAGGACAACTGGGAGGGGGGGGGGTGAATCAGTTGTCACCAAAATTAAACACAAAACTTCAACTCTTATTAACTTCACAACCACACTGTTCTGTTATTAAGTTTGAACATGAAATGCAGATAACAGAAAGTAAAATCAGCACAATGAACACTAGATTTTACATGGAAAACCCAATGAGGGAAAAACCATGGTGAGGATTAACTCACAATATAAAGTAGTTCCAAAACTGAATGTATAGGGCTCACTGCTCTAAAAGGACTCACTGTCTAGATACAAAAGCTCACTACTTACAAGGAGGCTCACTGCCTACAAAAAGATTTACAAAACAAAATTGGGCTTCACAACCAAAATGAATTGAAAAGAGTGCATCTAACAAGTGTTGATATAGTTTCGGTGATGCTCAATAGATTGACTTAACACACTTCATCATTTTCGCTTTTCTTCACTTTCACATTCACTATTGCTTCATCAATTACATACCTTTTAATCTTCAACCCAGTCTAATATATATACTCAATTCATCCACAAGCATCAATTAGGTCGGCCTAATTAGATGCATTTCCTTGTTTATCAAAAAATACCAACTTGTCAGCTACAAGGATTCACAAAATCTTTCCAAAAGGCAATCCAAACATCCAACATGCTACATCATGTTGACATGGACCTAAGATAGGTCACACATATATCCACATAAGAAAAATTAATTCACCATATCACAACTTATCCAAGAAGTCAGCCAGAAATATACTTAATTGCAAAAAGTAATCAACAAAATAATTCTGATATGTTGTATGAGCATCGAAGCACAATAGATTCTGAACATACATTCTTTCAACAATCATAAAATATTTCCCAAAATTGCAAGCAACGATAATCAATTGTGGAGGATTGCAGACTAGAATACCAGAGGGTGCAACTTGAATACCGATTCATATATCAGACCAAAATACTGGATAAAGCATTGACTTAGACTTGCAATCACAACATGGTGACATCAATGACAACACAAAACTGTAGAGATGGCCATTGTTCATTCTTCCAACAATCTCCCCCTTTTTCATTGATGGCAACATTTGCCAAAATTTTCAAAAACACAACATTCTCCCAGCTCACATGACTCTCTCCCCATAACTTTATACTCTAACTCTCTCCCCCTTTGACATCAATGGAAAAGGGCGATAAAAAAGGTAGGATGCATATGATGACACAAGAATTCCAACTTCCCATTTCAAACATTCAAACAAGAATGACATTTTTTACATGAAATATTTTCTTGTACCTCTCTTATGATTGGAAGAATTCTTTTCCAAGAAAGTACAATTGAATTCATTCTTGCACTCATACCTTCCAACAAAGTTAACTGCGTAAAGGAGGATGTTTGATTAGAAGATAGAAACAGTCCTTCATAATTTTCAGCATCAGAGAGGATTCCAGAGAGATGATCTAACCGAACCCCAACAACTTCCTTAACCAACCAGAAGGTTCTAACCATATCTTCTCTTTTCCTTTGAGTAGTCACCAATTCTCAAACTCTTATTCTCTTTTTTCATCCCTGTCTTTGAAGAAATCAAAGTTCTTTCCAATACAATTCATCTCAGCTTCAATAGATTCAATCCTCCTTATGAAATTATCAATAGTTGTCGGCCACCAGAGACAATACCTATAAATGTCAGATATTTCTTTGATGCATTCTTTTGTCTCATTCATATGTTTAGATAGTACTTGCTTTGATTTTTTACACCTTCTTTCAAGCATAGTTTTGAATTTATGTCCTTCGGGTCCTTCTAGCAATGTTCTCTCTTCAACAATCTCTACAAGATCATTTGGTAAAAAATCAGACACATCTGAAACTAAAATACATTTATTCAACAAATAATCAACTAGCACATCATCAATTTTAAGTTTGTCAGCTAGAGAGCACACATTCTACATTTCACCAATATTCTTCATCTCACCCTTATCCAATAACATCCATATATCCTCTATATCAGACATAAATTCTTCTTCATTCTTCTCTTCTGAGACACCTATTAAAATAGTTTTCATTTTTTTTCAGTTCCAGAGGAGACTCACCAATGATAACTTCCAACTCTCTCTTAATGGAGGATGAACCCACTTCAAACTGACTCGGTATTGACATACCGAAGCATATATTTGTTCTTAAGGATGTGAAATATGATCTGCAAATTATCATGCCAACATGTTTTCTTCTGGTTCCTTTCCCAAAACCTCTGATTATTCATTCTTCACATTCCATCCTTGTGCCAACCTCTGACACGCCATTCATCCAGGGGTTTGTTATAATTTTATGATAATGCTCCACCTAAGACCATGCTAGGTCTAATTCCCAGAGGAATTGTCTGTACTGGATGAGGGCACAGACACATCAATAGTTTTAGGTTCTTCTTATTTCTTCTTCCATATCTTATTCATCTCTTGCTTCATCTCTTCCTTGTCGATCTTCTTTACCAGTTCATTCTTCTCTACTAGAGCAGACTGCTTTCCCTTCTTACTTCTGCAAACCTTTGAGATATGTTCATTTTTGTTACAATTATAGCAGACTACACCTTTTTGACTATTTTGACCTTCATTACTTCTTGATCTACATTGATTTTCTTTGTGCCCAAATTTTTTACAAGTATAGTAGTAGCCATTAAAAGATTAATTCATCCTACCTCCATTAAATATGTTCATCATTACCCGACTGATCATTCTCACATGAGATCTGCATTCAGTAGCTTTATGTCCAACCTTATTACACAAAAATATTGTCTAGAGAAAGAACCAGAAAATTGATTCATCCTGCTCCTGCATTCTATTACCTTGTGACCATATTTATTATAGGAAAAAAAAAGACCATTGAAGGAGGGATACCTTTGTGCATTAGGTTGTCTCACAGGTGGTCTCCTTGCAAACTTTCTTTTCTGCTTCCCTTTGTCCTGAGTCATTTGATTGTCCTTAGAACTTTCACTTGCTTCATTTCCCAAGCCACATTTGTCTTTAATTGGTTTTTATCCTACAAGTAGTTCTCCAAGCTTATCATAACTAGATCTGAAATTATTTTCATAGATTTTTTCCTTCTCTAGCTCAAGTCTCAAGTTTACTACCTCCTGTTCAAGTTTAGAGAATTCATCAGATTTGTTCTACACCATTGTATTCAAACATTCTTCAATTCTCTTCTTTTCTTCTACAAGCACTTTCAGTCCAATGATCTCTTGTTTCTCCTGCTCGCTTACTTCTTTGTGTCTTTCCTTGATTTTTTTTAATTGTTCTTTCAGCTTCTAGACACATTCATTAGCCTCATCTAGATTTTCTTTCAAGTCTCTATTTTCATTTTCTACCTTATCAAGATCTTAAAGTGCAGTCTAGAGTTCTTTATCATCCATCTGATCAACCTTCAGGATCTTCCTCAAGCGGTTAAGCTCTACAACAAGGAACCAAAGCTTTGATACCAATTGTTAAAAGGTGCAGGACAATTGAGAGGGGGGTGAATTAGTTGTCACCAAAATTAAACACTAAATTTCAACTCTTATTAACTTCACAACCACACTATTTTGTTATTAAGTTTGAACATGAAATGCAAATAACAAAAACTAAAATCAACACAATGAACACTAGATTTTACATACGTGGAAAACCCAATGAGGGAAAATCCACGGCGAGGATTAACTTGAACAATATAAAGAGTTCCAAAACCAAATCTATAGGTCCCACTGCCAAGGGTTCAATGCCTTGAAAGGACTCACTATCCAGATACAAAAGCTCACTACTTACAAGGAGGCTCACTGCCTAGAAAAATATTTACCAAAAAAAATTAGGCTTCATAGCCAAAATGAACTGAAAAGAGTGCACCTAACAAGTGCTGATATAGTTTTGGTGATGCTCAATAGACTGACTTAACACACTTCGTCATTTTCTCTCTTCTTCACTTTCAAATTCACTAGTGCTTCATCGATTACACACCTTTTAATCTTCAACCCAATCCAATATATATACTCGATTCATCCACAATCATCAATTAGGTCAGCCTAATTAGATGCATTTCCTTGTTTATCAAAAAATACCAACTTTTTGGCTACAAGAATTCACAAAATATTTCCAAAAGGAAATCCAAATACATCCAACATGCTACATCATGTCGGCATGGACCTAAGATAGGTCACACATATATCCGCATAAGAAAATTTAATTCACCATATCACAACTTATCCAAAAAGTTGACCAAAAATAGACTTAATTGCAAAAGGTAATCAATAGAATAATGTCGATATGCCATACGAGCACCAAAGCACAAGATATTCTAAACATACATGCTTTTAGCAATCATAAATTGTTTCCCAAAATTACAAGCAACAACAATCAACTGCAGAGGATTGCGGACTAGAATACGAGAGGGTGCAACTTGAATACCGGTTCAGATACCTGACCAAAATATTGGATCAAGCACTGACTTAGACTTGCAATCACAACATGGTGACATCAATGACAACACAAAACTATAATAACCTTCTAACCAACTATAAAATGAAAAAAAATGCATCCAATGATGTCCTCTAACTTATTACCATTGTAAGAGAAAGATAAAAATATAATTAAATGCACTCCTAATATCTATCAAATAAATATACGTCATAGATGAATGTTGTGAAATCATGGTTTGTTCACACTCATCATCAAAATCCCTATTGATTGTCTTGTCATTGTAAAGGTTAGCAAGCGTATCTTCATACATGTTAGAAAGCTATAGTTGTTTTTCAATCAGCCTATCAATCAGGACTTTAGTTGTAATTCAAATAGAAAATGAATAATAATTATTTATTAAATTCAAAGTAAAGCATAATTTGTATTGGTGGAAAGGTAATAATCTCCTTTAAAAACCCTTTTTGTTTCATCGCCACATACCCTACACATACCCATCATATCGCCACTTTTTGGCCCATCATGATCCTGCATATACCCAAGTTATACTTCCATTATCTCATCATACATCATATTGTTACTTTTTTCTCGTCTTCCTCACTTGGACCTTCAATATAGAATTTTTTAATTTTTAGTTAATTTATGTCCTCAACTATATATGCTAGATCACAATTAAAACATAACCCATTAGCTCTCTTCTCTTCAATTTTTTGTGGATTCAATCTAGTAGGCTGAGAGAGTGATTGTGTAGGAGTGCTTCTATCTCTTATGTTCTCAAAAATTTTCCTTCTATTAGCCACAAAATTTTCCTCTACCTACCTTGCCATAATCATTGCTCAAGACATATAATTTAGAAGAAGCATGCATACTCCATATTTGATATGGTATTTTAAACCCCCTAGGAACAATTCCTTTAAATTTTCCTATGCAAAATTCTCCACATTGAAAGATAATTTGTAATTGATGAATATAATCCTTTAACACACTTTTTTTCTTTAATTTGGTAAGCTAGCTAAAGTAGCTATCCATAAAATTGTTACTATAATGTGAAGTGAGATCCTCTTGGAAAACAGGCCATGTGACAACACATCCCCTCTTTTTCTTCTCTCAAATAACCAATGATACCAAATGAATTGGTCTAGTTCCAAATACAAGGATTCCATTGTAATGTTTTGTTGACATGGAATATGATGAAGATCAAAGAATTGTTCCATCTGATAGAGCAAATTAGTTGGATTCTTTCCATTGAACTTTCGCATATCCATTTTTGTTGTGAAGTGGATAGACATAAATTATTTAGGTGAAATTCCAACTTTAGATCTATTCAAACCTAAAAGAATCATGCCACTTAGAAGACAACTTCTTCCCAAGTTTTGTGGTGTGAATCTTCCCACCGAGTATCCATAGAGGTTATAAGAGAAGCAAATTGTGTTCTTGTTCCATTTATATCTTATGTCTAAGCTGCTGTCACCAAGACCTCCTCCTTAACCTTGGTGGTTGCTACATCTATAGAAGCTTGAACATCCATAGAATCTATCTCTTTCATAGTTGGATCGTATTCTTAGGTGACTTCCCTCGGGTGACAAGATTTCTTCCCTTGCCTCTTGTTAAACCCCTCACCATGATGCAATCAAAATAATTTCCATAATAATTTACTCAAAACAAATCAAAATAATCTTAATTCTTTTTACTTAAAATTTGTTGATTTGTAGCCTTAAGAGTGAATTTAGTGGAAACAATAATTTTGTAATAACTACTCCAAATCTATTTAAATTACTTCAAATATGGACTATAGAAGATTCAATATGGACTTGAAAAACCCTTTAAAAATCAAACAAAAAATTTGCTAGTTTGAGAGAGATATGTGCTTCCCAATTTGATCACTTGAGCCAAAAAAATTGTCTTGATTCTTTCCCTCTGAATGCCAAGATCATGCTCTAATACCACTTGTAATGAAATAAATTGCACAAGAAAATAATAATAGAATATGTTGCAAATATTTGATAATACTTGAGAATAATAAGCCACTTCAAGAGGGAAAACCTCCAAATATCTTCAATGAGAACACAATTCATAATATCATGATGACAACTAACATATATGCCCTGTAACTTTTGTCTTGGATGCTAGGTAGACCAAATTAGATACCTAAATATAACACCTAGGATGACTTAATACTAAATTAAACTATAATAATGGTCATATAATCAATTAAGAGTTAAGACAGTCACAAGCTAATTACTCATAACTTGATGCACACTCTAGAAGATTAAAGGTGTAGGATTTTATGATCATTTCGTAATGCTTTCCATCTCAAACTAATGCTCCAACTCTTGGACCCAGTCCAAGGACAAATCTAGGTTGCGTTCACCTTTAAAATCTGAAATATCAATTTTCACTTTGGAGCCTTGTTTGAATACTACTTCAATAAGCTTGTCTAAAGGGTCTACTGCTTTAGTTGGATTTCCTAGATTTTCTTGTTCCTCAGAATCATGTAAAAGACTTAATGTATTCACTAGTATGGCCTCCACAACTTCCAATCTTCTAGGCCATTCATCAACATTATTCCTCCTATAACCTGCATTCCTCCTACAGTTTTTTCCCTGCCAACATTATTCCTCCTATGACAAAAATGATGTTTTCTTTTTTAAAGAGGGGTAAAAATTTATTCAGAACAGAAAAGAAATACAACAAAGGAAGGAAAACCTCCCAAATAGATCTATCATGATCAACAAGTTGATCCAATGTGTGAGCCAACTCTGGAGAGAGTTGTCCCCTATCCTCAATAAACCAACCCTCCATAAATTCAGAAGCCCATTTGGAAAGATAGTTAGCTACCCCGTTCCATTCCATAGGAATATGAATGAAAGTAAATGACTCAAAAAAGTCACAAAACAAACAAATCTGGAAAATGATCATTTGAAGTTGCTAACTAACACCATCCAAGTGTTGTTGATTCAACAAAGAAACCACAATATGGAAGTTAGATTCAACAACTATCCTTTTCCAACGAAGAGAACAACAATGCTCCACCATAACCAAAATAGCAAGAGCCTCCATATAATTATTCGTATGGAAACCTTTGTAGATAGAAAAAAGGAACCGAACTTGCCCAAAACTATCACGTCCCACACCACCAATACTAGCATGCCCAGGGTTACCCCTAGAAGACCCATCCATATTGATTTTGAAAACACCAAGAGTGGAAGGGTGCCAACGACCCACCCTTGAAATCTTTTGCAAAGGGTGCCAACATCTATTTCTGAAAAGTTGTGGAGCCATCTGCCTACCAAGAATAGGAGTATTCCCCGGAAGAGGAAAATTAAACCGGTTACAAATATCAATCTCCCTAGGAACAGGGCCACCATCAAAGTCACACTTAGCCAAAACAGTCTCCCAAATAGATGGAGAATTTTCCACCACACATGTTGAACAACTAACCTAACATCCTGGAAAATAGGATGATTTCTCTCTAACCAAATATGCCAAATAATAAAAGAGGGCCCTAAAGACCAAGAAACCTAAAGAAAATGGGTTTGAATCAGAGCCTGAACCCAACAGTCCCAAAATTATGCCAAAGAAGAAACATGCCAACAGGGATGCTTCCAACAATCCCACCAGAAGTGCCAAAGCCTCTTAGAGAAATAGCACTGAAAGAAAATATGGGAATCAAATTCCTCATTATTACAACAAAGAATACACATAGAAGGCCCACTGAAACCCCGCTTGCTTAAATTATCCCAAGTAAGACAATGGTTCTGTACCACTAACCACAGAAAAAAAATTACATTTCGGCCAAAAAAATATATTCCACACATGCTTCCACCAAGGCATCTCTTCACCCCCATACAGTTGATGGACCGATGTCATGTAACCAACAACAACTGAGTATTTTCCATAAGAGTCACTCCCCCAAGCTAAAATACAAAAATGATGTAGGCAAGCCTCCACTCATACAATTTAATCTCCAAAGAGAATAGTGTTTCCATGATTTAAGACTCTACTCTAGGAATTGTATCAAATTCACTAAGGAGACCCTACTCTAGGATTTTAGCAAGATAAAGCCCAAAAAGAGCAGAAATGAAATCAAAGAGAAGTGAAAAAGTTTTTTATGAAAGGCATTACACATCAGATTATGATCCTTGTACAATGGGAGATCAGTGAAACAAGAGGAAGAGATTTACTTCACATGGCTCTGCCTTAAGTAACTACACCCAATTCATACACTTAAAAAGCTATTTGTACTTAAGTGCAATATCATATTTTAACTTCTTCAATGAGATGTCTCTCTTCCTTTCTATTATAAAAACTTTGTTACCCTATTTATCCAAGGTTCTTGTCATACTCTCTATATCAATATGGTTTTCTCTTTTATCCAAAGAAAAATCACTAACAATAGGGAGCATAAAATCCTGTAAAATGGGAGGAGAAACTCTTTAAAATATCAACCTACAAGCACAAACATTCATAGCAAAGATGAAACCAAATAATTTAAAAACAACCACTAGGATATATGAACATAGCCACACTACAAATGGGTGGAAATTCAATTTTTTTAAACCTCTATTGCACAAAAAATTATCAAGGGGGCGAAGTGAAATAGACTTGAATTGGCTTGGAATGAAATTTAGTTCATCATATTTTGTTTGACAACATTAGTGCTCCATTCTTACTATAAAATGTCTTCTCACAACTTTTCAAGCATGTTCATACCATTTAACCACAATTTTCTCCTTGTCCCTTTCAACTACATCTAATATTCCAAGGATACAAGAGGTATAAAACCCTGACAATTTTTTCCATATTTGCTGCAAATTTTCATTCCAGTTGACTGAATATCTATTCCAATGCTCAAAATTTGCATCATGGCAACATCTCTTCTTGTTTGAACTAGTGTATGAAGTTTCAAATTCTCTTTCAATCCTTCTACAAAATCTTATGTTAATTTTATCTGATTTCCTATTTTGTTGCTTCACTCTGCAATTTCTTTGCTACAAAAGTTGAATGATAGAGGTAGAGTTTACTTTTCTTCCAAAGAGACTATGATTTTAATAAATGAACACTTACATAATGCTTGCTAGAAATCTTGTAAGTGTATATAGGCTAATTTGACATCCTTTCCTATATTTCTTTTGGTTGTTATTAAGTCATCCTTCCCAAAGGACACAACACAAACACATACACATGGGGCATAGACTTTCCTAGACTGTTCATCTGCATAATACTAAATACATATCAAAATCTATTTGTAAATAGATAAGTAATAATAAACAAATATTAAAATAAAATAATTGAATAAGTAATAATAAAAATAAATTAAGTACATAATTGGCAATATTGATTGTCAATATTTTTCTTTAGGTTTGTCTGGAAGTATACTGCTTGAGAACAATAGAAAGGGGTTGGTTTGGCTTTGATACCTAATTTCCTTGCTAAGTTCTTGCTTGTCACATGGCCTTCAGATAGTGCAATGAGATATTTTTCTATTTGTTGCTATTATTGTGGAAGCTTCTAGTTTTTCTCTCTTTGGGCAGCTAGCTTTCTTTAAATGGCACCCAAACCTAATGCTTTAGCTACTAATGTTAAGTAGCTGGTGTTGGAGTGAACAATGTTGAGACCTATAAATAAATTCTAAAAATTCATTCTAAAGATATTTTATATGGTATGAGACTTGAAGCTTCCTCAAATGTTCTTCTTTTATTTCTAGAATTTGATAATGTTTGTAAGTGGCTAGAAAAATTTATAGTCATAGGGTGTTTTGTAGGAAGAATCTTGGAAGTATGCTTAAGAGTTGGGTAAACATTACCTACATTCTTAATGGGGTTAAATTAGATGTAATCTAAGATTTAATCAAAGGTTTTTTTCTTGCTTATTGTAAGAAATGAATCATGTAAACACTATCTTTAGACATGTGTTTCTTGTTATGTGTAAAACTCATTAATTACTTTTTCCCTTTGGACTAGGGACTTTGTTGTGTTTGATTACTAGGGCATCAAGGTACCAATTTAGGTTGAATTTCTTGGCTACCTTTTTTTTTTTGGTCATTTTTGGACTATATTGCCTCCTCTCTTAGGAGGATGGTTTGTGTCAAAGTAGACAAGTTCTATATAGTCTGACCACAATACAAAGCCTACATGGAAATAAAACTTTCTTAGGACCTGAAGGAAATTGATGATACACAAAATGTCAACATTTGTCATATTCAAAGAGTATTATTGTATATCAATTTACCAAATACTTGTTTTAGATGCTAATCAATTGAGGACGAAATCAAAGATAGTCCCCCAACCAATCACAAGACCCTTTAGGTCAAGCCCCGATTGTAATAAAGAAGAAACCCATAAGGACAACTATATATTATCAAATCCAAAATAGCTTCAACAATAGAGAGTTGTAATAAATAATCTTAAGACATACTAAGATCATGCCACATGCCTAACTCCTATAAAATTAGACAAAAGAAAAAATAGATTTGGACAAGCTTAATTGACAAGGTATGAATAGGTGCCCAAGTCTAACTAGCTAGATAAAGCACCTTTTTCACCCCAACACCCCCTTAAGTGCAACTTAGAGAGGCACAAAACAATGCATGAAAAATAGAAGTGAGCCATAGAAACTAGTATTGATGAGGTACCAAAGTTAAAACATATATCTCACAAATGGAAAGAAAGGAGAAAACTTGATGGAAAAATATCCACTCCAAAAGAGAAACAATCATGAAAATGTGAAGGAAGGACTCAAAAAGACCCCCCCAAGGACAACTTACTTCAACCAAAGCATCGATCACAACAAAAAATAAGGAGGTGATGCCAAAGGCTTAGTGAATATTTCCACAACCTCCTCTATAAGAAAATACTCCAAGTTGAGAAAACCATCTAGGATGAGCTATGTAATGAAGTGCATGCGGCTCTCAATATGCTTAGTTTGCTAATTCTCCATTGGGTTGCATGAATTGTGAATGACACTTTGATAGTCACACCAAAGTATCATGGGACTATTAGGATGAACTCTAAACTTGGTCAATAAATGTTGAAGCCAAAGAAGCTCCTAGGTAGTTGAATTCACTGCTTAATGCTCAACCTTTGTAGATGATAATGCAATGGGTTCAAAACAAAGGTAAAAGAAAAAACCAAAAGTAGTCTTCCTCTCATCAACATCGCCAACTCAATTTGATTAATGAAGCTAGCAATTTGGGAGTCTCTTGATTTCTAGTGAATACCAAAATGTATGGTTCTTTGAATATATCTCAAAATACATTTAGTAGCCTTGCAATTAATCTCATGTAGATGTGAGAGAAATGAGAGAGAAGGACACCCGCAAAAGAAATATCAGGACTATAATGTGTCAAGTACAAAAGACTACCAGTCAAATCCCTATATAATGTAGCATCAACTAAAGGAGTCATGCAAATAGAAGAAAATACAACACTTGAATAGAATAGAGTGGGAGTAGGCCCTTCTATCAAGCATGTCAAACCTTTGGATCAACTCAAGAGCATAATTCTACTAAAAAAGTGACAATCCCATCTAAAGATTGAATAACTTGTAAACCAAAAAATTAATATAGAAGACCAAGACCAATCATATCAAACTACTCCACCAATGCTCATTGAATGCTTTGGATAATGGAAGATGAACTTCTTTTAATCCACATACAACACGAGAATAAAAAGATCACCCTGTTATCTCTAAGCGTAAATTGTGGAATTGGAATGACATAATGTGACACTAGAAGAAAGAAAAAACTATCCATATTCTTATACCAAGTCTAAGGGGCTTGTTTGAGGCCATATATAATGAATGAAAAATCCTACAAAATAAATGAGGAGTTTTGCACAAAACTTGGAGGCTACTACATATAAATCTACTCATGAAGATCACCATGCAAGCATGAATTTTTTACATTCATATGATAAATTGACCATCTATGTGGTGCAAGAAGTGAAAGTAGAAGAGGAATGAAATACATCTTGGTAACATGAGAAAAGGCCTTACAATAGTCAATGATTTTGACTTGTGAAAACCCCTTTGTGACAAGATGAGCCTTATACTTATCAATAGAACCATCAATTGTATATTTGGTGTAGTACACCCAATCAAACCAACTTTCTTCTCTTAGGAAGAGGTACACAATATTGAATATGATTCTTCATCAAAGAAGAATAATCCTTTTCCATAGTTGTTTCCTATTTAGAAATTACTATCACATCTAAAAATATTTAATAATCATTTGCAGTTGCAAAAATTAAAAGAATAACACCTAATGTTTGTGAACAATAATGATAGGAATCTAAAGAATGACCAACCAAAGAGCTAGCTACATCAAGATTCATGTGGGCTCACTTGGGCATAGTCAATGTAGTTGGTGATGGTGGATCTAGAGCAACATCCTCATCCTCAAGAAATAGGGAATTATCAAGATACAAAGAAAGAAGAGTAGGCAATGCAAGAGAAGTTGGTGATGGATAATCCATTAGAGGAAATCTATAATCAAACTAGACATCTTGTCTAAACAATACATATTTGGAAACATGATAAAATAGCCTATAAGCTTGAACATCCTCACAATAGCCAACAAATATATGCAACTATCCTTTCCTCTCCATATATTTTTTTTTCTTTTTGGAATAAATGCTCAATCATCACTACCAAATACTCAAAATGAAGATACATTTGGCTTGAAATGGGACCAATCCTCCTTAGGAGTCATATTTCACATTGCCTTATGTGACATGTGTTAGTGTATATTTTTATTTTCCTAATGGGATATTTAATTTTTCCTTATTTATAGGTTTTTCCTACACATTTATTAAGCTTGCTTAGGATAATAAAACAAGTTATTCATTTTAACTAGGAGATAAAGTGATGAGTTTTCCTCCACCTTTTAAGGGTGGATTATTTAAATTTTCATCACTTTATTTAATGTTGGTGGTTATTGATGGTCAATTCTCATTGGTTGATTTTCCACCTCCATCCTCTCCTTATTTCTATATAAAATCACTACCTAGCTTGTACTTTTCATCTTGGAAGTTCTTAATGCAATTCTACTATCCTAATATTGCATAATCTCTCAGAGTCCTAGTTTGCATCATTTATGTTTTTTTAGTTTATGTAACTTTGATTTTCTCTTAAAAATTTCCTTTGGTTATTCAATCTATTTCATATTTCTAACATGGTATCAAAGCTTTTGTTTTGAGAAATCTAAGTTCTTAAGATTCCTAATTAAGAGATTGAGATTTTCATAAAAATCTTGTAAATTTTTGTATGCCCTTCTCTTGCATTTTGAATGATTTGGATAATTAGAAAGGGTTTACAAATATTTAATAACCTCATTATATTGGATATATGTTTTGTGGGATCTGGGTGGTTGCAACATTTATGGTTATACTGACGATATTTTTGGTTATTCTAATGCATCTGCTACAGTCAAGGTAGGAGGGTCCAATGAAGGACTATCTAGCCTTGCAGCCTATCCACTAACTCCATGATCATAACAGATATAAAACGAAAGCTAATAGCTAATAAACAGAAAGATAAAAGATATTTATGAACACATGACACAAGATATATCTTGAGAAAACCCTAACAGGGAAAAACCAAGCCTTCAAAGCTCATTCCTCATATATTATAACTTCAAATAAAATTACACATGCCTCAAGGGCCTTACAAATTCTAGGCCGCAACCCAAAGTTCACAAATAATTCATACAATAATATATTCTTCCATGGACTCTTTCTTCTACTCCTCAATTTCTCTGATCTGTAACTTCTCTGGATCAAAACAATTCATCTCTGTGCTTCATAACTTCACACTATTGATCCCTTTCCTCCTCTTGATGCTTAGAAATGATCCTTCTCCTATCATTTATATCCTTCATAAGTATTCATAGGATTATCAAGTCAGCCTTATTGCAACGACTAGTAAGGTAACATGTGGACTCAAATAGGCCAGTCCCCAACATAAGGAATTGCTCTGCAAATACATAGAAATTTGTGCAGATCTCCATGAAGGTCAGCCAGGTCCTTAACTTCCTTGAACAATATTCCTTTTGGCTCCACAAGTCATGGAATTTCTCTGTAAACCAATTAGACTTCACCAAACACTATCGACTCTGCTCTATGAACACAGGAAATCTTCTGATAATGATATCTCTTTAGGAGAAAATCCAAATGCTCTAAATTTATGATATGTCATAGCTCATGGTGTATAGTAACCAATTCTAGCTCTGCAACCTTTGACATGCAAATGCAGTAAAATACGGTATTCTCCAAGGTCACTCTCTCTGGTACTCTGCAACTGAATGTTCACTGTCCCAATTGATTTGAATGCTTCCAAATGCTCTTGCATTAGTGTCTAGGAGGCTTGGAAAAGTCAAGATTGGCTTTTGTTTCATCCAAATTGGAGATCATTTGACATAGTTGTAAATGAGGGTTTGAAGCTCAGATCTTTCTAGGTCCATTTTCAGCCAAAAAGGACCTTGCCATTGCATTAAGGAGGTAGAGGAGACAAATTTTGATATAAAATTTTCCTATATTTCAAGCTAAGAGCCACTCAGGAAGTTTTTTTTCCAAGAGGGTCATACAACCCTCAAGTGTTGTAGGTGCAATGATTTTTTTAAAATTCACATAAAATAAGATTAAAATTAACATTTTTTAAAGTGCTTTAAGCATTGTGCATAACGCCTAACACCTAGTGCAAATTCACCAACTCTCAACACATAGATGTAGGGGCCAAAAGGCCGTTGACAATCTAAAATGCCTGTAGAAATTTTAAAACTGGAAGTAGTTAAGTTTAAAGCCACTAAGTGGTGGCGGTAATAACTGATAGAAATAATGATCACATTCAAACCACCAAGTAAATAAACTTCATGGTATAAATTTAGTAAATCATAGACATTTCTAAATTTTGGCATGTGAATGATGGTCTGCTAACTGCTAACCCTTTATAGCACCACTAGAGATTGTCCCAACTCATCACCCAGTGGCCACTTCCATTAACAACGTCACTAAAGCCCTCCAATGGGCCAAATTGGGCCTTTTTAAAAACTTGCATAACTTTTCACCATGATGTCATATTTTCAAAAATGAGATATCACCAAAAAGTCAGAGACAAACAATCTCCATCCATGAAGGTACTGAAAATATTTTTTCCATTTTCTATAAAGTGTTTTAGGCTAAAGTTGTTTATTACTAATTTCTTCAACATGCCATGGATTTTTCCCCGATGATTTTATTTTCTGAAATGAATAGGAGTTGGAAAGGTGGTGAAGAATACTACACAACTATAACCTACTAATTTTTCTATATTTTGTCACAGGTTCATTTTGTATCAAAATCTGTAATTTTGGCCATTTTGAGCCTATTAAGCATGGTATCTTGGAAGAGACTTTGTAAACACACAAAACTATAGAGTGCCAACCTTATAATATTTGGGGGGGTGATTTTTTGATACTAGTGAAAAGGGTGGGGGTGTTCTTGGTGTTCTTGTGTTCAATTTATTTTTGCACTTTCTTTTGCATTTCTTCATCATGGCTTCATCAATAGTTCATATTCTAATTGCATACAATTGTTTTGAGTGGAAGTCTAAAATGAAAATTCACTTAAGAAGTATTGATTTGCATAGAATAATAATAGGATTAGAAACTAAACCTACTAAAGATGAAGAAAATCCTAAATGGTATAATAGATGTGATGAAGCATATGGAGAGTTATGTGTGTATGTATATCTTGATTTTCTCTTTGATATTTAATATTTGAATAATCCAAATGAAATATGGAAAAAGTTAGAAAATCTTTTTGGCACTCAAGATTCAATGAGGTGTTGTTGGAAAATCAACTAATCAGTTTAAGTCCAAGCAACTTCAACACAATTTAGGATTTCTTCACCAAATTGAAATCACTAAGGCTACAACTACAATAATGTGGGATTGATAAGAAAGATGAACAATTGATTTTAAGTATTCTATCTTTGCTAAGTTCTAAATATTCAATGTTTGTTTCTACCTTTTGTGCTACCAAGGGATGCATTTGGTTCCAAATTAACCATGCCATATTTGGATGATTTTGATAATTCTTTAACATGGTAACAAGATAAGGTAATCCAGATGGGCTCTATTAAGTCTTCTAAGTCACATGCCTTGGCAACCAACCATGGAATAAATGAATAACAAGGAAAAATTGGTAATAAGGATAAGAAACCAAAGGATATAAAAGAGAAAAAAGGATTAGAAATCAACTACTCCAAAGGTAGCTAATGAGACCTCATATTTAAAGGGTGAAAAGCTTAAGAAAGAGAACATCAAATGTGCCTGTTATAAATGACCTGGTCATGATGATCACAAATGTTTGAAGAAACAAGTAGATCACCTAACATACATTCTTGAGAAGAATAATCTCAGTGTTCTTGATTTTTTCAAACAATGTTCAGATGAGGGGTCTCACAAGGCTAAAGCAAACAAAGGGAAAGGAAAGGGAAAGGCTCTTGTAGCATTTACTTCTTCACCATCCACATGGGTTCTTGATTCAGGCACTTCACACCACATGACTTCTTGTAATGACAATATTACATTTTTGGAGTTGTGTACTGTGCCTCTCATTTTGATGGGTGACAACACTCTATTTGAGGTGTGTGGAAGAGGGTCTATTGATATGGGGGAAGGCACACTTTAGAATGTTCTTTGTGTGCCCTCATTGTCAACTAATATCCTATCGATCTATCCAATCACTCACACAAGTGTAGGCAAGTGAGTTGAGTTTACTCCTAATTCAATGGTGATTTGTGAGTTGCGCAATGAATCTACAATTGTAGTTGGGATAGAAGATCATCCTTCACAACTCTATTTGTTCTCTCACTTTCTTCCCAATCCACCTTTATTTGTTCTACTCACTTATTTAGATGATGTGATTCATTTGTGGCATCAACAGTTTGGCCACTTGAAGGACTACCACTTGCATTAGCTCAATCAATAGGACAACATTATAGGATTGCTTATAGTTCAATTTTCTAATGGTTTCTTCAAGGATGCATTCTTTACAAGCATCTTGAAGAGAAGTTTGATAAAGTCAAAGCTTGGAGAGCTTCATATCTTTTGAAGTTGGTACATAGTGATTTGGCATGACCATTTCCAATTCCATCTTTTAGTAGAGCCCGATATGTTTTGACATTAATTAATGAATTATCTAGGTACACATTGTGTACTTTCTCAAACAAAAATCTGATATCTTTGATTCATTCTTGGAGTACAAGGATTTTGTAGAGAAATAGACTAGGAAATCCATCAAAGTTTCGCATATAGATAATGGAGGGAGTATGCCAACCATAGGTTTATGCAGTATTGTGGTTTAGAGAGTATTGATTTGCAACATACAATTCCTTATAGTCCTCAACATTTAATGGAGTTATAAAATGGAAGAATCAATCTTAGAAAAAGATGGCCAATTGTATGATTCACTCCAAGTCTTTGGCACCACCTTTTTGAGCAAAATCCATTAACTATGTGTGTTATACCCAAAACTACATTCCTCACAAAGCTATAAAGGGGGTAACTCCTTTTCAAGCTTGGACCGGTCAAAACATGTCATTTAAACACTCTCAAGTGTTTGGCTCTAGTGCATGGGTCCACATTCCAAAAAAGAAACACATGAATATTGATCCACAAGCCAATCCTTGCATATTTTTTGGATACCTAAATGATGTCAAAGGCTACAGGCTTCTTCATCCTACCACACATGAGTTGTTCATTGAGAGGAGTTTTCATTTTGAGGAGATTCCTTCCAGCTCTTCTCTCGACACTTCTCCCACCACAATCAGATTGAAGTCCTTGCATCATGTGGATAGTTCTTCAAATGATCATAATCCTTCTGATCGTGATGAGGAGTCTTGTTCATCCACTTCACATGATGTATATTTTGATGATGGTGCACATGATCCACCTTTTGAGGATGATGATTCTCCTCCTATCTCTCCTCCTCCAATCGTAGGGCCTCTATGGGCTCAACAAATAGTGCAGTCAATAGGGGATTGGTCAAGGGATCCTTCAGATCACATGAGAACAAGATCATAGTTTCAAGATGCTCCACATTTATTCCTTGCCACATCTTCTGATCCATAGACCTTTTAAGAATCTTTTGGTGTCCCTGAGTGGGATGTAGTGATGCAAGAAGAGTTCAATTCCTTGGAGAGGAACCACACTTGGGATCTTGTCCCACTTCTTAAAGGAAGAAAAATTGTTCAATGCAAGTGGGTTTATTATTTTTTTGCAGAAGATGGATTGATTGACAATCATAAGGCTCGCTTGGTTGTTGAAGGATTCTCCCAAGTTCCAGGGATTGATTGCTCTGAGACTTTTGTACCATTCGCCAAAATGAATTCCATCTGAATTGTCCTTGCTATCGTTGCAACACATAGTTGGGAAGTTCATCAGATGCACAAGAAGATTTTTTTCTTCATAATGATATTTAGGAGGAGATATATATGGAGCATAAATAGGGGTTTGTTCAAGATCCTTCACTTGTGTGTCATCTTTAGAAGTCTCTGTGTGGCCTCAAACAAGCCACTCAGGCTTGGTATGCCAAGATAGACTCCTTCCTTCTGAAAGTGGGGTTCACTCAATTCCATTATGATCCTAATGTCTATAATTTATAGCAATATGATACTCATACCTTCCTAGTTCTCTATGTGAATGACTTGTTGATCAAAGGAAGTCACTCATCCACCATTCAGGCAGTGAAAACTACCTTTCATGATCATTTTTTGATGTCAAACTTGGGCTTATTGTACTACTTTATGGGGATTGAGATCACTCAATCTTCTATAGGTATTTCTCTTGCACAACCTAAGTATGCATTTGATATGCTCTAGAGGTTTCACATGATTGATTGTAAGCCTGTTTCGACTTCATTCTTGTCAAGGGTCAAACTTGAGGCTAAGTGTTCTTCACCCTTAGTAGATAGAACTTTGTATTGAAAACTCGTTGGTAGTCTCATCTATTTGAATCATATGAAGTAGGCATGGTATCTTGATTCATGCAAGAACCACATGAGCAACATTGAAAGGAAGCTAAGCAGATTCTTCACTACAGCAAGGTTACTCACAATTATGGGATTCACTATGTAGTGGGTGTGGATTTTTACTTGGTGGGACACACAAATTTAGATTGGGTGGAAAATTTTAGGATTACAAGTCTACTTTAGGGCATTGATTTTCCCTTGGTTTCGATCCAATTTTTTGGTTGAGAAAGAAACAGTTTGCTATTGCTCTTTCATCTACAAAGGATGAGTATCGAGGAGAGGTTAATGCTACTAATAAGGCCATTTGGCTTCAAAAAATTATCACTAAGTTTTACATTCTCTTTTAGAAGCCCACAATCATATTTTATGACAACCAAAGTGCTATTTAGTTCTCACAATCCGGGTCATCATCAACAAACCAAGCACATCGAAATCCACATGCACTACACATAGGAGCTGATTCATTTAGAGATCATTGATCTCAAGTACTATCCAACATCAAATCAAACTACAAACATCTTCATCAAATCCTTCATTGAGAGCATGTTCCTTCATTTGCAAACTTTTCTTGGGGTATAGTTGGTGTCCTCTTTTGGGGGCTACTTAGTCCTTCTCATCTTCTTCTCTCTCTATTTTTTTTTTTGTTGGGGGGGGGTTCTCTCTATTTGTGGGGGGCCTTCTTCTTATTTGGGGGGAATTTGATATTTACATAGGTACCTACCATGGCCTCATTTTTTGGGACCCATAATTTTTTGCATCCTCCTAAGTTGCGCTTAAGGGGGTGTTAGTGTAGGTTTCTATTTTCATAGTGGGATATTTAATTTTCCTTTAGTTATAGTTTTTTCCTACACATTTATTTAGCTTGATTAGGATAATAAAAAGAGTTAATCATTTAATAAATAGTAGATAAAATTATGAGTTTTCCTCCACCTTTTAAGGGTGGAGTATTTACTTTTTCATCACTTTAAATTTAATGTTGGTGGTTATTGGTGGTCAATTCTCATTGGTTGATTTTCCATCTACATACTCTCCTTAGTTCTATAAAAACTCAATACCTAGCTTGTATTTTTATCTTGGAAGCCCTTAATACAAATTTTTCACCTTGACATTGCAATATAATCTCTTGAAGTACCGGTTTGCATCATTTATGTTTTTCTAGTTTATGTAACTTTGATTTTCTCTTAAAAAGTTCCTTGGGTTATTTAATCTATTTCAGATTTCTAACAACATGAAATTTGGAATATAATTATAACAATTGAATACTTCAACCTAAAAGGTGAATCCATGTTTCACGATTGAATTATACAATTAGCCATCTTTTGTAATGTTCCATTCTTTCTCTTAGCTACACCATGCTATTAAGGGTTATAGGGAACTGTAAGCTTATGTTGAATACCATTCTCAATAAAAAAATATTTTAAAGTCTAATTAACGTATTCCCCCTATTTTTTTTGTGTATCCTCTTGATAGAAAGAGTATATTGTCTCTACATAAATGACTTGTAGGTCCTAAAATGATTAGATACCTCACTCTTGTACTTAAGAAAGTACACCAATGTACATCTAGAGAAGTCATCAATAAATTTGATCACATACTTGGCCCTTAAAAATGAGAGTAAGAAATGACATGAGATCATTGTGTACTAATTCTAAAGGTGCCTTTCCTCATGTAGCTTTACATTTGGGAATTGATTCTCAGTGATTTTTACCAAGTATACAACCTTTATGAAATCTTAGGTATACCTATCACCAAATCCTATGTGCTCATCTATTGAAGATACTTGTGATTGACATATCCAAAGGATTTGCTAATTTGTTCTCAAGGAATATGCATGTTCTATAAGATATGATCTTGATGAAGTCTCAAAAACCATAAAACTTGTATAACCAAGATGCATGATCAACACTTCTTGAATTTGCAAAATCTCAAGACCATGAAGCACTCAAATAACCACATGATGAATTGATAACTTAACTATCTTGCTAGTGCTAAAGTGAGAAATATGATATACGGAAAGGAAGTTGGAAAAAATATTTAAAACCCAAAGTACATATTCAATACAACCATCCTCAAGTTGAGCAGTGCCTGATCTCATAATTAATATCTTTTTATAGTCCCTCATTGCAATCTATGAAGTACTTGTAGTGTAGAAAAATGTCGTTGGTGACATTTTCACACTTTTTTGGGCCCTCCTTGTAAAATTGATCTTAATGATGCCTTGAATTAGTGTTGTAATGTGTTCAACACACTCACATTAGGTCTTGGGTCGTTGTGAACTAATGAACTTAAATGGTACCTTGCTAAGGTGTTGTGAAACACTTTCACACTTTTGTAAGGTTTTATTAATTAACACCTAATAAACCCCTTTTTAACCAAAATGTACCATAATCATACCTTATTTAGAGTGTTGTAAAGTGTTGTAACACACTTTTACACTTTTCTATGGTTTTCATAAATAATTGGGCTTATTTATGCTTTAATTGGCCTTATTTTGCATCCACAAGCCTCATTTAATGCATCTTTTCAAGGATAATCCTGATATAAATCAATATCCAATCATAATTTGGGTGTTTTTAGGTTGTGTGGTCCAAATTTGGTGATTTGGGACTCATACGCCACCTTGAGTGTATGATTCCTACCTGGAGTTTTGGGTCTTGAACTTTATTTTACACCTTTCTAAGCATTTTTGAAATTGGTCCCATAAATTATGCCTAATGGGACTCATACACCACCTTGGGCGTATGAGTCTCGTGTGGCCCAAAATCAAAATTAATTCAAATTATTGGTGGGATTTTATCCTCCTAGATCTAATGTTGGTTTGTAGTGTTGTAATTTCAAGAAATTTGGCATAATTAAGTATCAATACAAGGTTCTTTCACTCATTTTCACCCAAGGCTTGTGTGAGAGAATTCATAATAACAAATTGGAGTTCAAAAGAGCATTCAAGTATTTACAAGAGCATTTAAGAGTCTTCAAGAGTAGATTATCAAGCATTTTAGAGTATTATTCAAGTATCAAGCATCATGTCAAAGTCTCCATGCATCATGTTTGTTTTTGAGCTAATAGTTACGATGTAGGGTTTTATGATTCAAGCTAGCATTTCATTCAAGATCTATCCTATTCAAGCAAGAGTCAAGATCTACATCCATTAGATCCATCTCATACATGTTTTCAACACTTTATTGCTAGGGTTTGGTGAGTTGCAACAACATATTTTGTTCATTCATCATTGTCCATTCCTATTTCATTTCAAGGTTTGATTACCAAAATGGGGTTTGACCAAAGTAAACCCATTTTCACTAACAAAACAACATTTTCCCCTCTCTTTAGTGTGTGATTTGTAGGGTTAGATTGAAGGCATATTGAAGAGAAAGGTTGGAGAAAGTTGTCAAAGTTGTCACCTTACATTGGAGATACTTGGAGGACTTCTACAGTTTGCAAATCAGGGTTTCGAATTTGAAAATCAATTGGGAAGCATAGAGTAGACCTTGAAGACCAGATTCAAACTTTGAAGCTTTAGAAAACCTTAACTAGACTAATATGTTAGTTCTAGCATATGAATCCCAGTTTAGGTCAATTTTTAGGTTTTTGTAGTTTTAGACACCCATTTACCAGATTTCAGTTTCTGCATAGAAACCCAGATTTGGGATTGATTCATTTAGCCTAGTTTATGAGTTCTAGTCAAAATTAAAGTCACCGTTTTCAACATTTTAGAGCTTCATCCAGTCATCTTCATATTTCTAGGTGCACACATTTTATCTTGTAGATTTCTATTCTATTTTACATGCATTTTTAGGTCATTTAGTGAAAGATTATATCATATTAGGGTTAAGCATTACATATTGCATTGAATTTATCTTTCCAAGTCCTAACTTGGCAATGAACCCTTCATTAGTTTACAATTAGCCCCTAGGACAACCCTATTGCAAGATCTCTTTCCCTTTCCCCATTGGATTGAGATCTCTAGGGTCATCCTTGAGTGAGAGTGTTGAGTTTTGTTATTCTAGATCCCAAACCCTAAAACCCAACATAATTCGTCCTTTCAATACTAAAATTTGTAAGTGATGTGACAATGTTTTGGGAATGTGTTAAATATTATGAGAAGCTATTGAGTCAAGTATTTAAATTGCTATACAAGACAAATCTCATGTAGAAATTTCTTGTACTTTACTTGTATTGGTGGAAGGATTGGTGGAGGATGAAATGTGATGTTACACAAATTCTAAATTCTCTAGACTCTTCCAACATTTGGTTATGCCATATGTCCTTTTCCAAAAAATTACAAGTTTCTTTTCATCTTGGAGGAAGAATCACTTACCTTAGAATATTTTTCATTCTTGGAAGTGGATTAAATTTTAATTTTTTGACTTTAATTTTTGGTTGGAGGGATGCTCACCACTTGATAAAAAATTTGTCTTAGGATCATGTTTCTCTTTCCCTTTCCCTTTAGATAATTTTTCTACTCATTTTTGGTTTTTAGAATTGGAAATAACATCTAACTTGACCAAGTTAGCCTATTCCCATGTTAAATGATCACAAAAAACTCAAAAATAGGAATGGTAAAATAAACTTCAAATGTATAAGAAAATATCTAAAATAACCCTCTAAGCTTGGACAAAATCAAAAAGTGCATTCTTTGTCAATCTTGTCCTTTTTAGAACCTTACAGTAATGACCCAAGTGACTTAAGTTTTACTAGAAAGTCCCCAATGGAGGAAAATGAATTAGGTAAAAGTGTAGTTAATTTTTCCTCAATTTGAAGTGGCTAAAACTTATTAACTATACTAAAAATATCCTTGTGTGTATCCAAAATTTCTTTAGGATTTTTACAAGACTCAATGTTACACAATATATTGTTTGAAACTGGCCTTATCCATCTTTCTCTTGTATGCAAATTTATAATATAATTGAGTGAACTTGAATGATATAAATCATCTAAGGTGGAACATAATCCCTTAGACATGAACAATTTAGTCATATGAGGTTCCCAAGTATTGTAATTGTATGATTTAAGATTCTTAATGGAAGAGTTTTCTACCATTTGTGTTTGATTTTTGATTGTACACAATTTTACTAATTTGCTAAAATGAAATGGTTTTGGATCCCTTAATCTGGTTTAAGGGAAAAATTGAACCCTTTTTATATATTTTTTTCAATAGTAGAGAAAAAAGAAAGATTTCACTTCAAATTGAATTCTTGTGTACCTGTCAAATAATCTAAAAAAACCAAGTACATGGCTATGTAGATAATGAAACCAACTATTTGATAACTATTTACTTTCATAAAATAGATGTAACATCCCCTTGAATTTATACTCATTTCCATTATTAGGGACTTTAAGGAAAAAAATGCCTCCTAGGTTAAGGCCCTAGTCACCCACATGACCAAGAAAGAGAGCTTAGGGTGCTAGTGGCTTGCAAATAGAGACCTGGTCACTGATGTGACTAGGGGATAGAAAAGGGGGCTAGAGGTGAGTGATGCATTGGCAGAGTGTGGGTAGAGTAGCTAAGATAATAGAAATTGACTAACAAAAGAAAACAATAATTTTATTGAGTGTAGGCCAAGCGATAAACACCAATTGAGTAGTGATAGTGATGTTTGAAGTGGTGGAACCATTAGGAAAAATATTGAGGCAATTATTGGTCAAAGAAGCACTATAGTGATGAGGATAATTGGTGGTAGTTGTTGTAGGGTCTCCAAGCTATTGGAAGGGCCACTTGAGAGATTAAAAAATATGGTGGAGATTGCAAATAAAACTACCTAAGAAAGGTAAAATCTCTTAGCCATAGTAAAACTTCAAAATTAAAAAATTACTCATAATAAAGACAAATTACCACTGGTCAAAAAAATAGAAATATCAAGCCTATAATGTTGTATGAATTTGAATGGATCCATACAACTGTACATAATTTTTCTTGTAAAAATATGCAACCCTAAAAAATGGCCTAAATATTTTTGAACTCTAATTTCAACATTTAGATAGGTGATCTCAAGATTTTGATTTCTTGACACAATAGTGATGTCTATTTTTCTATAAGATACTTCATGTAATAGCTTATGGTGAAAACCCTCAAAAAATAAGAAGGGGTTCACTTATTCAAAGCTTAGATATCATGTCAGAATAAATGAGAAATCCACATGCGCAATAATCTATTAGGAAAACCAAAAACCTTTTGCAATGGAGAGTTGCAATAAAAAGTTGCTATATTGTCACATAAAAAATAAATTCTAGTATAATTAATGTACTAAAATTACATTGTTATAAGGACAAGGATAAAAACCTGAATACATGATAAGATCATACCATGTGTCTAAATCTTATGAAATGAGACAAAATGAAAAAAAGACCCAAGTAAGCTTAAGTGGCAAGGGGTGAATAGGTGCTCAAGTTTAACTAGCTAGATAAATTTCCTTTTTCACACCAATAAACTTTATTTGGTTCTTTTTACCTTGATGGAGATGCAATGATATAGATGTAAAATGGAGTGTATGCACTTAAATTAAATATTTACGAAATAAAAATAACATTATTAAAATAAATCCATTGATTTTAGATCCTTGGACTATGGTGATATAAACACTAATTTGCATATTAGATTAAATAATAGGTTGTGTTGGTCATCAAGATCTGTGCCAAAAGTAAATAGAAGATGTATGATAAAGGAATACAAAACTCTAATATTATCCAAGTTAGAATAAAGCATACTGAAATAATATTACAATCAAAATGGAGGAAGAAGTGGGAACATGAAGATTTCAACAAAAACCTAATATCTACCCTCAACAAACTTTAGCGATTGAGGTCCAATCAACAGGGTTTATTCAGGAGAGAGAATTGCATATGAGTTATGTTTTCTAAAAAGAGATAGACTTTGAGAGGAAAAATTGGTAGGTAAATGATTGGATTCAAGCATAGGGATAGTTATCTCAATGGATGAACATTATAATGGGTAACAATAGGCAATTAGGTGAAAATCCAATGATTCAAAATTTGAAAACTAGTAAGATGATAGCGAATTGTACAATTGTCTATATAGCATACTAATATCCTAGAAAAAACACTCAAAATAATACATGTTGATGGGTGTTTTAGCACACTTATAAACTTAGGTGAAATCCAAGATGAACTCCACCTCTCCTAAAAGGAATCAACTCCTAGATGAAAAATTGATTATCTCCATTGTCTTTGTAACCAAGTCTCAAGCCTATCTACAAGAAAACTCAAAGACTGTGTTTTTTGTTCCAATTAAGGACCATAGTATTTGGAAATATTTCTAATATTCAAGGGCTAATTTGCACATAAAAAATTAGTATTTCAAATTTAGTAATCATTAGAAAATTGATCTAAACATTTAGGGTGGATGCAAGGGGGTCCAAAAAGTGGCGATATGGCCCAAAAGTGTTGACATTTTTTTATTATCTAAATTTGATGAAACGAAAAGGGTTTATTAATAAAATTGTCATCTTTACACCAATATAAGATATGACTTATTTGGATTTAAATAGATAATTATTATTTATTTTCTACATGCATTATGACTAAAGTCCTGACTAATAGACTGATTGAAAAAATATATAATTCTCAAACAATTTCACATTTTTTGAATCTGAAAGGTGCAACACATTCTATGCTTCCCATACTATAGGATTAAAAAAAAAAAAATCATAATTTTTGACCAATTTATGGTGGTCAGACAAACAAGTTTTAATTTTTTTAAAAGTTTCTAATAAAAAGTTCATAAATAATTATTTACTTGCAAAAAAATTATAAAAAAAAAACGTGGCACATCCAGGCATGTGTCCTCTACTTATATTGAAATTTTTAAAAAATATTTTATTTCTCTTACACTTAGGTTGGTTAGACATACACCCACTTTTTTTTTTTCCTGAAAAACTTAGTACTACTATATTGAAATTTCAAATTTTCACCATATAGATTTACTTTTCTCCAGAAGAGGACTAGTATCTTAGAAACTACATTCAATTTGCTACAAATTCTTACATATTTTTTAAATTATGTTAATAACCTATTCAAACTTTTATGTCAAGTTTCCTAACTCTGTTTTTTAAAATTTTTGTTGTCACTTAAGGGCCTAGTTTGGACCCCCATGATCTTGCATTGACCCTTTATTGTCATAAAATGTAACACTTTGGCTCATAACTAACCATAAAACAACTTAAAAAAATGAAATATTAAATTTATGCAAGAAAATTGCAAGTTATAAATATCAAAAATAATCCTAAGCTACTGAGACCTACACAAGAAAATACAAAATATAAGGAGACAAGAGAGGATTTAGAGAAAAAAACTAAAAAAATCTAAGCTTTCTTCTACATTTCATCATCAACAATGAATAGATAGGTTTGCAACATTAAAATCTTTTGATTAGATTATGAAAATCAACAACCAAGGCTTAAGAAAGTGCAATATCCCAAGGGTACCATCCATTCAAGCTACTACAACAAACACCTAATTCTCAACATATATTGAGAGATCTCACACAATTAGTTTAAGGTTATTTAGATTAGTCACACAAAGTTATTTATAGTTAGAAAATAAGGTATCATGAAACACATAACAAACTAATTAATATTCATAATTTTTCTATTAGAAATGTGAAAAAATAACTTAAATTTTAGAAAACCAGATAAAAATGGAAGAAATTTTAGAAAATAATACTTTATTTCTCTCAAGTTCAAAGGTTTCCAACCCAAACAATGAATTTCAACCATCTATGAATAGAAATTAACTTTACAATACTAACAATTGATTTTACATCAATGTCTAAGATAAAAAAGATCCAATGGTAGATTTACGAAAACCAAATCAACTTACAACGATGATAACCATTCATGTTTTCCAATCTTAGCTTGGAGGGGTCAAGAAAAAGTAGAAACATAGACCCTAGGATGCAAAAATAAAACCCTACTATTGATGGTAAATTATATGATAGCAATTGCAATCTTCTAGATTGGTAGAATCACCCCTAATGTATCTTTCCTTCAAATTTAGTAGCTCCACTATATATTTATATGCTAACAACCACTTGTGCAATGGTTTGATGGTTTCATGAATAGAATATTAGAAAAATAAACATGCATCCCAAATGTGGTTTTATGGTTGTTAAGGATGATACAAATCTTTGTGATAAATGAAATGGGGTTAAACTAGTCAAATGAGGGTTTGTATTTAGTTCTAGGCCATAAAATTTAGGCCAAAAAGTAATGATAAATTATAACATAAAGTGTCTAACTACTCATCCAATAGTGGAGCTTGAGTGGTGAAAATTCAATGATCGAGATTCAAATTTACCTTGAAAATAATCTTTTCCTCCAAAATTTCAAGACTTGGCCCTGAAACCAAGAGGGGTTTAGTGTTTTTGGAAGGTAACAAAAGATTGCAAAGGTACTTGAGCTTCACTTAGGTTATTAAGATACTTTAATTAAAATTTCACCCTTAAATTAACCTCTTGATGATCATTACTAATTGTTTCCTTGTATGTGGATGACATGTTAGTTTTCAATAACACCAAGGGTATGATTAGTGAGCTGAAAGCTCGACTTTCAAGTGCATTTGAGATGAAGGAATGGGGGAAACAATGTAGATATTGGGAATGGAAATCAAAATGGATTGAGGCAACATAAAGCTTTGGTTGTCACAAAATATTTGAACACTATTTTGCACATATTTAACATGCAATATTATAACCCTTTTATAATTCCTTTACCACTTGGCAGTAAGCTCATTTTAGATATACATCCCAAATATGAGAATGATTTAGAGGATATGTCTAATGTTCCATATGCTAGTGCTCTAGGAAGTTTGATGTATGCAATGATGTGCACTAGAACATATATTGCCTAAGCAATGGGAGTATTGAGCATGTTTACGTCTAACCCTGATAGAGAGCATTGTAATTACACAAAGAGAGTGTTAAGTTATTTGTGTGGTACTTTTGATTAGTATCTATTTTATTTTGTTAATAATAATGAGGATAAGACATTAGGCATATATGGTTTTGTTGATGTAGATTAGGAAAGTGCTTGGATAGTTGAAATTCCACTAGGGGTATATATTTACTTTATTTGGCGATGTTGTGAGTTGGATGAGTAAGAGGCACCTATGGTCTATTTATCCACCACCAAAGTAGAGTATATGATAGCTACCCATGTCTCTAAGGAGGAAATATGGTTACATAAACTATGTATAGGTATTGGTTTTGATTGTAGTAAAATTCAGATTGGTTCTGATAGCCAAATTGCAATTTGTTTAGTAAATAATCCTATGTATCACGCTTGGAATAAGTATGTGGATGTTCAATATCACTTTTTTTGGGAAATGGTTACAAATAGAGAGGTTGAGTTTAACAAGATTGACAGTTAGGAGAATGATGAAGATTATATTACCAAGCCTACGAGAACAAAAAATTTCACTTGGTGAAGGGAGGCTACATTTCTTGTTTCTTGTACTTAGTTGATTATGTTACTCTTATGGTTGTGTTTACAATGTGTGATGTCAAGTGGGAGAAAGTTATAATTAAAGTTCCATCCACCTTGTAAATCCTATATATTTAATTATTCTGTCATTATTTGTTTCTGCACTCATAAAGGATGTGGGGCCCATTGATAGTGTAAAGCTATTTAATTATTATATTAATGAGACCTGATAAGGTCAGATCACGATTAGCTATTTTTTGGGGAGCTATGACAATCTAAGAAAATCTTTGCATAACTATTATTAGTCTATGACAACTTGTACTAGTATCTCTTATTTTGTAGGGATATTATTCAACATGTCTAAATTAACAAGATTATTCTTTTAGTCGATTATTAAAAACTTATAAAAGTATCCCCTAATTTATAGGGATTGTATGACATGCCTATAGTGGTGGGATTGTGTAATAATAATGAAAGAGACCATCCTTCAAATGTAAGGGTTGTATGGATTCTTACCATGGTACTTTATAGTCTTGTTTTGATCCATAATAATGCTATAAGATTTGATGCATGATTGAAGGAAATTGAATGCATATATTGAGGGCTTGAGAAGGAGACTTTTACAGATACATCAATGCTATAAAATTGGATACATGATTGAAGGAAATTGAATGTATTGCAATATCTTTATAGATAATACAAACTTATTTTCTTTCTTGGTGGATTTTTCTTACTTGAAAGAGTTTTCTCCATGTAAATCTACGTGTTATATGTATGGCTCTTGAGTATTTCTAATTTTATTTGTCATTGGTTTTTATTATTTTAAATCTCCATTGATATTCTACAATTTAATTTCAGAATTGCAACAATATTTCAGATTTTCATATTGTAGTGGTTTCATTCATTATTAACATAGGTGTGAATAAGATCCATAAAAGATGAAAAATTAGATAGGTGGTCAACAATATCATGCATGGAACACATAGTGCATTTTCTATAGGCTAAAATGAGGTGATAACATCAATATTAAAAGGATAAAAACAAATAAAGTGAAAATAACCCATAATTCATGATATAGATATGAAGGGAATCCCAAAATATAGATGATTATATGGATACATAGCTAAAGATATAACAATGAATCACACCCAAGAAAGGTTGGAGGGTGGATTAAAACCATATTAAATAGATATTTAGGATAGTTTGTCAAATTGTGACATTGCTATTAGGATTCAACTGTGTAGTTTTATGAGTCAAACTCATTGACCCATGTTTCATGAGTAGTGGTTCATAGCAACCCATCTCTCATGATACTAAATGATGCACTTAACACACATTACATCAAGGTGATGCTCACATCGGTGAAACATTGGGCCTTCCTAAGAGGTCACCCATCCTAGGACTACTTCAGCTCAAGCGCGCTTAACCACATAGTTTTCTCCATAATAAATATCTGTTAGATTTGAAATAAAAGATACAAGAAATTAGATATGTTAGATCTAAATAGTAACGTAGAAGGATAAAACCATAAGTTCAAATCCTCTAGGGTATGGAAGAAACAAGTTCACCAAAATAAAGAAAAATCTTTCAAATGTATCTAGGTTAATTATTAATGAACCAATCAACACATAATCAACTAAAAAAGATAAGTAAGTTAGATTTAAATATTCATACTAGATTCTTGATATAAAACATAGATAAAATATTAAAATAAGTGAGTTCCTTGAAGTTAGGGAGGAGATTGAAAAGAATAGAAAAAATTACTATTATTTGAAATTTAAAATTGGATATGAGACAAAGAGATTAAGACAAGTCTACTCTATGAAAACTAAAATTATGCATAGACTTGGATCAATATTGTATGTATAGTTTGACCAAAATGATACAACCCTCAAATTTTTGTGCAACCTTGAACCTAATATCCATGGAACTTTGATACCTGCAAAAAATATTCTCTTGTACCTACTCTAGCACCTACAAAGGAAAGACTTTTGGTGTTGAAAAACATCATTGAAGCTTGCTATGCTCTAGATAGGAATTCAACTAGATTTCCTCCTTGTACCTTAGTCAAGTCCTATTGATTACTTCAATGATTTTGTAAAGAGTTTATGAACACACCAAACATTATATGCAAACAAGTGGTGAAATGATGCTAAGCTATTAATCTAAAAGATGTAATGGATGAAGTGATCAAGTGTCCAAATGCAAGATGCAGGGTTTTGTGATATGTTGATGCAAATCTTAATGCAATTGCATTAACTAATACAAAAGACTAAGTAGGGACCAATGAGTGATACTTTGTGATAGTGGGTGCTAAGGAATTTTAGGATTTAAAGATGATTAAAATAACCCAAGTGTGATGTCTTTTTATACATGTCTTAGTCACACAATTTAAAAATTTTATTATATGAATTGATAAGTAATGACTTGTTAGGACCAAGTCAACCTAGGACCACATTTTAATTTTGAAATCAATTAAAATAAATCACATCTAATAGAAAAAAAATATTATTTTGAATAAAAACATAACAATATATCCAAATATAAATCTAAATTCAAAATCAATAAAAATACTGAAATTATTCAAAATAATGAAACTTAAAACACCCACATAAAATAATATAAAATAAAATGAAAAATACACTTATTTCTCACCCTTACAATAATACTGTCCACTAAACAAATCACTTACAAACTCTGTGAAAGATTAAGACAAGAAATAAAAACAGCAAGGCATCTACAATCCCATAAAACACTAGGAAACTGCCAAAATCACTTATCCAAGGGTTGATGGAGATTTTGTTTTAAAATAAACATAAGCGATTGTTGAAGTGACAAAAAAACAAACGACAAACTTCATGCTTTAAAAAAACTTTCATTACAAAAATAATGAAGAGGTCAAATTTCCAATACCATTTTTTGGGTCCTAAATTAGGGTGTGAAGATCTTAATTTAAAATATAAGAATAATGATATGTTGTCATGATATAGACTGGTCTAAAAATTCAAAGTTTTGGTATGGATTCCATAAATGTTATAATAAAGATTTAATTATTAATTATCTTCTATTTTTTTTTTATTTGTTAAGTAATTATATGTTACAATTTTTTAATGGGAATATTTTTTTAAAAGATAAATATGTAGAATTTTGATCGAATCTATTATTGACTTAAAAATTTGATATTGTATTATAATCTTTATATTAATTGTAAAAATTGAGAAGAATTATCAATTAATTAAATATTGTATGAGACGTTGCACACACACTTTGAATAGTCTTAATTGACTTTTAAACAACATATAGTTAAATTAGTGATGACACTATATAAAGATGAGTATAGTATTTCCATTCCAATTAATAAATACAATTGTGGATGCAATTGTACTTCTACTTGACAATTGACAATTAAAGAAGCCCAATGAGTATTATGTTGCTATTCTAATTAATCAATGCAATTGTGGATGCAAGTGTACTTCTACTTGGTAATTGGTAATCAAAGTAGCACTGATTAGAATTTACATTGATGAAGGGGAGAGACTGTACTCCTACTAAAATGCATTATGTTCATTATTCATGCATCCATGTTACATATGGTTAGTAAAAAAAACTAAAATATCATTTATTTTCAAATAAATGTGAGTCATTACATTGAGTAACATCTTTGACCGTGTAGAGAGTTGGTTTAGGTATGCATAAAAAAATACATTAATATTTCAAAAATATCAAAGTGACAAGATGGACATGATTTCTAAACATATGTGTAGCACCCCTCCATTTTGGCTCTTGTGTTCGGCATT
This sequence comes from Sequoia sempervirens, assembly GCA_007258455.2. Classification (NCBI taxonomy): domain Eukaryota; kingdom Viridiplantae; phylum Streptophyta; class Pinopsida; order Cupressales; family Cupressaceae; genus Sequoia; species Sequoia sempervirens. The sequence continues at coordinate 73,033,480 of VDFB02000015.1, forward strand.
GTTCTTCTTTGTTATGTTGTTTTTGTTTATGCTTTGACTTTGGTACTTGGTTCTATTTCATCGTGAACTGTTAAGGATGCATATGTTATATTTTGAGGTGATGGTATTTTACTCTGATGTTATCTTTATGTCATGTTTTGGATTAACTTAGTAGATATTTGATTTAATGATGTTTTATGTTTTTGATCATACTATTGGTGTTAGAATCGTTAGTTAGTAATTCTATATTGGTGAAGGGGACGGGATTGTACCACTTGCTTGCGAGCACCCTATGATTCTGAGATTTCCTCTTCATGGTGTGTTTGATCATATTATGTATATATGCATGTTCGATATACTCTTTGTTTGCAGGTTGACAGGTACATGACATCGACTCCACATGATTTCACAGGTTTGAGCGTGTCCATTGGCCAACAGTATTCGATTGGGAGATAGTAGCTAGGTTTTTTCGTGCCAAGTCATCACTCTAGTCATAGTGTGTCGTCAGGTTGTAGTCGGGTTTAGTTGTTTTAATGTTGTCCCTTTCACCTTGAGTATTTATTTAATTTCAATTTATAAAGGGTATTAAATGGCTTGTGTAGTTAAATTGATGATCAGATATATCTAGTTACAATGTTGAAATGTTAGTTATTTTATTAATTAATTTAATTTAATTAATAAAATAATATAATCTTGTATTAGATTTATTTTATTGTTAAATTAAATTAATGGTGATGAATTAAAATAAATTATTTGTTTTGGAATTAATGGATGTTTCAATAGAAATTGAAAAAAATGAAAATATGTTTTAAATTGCACTTTTTGAAAATTAATTTGTAAAAGAATTTCTTTACAAAATTTTGAATTCTTTTTGTCAAAGAAATTTTTAAAAATGCATGAAATTTCATTTGGAAAGTAATTTTGTTTTAAATTTTAAAAGAAATGAAAATGTCCCCAAATTTGCAATAAATTTGGTGGATGGGATAGTTTAGGGGTTTGACTAAATTTGGGGAAAACTCTATGTGAGAAGATAGAATTTCATATTTTCTTTTAATTTTGGAATTTGGTGGAGAAAGTTTTTGGTTGTGGCTTTGTTTGGATTTGAAGAAGGTTGAATTTCTTGGGTGAGTTGGAAAAAGATTTGGAAGCACCATTTGAATCCTCCAAGCTTTGGAGAAAAAACCAGGTTCTTTCTTTGATTTTTTTGTTTTCATTTTGAAAGAGTTTCAAATTTTATTATGCTATTGGAAATTTTTTTAAATTATGTTTGAAGTTCAATGAAAACCCATGTCAAATTTGTTTCAAATCTCGCAAAAAACTTCTGTTGAAAGCATGGAAAAGAAAACAAAGAAAATAATTTCAACAATAGAAAAGTGAGAGATAATCAAAGAAATTTTCAGTTTGATTTTAAAATTAAGAATTTATGCTTGCAATTTCTGTTGCTGGGTATTTTGTTTATGTGGGAAAAACTTGCTCAATCTGACTATAAAATGGAAAATTTAGGATATATATTTATAAATATGTATGTCTGTATATGTATATATATATATATTCTGATATATATATACACATACATATATTATAAATATGCTATTGTGTTTCTAGAAAATTTTTTGTTTTAAAAAAAAAAAAATTACAGTCATGGTTTTATGAGAAAATCCATCAGGAATGGTAGGGGAGGTTGTTTTTATTTAAAATTAAATTTAAAAAAAATAAAATAATTTTTTTTTTGTAGAAATTTTAATTTACTTATTTAAGGATAGGAAGTATTTGTGGTGACCCCATCCTTAGGGTGGCTCGTATTGAGATCCCCCACAGTTGTGTCCCCTATTTGGGGGCTGCGCAGCAGGATTAAGACTTTTGCTTTTTTTAATTTTAATTTTAATTTATTTTTATTTTTATATTATATTATATATATATTATATATAATAGTTTTATATATAATATATAATATATATATATATTATATGTATATATATACTATGATATTATTTAAATAAATTTTTTATATTTATATACATATATATTGTATATATTATGTATTTTTAAATAATTTGAAATATAGAGTTTTAAATTGGTTGATTTAAAAATATTAATATATTTACACAATAATTATATATTTAACATATATATATATTTGTATATACATTAAGTATATATGTTTATATGTATATTTAATATATGATTATATTTAAATATAGATTATTTCAAGATGATTATTGTCATGTTAATAGAAGAAAAAAGTGGATTTTAGATAATCAAATGACTTTATTTAAAATTTTATTTTGATTATTATGTATAATTGAGGAAAATGGAATTAAATTTATTTGGTTTTGAGTTGTAATATTTACTTGTTGGGTTGGGTGTAGACGAGATAATGCTAATTATTTTTATTTAATTTCAAAAGCCATTGCTGTCTGTTCAATCAAATGATGTTAATTATCTCAATGTGCCAGTGTGCCATCAAGTGAGAGGTCAGTCTGTTCGGTGTATTCTCCTTTGGTGTCTCCCTCAGTGGTTGGTGGGTTCAAGTGTTATCTGGGTGCCTGTTGAATTGTGGTTTTGTACCATGTGTGTTGTCAATAGGAGAGTGGCTCTATGTTGGGGTATGACACACAAAGGGGCGCCAAGGTAACTGACTTAGGGTTTAACTAGGTGATAACTTAAAAATAATTAATGAAAAAATCTCAAACTAATTAAGATAATAAATGCCTCTCTCATGAATCATTCGCTTTTAAGGTTTGAGATGAGATGAGAAGCGCAGTTTGTATGAGGGTCTGACAGCTGGTAGAGGCAAGCCAGGGTAACCCAAGATGGGGGTCCGGTAGCCTAGGAAGGTTGAGCCTGGGTAACTCATAGAAAATGTTGTGTGACACTCTCTCTATGTCAACCAGAAATTAGTTTTGTTGTATTGCGTTGATGATCATTGTCTCTGGAAGCATTGTAACCTTTGTGTTAAGTGTTATTATGGTTGTAGTTGTTTCAGTTCAATTATGTCTTAGCCTGTGTCTAGAGGTAGATGGTCTTGTTTAGGAATTCCTGGTTACTATCTCCTAGCATGGGGGGTGAGCCTTCAGGTATCACATGGTTGGGTGGAATGTGCACCTTAATCCATTGGTTCGTCTTCTTATTCATGTGGATGAGATTTCCAATTGGAGAGCTTGTGGGATCCAGTATCTTTTCTTGCTTTATTCATTTCAATTGGAAACTTGTAATTTATTACCCCTCATTTGTTATTGAGGTGGATGTTGTAATATATAATCATGCTTATTGGATTTATTTCATTTTGGGAATGAGTGTTGTAATCTTATTGTTAAATGATTATTGATATTTAAAATCAAGTGTTATCTCTTATCCGTTGATGTATTTTATCATGTATGGAATGTATACGTTCTTAATTCTTTAAGTAATTCAATGATATGTTTTCAATTCATGTTTCTTGTTTGGGTTTCAAAGTAAACTCAGTCTCATAACCTTAGGGGTTTTGGCATGGTTAGTGAACTTGCATGTTAATTGTACTTAAACAAAAAAAAATTAGTTGCATTTGAGTAGTTAATTGCAACTTCCCCTAGGGTTGCGTAGCAGGGCGTTACAATATGTATTTGATAATCATAGATGCAAATTGTATGAAGAATAACTCCTAAAAGTGCTTGATAAATATGGGAGTCATCAACAACTCAATAAAATTGTCATCTAGCCATCAATTTTATAAGTTATATAGAAATCTTATATTCATGAATGCATGATATAGCATTGAATATGCCCCAACTCTTTAAAATAAAGAAAGTATAATTTGTAGATGTACATGGGAAAATAAATATATAAGTTCATTTTTAAACTAGTTAGGGAAAATAAATGGAATTATTTATAAGCACAATTCATTTAGGAATTATAATTAATTAGATATGAGGGCTTTATTTTATTTAGTTTTATAATTTTTTTATTATTATTTTTGGTGATGATTTATAAATTGATAGTTTAAGTTTCAATTTAGTCCAACTTATTAAAATACATTTTTTTTTTCAAATAAATATTTAGTTTTATAAAAAATGATTAAGTAGTTATATCCATTTCATGATTTAAATTGTTTAATTAAATACATTTTTAAAAGTTATTTTTTGAATTCATATTGCAAATTATAGAACAAGTGGGTTAATAGAATAATCAATATTTTCTAGACATTTAACTAGTTAGTATAATTATATTGTAATAGTAGCAATTAGTCACTACATGACACTTTTCATATTATTTTTCTTGATCAATTGTCTTTCTTATATGAATGCAAATCAAGTTGCTGTTAAAAACAAAAACTTCATATAAAAGGAAACCAAAGGGCACAATAGTTGCTTCATTATTGAAAATATTTCCTACAAAATATAACTTAAGCTACTTGTTGCTTTTCCATTTCTTTGTAGCATATTCAACATATTACAAAGTTCCAACCATGTCTTCCTACCATAATTGGTTTGGTTCAAAGAGTGGTTTCCCTTGTCAAGGTTGGGATGCAAATGACTAATGGATCTTTGTTGGGGATTAATGGTATAGATTGTGTTAACTGGTTGTTGATATTGAGGGTAAATGGATGGATGACTCAATATTATGGGTTGTTGGTAAGTAGGTTGTAATGTTGGGGGTTTTTGGTATGGGTGATTGATGGATGGGTGGCTAGGGATTGTGGATTGTTGGAAAGGGAGGTGGATGGATGACTAACTAAGTATTATGACTTGTTGGTATTGAGGATAGATGTATGGATTAGTAGAGCTTGTAGGTTTCTTATATTGAGGATTGATGGATGGGTTACTAGAGCTTGTAGGTTGTTGGTATTGAGGATATATGAATGGATGACTAGGGATTGTGGGTTTTTGGTATTGATAGAACATGGATGGATGACACTTGCTTAAGGAAATATAATCTATGGTTTGATCATCATAAGGTGAACATACTTTGGTTGATCAATAAGAATCTCATTATCATCATAGGGGTCATACTCTAGTTGATCAACAAGGCTCTTATCATCATCAAGGAAGGGGTTTTCAATTTGATTAAGTAGACTATCAAGGTAAGATGAAGGCATATTTATGAGTTTGGATTAGGATGGACAATGTGATGGTTTGGATGGATAAGTTGGTGAAGTTTTGGTTTGGATGCAAAGGATGGTTGAGTTAGTAGATAATGGTTGGATTCTAAACACTAGTGCAAGGTAAAGACAAGAAATCAAACTTTTTGGTTTTGGTTTTAAATGGATTTTGGTTTTCAAATATTTTTGGATTTTTTTTTTTGGGTTTTAAAAATTTGAGAAACTATACTAATAAAAAGGTAGAAGATGAAAAAATATAAGGATTGAAAAGGATAAGGTCCCCATTGGGTTTTACATGGTGAGGTTTCACTCTTACAAAAATAAACACATAAAACATATGAACAAGCCTAAAATTAATCAAATGGGAGTGTTAGCTTAGTGTAGGCCCACCAACCAAAGGCTAATATCCCAAGATTAGTGCAAGGAACTTATCTTTCAAGAGTCAATATATAATGATCCAGTGACCTAGAAGGGCTCACCTTTTCCTTTTCTTTGGAGGTCCTAAGAGCTTACCCAAAGAGCTTCTATCTCTACTCAGGAAGATACATGGTGAGTAGCTCTTCATACATTATACTATACCTTGCACCACACTAAGAAACTACTGAAAGGTCTTAAACTAGGCTATACATGCTTTCTATAGGAAACCTCAATATGCCACAAGGGCATGCGAAGCCTAATTCATGAATTTGAAAGTGAAAAAAATTCAAACAATTGGGAGAAGAGGGTAACCCACCCTTCTCCTTCACTTCCCCAAGGTATAAAGTTTTTGGGGGCTTAGCCTGAATGAAAAAATCACAACTTCCAAGAGGTATGTCTTTTGAGTCAACCCCCAATTTTTATACTCATTCAAAACACGTGAGTTGAGGTTGTCCTCTAGGGTGATGAGATCCCTAGACAGGTCCCCTAAAAAGAAAATAAAAAGTCATGTTTCTGATTCTCAAGATCACGCAAAGCGTGAGAGAGAAGAGCATACACACACACACACACACTCTCTTTTGGGATTAAAAGAAACTTATTTTTAATTAACCAAATTGAAATGTGCATCAAGTTAATTTTAATCCTTCATCGCAATGATTTGAAAAGTCACACAAAACAAGCAAGGAACACATAAAAATAAAATGGTCTATAAACTTGTCTTCTTAATATTGTCCTACAAAACTGATTTCGTTAGAATTTTTATTCTTTGATCTTTGGCTTGCGAAAAAAGGATTATTTACATGTTTTTCTCTTTCATAGTGAAAAAGTGTTGCATTCATTGTTTAGTTAAAAATGAAAATATTATTTCAAACTGAAAATTAACTACACCATTAGACTCCTTATAAATTTTTAGTATTTTAAAAAAAATCATCAAAAAGAAAGTTCATATGCATGCTTGTTTGAAGTTTGAAAATAAAACACTCACTTTGAATGAATATATTTAATTTATGGTTGTTGATTTGAATAAATAACTTGATTCCCAATGTCCACATCGGAACCAAGTTTCCAATGCAAATGTATGGATTAACAAAGAAAGTTCTAAGAAAATGTGCTTTTTAAGTTTAAAATGTTATCCTACACCAAAATATGGACTATTATATATGAAAACTCATTCATCAACCCTTTTGGACACAACCATGATATCTATTTCTCCTCAAGAAGCTCTTAAAAATATTGATTATCAAAACCTCTCAAAAGTACTTGCAACTTGCAAGATAGAAAACACTAGAAACTCATAGACAACAAGGTTAGTTAAAAAAGGTTAGTGTTCATGTTGGGTTCACCAAAATGTATGCATTGAAATTAGAAAAAACTAGAAATTAAAATGACTTAAAAAGTAAATAAAGAAATAAAATTAAACCTCTACTTTACCTATCCCACTACAAACCTCAAAATAAATGATGTTTTTCTTTTGAACGTGGATGCTAAATTTCAGCAACATAATAGTAAACTTGATTGATGATATATTTTGACAGAGTTTATTTGAATAAGATGTGAGATATATGAAAAATGATGAAGAAACAACTATATTTATAGAATTTCCAAGGAAAAATCCAATGGAAGATGAGGATAAGAATAAAGACTTCAGTTAATGGAACTGACTACATAGTCAACTCAACTGACTACAAAGTCAACTCAACTAATAAATAGAAAAAATTCATTTCAAATCATGAAGAGATAAAATGAATTATTTTATTTAATCAATAGATAATTGTGTCCATAAATTTTCCATTTGAAGATTGAGTTGACTAGTGGATGAAGAAGAAGATTATTAAATTAGATAGAGTTAAGTGATGAGAGAATATTGAGTTTCTAAATTAAGACTAAGTTAATTGATTAGTAAAGAAATAGTTGACTGAAGAGATGAAAGTGGAATTTATTTGAATATGGATAAGGGTAAAAGTACAAAGCTGTGTCACACTTTTATAAAGGAAAGCCAATGTTGATCCAACTTTTAAACTTAAATCACTAAAAAGTGATATATATGATTTGAATTTTGAAATGATGTAAACTAACAAAATATTTATTTTTTAGTATATTTTATGTTTGTATTTTTTTGAAATAATTAAAAAATTATTTGAATATAGTTTTTTTATAAATTAACACTATAATTTAGTTTTAGATAAAATGCTAAAAAATGAAGTTACATGTGTAATGCCCAAAAATTTCCACCAAAAAACAGTTAAGAATAAGACACAACTTTCAAATTTCGACCATAACCACTAACGTAACACCCAAAGACTACTCCCTATACCTGCACTTTATGAAAGCATAACAACATTCGACCAAAAAATTATAAGGACTCAACCATCTACACATTTGTTTTTGACATTCAAGGTTGGGTTTCAGGTGGGGATATGGAATCCACATCACCAAGGTAGACTCTTTTTTCCTTTTTTTTTTTAATTTAATAATAATAATATCGTTTAATTAACAATTTAACTAAACAATATTATTATTCACCCCCAACATAAGACTTACCAATAATAATGATGTTATCATAGAATAAACTAATTGAATGTTTATAGTATTCTCATTTAACCAACACTCGGACCTCGATATGTATATAAATGTGAAAATAGTGTAGTAATACTTAGCCATAGGTGGGGCCTCACAACATGAGACACCAATCTTTATATAGTAAATTTTATTTTTTTTCCTTCAATTTTTTGTGTGTATCTATAACTTAAAGCTTTAGGGAATAGATGTATTTTTTTCTAATTTTGATAAGTATATATTTTAAAATAAATATTAAAATGTGCGCGTATTAAAACTTAGTCGTTTCTAGTCGATGCCAACTTTTATATTAATTATTGATCTAAAATAAAAAAAAATTATACCATCTTGATATAAATTCTTATATCTGGGGCATCATATTTTTTTCATATTTTTTAAATAAGTATTACTATTTTTCCTTGACATGGTAATCAACCTAATGTTTTGTGCTGATAACCTACATTTAGTAAAAATAAAAAGGAAAATATAAATAATAATTAAACTATTAAAATATATGCATTTTAAAAAACTAAACTTATGGATCTACAAAAGGGTATTTTTATATTTTAGAAAAAAATGTTTTTACATAGAAGTTGTTGAAACATCAAGTTTCTCAAATAATTTCATTTTTTCAGTAAATTGGACTCAAAGTGGTGCTAAATATGCATTTAGCCGATGATTTTAGTTGGAAAAGCCATGTACATATATAACTTAGCTAGAATAAATCTTACAAGATCATTTGACCAAAATTAATTTTTAGTTAAAAATACTTAAATTCACTTGTGTTGATAAGTTGGTTGAAAGTGTGACACAACTTTGTGTTGATACCCATAATTAGTTCTCATTTAATTAAATAATAAAATAAATGGATAAATGGAGATTATTGATAAATGGTTTATTAATAATGATTTGACTAATGGATTGAATGGATATTATTAAATAATAAATGATTTGTGATGTGATAAATGATAATAAATAAGTTCAATGATTAATGAAAATGAATGTGATTAATGATAGATGGATTATATGATGATGATTAGGGTTAGGTGGAATAATTTAGGTGTCTACATGAACTACTACAAAAATATTGTTGTATAATGTTGTGATGAATTCAAAAAGCTTTGAATGGGTAGGAAGAACAATGGGGAGCTTTGTGAATGACAAGTATCAAGAAGACCTGCCATAATGCATTGTCCAATTTAAGGAGAGACCCCAAAACATGTTTAGCAAGGGATGCCATCTATATAAAAATCTCACAATAGAATGAGAAGATAAAGTATGCAATCACACTAATGAGAGAAGAACTGGAAAGAAACAATATGGTCACATATGCTTTATATATATATATAAATTATTACACTCTCTTCTTTACTACTCAACTAGAGAGGCTTCAAGTTATAACCAAGGGTTTTAGAATCCTCTTCTTTATCCTTTCCTGATCTCAAACCACAAGTTGTAATTTTATCTTTATCAGTTTAATAGAAAGGGAGCTATCCCCATGACAAAAAAACTCTTAAAAAAACATCACTCTTTTCTCCTTTGTCAATATTTCTCAATTCAAAAGGATTCATCATACTCTCATATACAATCTGTAATGGGGATTTACTAGTACCCCTATTGATAGAATTTTTGTATGCAAACTCTACTTGTGGAAAACTAAAATTCCATCCCTTGAGATTATCTCCTACTAAGAATCTCAACAGGTTTCCCAAATTCCTATTCACCACCTTTGTTTTCCCATTTTTTTGTTGATACAGAACTAAAGTTCAAATTGGTCTTTAGATTATTCCATAATGTTCTCTAGAAATACCCAACAAATTTGGTATCTATATCTAATACTGTAAGCTTACGTAGACCATGTAGTCTAACCACTTCTTTGAAAAATAGCTTTGCAATATGAACAACATCACTAGTCTTCTAACACATAATGAAATGTTTCATCTTTGAAAATCTATCAACCACCACAAATATTGAATTGTGTCCTCTCTATGTCCTTAGTAAATTAAGAACAAAGTCCATGTTGATATATTCCCATGATATCTTAGGTATAGGTAATGGATGATATAGCCTAGTATTATAACTTACTCCTTTGGCCATCTAGCATACTCTATAAATTTTCATAAACTTCCACACAACTTGGTGCAAAAATGTCCAATAATAATTCTCACTAACAAGATAAAAAATTTCTTATCTCAGTCAAAGTGTCCTACCAATCATCCATTATGCTTCTCCTTAATCAGGTTCTCTCTCATAGAACTCCTTAGAATGCACAATTGGATTCCTTTGAATAACATACCATCTTGGATTATGAAATACAACCATGTCATCCTATCCAAAGAAACAAGTTTCAAACAATCCAAAGCAACAGGTTTCAAACAAGCCTTCTAGGCCTTTACAAAATTTTGAGATTATTCAACACAACAATCTTTATCTTCATCTCTATAATTATTTTCCTTCTTAATGTATCTCCAACTTTGTTTGACCTTCCAATCCTATGTTTCAAAAAAGAAAACTTTTCCAGAACTCAACCCATGTTAAGTTCCTTTGATTCAACTTTCCTTGACTATTAAGATATTGCAAAGCCTGATGATTGGTATATAAAACAAAGTCTTTTGGAAATAAAGAATGCCTCCATTTTTTCAAATCCTAAACTATAGCATAAAACTCCTAATCATGAACAAAATATTTTTTCTTTTCATCATTGATATTCTCACTAAAATAGGCAACAAGCTTACCTTAGTGACTCAAAATAGCTCCTATGGCATTGCCACTAGTATCACAATCTACTTGAAATACCTTATTGAAATCCAGAAGAACAAAAACAAGTTTCTCTATGAATTTATTCTTCAATATCTATCATAACTCTTAGTTTTAACTCCTACAATCCATTTAAAATATTTTATCTCATCTTGTTGTCTCTATTAGGGGTGTACAAATACTACTAAAATTATTAATAATTTTTTTTTGTAAAAACTTGATAGACCATGAAATGATCTTACCTCTATAACACTCATTAGTTTAGGCCACTCAATGATAGCCTTTACTTTCTATGGGTCCATCTTATGACATTCCACTAACACGAAAAAACCCACATATATCAACTCCTTCACAAAATTGAATTTCTTTAGGTTAATACATAACTTCTATTTCCTCAGCTTGTCAAAAAATCTACAAATATGCATCAAAGTCTTCCTGAAAATTAAAATTTCATGTGAATAAATAATGAAAAATTTACCCAAAAATTATTTCCATACCTCGTTCATGAGATGAATGAATGTGCTTGGTGCATTGGTTAGCCCAAATGGCATGACTAACCACTCATATAGTCCCTCCTTGGTTTTGAAGGTTTTCTTCCATTCATCTCCTTCTCTAATCTATATTTGATAATATCCAATCTTCAAATATATTTTCTTGAATTACTTGGATCCAATCAAGCAATCCATCATGTCATCCATCCTCAACAAGAATCTATATTTGATCATAATCTTGTTGATGGATTGAGAGTATACACATTATCCACTCCCCATATTTTTTGGTAATAGTATTGTAGGTACTACACATGGGCTCAAGCTCTCTCAGATCAATCCTTCCTTCAACAACTCTTGAACTTGTCTATTTAGATCCTCATTCTCTATAGGAGTTATTTTGTAGGCTTCCTTTCTTGGAAAATTGGCTCTTAGTATCATATCCATTTGGTGAACCTTCAAGTACATTATCAAATACAATGTCCTAAAATTATTCCAATAGTTATGAAACTTCTATTGGAACATCTTTTTCTTATTTTTTGACTATAGGAATGAACACAAAGCACACATGCTCATGCTTCATACCATAAAAAAAATACTACCATCAACCAAACAAACTCTTGCATTACTACATACCTTTTCTCACACCTCCTTCAAGGGTTTCAAATTGTGATGAAATCCATAATTTATTAAGGAATGTGTGTTAACATGGCCATCATAAACAACATGCCAATCAAAATACCACAACCTCCCTAGTAATAAATGACATGCAGCCATAGGAATGATGTCACATAATACCTCACTGGTAGTTCCCAATCTTAAAATTTACTAAGCATTTCTCATTGAAAAAATCTCTATGGTCCTTTTGCAAGCATGCAATCCAATACGTGTGTGGATGCATCCTTCTTTATAAGTATAATTTATTGACCATCTCTTCTAGAACACAATTATAAGTGCTACCACTATCAATGATAACATCACAACATTTACCTCTAAATTTGCACCTTGTGTGGAATAAAATCTTCCTTTTAACTACTTCCTTTTCTTCATTCAACAAGGCTCTCCTAATGAAAAGAGTCTCTTCTCATTTTACATCTTCAAAACTATCAGATTCAACTTGTTGATCTACATGTGTAACTTGTACATTACCTTCAAGTATTCCTTTTGTCCTTCCTTGATATTGTGGAAACTTGTATGCTTGAATGCCTTCTTCTCCACATTGGAAACAATTTCATCTAAAGCCTCCTCTCCAAGGCCTCATACAATTATTCCTCTTCCTCTTTTTTAACTATTATTTTGGTCGCAAGGGTAGTAGTAATTATATCCTCTTTGGTTTTGACTTATACTAGCTTTTTTAATCTTATTTTGACCTTCATTTCATCCTTCATCTTGATATTCTACTAGTCATTCCATCATGAATTCTTCCTCTTTTCTTTCTTTCAAATATTTCATTTAGCTTCTCTTCTACCTTAAGGTAAAATTGATAAGAATATTCTATAGTTTTCATTCTAAGAAAAATTAGCTCCTCTTGAATTAATAGCATGAGGTTTCCATAGTCCATGATCATTTAGTGCTAAGATTTCTGGATTGTAACTATGTGTAATCTTTTTGCATCACGAGATACTTGGCTCCAACACATTTATATAATGGGATACCTTCTTCTTGTTGGAATTTGAATGACCTATGTTGATGATGACCTTGTAGAACTCTTCCACATAATTTTTGATATAATTTCCCACTTGTGTCAAACCTTGCATGTTCATCAACAATTGTAATTTGTAATATAAAATAATGACCTATTTCTTTAACTTATCCACCATCTCATCCCATCTTGTGATTTTTCCTTCTCTTCTATTTAGTTCTACTTTTACTTCTTTCTACCAAATTTTGGCATGAACTTTCAATTTTGTCTTTGTAAATTTAATCCTCTCAAGATATTCTATGTCTTCATACTCAAAGTGATCTTCCATGTCATTGATCCAATCGATCAAATCTTTTGGATTGAGATTTTCGAAATACATGTAGAAACTTCAATATTTTTCCTTTTCCCAGTATTAGAGAGGGCTTTTAACAATTTGACTTTCTTAGGATCTTCTACCTTTAACAAATTGATTTTCTTAGCATCTTTTTCTTCAAAATCTGCTTCTTTTTTAGCTTCATCTTGACTTTCAGTTCTTCTTCTTGGTTAAAATCATCTACAAAAATCCTCTTGAAGTGCTTGAAATTTTCTCTATAGGGCTCTAAAACCCTCTTTAGTATAGAAATATTTCTTCCACCACCACATTTTCTTTGCGGATGCATTCTAATCACTTTTCTCACAAACCCATAAACACTAGTCTTGGTGCAAACTACCTCACATTCGGTGATATGTTTATACAATTAGAAAATTTTGCTCTAATACCACTTGATCAAGGGGACTCCCCCTTAAACACATTCTTACACCAAAAAAAAAAAACTTCAAGGATAAAAAATGTAACTTTTATTATTCCTTTATCAAAACAACTACAAAACATGCAATACAAACTATTAGAGTCATAAAACCTTTTTTATAACAATGTGAGTTGTAATACAAGTAGAAAAATCGAACATCCAAGTCTAGAAATGACAATAATGGCCACCAAAAAACAACACCTAACCCTGTATTAAAAGCAAAAAGTTCACCAATCTCGTTATCCTAGCTAAGCTTCTTTCTATTTGTGACAAATATATATTATTTTTCCACACATCACCAAATTGTGACTCACATTTGGGTGATAAATAAATCCAACCATCCATTTTTCCTGCCCAAGAAAATTTTCCAATTTTAGTACAATTTCTAGGAGCCATAAATTTTCACCCAAGCCCCTGATTGAGTCCATTTTTCAAACTAAATTACTTAGAGTTCTCTACAATGCAAAAAATTCATAAAATAATTTGGGCCCAAAAAAGAATGTTTAAGGCCTCATATCTCAATCTAAAGAATTTATTAGGATGCTATAAACTTAAAGGATTAATATCTACCATTTTAAAACTAATCATGTCTTGAAGATCACCCACAATGTGTGTTTTACCAAGTTGGAGCTTTGGGGAAAATTTTGAGTTCCAATGCATTCACATGCCAACTTACTAAAATTAGAAGCATGTTATTTTTAGCCCTTATTCACTAGACAAAAATAGAAATTAAAAAAAAAAAAAACATTTTTTTGGGTGATGCTAGATTGCTCTTACACCCTAGATGCTCTTGCATTAGATAGAGATAGATGAGGCAAGAATGAGAGAGAAAGGATGTGATAGAGACAAGTAATGGTGAGGGAGGGAGAAATTTAAAGAGAGGGAGGGAGGGAGATAGAGAGAGGGAAGAGAGATAAAAAGGAGAGACAGGGATGGAGGGAGAGATATATCCCTCTATCTCTATTTCTATCTCTTCCTCTTTCTATATTTTTATCTGTTCACATATTTGTATCATCATAAATTATCACCCTTGACAATTTCATCTTATGCTTTGTCCCCCCTTTACTCATTGGACCGAAGTTGAGTATTTAATTTCCTAAATTATGCATTCTATGGCCCATTCATAACAATTAACAAGGAATTGCAAGTGGGAAACAATTGTATTTATCTAAGACCTTGCCCCCAACTTAAAATCCTAAAAAATAGGCAAGGACACTAATGCCCTGAGCATGAGTGTCCCCCTATTTGGCTCCAATTTCAAATATTTTAGTGGTGGAAATTTAAAAATTTTAATTCAAGTGTCTAACGCTAGCCATCAAGATTTAATTTTCAATAAATTGAATAAATGCCTATAAATACCTAGCAATTGCATCATTTGAATATCAACTAGCAAGAGCTGAATGTTAAGAGAAATTTATATCATTAAGAGAATTCAAGAGAAAGTCAAGAGCAACATTTTTAGAGCTTTATTGGAGAAATTCAAGATCCTAACATCATGTCAAATCTTATGTAAGTTCATATGTGTTTATGTTATATAAGTCATTATTTTGTGAAGGCTAACACTTTTGTAGGTCTCCAAGCAATTCAAGTATTCAAGAAATCAAGCAAAGCAAGATCGAAGACCTTGACGTGATGTGTATGACTTTAGTCCTTCAAGGAAGCCATTGAAGGGTGGTGAGTTATAGCTCTTTGTGATTTCATCATTCCATCCTTTCAATTATCCATTTATCATTTACATTTCCATTGTGGAAGTGGAAACACTTACACAGGGTTTGACTAAGACAAGCTCCAAAATGGCCCAACATTTCCTCTCTTTGTGAATGTGTAGATCTTACCTGTTTGAAGAGGATTGAAAGGATCTTGAAGACAACTTACTCATTATTGCATTTGAAACCCTACATCTTTTTAACCCATGAAAACTTAATTACATAAATATTTGACAATGTTTTGATAGATTTGTAGGTAGGAATCCAAAGCTTAGATTCAACATCAGAGGACTACAAAAAATAGATCCTAAAAATCAATACAAGGGCACTCACGCCCTGGGTATCTACGTTCTCCATTTTTTGCCTCAAATTTAAATCATAGGTGTATAGTGTCCCGCTCTACTCATTTCTATTGTCCGAATTTGTCTATGAATTTTTATGTCTTCTGTGTTTGCATCAAAATAGAAAATTGCACTATTACCCTAGTTAGATCATTGCTTTTCATCATTAGGACATTTCTAGATTTGGTTAAGGGATAGTTGACTCACCTATTAGGCTATAAGTCAATCACATACCTTATTCAAATCCATCAAACCCTCATTCCACCTTTGCATTCCATTCCAAATCCATCCAGACACATATACATTTATACATCATACATATTAGAAAAAATTGGGAAAGGTGTCAAACCCTAAGGTGAAAACTCAAAGGTTCCCCTTTCCTATTGTTTCAATATCACTCTTCCTTTCTAAATCTCTTATCTCTCCCTACTTTGTTTCATTTTTACTTCACATGAAAGAAAATGTATTATAATTTTCTTATGTTATAGTTCACTCTCATATTATTATGCTAGCACACTACAACGTTTTGATGTTTGTATCTACTTTGGGTATTTCAAATCCTTAGGGTTGGATTTTCCTTGGACATCCAACCTAAAAGGTTGGACTTATATGGCAATGCCCAAAGATTTATTTTTTGTAAATTATGAAAAAAATGTCTAAATTTTAAGCATGATTTAAATTAGATTTGTATAAATTTCAAAGTTGAGTTAAAAAAATACCACAATAACATCAAACTCTCACTTATCTTTCTAACCATGTAATTTTTGCTACATTTCATATATGTTAACATTTTGATCTTTACTTTCTTTTGCTTGCTTCTTCATTTTTTATTGAAAACCTATGTATAGTATTTTTTTTTGTTTCATTTTTTATCCATTCATCAAAATTTGAAACAAATTGCATTTTTGAATTCTAGACTATATTCTATATACATTCAATTATTATTATTATTTTTTATTAGTTTTCAAAAAAGGAGGGTGAATGCTCTCAATTTTTATCATTTTAGGATATGTCCACTTTTAAAATTAGTAAAAAAATCATATATTCATTAAAAATTAGTAGTAAAATCATGCATAAACTACATGGTGGTAGAAAATTTCCATTGAAACAATTTTTGAAGTACTATAAAAAAGTTAACATTTTAGGGGAGAAAACCATACACTATGTTATGTTTTTTTGAAAAAAAAAATGATCACATTGTGTGCTCCCTCTATTTGAACCCCTTAATCTACACCATTTTTAAAACAAATTAGTAGTTTAGAAAGTAGATTTAGAGCACTATGAATCTTGTTCTTGTCATGTCTTAAATTTTTTAGCATAACTATTGTCAATTTCTCATCTAAGATCAAATTTTCTTGATTAAAAAAAAAAGTGGCCACTTAAGACCCCCTTTTGGTCCCCCATTTCCATGCACATACCTTGTATTTAGGTGTTGAATAGGGTTTTTATTTAAAATTTTTAATACTGTATTTTCATTAACACTTATTTATACACAATATCACAATTTCCAATGGCAACGCTATAAGATGTGATGCTTTTCCTTATAAATTCTACAACACCTTGTGGGATATAGTTGGGAAAATATTTTTAAAGTCTACTTGAAAGCCTATTATTAAATTTTTTTAGGTAATATTATTAATATAGTTATTAAAAAAATCAAACCTAATTCTAGATATCTAAAGGATATCTACAACTAGAGGTAGATCACTTTCATTGTCTCCTACAAAATTATTTCAAAGGCCCTTACTCTTAAGTTATGTCATTTACTTCCTCTCATTGCCTATGCTAAACAAATTGGATTCATAAAATCTAGGTATATTATTCACAATAACATTGTTGTGTGGGAAACAATAGAATGGGCCAAGTGTTATCAACAATAAGCCATTTTTTATTATCAAAATTGATCTTATAAAAGAATATGACTATACCAAATGGTTATGTATAGTTGAACTATGCTATAGACATTAGGTTTTGTCCTGGAATTACCTATGCTCTATTTAAATATATATTTTTTATTCTTTTACTCAACCATTACTCCTCATTTGGGCTATTATGTTTTTGTTTGATTGGGAAAAGGATGAAGATCCTCTTCCCAAATTGGATTTCATTGGATTAAAGATGACCTCAAGAACCACTTGGCAACAAACCTATTAGGGAGAGCCAAAATGATGGATCAGTTTTATAATACAATTGTTTAGGTGTGTGTGAGAGATTGATTGATACAAATTTGAGTGAGTAGTTTCTAAATGCAATGATCTAACTATGAAAACTATGTAAATGTAGCGATATGTTATGATTTATGACAAATTGGATGCAAACAAACAAATTTCAGTTCTAGAAATGAGAAGAGAAGAAAAAGATGCACTTGATATATAAATTTGAGCATGTTATTGTTGGTTTAGGGAAAAATACACCCTATAATGTCTATTTTTCTTAGGTCTAAAAATGCAAGCTTTAGGGCACTAGTTTGTAGCTTTGATCCTTTGAGTGTTGTCGAAACTTCATCTATTGATGAGAAAATGCAGATTTCATGACTTGTCAACTTGTAGGGTTAGAGTACATGAATGAACAAGTAGCCTTAAATCTTCCTTCAACTCAATTCATATCTGCAACTTGCACACATGAGAGCAGAGGAAGGGTTCTTCCATATAGGGGCTTGCCTTAGTCAAACCTCATGTTGGCATTTCTACCTCCACAACGAAAAATTATGGTAAAAGAGAGTGTATCCTTGGATGGATAGAGAATAATTGACAAATAATTAATGAATTGACAACTTGCTGCAACTCACCACTCAAATCTAATCTCCTTGATGGACTGAAGTCAGACTCATCACCTTCAAGGATCAACTGTTGTTTGATTTGATTTGATTTGATGAACTACAAGTGTTAGTACACAAAAAAAAAATGCAAAATATATGACAAACTTACATAGCACATGACATGATGCTTGAATAATAAAATGATACAATAATCTTGATAATTCTGCTCTTGGTTGCTCGTGAATGCTTTTAGGACACTTGACTTTCTCAACTGAATTCTTAATTATGCTCCTTCCTTTAAAATGGTGAAAATACTTTGTATTTATATGCAACTCTTCTAATTTCCAAATAATCAAATACTAAAAGTCGACATTTGAAATTGGAAATTAAAATAATAAATTATTGACACCGACATACTAAAATTTGGGGCCAACTTAAGCGGTCTAGGATGTAGTGCACCCTAGAGTAGATTCCTACTTTTTAGGAATCAAAAGTATCAGGGGAAAAATATTAAATAAATAATTTGATTCCCATGTTTTATTTTCCAATAATTTTTATAAAAATCGGTCATTAATGTATAATAGGTCCAATCACATAGGGGGGAGAAAAACTTAGTGTGAAATTGTCAAGGGAGACAATTTTTTATGCTAAATTTAGCCCCCACTTTTGTGAGAGTTTGAACTTACGCTCAAATTCAAACTAAAGTATGGATATGTAAAGAGAGGTTCAATTATCCAAATATTAACAAGATAGGATGCCATTGAATCTAGGGGATGTGTTAGCCCCTAGGATTCAATATCCTATGTTAGGACAATATGAGGACAAAGGAACACACATGTATGAAATGTGTTACAACATGACAAACATGCATGATGAAAAAATGAAATAAAATGCAAAACAAACAAGAAAAAAACATAATGCAAATGAGATGCAAACACAATGCAAACAAGATGCAAACACAATGTACACATGTGAAGGAAGCTATGCCAATCATGGACTAGTAAACTCCATAGAATTCTTGCTAGGATCCATACCCAAAGGATTCATAATTCATAGGCTAACAATGTTTGATATTTTCTAGGTAAACCATGGACCAAAGCACCATAGGCTAGTGAAGTTCGATATTCACTAGCTGTGCTTTCCAAAAGTAGCAAAATGAGAAACACACAAGGACTAATGAGAACTGGTTTTCACTAGGTGTCATCCCATGTCAACCATACCAAGAGTTATAATCCTAATAACGTGCTACACAAATTATCAAAATTCCAAACCAACACATCACTAAGTTCAACGTGTGTGAACAAAGTGAAGCACATAATGGAATCCATGCCCCCACCTTAAAGTAATTGCTAAACCCCAACCGTGAGCAATTGCTTTAAGGTAGAAGTAGGATGATAAATATAATATGAAAAATAAGGGTCATGAGAGCTTATTGGAAAACCCTATGCCAATGATATGTTCCCAATAGAGCTAAAACATGAGAATGGGTTGCCCCCAATACTAAGGCACATAACAAGATGAAAAATAAAACATAAGGAATCCACATATATGGGGTCAATATAGACCTTTGCTAATATTTAATATGATTATGCTTGAAATTGGCATCATTCCCCAAATACTAATGGAACTATGAACATGATGGAAGAAAGACACATAGAAATGAAAAAATAAACCTTTTGGGTTAACATGGAAGAGACATAATTGTCTCAATACCTTGCATCATCCCCAAAAGGAAGACACAAGACAAAAAAAAATGTTTACAACATAAATAAGAATGGAGATACAAATAGTTAAATTTAATGATAGATTAGTTTTTTTGTATCCTTGTACCAACAAGAACAATATGGGTAATCCAAAGAAAAATCACAAGAATAAAGACACACCAAGAAACACATCATGGGAGATCATATAACATGTAAGAAAACATGAAAAACACACACAAAGGGTATTGCACATGTGAGCCAATCTAAAGAAAATTGTCTGCATCCTAATCTTGCTCATCATAAATAGAAAGCATACAACATGCCAAAGGGAATAAATAAAGTGTTGTACAAGGAGTATTTCTGGGTTCAACACATGGTAGATCACTCTCCTTAGGAAGATTATCATGGTTTCCCCCATCTAAATCCATATATTTGGAGAACAAAAGAGATAATTCATTATGTACTTGTTCTTCTATCTTAGCTCTTCATCTTCACTATCCAAGTTTATCACAATAGGTGGCTTATTAATAAGATCATCCATATGATCACTCTTCATTCTTTTTTTAGGTTGATACATGCAAGGTTCAATTCTATTGTTTGGAAAGGGTGGAAGAGGAGAACCAGGTGATGACAAGGATGGATGTGTAGGAGGTAATTCATCTATGTTGGTTTGGATTGGTGGTTGGTCATTTTCATTATTTTCAGCAAGTTGGTGAGCTATGGCAAGAATTCTATGCTTACACTCTTTAGCACTTCTATTTCTTCTTGCATCATGGGTTTCAACTTTCAAAGGATTAACTACGATATCTTCCAACATAGGTCTCTTTTATTCCTTTAGAGGAGGAATGGAAGGGACCCCTATAGGTTGGGAGATCACCATGCACTTAGGTACATAATTTTTTTCTTTCTTTTAGAGGCACAAAGTTGATTATATAATTATCCCTTGGTATTTTATACGATGGTGGAGGTGGAACTACAACATACATTCCAAGTGATCGAGGGAGGAAACTCAGTTTAGACTTAGGTGCATCCACTATGTTTGGGGTAGGAGAAACATCCATAAAAGTCTTAGTAGGTTGAGGAACCTTAGGTGGGATATTAATAAGGGACAACTCTGTTATACATTTAGCTTTAAATTTTTGATAAGCTATGAAAAAATTATCTTCTCAAGGTTTAGCAGGTTCAATAGGTTGAGGCAAAAAATAATCTAATGAAAAATTTCCATGAGAAGATAAAGGTTTGAATCCATTGTGAAAAACTGTGTTTATTTTATTTT
Source organism: Sequoia sempervirens (assembly GCA_007258455.2). Taxonomy (NCBI): domain Eukaryota; kingdom Viridiplantae; phylum Streptophyta; class Pinopsida; order Cupressales; family Cupressaceae; genus Sequoia; species Sequoia sempervirens. The sequence goes on from VDFB02000015.1 coordinate 73,054,968, forward strand.
CAAACATGGAAAATTTATGCATTTTCCTATAACCAATGGGACCATATTCATTGAGTTTAGCCATGGATAGCCTAACTTCAAATGAAATTGGTTCGATGTCAAGATAATGGTAAATGAGACATCCAACTATTTTGGTCCAAATTTGAGTGAGAGAGTTATCAAACCTATTGTAGGGTGAACAAAACCATCATAACCTTTTATCCATTCTTTTTATTGCTCATAATTGTATTTGTAAAGTTCACACACATAAAAATTATTCAGTGACCACATTCTCTAAATACACAAGATCAATGAGTATTCCCCTTATGGGTTTGTAATAAATATGACCGGTGATGTAGAGATCATGACCGTCAGGTGCCAATATGGATTCATCACTATGAGTAAAAGAAATGTCTTGTAACAAAGTTGTTTGATCCCTACAAGGTTGAACTTCAATTTTATTTATCATATCATCATATTCTTCAACATTCGCACTACATTGCACAAAGTTGGGTGAATGACTGGGTAATTGATTGGTGAATATTTGCAAGTTTTGGTTAGGTGGTGAGAATAACTTCCTTTGTCATTAACACCGACCAACTAGATTTTATTAGAATCAATGAGGTCTTGCACTTGGTGGTTAATACACATACATCATTCTGTATCATGTCTAGGTGTATGGTGGGGTGATCCCACAATACTAGTTTACAATTTTTGGCCAAATTGGACACTGAAATAAATTTTTCTAACTAAATCTTCACTTTCGGGCACCTATAGTGGCTAAACCGTGAAGAATTTGAAGATGATGCAAAGTAGTGATTTGTCACATTTTGTTTGTAAATTCTAAATATATTATTTTTCAAAATTTTTGGAATCAGATTGTACTTCTTTTTCCATCTCCTTCGAAAACTAGTTTTTTTTAGTAAACAACATTTTTAAGGAGTGATGCTCACCATATAATGCATAACTTTTTTTCCATGTAGGATAAAATTCTATTTTTTTCAAATTTAGATTTGTAACTATGATATCTAGTGCTTTTCATTAGTTAGATAGTGTTTTATTAACTATTTTTTCCTTAATCAAATTTTGAAGTCAAACCAATTACAATTTAGACATAGGCGAACCATATAACACATAACTTTTTTTGTATGTATCAAAATTCAATTGTTTTTTGGTTGGATTAAAGACTTCAATATTTGGTGCATTCATATTTTTAATTTTATTTTTTGATAATCTACTATTTTTCCACATGTGTAGAACAGAGAGCTTGATTTTTGGTGAAAAACCTATGTTTATTAAAACTAAAAAAACAAATACATAATAAAACCAAAACATATTAAAATTATATTCGTTGGATAGCTCGTTTTGAGGACTACCATGACCTAGCTGGGTCTATGAAGTCTCCATTTTCATCCTCAACCTAAGCCTTGAAACACAAAATTATGGACTTTTTTGGTGCCAGAGGGTGCGAAGGTGGGAAAAGGGAGGTTTGGGTGAACCAAGGGGGGTTCGAGCGAACCCCCTTTTAAAAAAGGGTTTTCTTTGTGTTTTCTTGATAGGAATGGTGGGACCTTCCATTAAATGGGTTCACACGAATTTGTGTTCATTCAAACCCTTTTTGGTTTGCTCAAACCAAAGGGTTCATTCAAACCCCAAAAACCAATTTTTTTTGCATGGGGTCATTTTTTGTAACTTTTTCTTCCTCACTCGAATTGTAATCCACTTTTGTGGGTTTACCTAGTGGTATTGACAAAATACTTTTGCATTAATTTTTTTTGATAAAGGTTTAGTTGTGTCAACTGGATTAATTGTAAGGAGTTGAATTAGATTCTTGCTTAATAATTATATACCATTATTACATGAAGAGAATCAAGAAATTGTGTGAATTGTCTATCTCTTGGCCAAAATTGATAAGGAATGTTACTGGTGGTGGCAACATGTGTTTCAATGTTATTGGAAATTTGAGGATTGTTTATTTTAATGAAGCTTTTTCTTTTTCTTTTTGAATGATGAGTAATTTTTTTGATGTATGGATTTAGATTGGCTAGTAGGAGTCAATGAAGGTGTTCCTTCACATTGACTAACCAATATTGGATAATCCTGAAGATCTATACACACGTGTTGAAATAATGGATACTTCATCAATAATATCTTGTCTCGAATGTTAGGTTGCAAGTTTCCTATGAACACCCTTTGAGTATCAACTTTAGGAAGACTATAGGATATTTGTGAGTAAAGAGATTGATATCATTCTATAAAGTCTATTATCTTTTCCTTAGGTCCTTGTTTATAATGCACTAAGTTAATGTCACTTGAGGACCAATGTTTCCTTGAAAATGGTGGAGAAATGTACTAACAAGTTGGGTGAATGAGTCTATGGAGTTATTTGGAAATGAGAAAAACCATTCTAAGGCCATATCTTTCAATGATCTAGGAAATAGTTTAGCTAGGAGATTTTTTTCAAAGATGAAGTCACTACAGGGTATGTGTAGGATCATGATGGGCTAAAAAGTGGCGATATGATGGGTATGTGTAGGGTATGTGGCTGACAAATTTTTTTTACCCAAAATTGATGAAACAAAAAGGGATTTTTAAGGAGATTCTCAGATTTTGACCAATATAAATTATGCTTTACTTTGAATTTAATAAATAATTATTATTCATTTTCTATTTGAATTGCGACTAAAGTCCTAATTAATAGGTTGATTGAAAACATCTACAACTTTCAAATGGTATCACATTTTTTGAATCCAAAACATGTGTCACATTCTATGCTTTGCATACTATAGGATTAAAAAAAATGAATTCATGAAGTTTTGACCAAATTAAGGTGGTCAGACCTACGAGTTTTTATATTTTTTTAAAAGTTGTAATAAAAAATTCATAATTAATTATTTAATTAGAAAAATATTATAAAAAAGTATGCATCACATCGAGACATGAGTCCTCTACTTATATCTAAAATATTATAAAAAAAATATTATCATTTTATTGTGGTTAGGGTGGTCAAACAAACACCTACTTCTTATTTTTTCCCTGAAATTTAAGTACTACTGCATTCAAATTTCAAATTTTCACCAAATAGATTTTTTTTAAAATAAACCTAGTATTTTAGAAACTACATTTAATTTTCTATAGATTTTATTCTTACATATTTTTGAAATAATATAAATAACTTATTCAAATTTTTACGTCAAGTTGCCTAGCTCTGGTTTTTCTAAAATTTTCACCACTTAAGGGCTTGTTTTTTCCATGATGATCCCGCACATACCCTACACAATGTAGTAAAATTTGATACATGGTTGTTAGGATCTCCCTTACCATTTTACTCAAATTGAGGTATCTCAACATTTTGAGGCATATGCATTTTCAGGATAGAATTTGACAAAGGAATACATGTAAGATATTGTGGAGGTTTACCATTTTGATTTGTATTCAATGTTAAAATTTGTTGTTGAAGTGATGTCATGTTTTGTACAAGTTGGTTTATCATTGGATCATTTGGTGACATGTTTTGAGAGTTTGTTGAATAAGGTGAACAAGAGTGAGTGACCAATGGGTTACTATTTTGCATGTTTATGAAAGGTGATGAACATGGTGATGTTAAAGGTGATGTGACAAAACTATAAGGATTCAAAGTAGGAAACCCTAAGATTTTTTTTATTCTATTGGTATATTGTATGGTTGATGCTAATATTGGTGGTGCAAACGTGGGAATAGAAGGTATGGTTGTAAGAAAGGAAACTTGTTTTCCTCCTTGGCTTTGAGCATTTGTGAATGCTTGAGTGTAACTACCTGTCATAGGGATATTAGCATCTACAATGTGAGCTACACTACAAAACACTTCTATTCACTAAGAAACATTTATCAACTTCCTAAGGCTATCTACAATAGGCACCATGTCTCCTGCTAAGGATTTAGTACTTAAATAATCTTGAAGATCTTCCAAATCCTTGTCTAATTAGATTATCTTTAGGAACATGGGAAATAGTAGTCTCTAGGTCCACATAAATGTTAGGTTGTGAGGTGTTCATAGGTAATGTGGGGTGAGGAATGAAATCCAAAATGGATTGGGTTGAAGCCATACTTTATGTGAAAGAGTTAGAGAACTTAGGCTCCACAACAAATGTAGTTATCGTACACGATGCCAGAAGTCTAAAACTTCATCTCATAGGAGTATTAGTAGTAGGACAACAAGTTGTGAAGCTCATATGAGTTTTACAATGCTTGAATAAGCCTACTATATAGGGAAAGGTATGTGACAGTCACAACAAACCACATAAAGTACATGATCCAAAAGAAAAGCCACACCGAAGACACATAAACAGGTTTGTGATCCAAATTTGAGCTAAATCTAACTGGTCTAGGGTGTAGTGCGCCTTATATTGGAAAGGTTCTTTTACTAAAATCAAATTTTGGATGTGTTCTATCTAGTGTTTAAGTGTTCTTTTATGTGATTGTGCAAGGCTTTAATAGTAAATAATTTTCCAGAAGTCAACAAATTTTGTGATTTTGCAATATGAAACATAGTTATGCAAGCAATTTTTGAAAGCTTTAATGATGAATGCAATTTGGAAATACAATTTTCAGAATGTAAAGTACAAAAATTTAACTGATCTTATGTTGACAAACCTGAAAAATTGAAATCTTGTATAACAATGCACTTTTCCACTTTTTCACTATATGCAAATGCCTAAATGAATGTTTTGAACACTTTCAGATTTGAATTCAGGCCTAATGTAAGTTATCAATGCAAACATGAACTGATCTTATTTTGTAATGACCTAATATAACACTGGATGTAAAATGTAATACATTTTTTTTTTTTTTAAAGCTTTTTATGATGAATATGCAAGCCTAGATGATGGATGCAAAACACCTTAAGATCTAGTTCAGATTTGGAAATGATAGCTTCAAATTTCAGAGGTGCTAAAGTGTTTGAAACAGTTGGGTTTTCCAAAATGTTTGATTGTGAAAATGATGAAGACCCTCTTCCAAAATTGGATTAATTGGATTAAAGATGACCTCAAGAACTATTTGGCTACAAACCTATTAGGGAGAGCCAAAATGATGGATTGGAGCTTTAATACAATTGTTTAGGTGTGTGTGAGAGATTGATTGATGTGAATTTGAGTGAGTAATATCAAAATACAATGATCTAACTATGGAAACTATGCAAATGCAATGATCTTCTATGATTTATGACAAATTAGATATAGATAGACAAATTTCAATTCCAAAAATGAGAAGAGTAGACACAAATACACCTGATATGTAAATTTGAGCTTGATCTTTCCAATCTAGAGCATAGTATGCCCTAGGTTGTCCTCTTTAAATTCTCATATTTAAAAATGTGGGCTTTAGGATAGAAGTCTATAAATTATATCCCCTTGGTGTTGTCGAAACTTTTTCTATTGATGAGAAAATGCAAATTCCATGACTTGTCAACTTGTAGGGTTAGAGTGCATGAATGGACAAGTAGCCTTCAATATTCCTTCAACTCACTTTAGATCTGTAATAGGTCTGCACACATGAGAGGAGAGGAAGGGTTGTGCCATATAGGGGCTTGCCTTAGTCAAACTCCGTGTTGGTATTTCTACCTCTACAATGGAAAATTATGATAAAAGAGAGCATATCCTTGGATGGATAGAGGATAATTGGAAAATAAGTAATGAATTGATCACTTTCTGTAACTCACTACTTAGATCTGATCTCCTTGATGGATTGAAGTCACACTGATCACCTTCAAGGATCAGTTATTGTTTGGTTTGGTTTAATTTGATGACCTACAAGTGTTAGTACACATAAACAAAATGCATGCAAAATATATGACAAACTTACATAACACATGACATGATGCTTGAATGAGGAAATGCTACAATAATCAAGATAATTCTTCTCTTGGTTGCTCTTGAATGCTTTTAGGACACTTGAATTTCTCAATTGAATTCTTAATTATACTCCTCCCTTTAAAATGGTGAAAATACTTTGTATTTATATGCAATTCTTCTAATTTCTCAAAAATCAAATATTGATAGCCAACATTTCAAATTGAAAATTAAAATAATTAATTATCAACACCAACATATTCAAATTTGGGGTCAACTTAAGTGGTCTAGGGCGTAGTGTGCCCTAGACTAGATTCTTTCTTAAATTTAGAAATCAAAAGTGTCGGGGGGAAAATATTAAATGCATAATTTGAATTCCCATGTTTGATTTTCCAATAATATTTATAAAAATTGGCCATTAATGCATAGTAGGTCCAAGTGTGCATAGGGGATATTAAACCTAGTGTGAAATTGTCATAGGTGACAATTTTCGACTCTACAGTTCCATATGACAGAGGCATCCTCTTGACCTTGTGCTTTATATGTGTTGGTTGTTGTAGGATTTGACTACTTTTTGGCTTGTGTTGTTTTTAACAACTTGGTTAAAGGAATTAATCTTCCTAATCACCCCCAAAAACTTGACAATGGTTTTTTTTTATGACTCATTTCTTACTCTTTTGGAAGAAGATGATAATGCCAAACATGTTCTTCAATGGTTGGATAATTTTTTCTTAGCCTCTAGTTCTAGTATTCAATGGTAGAAAACCTAAAGTTAAGACAATCCTTTCTAGCTGGCCTATTTGGATCAATTATTTTTATTGGAAATTGATGGATCATGGGGAGGTTTTCAAATTCTTTACCATCTATTTTTATTCAATCTTCTCCCTCTTCATAGTGGCAACTATCATTTCCTTTGTCAAGAAGAAGTTGGCTCATTGGATGGCCAAACCTCTTTCTCTTGTAAGAATTTTTCAAGTTTATGAAGTTTTAGTGGCTACCTATGTTTATTATTATTATTCCTATTGGGTTTCCTCAAAGCCCTCCTATTAAAATATTGAGAAGCTTTTGACAAAATTTTTATGGGCCTCCTATGATCAAGATTTTTTTTCCACAAGGTTGCTTGGGAGTTATTTTGTCACCCTCATGATTCAAGTAGTCTTGGCATTATTAATATTCAAACATCAAGGTTTAAATTTGATTGTTAAGGGGGTTATTAGAGCCTTAGAGGGGAACTAATCCTAGAAATTCCTACTTTGTCATTATATTTCTTCTAGTGTTTCTTATGATCATAAATCCTAAAGAAATCTAGGCTTTCAATATATTCTTTTTATATAAAAAATTGTTTAGATCTAGGACATGTTTATGATAAAAAGCATATGGAGGCTTGTGAAGCTATTATACATGAATATTATGGAAAGGAAGTGACTTGCAAAAAATATTAGTTATCAACCAACAATCCATTTGGTGGTCTCCTACAATCACTTTCTAGGATAGACCTACTGCTGAAGTTACTTGGGTGCATGCCCTAAATATTTTTCATAAGGGCATTAAGACTCTTGTATTTCTTTTTCAAAGACCACTATGTTTTTTTTTTTTTTATATTGGCTTGAGGCCAAAATGAAATTCAAACTCTTTATGATCACGATTTTAAATCTTTTAAACTATTTGTTATTCTATTCTTATATAAATTCTTAAAAATATCAGGGTTAGGTCTAATAAACCCTAGCAAAAAGATTGGAAATGGTATCCTCATACTCCATTTTGTAACCTCAAACATTGCAAAGGATATTAATGACTCTCTTCACATCTACATGTAGTGTAAAAACATAATGATAAATGGGGATTTACAATCCTCAATTGGCTTATAACAATACAATTCCAAACTATTTGGACAACCATTCTTGAACCAAAGCTTACTCACTTTGTTTGGTTCATTCTTTACTATGATTTTCCCACTACATCTAGATTGATCCACCTAGGGTCAACAATTTTTTGTCATTTTTGTAGACACTAGGAAACTCTTGAGCATCCTTTTTGGTTTTGCATTAGAGTCTAGTTTGCTTGGAATTGTATGCACAACTTATTTAAGCCTTTTCATACTAGTGTCTTTTTCTTGGAATATGATTCTTTTATATGTTTGGCCTATAATTCTTGCTAAATTAACCTATATATGAAAAATTTTAGAGTGGAAATTTTGCTCTAACATTTAGAAAGATAAATAATTAACTCTCTTTTCAAGAGCTTTTGTTAATATTCATTTCTATTGTATACTAAACACATGATTTTCTTTAATGTTCTCATGTGAATATAAGGGAAAAATAGTAAAGTTGCTCACCTATAGGTCCTTCTTGACAATTGGAGTCCTATGGTTGCCAAAGTCCCACCAATCCTTCCCTCTTATAGGGACCAACCCCCTTATTGAGGGTGTTAGTGTAGACATAGTCACACAGCTCATAGATATGATTCTCATGTTTCCCATGGTTCTACACCACCTTAGCACAAAGTTCTAGGTCCAAAAACTCATGGTTGGTCTCAACAAGCTCACCTACCCTTTGTTTCCTTAAAACCCCATGATAAGGGTGTTCTTAGTTGGCTAGACAATAACAAAACTCTTTGCTTGGCTTTAGCTATTTCTCCCACCAAGAATGAAGCTCAACCACCATATGGAGAGCAAGATAATTATGAAGGATCCATTACAAGTTGGGAGCCAATTCTTAACAGCCACGAGCTTCACAATAATTGAAACAAGTCTAATTTTTGTGATCCACCTCTTCAATTTATTAAATTAGAACTCTTGTTATTTAATGATTTAACCATTTATTTATTTTGTTCATGTTTTAATACTTCCATTTAAAATAAATAATATAATTATATATACAGTGGTTCATGTTGCATCCAAAACTTTGTCCAGACCGTCTAGCAATGTTTGATTAGGTAGTAGGGCGTTATCTTTTGAAGCATTTTTTAAGTAGAAATAAACTTTAATAATACATTTGCCGGCCTGGCATTTAATCGTATCCCTTGGTTTTTCTTTTTGACGGACTGCAAACAAACTTGGAATGCAAACAACAGTCGTTTTAGCCTATTATTATACTGTCTTAAGTAACCAAGCATCTCTCAATTTTCCTTGTTTCTTTGCAAAATTTTCAAAACAAGAGGAGCTTAAAAAGAGAGTCTTTCCCATATGAATAAAAATGTAATGTTACAATGGCAGATGAAAACAAAATTACACTGCGGCTTAAGTCCTCAACTGAAGCGCAGACTAAAGCTCCCGTTACTTGTTCACAGAACCAAAATAAAAAAGGTGAATACAAAAGCCATCAAAGGCTCGTAGAATAAGATTCTTATCAAAAGATTTGCTGGTCTTTGCAGAAATTCTGAACATCTAACACAATCACCTGATCCTGAAACCATATCTGCAAAATTATGATTCTGTTAGTACTCTTAATTTGGTTAGCAGGATCAGTAATTGCAAATCATTAATAGGATTCTAAACATCATCCCATCTTTAAGAACTCAAATCAGAACTCCCTATTCTTGACTACCACCTCACTTCATTATTAGGACCTTATACCAGTGCAAAAACTTCATACAAAATTACTTGCCATGGTAATGCTGTGAATTAACTGACATAAGGAAGAAGATAAAAGAGTAATGAGTAGATTTTACATACTTAGTAAAGAACAGGGGATGTCAAGTATAGTATCCACTGGTACACCTTGTGTCAAGTTTATCTCTGGATTGGCTGATTGAATATATTCTGCCATGGTTGCACATTTCACAGCAACAGACTGTATTGACTCATTTTCATCTGTAACAATATAGGATATCCCACAAGGTCCGCATCCTGTGTGGGAACTATTACAAGGCAACATTAGAGTGTCTCCTACCCCAGCTTTATCAAGCACAAGCCCCTGTCGATTGACTTCTGCAATGGCATCTCTAGTTGTATTACACAGAACTGCAAGATCATCAAGTTTAACAAATGCTCTCAACTTGATGAATGCTCCACAGATTGTACAAGTTCTGTGTGTAATTACAGGTACTGAGGCACATGGCACATACAGAGTCTTTCCTCTAGGTATAAGTTCATTTTCAGATCTGATGCTGTTGGCATATACAATCAGATCAGTGGAAACATTGCACAAATTTGCAATACCATTGACATCAGTGTCTTTCTTTACAGAAATGATCGGACTACATTCGCTGCATACGGGATTATCCGAATGATTTGTATTGCAGGGGATTTTCAGGTTTGTGTTATTGAGTAATCGAGCAAAATTCACACCTTTATTCTCAAGCTGCAGGGCAATGGTACCCACATGACATTTGGCAGCCACACCTCCGACCTGTTCATTGTCCAGAGTAGTAAAGGAAAGCCCGCAAGGTCCACAGTTGTCCTGTCCACAAGGCAGCCTAAGCCTAGTCCCAATAGGAACCTTTGTAATGTTTGGTTCTTGCAGCGAAGGATTGAGTCCAATCAACTTATTTGTATTGACTGAACATCTCTTTGAAACGTTTTCTATATCCTCCTCTACCATTAGATTGTATTCAATCCCACAAGGTCCACAATGGTCAAGTGGGGTTATAAGATCTGGATTCATACAAGGTATATTAATGAATTGACCTGGATATACATTATTCAAGTCGATTCCAAGGTTTGCTTGTCCCATAACTTTAAATGAAGTATTACATGTTTTTGCTAAATTGAATAAAGTTTCTTCAGACATTATATGATGCCATGATCCGCATATGCTGCAGTTGTTTATATAATCTCTACCATTGCAGGAAATGTTAATGGCCTGAAAACTTGTTATGTTCTCATCTGTCAGATTTAGATTTTTTCCTTTCAAGTCCTCCTCTGTTGTATTGCAGTATTGTGCCACAGATTTGATGGTATCTCCAACACTAGGTTCATATCTATTCCCACATAGTCCACAGCCAATGAAACCAGGAACCTGGATTTTAGTACTTACAGATGTTACCAGTCTCGAACTTCTTAGATGTTGACCTGGCCCAGGTATTGCGATCTTCCCCTCCAGCCTACGTGAAGATGAGAATGGCTTAAACTGATTTACATATTCTGCTGCTAACTTTTGATGATATGTTGCTTTCAAACCCAATGAGCAGGGAAGACTAATAACAGATCCCCTTTTCAGAACATGGTGAGCATTGACGTTGTATTTCTGTAGTGTTTTTACATTATACCCACATTTTCCTGAAGAAAGAAAAACCATACCCACTTCACATAATGATCCTTATGTATTAATCTAGTAACTGTAACACTGCCTGTTGGACTGTACCTCATCGAAGGTAGTGGAAGGTCATCCTGTGATGTACTTCAGGACACAAGTGACCATGCCCATCCTGTGACAAGTCAATATACAGACTCATCACGGAGTGCATATATAGGAAGACTTATCACAGGGTGCAGTCGTACCCACATTAATTTGTGGGAACCCAACATACAGTATTACAGAATCTAGTGTATAGATAAAAACGATCAAAATTTATGACAGAAAGCTCCTAAACTCTTTATGATATATCTCTTCCAATAAAAGTGAATTGGGTATGTGTTAAACTTACTTGCAATGTTTCTGAGCAGCTCTGATCTACCACTTACAGTATACTGCACACCGCATGGACTGCAACTTCTATCATAATAATCTGCATCGAAGACCACAATTCATTATCTTTTCTATCATAACTAAGATTAACCAGTAATTTTCTTCCCTGTAAAACAAGAAATATATCTCTTCAGTAACGAACAAATAGGTATTTATTGTTAATTTCTATAACCCAGCAACAGATTAATTGCACAATAAATTCACAGAAAGAAATCTGATTTATAACAATTAATACAACTGGGTTAATTAACAACTAATAACAGCGGAAGCAAAAATAACATTAAGCCAAACACAAAAAGACAATAACACAGATATACCCAGGAAACCCCAATGCGGGGAAAAACCTGCAAATGTTGGATGTTCTATTCAGCCTAACAGCAAACTTTTCTTTCGAAAATACAATACGAGTTTGCTATAGCAATCTTGTATTTATAGAGCCTAGCTGCTTTACTTAGCGTGCAAGGAAAGAATCTTTCCTTGCTTTCTTTAGCTTTATTTACACATAAAATCACTCTAGGATTTATCTTATCCTCACAAACTCGGAAACATTCTATTAAAAAATAAAATCCCACTCATGGATTTATCTTATCCTCACAAACTCAGAAACATTCTATTTAAAGAATAAAAATCCTGCTGTTGCTAAAAATCCAACTCGAATTGATTTAAAGCAAATCTTATCTTGAGTTGCTTTAAAGCAAATCCATATCCCACTTTTCGAGCTACAAAAATCAACACTCCCTCTTAGCGAGGAAAGTGTTCTGCACTACACCCAACTTGTCCCTGAAGAATTCAAACTTGCTCTTCATCAAGGCCTTCGTCAGGATATCTGCTATTTGTTCGTCCGTAGGAATGTAATTGAGCTTCACTATCCCCTTCTCCACACAATCTCTGATGAAGTGGTACTTGATCTCAATGTGCTTTGACTGGTCATGAAACACTGGATTCTCGAGAGTTTGATGCAACTCCGATTATCACAAGAAATGACTCAGATCCACTCGATTAAAGAGCCCAAATGAAGTTTCCGGCCGATAGCCTTCACATGTAGCCATACCGGCCATATACGCCTCTCAAGTAACTCGCAACCGCTTCTCTTGCACCAAGAGATCGCCCGATCCTAACCGAACGCGACTCAAGTGCTCTTTTCGATCACCAGGCCGCCTAACTGCATCAGAACCCTTGAGTTCACTCCATCCTGCCAACATACTTCAGCCCATAATCAATTGTGCCTCGGAGATATCTCAAAACATGCTTCGCAGCTATCCAGTGCACACGTTAGGTTCCACCATAAACTGACTGAGTGAGTTCACCGCAAAACAAATGTCTGGCCTGGTGTTGACCAAATACATAAGAGAGCCTATCAACCGGTCAGATAAAGTAGGGTCCACTGCCTCTGATCTGGAAGCATCAATCTTCTTCCAATTGGTCACAAGTGGTGTTGACATAGGCTTACAGTTTTCCATCCTCAATCGCTTCAAGATATCAATTAAGTACTTCCCTTGTCCAAGGAAGATCTCTCCCTCTTTCTGTCACAACTCCAATCCCAGAAAGTAATGCATCAACCCCAAGTCCTTCATCTCAAACTCTCCTGCAAGATCCCGCTTGCAATGTGCTATGAGCTCCTCTGACCCTGTGAGAAATAGGTCATCAACATATAACAACAATATGAGAAGTTCACCCTTCACCTGAACATAGTACAGGTTTGAATCTGCCTCACTCTTGATGAAGCCTACACTCTGCAAGTAACTATCAATACGTGAATACCACGCCCTAGGAGCCTGCTTGAGTCCATACAGTGCTCTTTTCAACCTGCATACATGAGAATCCCTCTCATGTGCTTCAAACCCTTCTGGTTGCTCTATGTAAATCTCTTCCTCAATCACCCCGTTGAGGAAGGCTGTCTTTACATCCATCTGATGAATCCTCCAACCCATCTGTGCTGCTATAGAAATGATAGCTCTTATGGATGAGTATCTGGCTACTGGAGCAAAAGTCTCATCATAGTCGACTCCTTCCTTCTGTGAAAACCCCTTAGCCACAAACCGGGCTTTGAATTTTTCCACACTACCATCTGCAGCATGCTTAATCTTATACAGCCATCTCGAGCCCACCACAGACTTATCTTTTGGTCTTGGTACTACCTCCCACACACTGTTCTTCATGATGGAAGAATACTCTTCCACCATGGCATCTTTCCACACTTGGTGCTTGGATGCCTCCTGAAAGCTGGAAGGCTCTACTTCAATTAATTCACTCATAAGTGCCACATAATCTGAATAACGTCTGGGAGCCCTTCTTTGTCTGATTGAATCTTGAGGATCACCCACGTATTCTTGAGCTTCTCTCAATGTCTGCTCAGCTGCCCTATTTCTCCTCTTCTCACTCATAGGAATCTGAGGCTGAGGAATTATTTGTTCCTCTATCTGATCATCCTGCTTGTTTTGCTCTCCAGCTTGTGTTACTGAAGTTTGAGGGATTTGTGCTACCTCAACTGTGGATGATTGTTCCTCCTCATTCATCAAGTTACTTGACTTTTGAAGAGCCCTCTCTTCCTCAAACTTCACATCTCTGCGAACCACTGTTTTCCTGAGAGCAGGAATATAAACTCTATAAGCCTTAGAAGTTTCACTGTACCCAACAAGGATACCCTTCTCTGCAGTAGGTTCCAACTTGGTTCTCTTCTCAACAGGAATGTGACAATACACAAGGCATCCAAAGATGCGAATGTGCCCCAAATCTGGTTTCTTACCAGTGAACGCCTCTTCTGGAGTCAATTTGCCCAACACTTTGTGAGGGCTCCTATTCTGCAAATACACAGCTGTGTTGCAAGCTTCTGCCCATAAGAACCAAGGCAGATCTTGATCATGAAGCATGGCCTTGGCTGCTCCAATGATAGCTCTATTCTTCCGTTCAGCAACCCCATTCTGCTGAGGGTTGTACGGAACTGTCAACTCTTTCTTGATACCTTCCTGAGCACAAAAATCTTTGAAGGCATTCAAGGTATACTCGCCTCCATTATCAGACCTCAGTATCTTGATCTTCTTCCCAGTTTGGTTCTCCGCGAGAGCCTTAAACTCTTTGAACCTACTGAAGACCTCATCTTTATTCTTCATGAAATATATCCATGTCTTCCTGGAGAAATCATCAATGAAGGTAACATAATACTCATATCCATTCAAGGATGTTGTTGACATAGGTCCACACACATCTGAGTGTACAAGATCCAAAATCCCTTCGGATCTAGTGTCGCTGCTTGGAAAACTGGTCTTGGCATATTTCCCAAGAGCACAACCCTTGCACACCTCATGCTTTTCTGTCTTCATCCCAGGCAGCCCTGTCACTATTTCCTTAAGAATATTAAGTGCTCCATGGTGAAGGTGAGCCATCCTCCTGTGCCATAATTCTCCTATCCCTTTACAGCTACTAACCAACGCATGTGCTGGCTCAAACTGTAACCGAAACAAGCTGCCATGCCTGACACCAATCACTTTTGCAATCTTGGAATCTTTGGGATGAATATAGACTTTTCCCCTCTCAAAGGTCACGATGTAACCCTTGTCTTCCAAGGCAGAAACTGAGATTAAATTCTTTGTCATGCCAGGGACATACAACACATCCTCCACCAACAAAGGTTTGCCAGACTCCCTCTGAAACTTGACGGTGCCAATACCAGTTGCATGGTACTTGGCATTGTCTCCGAGCTCAATATAGAAATCCAGCTTCTTCTCCTCCAACTTGGTGAAACATTCTTTGACTCCCGTCATGTGGCGAGAAGCCCCACTGTCAATATACCATACCCTGTTGGCAATTGAACTTGAGAGACAGGCAATGAGCGAAAACTCATTTTCAAATCGTGATGCAAACTCGTCCACCTCTGCTGTAGCAGCAAATTGCTTCTTCTGCTTGTCCTTATTTTTCTTATTCGGACATTGACTGGCATAGTGACCCATCTGATGGCAGCAAAAACATTTAATCTTGCTCAGATCTTTCTTCTTCCCACTCTTGGAAGAAGAACCTTCCGATTGCTCTTTATTTGACTTCTTCTTACCCTTGCTTGCAAGAGCAAGATTTTCTTCATCTTGACCCTTCTTTGTCTGATCTCCTCGATGAGCACCTTCACGGATCTCCTCCTGAACAAAATCATCCCAAAGTCTTGCCCAATCAGGTAGCCGATCTCTGCCGACAACACACTTGACAAACACTTCCCAGTGCTTTGAAAAACCATTCAAGGCTATACGCACCAACTCATCTTCTTTAATCGTCTCTCCAACAGCAGCAAGCTCATCCCTGACCTGTGTCAGCTTGGACAAGTAAGAGGTCACACTCTCGCCTTTGGACATCTTGGTATTATACAATTTGTCCTTGAGCATCATCTTACGACTCTGATAGTCGCTCTGATAAAGTTTTGTGAGCGTATCCCACATCTCCTTGGCGGTGTCTTTCCCCGATAAATGAGGAATTAAATGATCTCTTACTCCATCCAGGATAATCCTCTGAGCCTTGGCCTCTTTGACTTCATGCGAATCTAAGGCAACAGGATCATTTGTTGGTGGAGTCACTTCTGTGCTAGCATAGATCCATAGCCTGTTCTCCTTGAGAACAGATGTAATCCGAACCTTCCACTGCAAGAAGTTTGACGCACCCTCGAGCCTGTCCTCGTATCGAACGCTAGTTGCCATAGCCACAAAAAGAACTGGAGACAAAAATCTGATGACCTTTTTTTTTCTTGAAATCTGTGTCACAAATCTTGGCTTCGTATTCAGAGTTTAGAGCTCGATACCATGTTAATTTCTATAACCCAGCAACAGATTAATTGCACAATAAATTCACAGAAAGAAATCTGATTTATAACAATTAATACAACTGGGTTAATTAACAACTAATAACAGCGGAAGCAAAAATAACATTAAGCCAAACACAAAAAGACAATAACACAGATATACCCAGGAAACCCCAATGCGGGGAAAAACCTGCAAATGTTGGATGTTCTATTCAGCCTAACAGCAAACTTTTCTTTCGAAAATGCAATACGAGTTTGCTACAGCAATCTTGTATTTATAGAGCCTAGCTGCTTTACTTAGCGTGCAAGGAAAGAATCTTTCCTTGCTTTCTTTGGCTTTATTTACACATAAAATCACTCTAGGATTTATCTTATCCTCACAAACTCGGAAACATTCTATTAAAGAATAAAATCCCACTCATGGATTTATCTTATCCTCACAAACTCAGAAACATTCTATTTAAAGAATAAAAATCCTGCTGTTGCTAAAAATCCAACTCGAATTGATTTAAAGCAAATCTTATCTTGAGTTGCTTTAAAGCAAATCCATATCCCACTTTTCGAGCTACAAAAATCAACATTTATGGACCTCTCCCACACCTGCTGCAAAAGACTGGGCAACTGTGTCAGTAAATATGGTGATCAAGAGAACTGTGAACAGACGAAGCAATGGTATGCTAGCCGGCCACTTGGTATTGGATAAAAACTCTGTAAGTATATTCTCTCTCATTACGTAAATAACCATTTTCCTAGTTCAGATCAACTTGAAAACAATGAAAACCATATAAACCAGTATATCTCCCTCAAAATCTATGTAACGTTGGAATTAACGAGGAATAGCTGAGAGCACTCTCGTTAAGATTTGTTTAATTACAGGCGACGTTTAGGATATTAATTAATTAAAAATAAAAATTAAGTTGTATTCTAATTTTTTAATTAATTAATATATATAGTCAAATGTGTATTCTATGTCTGGATAGACAGTAGGATTGGGACAGAAATGAGATTTTTAAGAGAGTCGTTAAATTAGATGGATAGATATTTCATATCACTAGAAAGTCAATAAAATAAACTAAAAAATACATACACTTTCAGAAATTGAAATAAACTTTTTAAATAGAAGAGCTAAAGAAGTGGGATTGTGGATAAATCATTACATTCAAAGAGACATTTATTTTGTCCCTCATATTTGTGGCAAAAACAATTCTTTTTATAACAGCTTTTCAAAAACTTGATATATGTTGTTCAAACATAATAATTTGGCATTAATGTTGAAGAAGGTTATTCATGACCCTTTTAAATTTTCTAGTAATAATATTAATTTTTTCCCGTTCTTATTTGTGGTCAGGGATTTGGACAATGATTCCCTACTACTATTTGGCATTATTATTTTGCCATTCCTATCATTCATTCCCCTCTCGATTTACTATTTGTTGACCACAACCCAAGTTTATCCTCTAAATCAATGGAATCCTCCTTTAATCATGATCAAAAGCCTAAGCCTCAAATTGTAACCTTAATCACTCTTTCTACTTTGCCCTTTTCTTTTTGTGTTACATCCTGTCCTTGCAAAACCTTATATAGAGATTGTGATTGATGCATATCTCTCACATAGAGCAAGGAACACTATCAAACAACTGATCACAAATCAAAGAGTGGCCAACCATCAATAAGCTCATATAGGGAGTGAGTCAAGAGGTAAAGAGATTCAATGCTTCCTTCATAATGAAATTTAGATTTGATTCTACTAGATTGTAAACAAATAAAAACTATCTTAATTTTTCTCAATAGATTCCCCTTTGAACAAGATTTTAATCCTTGTGCCAAACAAAATTGGAAAAGAAAGGGTTGGAATATAGAAGCCATTAAGGCTTACGGAAGTTAATGCCTCCTACATGTTTAAGTTTACTCACCATGTTCAAATTATGCTTCAATATGGGACATGAGTTATTCTAATCTTATTGCCCCAAAATTTTAATTATAACAAATTTAAAATTTTTGGTCTCCCATGTATTTATGAAGTTATTGTATATTTTTCTTAAGTCATCGAGTCATGGTTGTCTAGTTTTAAAGTCCAATTTCAAACAATGGGAAATCCATGTTAAAATGTGTGTGTCAAAAGAGTTAGTGGTCTAGGTGATCTAGGTAAAGTTTGGTTATCATGAAATGACAAAAGTTTCTAAGCCAAAAGAGAAAAAAATATTTCCAAGGCAAGATTTCAAAGTTCCTTTACACATATATAGTTTTCCCATAATTGCGCGTGAGGCTCAAAATTTCAATAAAATATAAATGGTGGGGATTAGAGACTTATCATGCACATTCACAATTTTGGTAAAACTAGTAATTTTTGTAAAACTATACCAAAGCTCAACTTCTTCATTGCAAAACATAGAAAGCTTCACACTTATTCTCATATGTGTGAATAGTTATTTATAATCCCTACAAGCCTATTTTCCTTGATCAATATTATTTTTCATGTTTCCTTTACCAAAAGTATCTACTTGAGCTCACCATTTTTCCTTCTCCCCGACTACCTTTCTCTTGCACTCACAAATTCTCAATTTCAACCAAATTCATTGTTATGTGCCTATTTCACTAGAACATCATGTTTAATAAAGATTTTTTTTTGCAATACATGAAGGGTTTCTTCACATTGCTCAAATATTCCAAGGTTTCTAGTCTACTTTGTTGAGAACAAGGTGATGCTGCTATAGTAAAATCACTTACAAGTGTTATGCAAATCTGAAATAAATTTATTTATTCAAGGATTACCATATGATGTTTATGTGCATGCATAAAATCAACAACAAAAATAAAATTAGCAAACTATATCAACAAATGATTTGTGGAGAAACCCTTTCAAGAGAAAGATCCACACAAGAAAGGGGATAACTATTAATTAATCTTCAAGAATGAGATATATCCAACAAACTAACACCCTCTTCGCTCTAACAACACTTTGGTAGCACTTGTGTACATGTAAACCAATTATATGAAACCATGAACTCATACCCTCAATATATAGGCACAAAGAGTGGACAAAACCATAAATGGTTTATCAAAATAATAGATGCTAGAAGCATGGTACCATGCAAAAAACACATGCCCACCTTGGGTAACATATTACGAGAATAGTAAATAATAAATTATTTTACATAGACATCACATGGACATAATCAATCGCCCCCCAAAATAGTAAACATATTTGTAAAGGCCTATTTTCTTCAATAAATCCTAGTGGATCATATCTTAAAGTATAACACTTTGGATTTTGGAGTGACCAACTCATTTGTTCCCATCCATCATACATGATTCTCCACACAACTCTAGCACCTAGAATGAGAAAGTGCAATTACTAAGTCCAAAGTCAACCATAATCACCTCCATTGTGCTCCACCTCCTTCATGAATGCATATGAAAAATAATGCCAATATTTCAACAGAATATTAGTTACAAAATATTTTCCAAATGCACCCTAGGCATCCAAGGAAACTTTTTAAGAGCATTGGAGATAAATAAAATATACATAGGATTGCAAAGTAAATGAAACCTCAATCCTAACATTATCCCACTTGAAATTATACATTGTTAATATATCAATAAAACCAAAATACAATGAAGTACAAGAATTAATGCCCACGACCTTCCTACACCAAGAGAACGTGTATGTGGTCACTAGCTTCATAAGTGAATCTACAATATTATTTGAAGTGTGCACCTCATATAACATGATCTTACCACTCTCAACTATTTCTCACAAAAAGTTATATTGAACATCATCATGGTTATTATGAACATAATACATGAGATTGTTGTCCAAATAAATAACACTCTGACTGTCATACCCAATTCAAATTGTCTTGTAATCAAAACCAATACTTGTACCAATTATTTGTAACCAAATTGCCTCCTTAGAGACATGTGTAGTAGCAACCATATGCTTTTATTTTATGGTGGATAGAGCAACTGTGGGTTAAATCCAAATAATTACACATCCAAATAGAGAAAACACAACCACTAGTGAATCTTCAACTATCCACATCACCTACCCAATCTACATCAGCAAATCCCTATATGCCCAATGACTTGTTCACATCATCAATACCATTATAAATAAATACTAACAAGAACTTTTACACAAATATATAAATATCCTATTAAAAAAGTTTGAATGTTGTCTAGTAGGGTTAGACATAAATTTTCTCAAAATATAATTTCTTGGGAAATATTTAGTCTAGTGCGATACATAGAACTACCAAAAACACTAGCACAAGGTATGCCAAAAATCTATCAAAATTATCACCTAATTTAGAACACATGTATAAAGTAAGCTTAGTACCAATAGGAAATAGAATACATTAATTTATAGTCGCACATACTAAACCAACACAAAATGATATCGGCAAATGTACTTTAATTCAATCAAATATTTTTGTATATATGATCCCTATTAATCTACATCCCAATAATTTATTTCATCTAGCCCTCAATCCTTCATGTCAAATATGACAAAAAACTGATTTTGAGCTCCTTGAACATCACTTTTTTATCACCAAGAAATAAAATATCATCCACATACAATCTATAAACATTAAAATTTGATCATTAATAATATTAACATAAAAACATTGTTCTTCTTTTGATTCTATAATGAAATTTATTGATCTTTTTAATATATTTTTATTTATTTATCTAAATTTAAAAATATAAAGGATTTTCTTATGTTTCTTTTTATATCTATTAAAAAATTATATTTTGTATATATTTTTTAGAAGTTATGCTATATGTATGCTCAATAATGATATTTTTAGGATATATCTACTTTGAAAAATTATTAAAAAAATCAATAAAAATGTTAAAAAAATATATTGCTTGCATTACTCACTATATTTTTATCAATTAGTTTAAAATAATAATGAGTGCAACCAAAAAAAAGGTGGCAGATAATAAGGTATCTTAGTGATAAAAATACAAAAAATAAAAAAAATTGTATGCACTTAAACAGTTTACCTTCTTAATCTTAACATTTTTTCAAGTGTTAGTAGTTTAGAAATTGGATTTGGATTGCTACAATTCTTTTTATCACATCTTCAAACTTTGAGTGTAAACATCTTGAATTACTCTTCAATTTTAAATAATTTCATAAAAAATGTGGCTATCTTTTAACCATTTCTAATTAGATTTTTTTTTTAATTTTAATCTTTAAGAAATCTTGTTATTTAATTATTTAATTCTATTTATCTCTTAGAACAATTAAAAATATATTATATTTAATATCTATTATTAAAATTTACTTAATTAATTTAATGAAAATAGTTTTTTTATTGCTTATCCACTTTAATATTTAAAAAAAAGTTCCACTTTTCCTCTTTAACATAGATGGTTCTTCTTGAGAAATCCTAGTCATGCTGGTATTGTGGGTTTTGGGCAGAATAGTTCTAGGAATGTTGAGTTTATCTTTTCTATTTATAAGGGTCAGTATACTAACAATGTGGTGGAGGTTCTTGCTATTTTATGTGTTGTGGAGCGCAGGTGCACTCTTGGGTGGAGACAGATTATTTGTGAATCTTATTCTCAGGTGGTGGTGACTTTGTTGAAGAGACAACACTTAGAGGATATCAATTGGCATTTGGCTGTAATTATAAAACATATTCTTCAATTGTGTGCTTCCTTGAAATTTGTTTCTTATGTCACATTCCTAGAGAATGGAATGGGGTTGTGGATTGTTTGGCTAAATGGGCTTTTGATCATTTGCAAAATTGGAATATTGTGGAAAGGGGTCAATTACCCCCAGCTTTGTCTCAACAATTAGACCACTTAGTGGAGATAAACAGGGGTATGTAATGTCCTTGCTTTGTACTACTCTTTTTTGGTTTGAATAAAATTTTACCCCTTTTAGTTTAACATATATTTGAAATATGACAAACTTAAATATATACTAATTTGTATTACACAATAAAAATACACATAATTGAACAATACACAATTCAATCAAATAATCAATACCTATAGATGACTGAGAGTTATGATATTACAGTTTAAAATTGGATTTAAAACTTTTTGAATTATTTAGTCTTAATGATTTGACCCAAAAATGAATAAATTGAAAATAGGTATTAATCCCTATAAATGCGTCAAAGCATAATTAAATTAGTAGATTATTTACTAACTTTTTGTTTAGAAATATATTATTCAAAATGAGTACAAAACAAAGGAAAAATGAGTTCAAAATGAAGGAGAAAAGTGCAAGGTATATAGTTCTTGCACATTTAAGATTGAATTTTATGTTTTCATCAAGCAAAATAGTTAATGTCTTTATATTTAACCATAGGCTTCTCTAAGATCATGTGCAAAGAAAACAAAATTATTTTAAATATATGTAAATTTTTAACATAAAAAAATATGAATAAAAGTATTTTTAATATTAATCAAGTAAAAAAATTACATTAAATTTAATTTTCCCCAACCACCACAAATCGTTAAGTGTGATCTAAAATATTAATAAATATTCTTGAGAAACACTTCTAATCATCTTGTAAATGAAAAATCATATCTATTGTAAGGAAAACATTGTAATCTAGATATTGTAATGAACAACTAGGATAAAAAATAAAATAGTGTACATAAAAACATTCTGAGGATGTTTGTTGGCAGTTAGCTTTGGTGGTTAACCAGATTCTTAATTTGTGTGCGTCTTTGGACTCTGTTACTTTCACTCATATCCCCAAAGAGTGGAACATAGTCACGGATTGTCCGGCCAAATGGGCTTCTGATCACATGCAAAATTGGAATATTGTGGATAAGGGTCAATTACCTCTGGATTTGTCTCAACAGTTTGACCACTTAGTAGATCTTGATAAGGCAGTTTGAAGCCCGTGCTCTAAACCCGTGTTCTGTAATTCTTCTTGTTTGAATAAATTTTAACCCCTCTTTTATTTTTAGTTTTTTATAAAAAAAAATAAAAAATTCAACCCTAAAATGCAGTCATCGAAAACCACCACCTTGCCTTGAGAGTCAGTGATGGCAACCACATCGTCGTTGATCGTATCTCAACTCCATCCTCTTTTAGAACGTAGCAGTAAATTTAGCACACTATTATTGTTGTTTTAATTAAGATTCTAAAAATATAGAAATGCATGGTATTTTTCAGTAACAGAGTGCTTTGATATCCCATACCAAGGTATGAAAAACTTAAAAATTGTTGTCACATAGACCTGGATTTCAACACACAAAGGCTTCCCAAAACTTGGTGACGTCAAGTTCTTGAACTTAATTCATTGATTTGAAATAAAAATATTAACAGAGATGAATCCTATAAAATCCTGCTGCAGGTGCAACTGACCTAGTAGTATATCTTATAAGCTACAGTTCACAACACCAAAAGAAAAAGGCTGAATACAAAAGCCATCAAAGGCTTATAGAACAAGATTCTTAACAAAAAATTAGCTGGCCTTTGCAGAAATTCTGAACATCTAACACAATCACCTGATCCTGAAACCATGTCTGTAAAAGAATTAATCTGTTAGCAGGATCACTAATTACAAAGCATAAATAAGATTCCAAGAAAGATACTGTCTTTAAAAACTCAATTACCACTTGCTATTCTTTACTACCATCTCAATTCAATGTTTCGACCCTGTAACACTCTGTATATCAGTGCAAAAACTGTTTTTAAAAAAGAAAAGCCATTATTTACCATGTTGGAATGTCCTAATGGGAACCCCATGAATATTACTAGAATAAGGAAAGCGATAAAAGAGTAATGAGTAGATTTAACGTACCTAGTAAAGAACAGGGGATGTCAAGTAGAGTGTCCACTGGTACAACTCGTGTGAAATTAATATCAGGATTGGCTGATTGAATATCTTCTGCCATTGTTGTACATTTCACAGCAACAGATTGTAATGACTCATTTTCACCTTTAACAATATAGGATATCCCACAAGGCCCACATCCTGTACGGAAACTAGTACAAGGTAACTTTAGACTGTCCCCTACCCCAGGATAATCAAGGAAAAGCCCCCGTGGATTGACATCTGTGATGGCATTTTTGGTTGTATTGCACAGAACTGCAAGATCGTCAATTTTAACAAATGCTCTCAACTTGATGGATGCTCCACAGATTGAACATGTTCTCTGTGTGTTTGCAGGTACTGAGGCACATGGCACATACACAGTCTTTCCTCTAGGTATCAGTTCATTTTCAGATCTGATGCTGTTGGCATATATAATCAAATCAGTAGAAACATTGCACATGTTTGCAATACCATAGACATCAGTGTCATTCATACCTGAAATAATTGGACTACATTCACTGCATATGGGATTGTCGGTATGATTTTTGTTGCAGGGAACTTTTAGCCTTGTGTTATTATATAATGGATTAAAGTTCACACCTTCATTCTCAAGCTGCAGGGCAATGGTACCTACATGGCATTTGGCAGCCACACCCGAGAGATCTTGACCATCCAGGGTGGTAAATAGAGACCCACAAGGTCCACAGTTGTCCTGTCCACATGGCAGCCTAAGCTTAGCCCCAGTAGGAACAACTGTAATGTTTGGTCCTTGCAGTGAAGGATTCAGAGCCATCAAATCATTCGTATTGACTAAACAATTCTTTGAAACGTTTTCTATACCCACCTCTTCCATTGCATTGTATTCAATACCACAAGGTCCACAATGGTCGAGTGGGATTATAAGTTTTGGGTTCATACAGGGTATATTAATGTATTGGCCTGGATATACATTATTCCAGTCAATTCCGAGGTTTGCTTGTTCCAGAGCTTCTAGTGAAATGTTACAAGTATTTGCTAAATTGTATAAAGTTTCTTCAGACTCTATATGATGCCACGATCCACATGTGCTACAGTTGTTTATGTAATCTGTAGTTGTACCATTGCAGGAAATGTTAATAGCTTGAAAACTTGCTATATTCTCATTGGTTAGATTTAGATTTTTTTCTTTCAGGTCCTCCTCTGTTGTATTACAGTATTCTGCCACAGATTTGATGGTATCGCCAATGCTAGGTTTATATTTATCCCCACATATTCCACAGCCAATGAAACCAGAACCAGAAACTTGAATTTTAGTACTTATAGATGTTGCCACTCTAGAAACTCTTGGATGTTGACCTGGCCCAGGTACTGTGATCTTTTCCTCCAGCCTACGTGAGGAAGAGAATGGCTTAAACTGATTTACATATTCTCCTGTTGAATTTTGAGGATGTGTTGCTTTAAAATCCAATGGGCAGGGAAGCCTGATACTAGAACCCTTCTCCAAAATATGTTGAGCACTGGCATTGTATTTCTGTTGTGGTTTTACATCAGACCCACATTTCCCTGCAGAAAAACCATACCCACTTCACATAATGATCCTTATGTATTAATCTAGTGACTGTAACACTACCTTTTGGACTGTAATTCATCAGAGAGTACTGATGGTCACACTCCAGGTCACAAGTGACCATCCCCATCCTATGAGAAGCCAATATATAAGGACTCATCACAGAGTGCAGATATATGAGGGCTCATCACAGGTTACAGTAGTACCCACAATATTTTGTGGAAGCCCAACACAGTATTAGTGTACAGATATAAAGAGTTAAAGGAAGGTACAACGCTCCTAAATCCTTTATGATATATATCTTCCAATATTAAAAGTGAAATAGTTATGTGTTAAACTTACTTGCTGATCTACCACTAATGATATACTGCACACCGCATGGACTGCAGCTTCTATCATAATAGTCTGCATCAAAGACCATAATTCATTCCAAGATATTCAATTCGTGATCATATCTATCATAGATTCATAACTAAAGATTAACCAATAAATTTCTTCCCTGTAAATTTGTAAAACAAGAAATAAACCTCTTTGAAAAAAAAGATGAGTATTATGGACCTCTCCCATACCTGCTGCAAAGAACTGGGTAATTGTGTCTGTAATTACTAACGTGAAGAGAACTGTGAACAAAAGAAGCACCTGCCCATGCATTATGGTATGTTGGTCCACTTGTTATTTGATAAAAACTCTGCAAGTATATTCTTTTTCATCATGCAAATGACCGTTTTGCTTCTTCAGATCAAATTGAAAACAATGGAAACCATATAAAGCAGGTACGAACCAGTATGCCTCCCTCAAATGCATGTTCTTGAATAAACGCGGTATAAGTGAAAAGCACTTTAGTCTTCTGTGAAATGAAACCGGGTTCTTGCAGCAAATACTTGAGAATGGAGGGGTACATGGCAGCTTCGTCGAAATAAATTAATAGTTGTAATGTTGAAATTTGCATACCTTTCAGTTTTGTTTGATGCTCTTGTTCCATTTGGATTATTGGAGTGTGACTCACTCACCCTTCTTTTTTAAAATCTATTTTATAAATGGTAATGATAACATTTATTCATTAAGAAAAATTAAAAAATATATTTAGTTTGTATTTATTTTTTATCAAATGTCTTATAGTGATTATATGGTGACATGTGGCACATTCTTGTATTGAGTTGGATTTATTTTTCTATCTCGACTTTATTTTTGTCCTATTCACACGTATTTTCACACTATACTTTAATATTAGTCTCCTTTTCCACTTATATGATCCCTACTTTAAAACTTTGTAATGTTTGTCCTAAGTCAATCTTGTGATGTGTGGGTTTACTCTTGCATGATACAAACCTAATACAAAATTACAAATTTTAAACTTTAAATTGTCAATGCCCATCTTTTCTAGCTATTAGGAACCATTTTGTACACATTTGTGCAACAATTCATTATGTTCTAGTATTTAAAGTATTTCTTGAAACATTAATTCACATCCTAGATCATTTGAACATTCTAATCAATTACAAGGAGCATTTCTAGGAACATCTAGATCTGGAGATTTTTAAAAAATTGGTACTTGAACATTAGAATTTATATCTAGACCACTGTGTTCCTACTTCTTGTCTATGGTGATCTTTCAAAGGGTGTTGATTGAGGAACTCACAATTTAGTGAATTCTTTGAAGTATTTTAAATACTACCAATCCTTATATGTCAATAGAGAGTAGAAATTACATCAAACCTAATCATAGCAATTTGCATTTGACTAAATCAATGTTGCACTATGTCATCTCCCCCTAGGACTCGTATTTTTCTTGCATGACCCTTAGTCTCATGGTAATTTGGACTAGGGGGGGATTTATGACCTTATTATGATAAATGATCTTCTATTACTGTGGTGATTATGTTATGAACATGCTACTATTATTTAATATATGCATAACTTTATCGTGTTTTGGTTAAATTTAAATGCTTAATTTTTATTGATACTGACTCAGACTAATGACTCGGTTGGTGAACTTGTGTGAGGTTTTCTATTGGATGCAGGTACCCAGGGTGCAAGATGAGGCGGATTTTGTGGTATGGTGACGAGAGAGGGGTAAAATTAGAGCCAAACCCAAATGACAAACTCCATAGGTAACTTCACCTTAACCTAAGGTTTACTTGATGTAGGAAAAAGTTAGGAATGTGGAACTAGACGATCTTAATAGTTGACCATGGGGTATGTGCAGGATCATAATGGGCCAAAAAGTGGCAATATGAAAAAAGTAGCATTTTGCATTCACCAAAAACGCAAAAATCTCGAGTTGAATTTTTTTTGGGTTGGGTGTTAGTACATTGCTCCAAAGCAATGCCCAAGCCAAATTAGCACAAATCGGATATCCAATTTGTGTCGGGTATATATACCCAGCCGCGACCATTTTAAACCATTTCAACCATTTTAAAATGCATTGTAACAGTAAGATTTTGGTGTTATAAATTGGATATCCGATTTTTGTGCACATAGACCCAAGAGAGAGAGAGAGAGAGGGATGCAGGTAGAGGGTTGATGATATAGGGTTGAGGGATTAGGGTTGAGGGATTAAGGGTTTAGGGTTTAAGGGTTAAGGGTTTAGGGTTTAGGTTAAGGGTAGAGGGAGAGATATAGAGGGAGTGAGTGAGAGAGATAGAGCAAGTGAGTGAGAGAGAGAGGGAGACTTGAGAGAGAGATAGAGGGAGACTTGAGAGAGAGAGAGGGAGGGAGGGAGTGGGAGAGAGATAAAGGAAGGGAGGGTTAATAGTAGAGGGTAGAGGTTTTAAG
>VDFB02000015.1:73083395-73164954 GCA_007258455.2 Sequoia sempervirens
TGTTAAGCCTAGAAATGAGCTTGCCTAGCCTCTTTCTGCATTTTGGGCATGTTGAGTAGCTAAGAGGCCCTACGGTCCTCTCTACCCTTGCCTTGCGTACCCTAAATAATACATTTAGCTGAGGTAAGTTAGGGCAACCTCTCACATCTTGACCCTCCATGACCTAGGGTCTTGCATGTAGTGGTCCCCCTTTCTTACATTTTTGGTGAAGCCGACGTGAATCAACATTTGTTCATTCATTGTTGTTAAAACTCCCTTTACATATTTCATGGCTGTTGTGACCTCATGTGTTGTGAAGGTTTATGAGCATCACAACCTAGTCCACAACTTCTGGGCATATTGTGAGGAGAAGTGTACGACACCTCCTGATGGATAGAATGAAGGTCTCACTTGGTCTCTCTACAGGTCTTTTCTCTGGTCCTACCATTAGTTTGGCTACGCAGGAGCAGTTATTGAGGAATGAGATGGGGTTTGTCGATGAGACCGATCACATTCCCACTCCTTCTGTGTCTCCCATGCCATCATTGGTCGATGAGCATGAGGCCGTTCAAATCCCTGTTGAATATGTGTTTGCCCTTACAAGGGGGTTGGGTGACCTTGAAAATCATTTGGAAAGAAATCCGAAGATGGCTAGAGCCGCTCAGGTTGTTAGTGAATTAAAGCATATGATGAACAAAGATCGAATAGGTGTAGAGCTTCTAAGTAGTCTCTTTGGTATTGCCGAAGTGTGTGCTCCTCCGAGCAACTCTGGTTTTACACAAGGAGTCACCTTCAAAGAACACGATAGATAGCTAGGAGTATCAATGCCTCCCACCTCTATCTACATGGCCAATGTAGTCCCTTCCATTAGTATCCCTTCCTTCCCTAAATGACTGGAAACTATCAAGGTGAATTAGGTCCCGTTGGGCTTTAACTTTAACCCTTCTGTCACCTCTGGTGGCAGAGGTCTTGGCATAATAGTTGGTGGGGGATTTGGTAGTGGAGGAGGTGCTGACGGAGGCGGCTACGATGGAGGTCATGGTGGTGGTTCTGGCAGAGGCCCTGCTGGTAGTAGTGGCTCTAGTAGTGGCTCTGGCAGAAGTCACACCAATGGCAGTTTTGGAAGTGGACCTAGTGGTGGTTCTAGAGGAAGAGGTTCCTCTGGCTCTCTATCTTCTAACAACCCTATTTTGAATACTCTATTTCAGAATATGGGTAAGATGCAAATTCAATTAGCGAGCCTCTCCCAGGCCTTGGCCCAACCCATTTTCCAACCCTTCTATTGACATAGCCCATTGTCAGTCGCTATCTTAAACACTCCCTTCCCTCAGGGAATGGAGATTCTGAAGTTTGAGAAGTTCAGTGGCAAGGGGGATCTGCAGACACATGTGTCTACCTTTAATGCTCTCTGCACCGATTTCTTACATCATGACACTTTGATGGCTAAACTATTTCCTCGATCTCTCAAGGACACAACACTCGAGTGGTACTGTTCCTTGCCTGATAATTCTATTTTCTCATTCGATAAGCTTGTTAACCAATTCCTTAGGCAGTTCCAATCAAACATCAGGCCAAAGATGACTTTCTCAAATCTCATTCGATGTAAGCAAGGAGACAATGAGAAGATCACTGATTTCATAGCGCATTATCAAGCATTCCTTTCACAAATCTTGTATCAGCTGCCCGATTTTGACATGCAGAAGGTATTCATGGGCAACTTACAAAGGCCTTGGCAAGAGAAAGTTCCCCTTGATGAAATATCCCTCTTTTGCGCATCTGTGTGCAACTTTACGAGAATACCAACAGAGGGTTGCTCAGTTCGAGGGATATTCCTCACGCTCCCGTTCTGAAGGGAAATCCATTGTATCAATCTTCGGAAAAGGAAAAGCCATTGCGAATGTAGTAGCCACTACTAATGACAATGACCTCAAATGCAACCGGAAGTTCAGAAAGTTATCAAAATCTTATACCTTCATCTTACAAAAGTTGTTGAGGGATAAGATCATAACTTTGCCAGCTCGTAATCCCATTAAGGAACCTTACCCTAACTGGTATGATGGGAGCACTTACTATCAGTACCATCGTGCTAATGAACATGATACCGAATGTTGTATGTGGCTGCGTCATGAAATATAAGATCACATTGAGGATGGTAGCATTCGTCTCGATGGGAATAAACAAAACACTAACAAATTAGTGGCAAAAGAAAATAGTGAATTACAGATATACATGGACCCATTTTCATCACATTCTACTAACATGATTATTGATCCCACTAATTTTGCTTCTAAACCCGAGGCCTATGTGAATATGGTCACAGTGACTTCCATTATTTCACCTGTACTTGGTTCACCGGATATTACATTTACAGTACATGATCTACCTTTGAACAAAAAACCCTCACCTCTTTACATTCCTGCTCGTATCAATGGTAACATTGTGATAGGAGTCTTGATAGACCCCGTGAGCCGTGTGAATGTCATTACCGAAGAAACATTAGTATTGAACTCACTACAAAAATAAAAAATATGAAGAAATAAGGTCTACCATCCATACCCATGATGGTATGAATCTCAAACCTTATGGCTCGGTCACCTTGTTGTCCTAGTTGGACCTAGGATTGTTGACACGGTCTTCGACGTTATTTTGGAATCAGACCTATTCAAAGTGAAGCTAGGCATTCCTTGGCTAGCTTCCATGAATGGGATCACCTCTATTATCCACAAATGTTTAAAGTGGAGGGTGTCGTGCATGTAGTGCATGATACCGGATATTAACCTTTGGTATCTCATGGTGGATATTCATTGGATCACTTTTGGCCCTCTCTGGTTGGTTCGCTTCCTCCGAGAATGGACCTACTTTACAAGAACTATGTGAAGTATAAAATTGGAGGCAAAGGGGAGCCAAAGCTGACCCTTCTTGTAATAGAGCAATTGGTTACCTCCTCTTCCTAGGAAGAGAAGAAGAAGCCAGTGATTACGACTACTCCTTCTCCGAGAGAAAAAGAGAAGTCCACTCTGGTCCCTTCTCCTTCCTCTGAAGGTAAAGAGAAGGTTATACCGTCTCTTCCCTCTTCCCTGAAGAAGGAGGAGAAGCCCATAGCGGCTCCCTCTTCTTCCCATAAGGGTAAAGGGAAAATGACCTTTTCACGGACTGCCTCGTCCTCTCCCCTTTCCTGGGAAGAGTACTGGATGAGCAAGCCTAGTGGCTATCTATTAAATCCAATGATTCCTCCTTGGTGTAGGCCCAAGATTAGAATCGCAGACCTTCCTAATGAATTTCTAGGACCATGGTACTACTTATATGACAGAAAGAAAGGTTTTCAAAGAGAATTTGATCTGTGACCTCCTACCACTCCTACTCCTAAGCCAATGAGCGAAAAGAGGCTCACTGCTGAGGCTCTCAAGTCAACTCCTCCCATCACTCCTTAGTCTACTCCCCTTGCTCCTAAACAGGAACCCATTCCTCCACTCGAAACAACCGCAGTGGACATTCTTATGATCAAGTAGGAACCTCCCATCCCTTTGCAACCTTTGGCTTCTAACTCCAAGAGTCATAGGAACTACCTTGCACAAGAGTGCAAGTGCCAACGAAAGGATTTCCTAGCTGAGCAAGACACTTCACAATAGAAGGAGGAAGAAATGATCACCCCTACTTCAGGGCCCTCTGTAGCATCTTCCTCCCCCCTTCCTATTGTGTCCCTTCTTCCTGATCCACTCCCGGCTCCCGTTATGAGTATGAACATGCCTAACCCTAAATGGGTACAAGTGTTTATCGCTCCTTCAGCGGAGCCACCTTTGTTGCTGACCATTTTGGATATTCAGCCCTTCCCAAAACCTGTGGATATGGTTAACACTTCGGTCATATCTGCTACGATTCTGTCCTCCTCTTCCTCTGCACCTCTAGCTTCGTCTGCGGGGAGTTCATCTCCTCTTGCGAAGGAGGCATAGGCTATTCCTTCTCACGATAAAGGACGTAGGAGGAGACCAACTTCGCAAGGTGGCCCTATGATGACCTTTTATGTCCTTGTGACA
This sequence comes from Sequoia sempervirens, assembly GCA_007258455.2. Lineage (NCBI taxonomy): Eukaryota > Viridiplantae > Streptophyta > Pinopsida > Cupressales > Cupressaceae > Sequoia > Sequoia sempervirens. The sequence goes on from VDFB02000015.1 coordinate 73,087,409, forward strand.
TAATCAGTCCCAGCCTCTCCTGAGTTTGTCACCGCTCCCGAATCATTCAATGAGCCTAGTGGTGGATCTCAGGCACAACCTGTCTCATCCGTTGAAGTAAGACATAACACTCCCATGGGGTGCATGCTTAACTCTATGGATGAAGTCCTGACCCTGTTGGCATCTTCACAAAATTGTTGACTTTGACTCCACAAGAGCTCAGGGGAGAGGACCTCAAGGGGCCCTCTTCCTTGGCCCTTGTTGCGGGAGGGTCAGACACCCCTCCTCTTAACATTCCACCCTTGTAGGCTTGTCCTCCTTTCCCTTATGAGGATCTAGATTGGGAAGTATACGACCTTTTGGATGATCAGTGTTAGGAGGAGGTCCCATTTTCTTGATCTTGTGTGTGTGTGCGTGTTTTGAGTGTGTTCCCCCATACTCGTGCTATGTGTTCCTAGATGACCCTCGTCACCCTTATTGGTGCTTGGATACATGCATGTTTTTTGTGTCGTAAACCTTCTTCTATGTGTATCGTCATTATTCCATGTTTGTGCTTGATTTTTGATAAATTGGGAATGATGCAAAGCATTGGGGAATTTAGGCTTCCCTTCCATGTTGACCCATTTTTTTTTTTTTACTTTGGTTTTCCATGCTTTCTTCTTGATCTGGCTGGGGATTGATGATCTTTCTCCTTGCATTTTGGTTACCTACTATTATATGAGCTCAGACAGATCTAACCCCGCTAAACCAAATCCCCCTTTGCCCTTTGTTTGTAATTTTCGCTTTCTCTTTATCTTTCTCTCTTCTTTGCTTGAGTTGTCCCTCCTATGTGTGACAAAGTTCTTTAACACTTCAAATTTTAGAAAATTAATTCGCCACCAATGAATATTTTCTTGAAAGTCCTCACAATACCTTTCCTTGGAAGCACATTCTCAACTTGGAAGCCTAATCAAATGTGTTTCCTTCATCACGGGTTTGTAAAGAAAGGAATTGGAGATCTTCCTCCGAAGCAGGAATTTTTTTAACTTCCCCTCGCATGGGGGCATGACCTTCCTTTCAAATTCCTTGATGAAGTGAACATCTTTCGAAAGGATCCCTTGATGACAAATTTCTCTAAGATGGTGACTTTTGAATTGTGTGTCCCTTGAGTGGACCTCCATTATACTTCATGGCAATTTCCTCAAGGACCCTTTCTTCAAAAGCCTTTGTAACAAATGGATTCTTTCACATCTAGCGTGGGGGCAGCCTGACTAGACTCGTTCCATTCATCCTTTCACATCTAGCTCAGGGGTAGCTTGACTAGACGTTACTTTTTCAAATAGTCTGTCCCTTGAGTGGATCCCTCTCCTTTTGAAGGATTCCTGAGGGATCCCTTTGGAAGTCTTTCAGTCTACGTGACCGACTGCTTTTTAGACATGTTCTATCTGCGGGTAGGCATGTCACCGCTTTTTAGATGCGTTCTATTTGTGGGTAGATGTATTGATGCTTTAGACATGTTCTATCTACGGGTAGGCATGCCACCACTTTTAGATGTGTTCTATCTGTAGGTAGATGTATCAATGCTTTAGAAATGTTCTATCTATGGGTAGGCATGTCACCGCTTTTAGATGTGTTCTATCTGTGGGTAGAAGTATCGACGCTTTAGACATGTTCTAGCTATGGGTAGACGTGTCACCACTTTTAGATGCGTTCTATCTACAGGTAGATGTATCGACGCTTTAGACACGCTCTATCTACGGGTAGATGTGTCACCACTTTTGACATATTCTATCTGTAGGTAGACATCTCACTGCTTCCTGACTCTATGGAGTCTGCTTCCTTGGGGATTCCTCCATGTGAGAGATCTTTGGGGTTGCCTCCTTGCAGGTCTATGGGCCTGTAAGGTGCTTTGTTGTTCCAACTTCATAGTTCCAAATAGCTATGGAGTCCTTTTTTTTTCTTTCATCTTCAGGTTCGCTAGATCATGGTCTGCTTCCTCAACGGTTCAGGTATACTTTTCTAACCCTACTCTCTTCTTGATCTACTTTACTGAGAACTCATTAGTACTTGTGCTCGCTAAAGTGGGGAAAAAATGTATAAGAGTGAATTTGCACCCTAGGCACAATTCCCCTTTTTACCTCTATACACTCTAGAAAACCTAAGTTGGAGGCTTAAATTCACTTAAGCCCGCTGATGGTAGTCCACTTAGCACCTGTTTTGTATGTCGATGGAGGTGTTTCTGTCGGGGACACTCACTCGATGCACTTACGTCCCTGGCAGATTCCTGCAGCTGAGCCAGCAGAGGCGTTACTCTTCCCATTGGTAGTGAAGTTGTAATGCCTCAATCGGCCACCCGACCTAAATATGGTCGTTTCCTTTCTCATTCCTTCATAATCAGTCTTTGAACTTGCATTTGGACATTGGATAAAATATTGGAAGAACTCTACACCACATCAAACTCTCATACTCTCATTCACAAGCTCATTTGCACTCACTTCCAAGCATTCCATAGCAGCAATATCACACTCCATCATGTCAGTAGAGCAAGTTTGGGACCACACCATTGTAGTAGAGGCTTGAGTTCCTGTCATTTCTCCCCCAAGCAGCCTTGAGTTCTCCTGGTGGAGGTGGTAAGCTTCCCTATCCTCTCCTCTATCATTTGGTTGAGTAGCATAGTATTTTTTGTAGTGCTTGTGTTGTTGTCAGTCCTTTATCTCTTTTCTATTGGCTATCCATGGAGGTGGGAACACCTAAATGGGGGTCTAACTAAGGAATTCCCCTCTACAGCCACCCCCCAACACTCTCTTTCTTGTTGTGTGCAGGTGTGTGAGCTCTTGGAGGATTAGCTAGCAAACGAGTTCATTGGTGAGATTCTCCTCATCTTCATCATTCTTGTTTATTTGCTTCACAATATTAGAGATTATTTAATTTACCTAGTTCTGTCATTTTGGCCCTTTAATTAGCTTGCTAGGCAATTAGCTAGTTTTTTGTGGCTTGACCTTATCTTTGTCATTGTCTGGTCGTATAGACTATAACACACTTTCGAGATTCCAGTGTGTCGCGCTGTCGTCCAAAGTCCTTGCTTCTGTCCTCAAATAGAGAGCTTCCTAAGACAAAGTGTTAAGCCTAGAAACTAGCTCACTTAGCCTCTTTCTGCATTTCAGGCCTATTGAGTAGCTGAGAGGCCCTATGGTCCTCGCTACCCTCACCTCACATACCCTAAACAATATGTTTAGCTGAGGTAATTTAGGGCAGCCTCTCGCATCTTGACCCTCCATGACCTGGGGTCTTGCATGTAGTGGCCCCCCTCTCTTACAAAACTATAAACTATTTATTGCATTTTTTAAATCATATATTATAAACTATATTACATTTTTAAAAATCATATATAAAATATATCGGATATCTGATTTGAATCAAATATCTGATATTTCTGACACAAACCTTATTGCCTAGGGGTTAGCCTCAGACTTGCTTTGGAATTTGGCTAGGACATGTCAATCCTAAGAAGTAAACACAAAAAATATGTTTAATAGCTTACCTTTCTTTCCTAAACTTTGCCCATAATGTGGCTAATGACCTTTTTTTACCCAAAATTGATGAAATGAAAAGGGTTTCTAAAGGAGATTCTCAGCTTTCCACCAATATAAATTATTCTTTACTTTGAATTTAATAAATAATTATTATTCATTTTCTATTAGAATTATGACTAAAGTCCTGATTGATAGGTTGATTGAAAAACATCTATAGCTTTCAAACAGTATTACATTTTTTGAATCCAAAAAATGTCTCACATTCTATGTTTTGCATAATATAGGATTAAAAAAAAAAAAAAAAATTCATGAAGTTTTGACTAAGTTAAGGTGGTCTGACATACGAGTTTTTATATTTTAAAAAAGTTGTAATAAGAGAATAATAATTAATTACATAGAAAAAAATTACAAAAAAATATGCATCACATCAGGACATGAGTCCTCTACTTATATCTAAAATATTATTAAAAAAATATCATTTTATTGTGGTTAGTGTGGTCAGACAAACACCTACTTCTTACTTTTTCTCTAAAATTGAAGTAATACTGCATTGAAATTTCAAATTTTCACCAAATAGATTTAAAAAAAAAAATAAACCTAGTAATTTAGAAACTACATTCAATTTGCTACAGATTCTATTCTTACACATTTTTGAAAAAATATAGATAACTTATTCAAATTTTTACGTCAAGTTGTCTAACTCTGATTTTTCTGAATTTTCATTGCCACTTAAGGGTCTGTTTTTTCCATGATGATCCTGCACATACCCCATGCAAGGTTGTCTAAGGAGATAATTCCACAACCATGAATAGTAGTTAAATTATTATAACCATTAAAATATCATCAATAATGTAAATTAATGGATAAATGTGTATGGAAATAAATATAGTATTTATTAATCCCACACAAACAACTAATAAATAACAATGAAATAAAATACAATTGAATATAAATCTCTATAAATAATAAATAAAACTAAATAAATAAATGAAAATAAAATAATGATAAAATATGCTATGGAACATCTAAATAAATAAAAACATGCTTTGGAGGCATTCCATAAAGAAGGGTAATAAATTAAAAAAAAACTTAGGAAGCCACAAATGGAATATAAAAAAAAACAAACAAGAAAAAAGAGAAGAAGCATAAGGGAGAAATAATGGGTAGGTGAAAAATAAAACCAAGAGGTCTTGCCAATTATCAATGACACAACAAAGAAGGTCGCCCAAAAATTAAATGGGCATTGGCATGGTGTGTAGAAGCATGACATAGACGAAACCCCAGAGTCTTTGTACCATTAATGGGTATGACCTTTCGCTTGACATAGAAATGGTAGTTCATGTGGGGAAAAAGAGTCTCATTAGCCATTAAAAACCCTCATGACACCTCATTCTAGAGAAGTATCCATGAGTTTTGGTAAAAAAAATAGAGAACAAAGGAAGAATAGGGATGTGGCTGCTTTAATTAGTCCCTTCATAGCTTTTCTGAGAAATTTCTTGCTCCTTGGACATGTTTCCATCTCTTGGTTACCATTCATTCCACACTGTAGTAGCAATATTGAGACCTGTGTTGCATTACAGGTTGGAGCTAACCCTCAATATGGCTATAACTTCATGCTAATGTCTAATACTATGTTATATGGTTGTGCATAATTGAAAATAAATTTTGAGTTGCGAATGTCCAATGATGAGTCTCCATTATGTTTAGAAATTACCAATAATGTTGTTATTCTAGTTACTATGCAATGCTAGTGTTGAATAGAAGAGTTTATTAAATGTTATTTGTTCTGACTCTGACTAAAATAATAATTCTTTATATGAGCAACAATAACTTTTAGTATCAATCAAATTAGTTTTCCTGACCATAGACCTAGGGGATTGAGTCCATGTTGAAATCTCTCTATCATTGAGTATTGAGTCAATTTATGAGGAAGTATCGATCTTATATAATTTTTTGAGCAGATCTCTTATTGAAAATCAGTCATAGTGGAGGCAATATTAAGGTTTGAAACAAATGTCTTAACAATCTACAATTCGTTGTAACCCATTCTGGGTATTAGAAGTATGTCATTTGGGTTCCTAGGCAAAGTATCTTCTTACCAGCTTTGAGTTCAAGTATGACTTGTTATTCTAGACAGTCCATGGTATGAAATTAGTCATGTATTACACTTAGAAAGTATTGAACAACTACTGCTACAGTCATACCTATGATGTTGTGTAATATAATGCAATACCAATGTGTATATAGTGTGACTAGGATGTGGTGAATGGTATTAAATCTTGGCATCAAAGATCAGAACTCAACACTGGGTGAGTAATGCTTCCTCTATATACACACCTTTTGAAGTTTTCTCATGGTTGTAACTAAACTTAATCAATTGCAATACCTTTTTGGAGCCAGGGGAAATGGTAGTAGAAACCATCACTAAAGGGGTAGCAGGTTGACTACCTTATTGGCTTAAGTTGGAAGGGAATATCTACCTCACTTTGGTTGAGTAACATGAAGATGTCACAACAAATACTGAGAGGGGGGGTGAATCAATATTTGAGACTTCTAAAAACTTTAAACTAGATTGATCATGTAAATAAAAAATTAGAATCAATAAATAAAGAGCAAAATAAACACCATATATAAAAGGATGAACACCAAGATTACATGGAAAACCCTTTTAGGTAAAAAACCATGGAAATTTTTTTCTTTTATTTCATCAAAGGGTACCAACCCTGTTTACATAAGTGAGAACCAACTCCCACGAAGCACCAATTTCGATTTGTAGAGGAACCAACCTCGAACCAACTAAAGCACCAATTTTAGTGTTGCTAAAGGACCAACTCTAGACTTCAAGAACACTAAAACTAAACACAAAAGCTCCTTCCACTTGCACTTAATCACTTCACAGTTTACACAACTCCAAATCATACTCAAGACTACTGTAGCTGATTATTCAGTTCAACATGCTTAAAAATCTTCACAACTTTTCTAACACCTCTTGTTCAATGTTCTCAACTTCATATACCAGAAACATTGATTAGATCCAAACAAAATTATATCCACCCCAAAATAGTAGAAAGCAAGAAGAACTAACAATTTCCTCAAAACTCAAGAAGAAACTCAACCATTCACAAACAATCGAATTTATGTTTAATAGTGAAATGGTGAACTACACTCTTGGCTTTTATTATACAGACTATATTCTAAAAAAAATTAATAACATTAAGATGCAATGTTGTTGCAATAAGCTCACACACCCAAGCAATTTGAACCACATATAAAATGATTGAAATAAGTGATAAAATCACACACATTCATCAAAGTATAATCCAACTCTCCTTCACCCACAACACGTATATCCTCACAGCTACAACCATTTCTCATTCCACACAGTGCTTGACTCCTTTCCTGAATGAATATGTAGTGTTCAAAAACATCATTGGTAGTGCATATTTTTAATTCACACCCAATATATCTGAGCAACAACCAAGCGAAACTAGGTCTGAATGATAACCTCCTTCTTTTAATAGCCAACGATGAATGTTCAGAAGAATACAATCGACACAAGAGACATTATATCTGGTTGTCAGCAATAATAGAGTCTACAAACATGGTTGAGCTATTCTTCATTTTCACCACATCACACACATTATCATCTCAAGCCTCCAAAAGAATCAAAGCATGAATATATTAACTCTCAACCCATATTCAATATCGAATAAATGCAAGACATTTTTTGGTGAACCAATATCTTCCTAGATCACCAGAAAGAATAAAAATGACACATAATAATAAACATAGCAATCCATTGTTGACATAATCGACTCTATTTCCAGCATATGTCCCGCATTAAAAAATAGCTCCTAAAAAAAGCGTCTCCACTAAACACCCTTTCACATATTCTTCTGTTGCGCTCTGCTCCAAATATAGAGGTCAACAAATTTTAATGAATTCATCGCTCAAGAAATAAAATAAATAATAATGTGAATGTCATTGCAATTGAATGAAGTTGTCGCTGCCAATAGTGAAGACGATAGAGTAAGGAAACAAGTTGCCTCTCTTAAAAATGATAGCATGATACCATTTACAACTTTTGGGCTCCCAAAAAAAAAGTTAAAGAAAGGATAATGTAGGCGAAACAAATTAAATAAATCACTTTCCAAATAAAGCTTCCATCACCACCACGTCTCTACCAAATATTTACTTCACCTGAAGAAATCATGTCCCCTTGCATAGTTTGATATTTTAAAAGAAACATATATCATGATTTCTGTCCAAATTACAGGCATGACACTTGTCCTAACAACCGTCCAATATTTTTTGAGGATGAACAAATGCAAGATTCATCAACATAACACCTATAGCTACATAGGATCTTTGAATGCTTATAAGCAGTGCTCTTTTTAATTTTTCCACTCCATAAACTGAAAAAGCCTTCACAAATACCATCAAAAAATTATTTCAATTTAAAACAAATCCAACTCAAAAGTCATCGCTTCAAACTCTTTTGACAAAGTCAAGCACTTACAATGCTTACTTGGCATATATGCTGACAAGTAAGCTTACAAGAAGTTTAAGCAAACACATAAGCAATTGAAGTAGACACTCAACCAACTGAAGCAGAAAACTAAGAAGCTTAACTATGCAGCCAAGTAGCTTAAGCACACAACCAAACAAGTGAAGTTGCTAGGAAGATAGCTCAACCAAGAAAGCACGTCAAACACCTTGACATCAATGAAAAAGTATGTCCAACAATCTCCCACTTTGTCGTTGATAGCAACACCAACTGAAACAACAACCAACATTGCACCTGATAGCAACTCCAGAAAACTATACTTCTCTGAAACCAAAGCTTAAACCAATCTATTGATATGAAACAATGTTGCTCTCCCTATCTTATTTCTCCCCTTTGACATCAATGACAAACTAAAACTAATGCCATGACATAAAGAACAAATTCGCTGATCACATGACATTAAAAATGGAAAACCATCTTAAAGGATTATGATAATCTGATAATGATAATCTGATGAATGATTAGCAGCTTTGCAAGCTAAGAGGTACTCAAAAACTCACTCCAAAACTCATTTCTAGAAAAACTAGAACATAAGAATAATAATCTGCAAAACTGAACCAACTTACATAATTGAAATGGGGTAGATAAATGTAACAATGAAAACTCCCCCTAAGTCTGAGCACCTCCTCAATGAAGGAGTGAAGTCATTTCTAACTTCTTTCTTTTGGAGTCATCAAGTTCATGAACACTAGTAGCAGCTCCACTAGATTCAACCTTTTCAACTTTATTCTTTTTCCTCCAAATCATCTTAACCTCTTTTGCATTATCAACCTTCTTTTTTAGCTTAAACAATATGCTATGCCACTTTTGCAAACTCTTGTAGTATGACCAAGGTTATTGAATTTTTAACATATCACATTGTAATTCATTCTAGGAGAAAAAACATTCCTATTCACATGTTTGAAATTAATTTTTGCTTTAACTCTACAATTTGCAGCCTTGTGACCAAAATGATTGCATGGAAAAAAGTATCCATAAAGAAAGAATCATTAAACCTGGTCATATGATTTTGTCTTTTAATAGGAGGTCTTCTAAAAGTGTTATTTTGACTCTTGGAATGTGAATGCTTTGAGCAATCAACGCAACACTTTTGTTATTCATCATTTGTAGAACATTGAACTTTTTCAAAGCCAACTCCACCTTTGTCATTAGGAGCCTTTTGTGCATTTAAAATCTTGTCCAAGGATATAGAAATTTTTTGATTTATCTTCTCTTCACTCAGCAGTTTAGAAAATTTGTCTATGTTTCTAAGTGAAACAACCTCAGCTTCAAGTCTCTCTATATTCTCTTCTTTAATCTTCAACTGATTTATGATTTCTTCTTCTATTTTCTTTCCCTCTTCAACTTGAACCTTCAAATCAACAATCAATTTTCCAACTTTTTCAATCTAATTTTTTTGATCAACCATCTTCTTTTTTGCTTCCTCAAGTGCTTGAGATAACTTCATTTTTGCATCACTTTCTTCTTGTAACAACAACTTGAAGTTCTGATTTGTCCTTCTAAGTTTCTTAATTTCACTTAAAGCACTAATTAGTTATGCTTCAAAATCAACTTCAGCTTCATCATATTGCTCATTATCTTTATCTTCATCTTCATTCTCAGGTGAGTTTACTTCTTCAGCCATAAGCAAAATTTCTTCTACTGAAGACATTTCACTAACTTTTGATGAACTATTATGATCATTTGAATAGAAACTCTTAGTATATTTTCTATCCTCATTCTTCTTACCTTTATACTCCTTGGAAGTTTTGATTTCTTCTCACAATCGTTGTCCTCATTCTTCTCATAAGGGAATTTTGTTGTATAGTGTCCTATCTTACCATAGTTCAAGCATTTAAAATGCAACTTTCCTTTGTATTTACCAGAACCCTTCTTCATCTTTCACATGAAAAATGCTTCTTTTTAATCAAAATATTCATCTGAACTATCACTTGATTCTTGTTCCTTTTGCTTTCCTTTCTTTGATTCTTTAAAGGTTAACTTCTTTCAAGAATATTCAATATCCGTCCTCATTTCATAAGATGTCAAAATACCATGAAGTTTATCAATAGACATTTTGTCAAGATCAACTATCTCTTCTATAGCAGAAATTTTTGCATCAAATCTTAAAGGTAAAGACCTTAAGAGCTTCTGAATGACAACACTATCTTCAACCTTTTCACCAAGACCCTTAAGAGAGTTCACAACTTCATCTACCCTTAGAAAATAAGCAGCAACATTCTCTTCCTCATTCATTTTTAGACTCTCAAATTGCATTCGGTGAGTCTGAAGCTTGTCCCTTTTCACTTTTTCATCTCCTCCGTATGCATTTTTAAGCTTATCCCAAATTGCTTGAGCACTATGAAAATGCATGACTTTCACAAATTCTAATTTTGACAATCCACACAAAATAGCATTCATAGCCTTTGCGTTGCATTCAAAAGCTTTATTTTCATTAGCAGTAGATGGAGGATTTTGAGGAGGTGTGTAACCAGGCGTGCAATGTTGTTCCAAACTATTGCAAGATTGAAGAAATAAATGAAGGTATTTTCATTGATGTCAACTGGTCAATTGGTCATCTACTAGTTACTGTTGGTTGTATATGTTGAGGATATTGAGAAAATTGTATTAAAGTAAGTTTACGAGTATTAAGTTGTTGCTCTGGTATTTTTCCCTATGGTTGTGTGGTTTAGATATGTTGGTCATGGTTATTGTTCAAAGGTTGTTTGGTTGTTGGTTCGTTGTGAAGCTTGAGTTGTGTTGACCAGTTGTCAACTATGTTTTTCTATGTTTTGGTTGAGGCCCGGGAGAAAATTTGTTGGTCCAAATTTCTCCTTGATGAAGTATTTTGACTTGTAGTTCTAGAGTTAAGATGTTCTAATTGCATTGAAGATATTTTTGGTTTCTGAAAGTTGCAAGCTTAATTGTTCTATGTGTTTTACACTGGTTTGGCCAATCGTGTGTTAAGCACTATCTTTAAAGTTAATGAAGTGTGTTGGATCTATTTTGGGTCCCAATGAAGCATGTGTTTGGGTTGTCCTCATTCTAATTCCACCCTAGGATGTTTTGTGTTGACCTAATTTGAGTTTTACGTTGGATGGCCGACTTTGTATCTTTTTAAAGGTTGGAGATAGTATAAATACAAGATGAGCTAGTAATAAAAAATATACTCAAGAAAAGAAGATAAGTGAAAGAGTAGATGCGACCTTTGATGCTATTCAAAAAGTGTGTGTGAGTCGTGTGTGGAAGTTAGTGCGAAGCTTAATGCTATTATCAGATGTAGTGAGCAGAAGACAAAATCTAACACTCATGCAAGTTGATCAAGTGACTGTGGTGGAATCCTTTGTTGCATTGAGATCAAGCATTCTCTTTATAGCAAGTATTCTTTTTCTTCTTTGTATCTCTATGGTAGTGAGCCCTTTGGGTTGTAGCCTTGTCGATAGTGATTCTAGATAGTGATTCCTTGTTTTAGGTAATGAGCCTTATCTTAGGTAGTGAGCCTTGTTTTAGGAAGTGAGACATTTTGTAATTAGTTTTGATATTGTATATAGTGTGAGTTAATCCTCATCGTGGTTTTTCCCTCAAGTTTTCTGGTCTTATTGTGTTTATGTGTCGGATTTGAGTTTCTGCATCAAGGCATTTAATGATTAATCATTTAAGCAATTTTAAGTATTAGTTTTGGTGATTGAATTAAAGGTTAAAATTTGTGACAACTAATTCACCCCCCCTCTCAGTTGTCCTATTCAACAATTGGTATTAGAGCTTGGTTCCTTGGTGAAGAGCTTAACTAATTGAGGAAGGTTTGGAATGGCTAGCAAAATTTTCTTTGATTATCTGAGGTTTGATGGAACTAATTATGGCATCTGGAAAGTATTGATGGAAGAATATCTAGAGTATTGCAAATATGATGTGGAGAAATCTTACAAGAATCCTTACACTCCTTTTGCTAATGGTCTGAATGTACACATGAAGAAATCAGAGCACATGAAGTGAATAATAAGGTGAAGTTCATCTTGAAGAATAGTTTGGTACATTTTGAGTTGATGAAGGTTCATAATTTGAAGACAACTAAGGAAGTCTAGGATGCTTTAGAAAGAGAGCATGAGGGCTCACTACCAATGGCTCAATGCAAAATTACAAAAAAGAACAAAGATGATTGATACTATGATTAATCTATCTTAGGAAAACAAAAAAGATCCACCACAACATCACTAGAACATTTGTAGCCTCTCTGAAGAATGTTGACACCTTTTGCTCAGTGCTTCCAATAGTCTACACACATTAACTCTCACACTACATTTTGTACTTTTGCACTTCACATCACATTTCACATCACTCACACTTGACACCTATATCCTTCATCAACTCAACACATATATACAAGTCAATGCAGGATCATGGGGGTCCAAACTAGGCCCTTAATTGGCAATGAAAATTCAAAAAAATAGAGTTAGACAAATTGACATAAAAATTTGAATAAGTTACTAACGTAATTTGAAAAATTAAGTAGAAACATAATTTGTATCAAATTGAATGTAGTTTCTAAGATACTATTCTATTTTGGAAAAAAAATCTATTTGGTGAAAATCTGAAATTTCAATGCAACAATACTAAATTTTCAAGAAAAAATAAAAAGAAAGTGTATGTCTGACCAACCTAAGTACAGGCAAAAAAAATATATTTTTTTGAAACTTTATAAGTAGATGACACATGCTTGGATGTGCCCCATTTTTTTGTAATTTTTTTGCATGTAAATAATTAATTATGAATTTTTAATTAAATTTTTTTTTAAATATTAAAATATACATGTTTGTCTGAACACCATAAATTGGTCAAAATTTTATGAAATTCAATTTTTCACTTTTTTATCCTATAGTATGGGAAGCATAGAATGCGACACATCTTTCAAATTCAAAAAATGTGAAATCATTTAGGAATTATAGATATTTTTCAATTAGTCTATCAATCAAGACTTTAGTCAGAATGTATATAGAAAATTAATAATAATTATCTATTTAATTCCAAATAAGGTAAATCTTATATTTTTGGAAAGCTGACAATTTTCTCAATAAACCATTTTCATTTCAGCAAATTCAGATTAAAAAACCATTTTTTTTGTCATATCACCACTTTTTGGACCTTGTGATGGGTATGTGCAGGATCATGATGGGCCAAAAAGTGGCAATCTGATGGGTGTTTGTAGGGTATGTGGTTGATGAATTTTTTTTAACCCAAAATTGATGAAATGAAAAGGGTTTTTAAAGGAGATTCTCAGCTTTCCACCAATATAAATTATGCTATACTTTAAATTTAATATAAATAATTATTATTTATTTTCTATTTGAATTACGACTAAAGTGCTAATTGATAGGATGATTGAATTTTTTTATAGCTTTCAAATGTATTAAATTTTTTGAATCCAAAACATGCATCACATTCAATGCTTTGCATACTATAGGATTAAAAAAAGAAAAATTGAATTTCATGAAGTTTTGACCAAGTTAAGGTGGTCGACATACGAGTTTTTATATTTTTTATAATTTGTAATAAAAAAATCATAATTAATTATTTAATTGGAAAAAAATTACAAAAAAATATGCATCACATCCAAACATGAGTCCTCTACTTATTTCTAAAATCTTATAAAAAAATATTATCATTTTAGTGTGGTTAGGGTGGTCGACAGAAACCTACTTATTTTTCCATAAAATTTAATTACTACTACATTGAAATTTTAAATTTTCACCAAATAGATTTTTTTTTTAAAATAAACCTAGTAGTTTAGAAACTACATTCAATTTCCTACAAATTCTATTCTTACATATTCTTGAAATAATATAGATAACTTATTCAAATTTTTATGTTAAGTTACCTAACTCTGATTTTTCCAAAATTTTTGCCACTTAAGGGCTTGTTTTTTCGATGATGATCCTGCACATACCCTGATCTTGTACTCACCCATATACCATCCATAACCTTGAAATTTTTTTATAAGGTCAGCTATGCATCTCAAATGTTCAAATTCAAATTAGTTAGGCACCAAAACATTCTCGTGGTGGAAAGGGATGAAAGCAAACCACATCACACCTTAAATCAGGCCTAAATCCACACGCACATGCCACACCATGCTTCCAAAAACATCGAAGAAATTATGCAATAGTATAAGCACCTAAATGTAAACACCATTAAACATTTAAGTACATTCTTCCTTTGATCAAGAGAATACTCATGGAAAATACATGAAAAATAAACATACTTTGGAATATTCCATCAACACCCTTAAATCCAAAAAATTCCTTCACAATAACTTTCACCTATAGAATATACTCATCCTGTACACCTAGTTAACCTTCCACATACTGTAACACATGAATCCAACCTTGTGAAGAAGCAAAATTCAAACAACTCAAGACTAAAAATAGATATGAGAAATATAAGAAGACCCTCATATCTATAAGACCAAAAACCACAGTATCAAGAAATGAGGAGGAAGACCATTTCTCCTAGACAACACTCCATTCATAGTTTACACACTGGTGAACAAAAATTTCTCTACATGATGATCTAGAATAAGAAAATTTGAATATAACACCTCTGATCAACATATTTGAACTTCACAAGCATAACTTCAACACAAAATAAATATGGAGAAAAACTAGAACACTAATCTACCATATAGAACACCCTTTACCACACTACTTCCTCTTTTATTCAAATTTTCTCAAAAGAACTTGGAAACCAAGCACCACAAACACATTCTTATCATAGCCAAACCATCCACAATACAACAAAACAACCATACATGAGGTTCAACAACCAAAACCACTTGCTTATCAAAGCAATACTAGAGGTTGACACCAATGAGACTAAATGACAACATAATGTAACTAACCAAAGCATCTCCTAGGTTGACATTTATGCAACAACATAGTTCTATTGACATAAATGACAACAAAAAATTCCAACTGTATACACCTAAAAATGGTCACATCACAATAGTCTAGTAATTAATTAAATATTTTTAATATTTAATTAAATCTCCGAATTCAATTTGCGTATAAATAAATCTAAATAATTTATTTATATTGTTCATTCTTTCATTTTGATTAAATAAATAAGTTTATTTTATCACTTTTCTTATCCATTTCTTAATTAATTAAATAAACATTACGATTTATTTATATTAATTATCATATAATCTTGGCTTGAATATTTTATTCAAATAAAGATTAAATATTCTTTTCTTCTAAAAATCTTCTAAATTCTATTCACAATTAAATATTTCAAATATTTAATTAATTCTTCTAAAGTCTATTCGCAATTAAATATTCCAAACATTTAATTGAGTTTTCTATAGTCCTAAAATCAAATATTTCAAAAATATTTTAAATCCTCAAACTCACATAAAATTAAATAAATTTATTTATTTAATTTGGATTATCTGCAATAACCGTGAAACAACTTCAAAACATAAAATCAACAAATTTCTTTGTTTCTGAGCAAAGTTGTTCCTGTGGGTTGAAGAAAAACCTCCATTCCTTTCTCCAACCTCCCAACATCTTCCATTTTTCTCTCAACCTCTCAATCTCTCACCATCCAAAATTACTAGACTATCCATAGCCATTGATCTATGCCAGCCAGGCTCTTGCCTACAAAAAGCTATAAAAGGGACTGCTGGGTCTCTGAAAAAGAAGAAGAAGAAGGTTTTGTACGGGAAAACTATAGCCAATCTGCAATAGCATAGTCTTCTAGCATCCATAGCATTCCAGATTTTAGCATAGCATAGCCTAGCATATCAGCATTCCATATCATGGCCTATCAACCTCATATCATAGTTTCAATAGCATTCATAATCCACAACCGGGTATGTGCAAGATCATGAGGGGCCAAAAAGTGGCAATATTATGGGTATTTGTAGGGTATGTGGTTGATGACTTTTTTTTTACCCAAAATTGATGAAACAAAAAGGGTTTTAGAGGAGATTCTCAGCTTTCCACCAATATAAATTATGCTTTAATTTTTAATTTAATAAATAATTATTATTTATTTTCTATTAGAATTATGACTAAAGTCCTAATGGATAGGTGATTGAAAAACATCTATAACTTTCAAACGGTATCACGTTTTTGAATCCAAAACATGCATCACATTCTATACTTCACATACTATAGGATTAAAAAAATAAAAATTAAATTTCTTGAAGTTTTGACCAAGTTAAGGTGGTCAGACATATGAGTTGTAATATTTTTTAAAAGTTGTAATAAAAAATTCATAATTAATTATTTACTTAGAAAAAAATTACAAAAAAATATGCATCACATCGGACATGAGTCCTCTACTTATATATAAAATATTATAAAAATATTATCATTTTATTATGGTTAGGGTGGTCGCATTGACACCTACTTCTTATTTTTTCCCCGAAATTTAAGTACTTGCATTGAAATTTCAAATTTTCACCAAATAGATTTTATTTATTTTTAAATAAACCTAGTATTTTAGAAACTACATTCAATTTTCTACATATTCTATTCTTACATATTTTTGAAATAATATAGATAACTTATTCAAATTTTTACGTCAAGTTTCCTAACACTAATTTTTCTGATTTTTTTGCCACTTAAGGGCCTATTTTTTCCATGATGATCCTGCACATACCCAACCCCTGTGCATAATCTATAACCCCTGTGCATATCCGTATACTAACATTTCACTCCACCAGCATATAGGATAGAGAAATACTCTCCCTTTGCATACTCATTCTGCAAGTTGCCATTCTTAGAAGCTTTGCTTATACAATCTGAGAGCAGCAGCTTCAAGCGAATCACTAGAGATAGAGGACAATGAAACGATTTTGAAGAAGCTCTGTTTGATTTCTTTGATTTAATTTTATTTAGCTTTCTTTAGTTTAATGTTGCATTGGTGTGTTTTTGTTATCTTGTTTTGATACTAACATTTCCCACACATTTTTGGCGCCCACCGTGGGGCCACTGCCCCAATTTTAACATCTTTGTGTAGATTTTTCTGACAGGTTACGGCTAGAAGAGCATATTAGCACATCAAACATGTTTCAGTGCATATTAACATCCTTTCAGCGCATATTAATTCTATTATAGCACATCTTAATAATCTTTCAACGCATTTTAACAGTATTTTAGCGCATTTTAGTGATTCCTTAGCGCTATTTAATGATTATGTAGCACTCTTTGCATATTCCATAGTGCTCTTTATAGTTTCCACAACGCTGCTTGTAGTTTCCTTAGATCATTTCTATTTTAGCACTCTTGATGTCTATTTTAGTGCATTTTTTTTAATTTTAGCATAGAATTTGTAAGTCTACAACTGTAATCTGCAACTTAAGTAGAAATTTGACTGGATCCGACGCGACCGCGGCCAGTAAGAGCTTTAAAAAAAATGAACCAATCCTAGGATAGTCACTTAATTGGAATGAATCAATCCTAGGATAGTCACTTAATTCAAAAATGAAGCAATCCTAGGATAGTCACCTCATTTTCTATTTTGGACTAAAAGGAACTCCATGTCTTTGTGAAGCAATATCTTCACCTAGCATAGAAAACTGTTTATTTGGGCTTAAAATTGAACTCTTGCTTGCTATGATTAAACGATGATAGGCCTATGCTCTCCCCTTAATTGGGTGATCAAAATGTGAGACTCATCTATCCTATTTCATGCAATTGTAAGCTTTGTTAAAACCTTTTAGAAGGCCTTCTGTAGTGGGAAAAAGTACTCACCCTACAAGAACGACCTAAGTGGGAACAACTAAAGCCAAGTTTTCCAACCCACTTTAATCAAATGTAGATGGTTGATGAAAATCCCATTCGACGGTAGTGTGCATTGATAACCATCCCCAAAGCGTTTGTTCTAAAGGTTGGGAGGTCTCTCGAGGGAGTATATCATTTTCTGCATCGAATGGAAACCCATACTATGAACTTTAGAACTAGTGGCTAACTTGTCAGTTTCCATACACCTTAATTCTCACAGTGCAAGGGGAGGGAAGAATCTACCCCCAAGATACTCACCATAGAACTACCATAGACTCTGACCATCGATTATTCTCTTTGGTTAAGACTTGGAAAAGGAAAAAACATGGGCGCCCTTTAGGGGGTGACAGGGCTGTGTGAGCTGACATAGTTTTAAGATGTGGGATGTGAAATTATGGTGACTTTTTGACCATAGGAGTGAGCCAGTTTAATTTATTTTATCATTGGTCTTTGAAAAAACTATTCTACAACTTGCTTGATGTGTCTTCGAAACATTAATTTCGTAAAGATCATCGAAAACTCACAATTACATTGATTACTCTCATGTTAAGAGATTGGAAATCCACAATCTTTGTTAAGAAATCCATTCTCAAATGAATTAAAAATCCAAAGAAACCACTTAGCTACAAGAAACTATTCAAGAAAAGATGATTCTTGTACCAAAGTCGAAAGGTTTTACTTGAACATAGAACCTTTATCCATCGATATCATGACTTTGTTAGAGGTTTCACTGATGATTATGCTGTAGAACTGTTATACTTACAAGCTTTCTTTCAAAGAAGAGCCCTTTCTCAAAGGCACAACCACAGTCAGCGTATTTGTTCTTCTTATATTCCCCAACCTGCAATTGTATATTCTACTCGTCTGAATCAATTTCTGCAATAGATAACTCAATCACATTAGGCATTTATCACAAATCCATCCTTTTACGAAGCTATGATCAAACTTCATAAAGTGCAGAATCATTTTTTTTTCTTGATCTTTTGTTTAATTTCCCGCAAACAGGATTTTCATCCTTTCAATCAGGGAAAACACGAGCTAAAGACTAGAAATCCTTTAAGTCATAGAATCTTCATTCTGTTCTGACTTTCATATCCATCAAAAATTGCACTATTTCATTCTTTTGATCAAAAGTTAGTAGAATTTGGGACAAAGCTTATGCCTGTTGTCACAAGATCTTGAAAGCACATAGAAAAAGATGAAAGAGAAAGTACCACAAGAAAAATGGGTGATAATAGTGAGAAGGAAGAGAATCCATTTCATACTAAAGAGATAACAGAAGAAAAGCTTCAAGAAGCAGAGCAGGATCCCCAATTCCATACTTTTATGGAAAGGATTTTAGAATGAAAGAAAGAAAGATATTTCCTTTCATTAGCTAATCAAGGAGCTAAGTTACCTGCCGATTTTGATATAAAAGGGATTAAAGAGAATCCTAAAACTCCTCCTAATGATTTTAGTGCCCTTACTCAATAGATAAAAGAATTACAAGGGAAAATAAAGGAAATGCAAGGGGGTGCAACAAAGAAGTATGTTTTGGATGACATATGTCCTTATCCATTTGATAGGAGTCTTCAAATGATTCCTTTTCTAAAACATTGCGAAATACCTAAATTTGATAGGTACAATGGGAAAACTGACCCCATTGAACATGTGAGGGATTTCTGAAATATGAGTCTAGAATTCGCTTATGAAGATACCTACTTAATGCGATTATTTCCACAAAGTCTAGGTGGAAAATCCATGGAGTGCATTTCAAAGATCACTCCCCCCATCAAAACCTTTAAGGAGTTAATAAATAACTTTATATTACAATACTCCTACAACATCCAACACCAGATAACCATGCTTGATCTTTGTAAAGTGAAACAAAAATTAGGGGAATCTTTCACTACATTTTTGCAAAGGTGGAGAAGGGTGTTTGCACAATATTCCCATCCTATTCTTGAAAAGGAAAAGATGGATATCTTCATCAATAGCCTGGATCAAAAATTAAGCTACAGGCTTAATCTTCATTGTCCTCCTAACTTTGAAAAATTGATTGAAAACACAATCACCATTGAAGAGGCCTTGGTCAAAAGAGGAGTAATAAAACTTGATAATCCAAGTTCATCCAACCATAACAACAATGATAAAACAAGGTTTTGGAACAGAAATAAACATGTTGTCAATGATGGTATAGTGGATGCAAACAATCTACGAACAAGATCATCTATCTTCAACCTATCAAGTGCTCCACGAAACAACCAACAAGGAAATACAAACCAACAAGGAAAAAACAATCAACAAGGACAAAACTCCAATCAAGAAAGCATGACCAATCAAAACAACAAGGATAACCATGGTAATTTCAATAACAATCTTGGAAATACCCAAACATCAAATCCATCCAGACCTCCATTCTTTTCAAATCGACAAAATTTTACCACTTTGGGTCAATCTCTTGAGTCTGCTCTCAAGGAGCTTCTCGATAATAAGGTTATCACCTTACCACCACAAAGAGATTATGAGCCACGAGTCAAACCACCATCATGGAATGACTCGTATTATTGCAATTATCATCGATGTAAAGTTCATAGAACAAATAACTGTCAAGCCTTGCGAAATCTAGTACAAGATTTAATTGACAATGGCACCATCACAATTGAAGGACATCATACAATGACGATCATCAAGCATTCAAAGACCCTTTACCAAACTATCAAAAGGGGGAAACATTAGATACCAAAGCAAAAAGTATAAATAATGTTGAAGACAACATAATCCGCCACATCTATGCAGATGATCAGCGGGTTAATGTTATCAAAATCAAGGAAAAACAAGGATATCGATAGGTTAATGTGACTACGAGAGGACAAGAAAAAGTTTTCTTAAAAGGAAGTTCATCTAAGGTAGCTGTTCCTCCTCCAAATCATTATAATCTAGTTGATCAACTAAGAAAAACATCAACTCAAATCTCCATCCTTGAACTTCTCAAAATATCCCCCGTACACAAGAATATTTTAGAAGAAGCACTTGTAAACACAACCGTCGACACTGATCTGGATGTAAAAAAAATTCAAGCCATGGTGGGACATTTGTCTTCCCCCACTTGTCTTTTATTCTTCAAAAAAGATGATGCCTCCATGACACATCCACATAATTCATCACTTTATCTTGAAGTCATGATCCATAAACACCGAATCAGACGTGTCTTGATAAATGGAGGAGCTGGTTTAAACATTTGTACCTTAAAGCTAATACATGCCTTAGGAATATCAGAAAATTCCATTGATCCACAAAGGAAAATAACTATCAAGGAATATGATGATGAAGAAAGAGCTTCTAAAGGACTAATAATGCAACCTATCAGAGTGGGACCTGTTGTGAAAAATACCTTTTGTCAGGTTCTAGATCGTGATCTTTCCTATAACATATTTTTGGGTCGTCCATGGATTCATGATATGCAGGTGGTACCATCAACGTACCATCAATGCCTCAAGTTTTCGTATGACGGACAAGAAATAACTATACAAGCTAACTACAAAAGCACCCAAAATTGTTCAAATCTCTGAGCCACTCAAGACGCCTTTGTGCCACACAATAGGGAGGCTCTTATTGACTCTTCTTCCAATCTACAAGGCCAATTTCAAGAATTGACAAAGAATCTTGACACCAAGCTACATTTAAAAGACTGAGTAGGCGAATATTCGCTATGCCTTTCTAGCTTACCTCCTTCTCCGAGGTCACATGGTCAGCCAAACTGATCAAATCAAAAGATCGCAACAACCTCTACATCCCAAGCTTCTGTGCCAATCACAAAGTTTGATGGACAATTCATTAAAGCTAACACCACCCAGGAAGAAGCCGAAGATAGGGACATGCTAAGCTGGCTATACAAAGATGAAGATTAATCTGTCTTGCACATCAAGTTACATACCGAACAATATGGCAAAGGGTATATCATCATGCAAAGAATGGTCCTATAGGAAAAAGAAAAGAAGGAATCATTGAGCCAATTCAACCTATTTCAATACATCCACAAGATAAAATAGGACTTGGATATGGTAAAGATACAGAAGATTCAACTTCACGGCGAGTACAACAAACTCATTAAGGAGAATCAATTTTAGATAAACCCCATGAAGATGTCACTGTACAAAAAATTTATGAATCAATTTTCCAATTGCAGAATGATTCAGACACTGATTCTAATGAATTGAATGGGACACCATCTATAACGATGAATTTTGGAGAGACAAACAAGTTGATACCATACAAAAATATGCACCCATTCTCATACAAGGAAAAAGCTCGAGAACACAATCACTTGAATTTGAACCACAATATGATGATGACTCAAGTGAGGACGATTCAGATTTTAATGAGATTGATAATTGACAGGAGAATACCATCATATACCTTGTCCATCATGAAAATGACAACCATATCATGACTTTGATAGCTCAATACCTTACTCAACCTACTTATCCCATACCTTTAGTCTATCCGGAACTTATTGATTGGGACAATGATGCACCTATTCATATCCCTACATTCCATGATGATGAGGATATTGTAAATTTCCTTTGTTCATCTAATCAAGAAAACAAGTGTTCCATCAAAGAATCTCATACTCAAGATTTTGATAGGGAGGGTGTCAAGTCTCTTAGTTGTAAAATAAATGAAATAAAAGATAGATCTATTGGTGAAAACCAAAAAACGGTAGTGGTAGATTACAACAAGAGAAAAATAAAGAGCGAATCCGATGGTGAAAACCTTTTTGAGGCACTGAAGGATGAGAAACTTGACACTCTTCCCAAACATTATCAAGAAAGATCTTTTGTTTTGATTGAGCCAACAGAATCAATCAACATAGGTGCAACAGAGCAACCAAAAATCTTGCAACTTGCAGCATCATTAACAATAGAAGAAGTACTAAAATTCACAGAGTTCTTGAAGGAGAATCAAATCAATTTTGCTTGGTCATATGTCGATATGCCAGGGTTAGATCCTAATTTGATAATGCATCATCTATCTATAAACAAAGGGGAAAAACCCGTGAAGCAAAAACTCAGAAAAATGCATCCACATGTTGCATTATTGGATAAAGAAGAGTTAAAGAAGCTTTTAGATGTTGGATTCATTCGGTTTATTGACTATGTGGAATGGATCTCCAATATCGTACCTGTTTCAAAGTCGGATAGAAGGATTAGAATTTGTAAAGATTTCAAAGATTTGAACAAAGCATGTCCCAAAGATGAATTCCCTTTGCCAAACATAGATATGATTGTTGATTTAACTGCTGGCCATGCAATGTATTCATTAATGGATAGATTTCCAAGATACAACCAGATAAATATTGCACCAGAAGATCAAGATAAAACAACGTTCATGTGCCCTTGGGGTACCTATTGCTGGAACGTAATGCCATTTGGGTTAAAGAATGCAGGAGCTACATACCAACAGGAAATGACAACAATTTTTCATGATATGATGCATACATTCATGGAAGATTACGTCGATGATATCCTTGCCAAATCTAACACAAGAGAAGGACATCTAGAAATCTTGTCAAAGATCTTTATCAGAATGGAGAAGTTCAATGTTTGACTCAATCCAAAGAAATGTGTCTTCGATGTTAAATGTGGAAAACTCCTGGGATACATTGTTTCAGAAAAGGGCATAGAGGTTGATCTAGGAAAAGTACAAGCTATAATGGACATGCCGCCACCATGAAATATTAGCCAACTCCGATTACTGCAAGGACGACTACAATCCATCAGGAGGTTTATAGCTCAACTGGCAGACAAAAGCTTACCATTTACACATCTATTGCATAAAAATGTCCCATTCAAATGGGAGGAAAAGTGTGAAGCAACATTTAATCAGATGAAGCAATATCTCATGAATCCACCAGTCCTAATTCCACCAATTCCAGGAAAGCCACTCATACTCTATATTTCAAGAAAACAAAAGTATCTTTGGGAGCGTTACTAGCATAGGAGGATTCTACAGGCAAAGAAAGGGCCATATAATATATCAGCAAAACTTTAACAAGTCATGAACTAAACTACACTTTCATTTAAAAAGCTTTCCTAGCAGTAGTGTTTGTGTCCCAAAATTTGCGACACTATATGTTGTCTCATACAGTTAAGCTGATAACCAAAATTGATCCACTAAAATACCTCTTAAGAAAAGCTACCTTAATAGGAAGACTTGCAAAATGGGTAATGATCTTAAGTGTGTTTGACATTCACTATGTAGATCGAAGAGCTATAAAAGGACAAGTCAGAGCAGATCTGTTGTCCAAAGCACCTTTACAAGAAGAAAACCCAATGCACATTGAATTTCCTGATGCAGACGTCTTCACAGCAAAAATTAAGAAATCATGGACATTGTACTTTGATGGATCTTACACACAACATGGCTCGGGGGTAGGGATTCTTTTTGTCACACCTGAAGGACATACCATTCCAAAATCATATCGGTTGATGTTTCCCTGCACAAATAACATAGCTGAAATTGAAGGATTGCTCACAGGAATGAAGATAGCATTGGAATGGCAGATTACAGAGCTGCAAGTCTACGGTGATTCACAACTTGTCATTAATCAAATCAATGATGATTATCAGACTAAAGATGATAAGCTGCTACCTTACAAGAACATGGTGGACGATTTTAAAAAGTATTTTGTGGCAATCAAGTTTTCACAAATCCCAAGGATTGATAATAAAGCTACAAATGCAATGGCTACAATTGCTTCCTTGTTACAATTATCAGAAAATGAAAAATAGTACGAATTCTTGGTGGAACAATTATTTTCCCTTGCCTATGATAATCCTGAGACCCAAGTCATATGCCATTTAACCGATTTTGATTCACCTTTATATGGCAAGACTTATACCTACTTGAAACATAACATCTTACCTCCAAAATTATCCCGAAACCAAAAAAGGAATTTCATATGCCAATCATCCTGCTATACCTTGATCACCAATATCCTTTACTGACATGGTCTTGATGGTACGCTCCTTCAATGTCTTAAACATGACGAATCTGAAAAAGCCTTACAAGAGGTTCATGGTGGTATTTGTGGAACTCATTCAAGCAGTTTAACCTTAGCCAAGAAACTTGTTAGAATGGGATATTATTGGCCTACCATGGAGAGAGAATATTTTAATTTTGTCAAGAAGTGTTCTAAATGCCAGATCCATGGGAATCTTATTCATGCACCTGCGTAGGAACTACAACCTTTCACTCCGACATGGCCTTTTTCTCAGTGGGGACTAGATCTTGTTGGAAAAATTCATCCTTCATCATCAAATGGGCATAAATTCATCATCATGGCTACAAAGTATTTTACAAAATGGATTGAAGCTATTCCTTTGACGACCATGATCGGTAAACAAATCTCTTCAATTATCCTGAATTACATCATCTACCGATATGGAATTCCTAATTCTATCATCACTGATAATGGAAGTCCTTTCAAGAATCAGGATGTTGATGAACTTTGTGAAATATTTCACATCCAACACAAGTTCTCTACACCTTATTATACACAAGGAAATGGTCAAGAAGAATCTTCAAACAAAAAAATCTTGAAGATCTTGAAGAAGACGGTAAATGATGCCGGTCATGATTGACATGTCCAGTTAAATCCAACTTTGTGGGCATACAGAACCAACATTCGCTCACCAACAGGAGCTACCCCATATGCCTTGGTATATGGAGCCGAAGCGATCTTACCATTGGAGGTTGAAATACCTTTTCTTAGGGTCTCACTGAAAGGATTGATAAATGATGAAGACTACCGAGTATCTCGTCTGCAAGAGCTAGAACTGTTAGATGAAAGACATCAACATGCAGTTGATCATTTGAAGGGTTATCAACAAGTTATGTCTCGTAGCTACAATCACAAAGTTAAATCACATAAATTTCAAGTAGGTGATTTAGTCTTGAAAGAAAATCCACGCTATCAGCAAGACAAAGAAAAGAAAGGAAAATTTGAACCAAATTGGCTTGGTCCATTTGTCATCATTGCAACATATGGTTCTGGAGCATATCAGTTATCTACATCAGAAGGGGACCTGTTTGAAGAACCGATCAATAGCATTCATTTGAAGAAGTTTTATGTCTGAATCATCAAAACTGAAAAAGTCCTAAAAAATAATACATAAAAATCAGAAAGTCTTGAAGAAATCTATAAAAAAAAATCAGAAAAGAAGAAAAAAGCAAAAAAAAATTCACATGATCTACAAAAGTGCAATAAAAGCAAGTGGTGAAAACCTGGCAAACAGGTGCTACTTGTGATCAAAATGTGCTCCTCTATCTATTAGCTTATGTCTTGCATTCGCTTTATGAAATCATCTATACATATCTATCATCTGTACATATCTATCATATCCATATCATGCAACAAGAATCCTTGTGTTTCATCATAGCTTGATGAAATTTGTACATATCCATAATATTTAGGTTGTGTTTACACTGGGGGCACAAAACACCTCTAATGAAGCTTGCAAGTACAGAGGGTAATGGCACATACGAATCCGTCATCTCGGCCCATGGAATATAATATCCCGCAATATGATCATCTCTGAGTATTCGCCTCAAGGAATTAGTGCCTCCCACCTCCCGACCATCAAATCTCACTATCTCACCCATTACTTGAATCTTCAAGATGCGATACACATCCTCAAGAGTCACGGTAATCTCTCCTGTCGGCAAATGAAAGGTGTTTGTGTCATTGTGCCACCTCTCCGCAAGTGCTATCAATAAGGCTCTGTTGAGACGCACCTCTGGCATGTCAAGTAATGAGGTCAGTCTGCATGACTCGATTGCATCTCTATCCACATGTACAAGCTGTAGAATCAACCTCCATGTCTTTGGGAATCACTCCTGTAACTGCAAGACACTCAATCTCTCCTATTGAATAGGAAGAATCATCAAGTCAAAGCAAAACCAATATCAAATCATCAAGACAAATAAAAAAAGTTTGAATATCAAATTTATCAAAATCCTGTTTGTTTTTAACAACTTTAGAAGCAAACTTATCAACAAACTGTTTGTTTTTCATCATCATAGAAAGTAAATTTATCAAAATCCTATTTTTTTTTTAACAACTTTAGAAGCAAACTTATCAACAAACTATTTGTTTTTCATCATCATGAAAAGAAAATTTCTCAAAATCTTGTTTGTTTTTAACAAACTTAGAAGCAAACTTATCAAACAACTATTTGTTTATCATTAACTTGAAAGCAAATTTATCAGCTACTAGTTGTTTTCCAACAACCTTGGGAACAAATTTATCAGACAAACATCATCAAATCAAGGCTTAGTAACGTGTGCTACAAAAATCCTCAAGGGCGCTACAAAAAAGTTAAAGGGCGCTAAAGAATGAAATGAATTTAAATAATTTTTTTATATTGTTCATTCTTTCATTTTGATTAAATAAATAAGTTTATTTAATCACTTTCTTATCCATTGCTTAATTAATTAAATAAAGATTATGATTTATTTATATTAATTATCACATAAAAAATGTAAACACCTAAAAATGGTCACATCAAATCTCTGAATTCAATCTGCGTATAAATAAATCTAAATAATTTATTTATATTGTTCATTCTTTCATTTCGATTAAATAAATAAGTTTATTTAATCACTTTTTCTTATCCATTTCTTAATTAATTAAATAAACATTATGATTTATTTATATTAATTATCATATAATCTTGGCTTGAATATTTTATTCAAATAAAGATTAAATATTATTTTCTTTTAAAAATCTTCTAAATTCTATTCACAATTAAATATTCCAAATATTTAATTAATTCTTCTAAAGTCTATTCACAATTAAATATTCCAAACATTTAATTGAGTTTTCTATAGTCCCAAAATCAAATATTTCAAAAATATTTTAAATCCTCAAACTCACATAAAATTAAATAAATTTATTTATTTAATTTGGATTATCTGCAATAACTGTGAAACTTCAAAACATAAAATCAACAAATTTCTCTATTTCTGAGAAAATTTGTTCCCGTGGGTTGAAGACAAACCTCCATTCTTTTCTCCAACCTCCCAACATCTTCCATTCTTCTCTCAACCTCTCAATCTCTCACCATCCAAAATTACCAGACTATCCACAGCCATTGATCTCTGCCAACCAGGCTCTTGCCTGCAAAAAGCTATAAAAGGGACTGCCGGGTCTCTGAAAAAAGAAGAAGAAGAAGCTTTTGTATAGGAAAACTATAGCCAATCTGCAATAGCATAGTCTTCTAGCATCCATAGGATTAAGCCCAGCATATCAGCATTCCATATCATGGCCTATCAACCTCATATCATAGTTTCAATAGCATTCATAATCCAAGGCCCTTTTGCATAATCTACAACCCCGGTGCATATCCCTATACTAACATTTCACTCCACCAACATATAAGATAGAGAAGTACTCTCCCTTTGCATACTTGTTTTGCAGGTTTCCATTCTGAGAAGCTTTGCTTATACAATCTGAGAGCAGCAGCTTTAAGCGAATCACTAGAGATAGAGGACAATGGAACGATTATGAAGAAGCTCTGTTTAATTTCTTTGATTTCATTCTATTTATCTTTCTTTAGTTTAATGTTGCATTGGTGTGTTTTTGTTATCTCATTTTGATACTAACATTTCCCACACACACCAACACCCCCTTGTCTCTCTTTTATTTTATTATTAATTTAATTACAAAGATTAACTAAAGCTCAATAAAGTCTTGAACTTTAATTTTTGTATAATAAACCCTATAATACTCTTTAACACTACCATTATTTACTTATCTTAAATATCATTAAACAAATACTTTGTGTAAATACTAAAAATAAAACTCGATAAAAATAAATTTGCTTTAATAAAACAATATAATTTATTAATTAGGATAATCACTTGGTAATTAATTAATCATTAATTAATTATTAAATCCCTTATTACTTTAGTACACTTAAAATAAAGTTAGGAGTGGGGTATGTGTAGGATCATCATGGAAAAAATAGGCCCTTAAGTGGCAAAAAATTCAGAAAAATCAGAGTTAGACAACTTGACGTAAAAATTTGAATAAGTTATATATATTATTTCAAAAATATGTAAGAATAGAATCTGTAGAAAATTAAATGTAGTTTGTAAACTACTAGGTTTTATAAAAAAATAAAATCTATTTGGTGAAAAATTGAAATTTCAATGCAGTAGTACTTAAATTTCAAGGAAAAAATAAGAAGTAGGTGTCTGTCTAACCACCCTAACCACAATAAAATGGTAATATTTTTTTATAAGATTTTAGATATAAGTAGAGGACTCATGTCCCAATGTGACACATTTTATTGCATTTTTTTTCCAAGTAAATAATTAATTATGAATTTTTTATTACAACTTTTAAAAAATGTAAAAACTTGTATGTCTGACCACCTTAACTTGGTCAAAACTTTATGAAATTCAATTTTTCTTTTTTTAATCCTATAGTACTTAAGCGAAGCATAGAATGTGATGCATGTTTTGGATTCAAAAAATGTGATACCATTTGAAAGCTATAGATGTTTTTCAATCAACCTATCAATCAAGACTTTAGTCATAATTCAAATTGAAAATGAATAATAATTACTTATTAAATTCAAAGTAAATCATAATTTATATTGGTGGAAAGCTGAGAATATCCTTTAAAAAACCTTTTCGTTTCATCAATTTTTGGGTAAAAAAGAAGTCGTCAGCCACATACCCGTCATATTGCCACTTTTTGGCCCATCATAATCCTACACATACCCAATGTTTTTTTAATTATCATTTTGAACTAAATTTAGGACAAGTTATCTCATTGCATGAGATTAGAACACTTGCCACTCTCTATTCAAATCCTCATCCAAGGTTTGCTTTTGCATGCTTTTATAAAGCCTACACATTCAAATGTGTAATAATTCAACTCAGAACCATTCAAGTTAATACATTGCACATATTAGTGCTTTTCTGGATTCAATCTTTTCCCTCTTGGTTGCATATCAAATTAGTTTCTTTGATCTCTTATTTGTGAGAGGGGTTTTAGTTGCAGGGATCTCTGGGAGTTGTGGGGTTCACTATCAACTCCAACACATGGTATTAGAGTTTCAGATTTGTAGCTTCTTGTTTGAATATTGAGAGATCCAGTCTTGAGAGAAAAATGGGGTCATCTTATGGAAAAATAGGCATCACTATTGTGTCTAGAAAAACCGAAAACCTTAAGAATGCTTGTCGAATTGCTGAAATTCGAGTAGTTGCAAAAAAGGAATTTTTTTAGCAACAAAGCCCTCCGTATGAAATTTGTACAACTTTTCTACCTCATTTCTTATGCCCATGCAATCATTAATTCATAGGCATTTTTAAAAAATCTTTGGTTTTAATTATTTCTAGAAATAGAAAATAAGCAATCAAAAAGAATTTTTTGAAATAAAAAAAATCAAATCATAAAAACATTTTCAAAAGTCAAAAAGATTTAAAAGGCAGCAGCTACAGGCCATTGTACAATGTACAAGTGCAACCCATCACCTTTCCTTGGCCACGGGTTCTCCAAGGCATCTGGCAATACCACCGTTTAATTCATTAGTGGTAAATTTCAAGCAATCGCTCGGCAAAATCAACATCACCGACAACAAAGGAAAAATTCAATAGGCAACTGTGACAGGGAATATTCCCTGTCACCTTAGAATATTCCAACACCCAATGAAACTGGCAAGGAAAAATCTAGATGGCAGAATCTTTGAGATTCCGAAAGAATATTTCGGGGTACACAGGATTCTAGCGACATGAAATTTTTTCTCGACGGGGGGATTTTTTTGGTGACGGTCATCAAACTATCAAATTTAAGCTCTTGAATTGCCGATGTCAGCATGATGTCACATTGACATCATTAGTATGGTCGACCCCTCTAGCCCCCTCCTAACCATAGTTTGTCCTAAATCAGTTTATTTTTTATTTTTGGCATAACTTGGGAATACGATGTCAAAATCAGGCAAACAAGATATCGTCAGAAAGCTAGTTCAGTGAAATTTCTAGTTGTGTAGGTCTCATTATCAGATTTTGCTACTGGTTCTTGTTATTCTCAGTCAAATTCATATCTTCATTTTTCACTTTTGAGCTCATAACCTTTTCCCTGTATCTCTAATTTTTCGTGATTCAAGCGACATTGGAAAGGTATTTCAAAGATCTTTAGATCTATTCATGCACTTTTTCTAAAATCTTCCCTAGGTAAATTTTATTTAGTATTTTATACTTTCACATTGTTTTTCATTACTTGAATGTCTTGGCACTCATAAAGGATATTTTTTACGTGAGATGACATATTTTGATCTACTTTATCAATATTGAGGGTTTTAGTCTCTAATTTTTTCTTTTGAGTATCATGGGTTTTTCTATTCATACTTCTGTGATTAACTTAGACAAAAACAATTACGAGTCTTGGTGACATGACATCTTGACACATCTCAAGTGACTTGATATTTTTCCTTATCTATATGGACTCATACCTATACTAGACACAACAGGGAGTTTATCAACATGGAGCATCATCAAAGATCATATTGTAGGGGTTATATGTTCTAGTGCTGACCTTGACACTATTATGTTGTATCAGAAATTGAATGTCCCCACATACTTTTGAGATGACTTTGGGAGATCCATGGAGACCCTCATATCTCTCCTTACCCAAAGGATCCTACTGTAGATTGTCTCATCCCTCTTATAGATAAAAATTCCATACCCTTTAATGATGATACTTTAGAGGACCTTGAGTATATCACAGGTCTTGCATGTTCCAATGGTTCAAGGACTTGCATTCATGTTCCCACTCTTCATATTGAGACTACATCATCATCTCCTATTGTTCCTAATTAGCTTGGAATTGCCACATATTTGGCCCCTATTAGTTCAGTACAACATGACATCATACATCTTTCAAAAATATCTACTTGGGATTCCTATCTTACAAACATATCATCCTTTTTTGTAATCTCAGATTGAAAATTTGAAGGATTGCTTTGAGGACATAAATCTCCTCTTTGTTGACAACCACATCAATGCTATTGGCCCACCATCTTCATCACCTTTACAACTTGTTCTATATCAGTCTTCATAGGATCTTGGATTGACATCATCATTTTCCAACATGTGGGTACATGAGCAATTTTTAGAGGAGAAAATCATTTGGATTTGGATTCCAGTATCGCCCATCTTTTTGGATTGGCTTCTCCAATCACTAGTGGATCTATTTCTTCCTAAGGAGACAAATATTATTTGTAGGCATTTGATCATATTCTGTCTTTAGGCATTCATCATTGGCATGGGAGCTCTTTCTTTATGGGGGGATTCATATCCTCTTTTTATCTCTCCTATTAGGGGGACAACTATTGTACTTGCGTAATAGAAACAATCCTTGGGGGGTCACATTGAGTCCTCCTTCTATCCTTCTTTCACCAGTGTAGTTATTTCTTTTTCTCTCTTTTGGAGAGGAGTTTTTCTCATGTGGTTTTCTCATTTTCTCTAGTTATGAGACATTCATTTATTTTGTACATGGGTACCTCATCAAGACTTGTATCTAGGACCCATCCATGCATCCATCATTGCATTCTACATCAAGGTTTTATAACTTCTCCCTAAGTTGATCTTAAAGGGGGTTTTAGAGTAATCAAAATAATCACTTGATAATTAATTAATCATTAAGTCCCTTATTACTTTAGTTCACTTAAGCTAAACTTATGAGTGCTTTTTTAATTATTAATTTGAACTAAATTTAGGACAAGTTGTCTCATTACATGAAATTAGAACACTTGTCACTATCTATTCAAATCCTCATCTAGGGTTTTCTTTTGCATGCTTTTATAAACCTTGCACATTCATTGTAATAATTTAATTTAGAACCATTCAGGTTAATACATTGCACATATTAGTGCTTTTTTGGATTCAATATTTTCTCTCTTGGTTGCATAGAAAATCAATTACTTTGATCTCTTGTTTGTGATAGGGGTTTTAGCTTCAAGGATTTCTAGGAGCTGTGGGGTGATCTCACAATAGTGGTTTACAATTTTTGGCCAAACTAGACACTAAAATAAAATTTTCTAACTAAATCTTCACTTTCGGGCACCTATAGTGGCTAAAACGCGAGGAATTTGAAGATGATGCAAACTAGAGTTTCGTGAAATTTTGTCTGTAGATTCTAAATATATTTTTTTCAAAATTTTTGGAATCATATTGCACCTCTTTTTCCTTCTCCCTCAAAAACTATTTTTTTCATAAAACAACATTTTTAAGGAGTGACGCTCACCGTATAATGCATAACTTTTTTTCCTTGAAGGATAAAATTCTAATTCCTTTGAATTTATATTTGTAACTCTGATATCTAGTGCTTCCACTTGGTTAGATAGTGTTTTATTGAATATTTTTTCCTTAATCTAGTTTCAAAGTCAAACCAATTACAACTTAGACATAGGTCGACTATATAACGTGTTACTTTTTTTGTATGTATCGAAATTCAATTTTTCTATTTTTGTTGGATCAAGGACTTCAATATCTACTGCACTCATGTTTTTCAATTTTTTTTTATAATATTCTATTTTTCCACATGTGTAGAACATAGAGCTTCATTTTCAGTGAAAAACCTATGTTTAATAAAACTAAAAAAACAAATAGATAATAAAACCAAAACATATTAAAATTATAATCATTGGATAGCTCATTTTGAGGACTACCTAATTCCAGTTGGGCTCGTGAAGTCTCCTCCATTTTCATCCTCAACCTGAGCTTCGAAGGGAAAAAAATTATGGTTTTTTTTGTGCCAGAGAGCAAGGAGGTGGGAAATGGTGGGTTCGCTCGAACCAGGGGGTTTGAGTGAACTAGGGTTCATTCGAACCCCCTTTCAAAAAATAGTTTTCATTACTTTTTTTGGCAGGATGGGGTCCACCTTGCATTTAACTAGTTCACATGAACCAGGGTTCAATCGAACCCTTTTTTGGTTCACTTGACCAAAGGGTTCATTCGAACCCCAAAAACTGATTTTTTTTGTATGAGGTCATTTTTTGCCACTTTTCCTTCCTCACTCAAATTGTAAACCTGTGGGTTTACCCTGTGGGGTTCACTATCAACTCCAACAATAATAACACTAAAAGGACATGATTGCTTCTATAATTTTATCCAAAAACTCTTATATTCTCAAAATTAAATTGGTGCAGATCAACAATTGATAAATCCTCCAAGAGGATTTCAATTGTTGCAGCAAATTAAAACTCTTTCAAATATAAAAAGCACAAAAAGGAAACTATTAAAACACAATCAAAGCTTGCTCATAAAATTCAGAAATTTTCTTCATTCAATAGATGAAACTCAAACTACACAAGAAAAATTTTCCATGAATTAGATTCTCAATCTAAAAAGTTTGTGATTACACCAAAATCTCTCTTCCTGAAAGAGGTTGAATAACATGAATGTAACTACAGGAATGCATAAAATGAACAAGACACAAAATATAGCTCCATAGTTTCCATTTGCAACTAGAAATCCCTACAATATTACACCCTACACAGCTACAGGAAAATTTTCCTTCAAAATTTTCAACATAACAAAATAAAAATCCCATAGACCAGCTCCAAGTATGAGGATATATGACCTCCAACATCAAATTTTGCTGCCCTCACGGTTTTGGTGAGTTTCTCTCATTTTTCCCTTGATTCTTCATTCTTTTTCTTTCATTTTTCCATCTGCAACTTCTCTCCTTCTAGGAATTTTTGGAAATCACCTCCAAATCTGAAAATTAACTTCACCAACACCTCCAGAATGTGCATGGGATTTCCACTTCCCAAAATTTACTCCCTTCTGGCAACAGTTTCAAAATTAAAGCCAAATTTTGACTCCACTTCACCTCTACCTCCTATCGAATCTGGGCGCCCAATAAACCAATTTCATTTTTTTTAAACATGGGAGTTACAAATTAAAAATTCCAAAGAATCCTAGCCTAAGCATGGGATATGGGGCTGATTGAACATTTAATGAAAATGAGTTTTTTTTCTTTTTAAAACTTCTTTATATTGACAAATGAAATTCCCTTCAATGAAAAACCAAAGGCCAAAACTCCTAAAGTTTGAATAATTGAAATAAAATGATCTAGAGCATGAAATCAACCTAGACACACACCAAAAAGAAATAAAAAATAAAAAATAGAAGAACCACCAAAAGATATCAAAACTAGACTTCACTCGATGCCCCTGCATTTGACAAGAAGGGTAAGAAAATAAAGTTTCATGATAAGAGAATCATGAACATTCTTAGGAAATGGAATTCCAAGTTTGAAAAAATTTGGAGCTGCCACCCATGTTTCCCCTTCAATATTTTTTCCTTTCCATTTAACTAGATACTCCTATGGGTTATCCCACAATAGTGGTTTACAATTTTTGGCCAAACTGGACACTGAAATTATTATTTTTAACTAAATCTTCACATTTAGGCACCTATAGTGGCTAAATCATGAGGACTTTGAAGATGATGAAAACTAGAGTCTCGTCACATTTTGTCTGTAGCTTCTAAAAATATTTTTTTCAATTTTTTTGGAATTAGATTGCACTTCTTTTTCCATCTCCCACGAAAACTAGTTTTTTTCAGAAAACAACATTTTTAAAAAGTGACGCACACCGTATAACACAACTTTTTTTCCATGAAGGATAAAATTATAATTTCTTTGAATTTAGATTTGTAACTCTGATATCTAGTGCTTCCACTTGGTTAGATAGTTTTTTATTGAATATTTTTTTCTATAATCAAGTTTTGAAGTCAAACCAATTACAATTCATAGTGACTGTATAATAACTTTTTTGTATATATTGAAATTCAATTTTTTTGGTTGGATCAAGGACTTCAATATATGGTGTACTCATATTTTTCAAATTTTGTTTTTGATAATCTGTTATTTTTCCACATGTCCGAACATAGACCTTCATTTTTGATGAAAAATATATGTTTAATAAAACTAAAAAAAAAATACATAATAAAACCAAAACATATTAAAATTATATTCGTTGGATAGCTCGTTCCAAGGACTACCTAATTCCAGTTGGGTTTGTGAAGATTCCTCCATTTTCATCCTTAACCCAAGCTCGAAGTGCAAAATTTAGGTTTTTTTGTGTCGGGGGATGAGGGATAAGGGGGTTTGTACGAACCCCTTTCCAATGCATTTTTTTGTTTTTTTTGGTGGCCAAATTCAAAGGGGTTCGCTCGAACCCAGGTTTGGGAAAACCCCTTTTGGGTTCAGTCGAACCAGTAGGTTAATATGAACCCCAAAAATCACATTTTTTCCTTGGGGTCATTTTTTTTTTTCCTTCCTCACTTGAATTGTAAACCACTATTGTGGCTTCACCCCCTTATAATCCTTGTTTCTTGTGCTCCTGATTACCCTTGAATCAATGACTTCATCAATTTCATCACACTGTTTGGTTGGTAATTGTTGCTCCCAATTTTGAAAATATGATTCTTCATTCTTATTTACACATATTAAGTCACCATGGAATAGATAAAGATAAGCAACAATAAAAATAGGAGAAATATCAATGTTAGGAGGCAACTCAATCTCATATGCATTAGCTGGAAACTTTTTAAGTACCTTGCATGATCCAATTTTTTTGCACTTCAATTTGTTGTAGGTGCCTTGAGGAAATATTTCCTTCTATAGGTGTTCCAAAAATATCTCCCCCACCTCAGATTCCTTTTCTCTTCTTTTCAAATCTGCATTATCTTTGTATTTTTGTGCATTCACTTCAAGTTTCTTTTTGATTTCTTGATGCAACTCATGTAGATAGTCAGCATAATCTTTAGTTGCTGCACTTTTCTTTCCTAAATCTGCACTATCTCTCATATCATGAACACCCTTAGGATTGAAACCATAAAGAATATGAAAGGGACTCTTACCAGTGCTCCTGTTGATGGAGTTGTTATAAACAAATTCAGCTTGTGAAAGAACTACATCTCACTATTTGGGATTTCCATTTATCAAACACCTCAAAAATTACCAAGGCTCCTATTAACCACTTCCGTTTTCCCATCCGTTTGAGGATGGTAAGATGATATATAAGCCAAAATTGTACCTAATCTCTTCCACAATGTCCTCCAAAGGTGACTAACAAATTTAGTATCTCTATCAAAGACAATACTTCTTGGTAAACCATGTAATCTTACTACCTCCTTAAAGAATGGATTAGCAACATGTGAAGCATCATTTGTTTTCTTTCACGGAATAAAGTGAGCCATTTTAGAAAATATATCAACTACAAGAAATATGGAGTCATTACCCTTTTGCATCTTAGGAAGCCCAAGAACAAAATCCATACTTACTTCTTCCCATGGCTTTTCAAATTGGAAAAGGCTAATATAGTCCAGTGTTTTGACTTGTCCCTTTGGCATGTTGATAAATTGTACACCTTTGAATCATATTCCTCACATCCTTTCTCATAATTGGCCAATAATAAGTCTCACTCATCTGCTCCAAAGTTTTATGCACTCCAAAATTTCCACCAAGTCCTCCACCATGTTTTTCTCAAATCAAGTTCTCTCTCATTGATCCCTTTGGTATGCACAATTTATGCCCTTTAAACAACAACCCCTCTTGAATGAAATACTCCCACCACTTGGTTCTATCATTCTCTAAGGGACTCTTACATGCTTGGTTGTTTATGTATTGTAGAGCATAGTGATCAGTGTAGAGAACAAACTCCTTGGGTACCAAATAGTATCTCCATTTCTTGAGTGCTTGCACAATATCATAGAACTCTTGATCATATACTAATTATTTCCTCTTGGCTTCATTTAGCTTCTGACTATAGTAGGCTATGGGCCTTCCCTCTTGACTCAAAATCCCTCATATGGTTGTACCACTTGCATCACAGTCAACTTGGAACACTTTGTTGAAATCTGGTAAGGCTAGTATGGGTTGTTCTATTACTTTCTCCTTCAATCTATGTTAAAACTCTGCTCTGCTACAACTGTCCACTTGAATTCCCTTTTCTCCCCCTTCATTGTATCAGTGATTGGTCCACAAATACTACTAAAGTTTCTAATAAACTTCCTATAGAAACTTTCCAAACTGTGAAAACTCATAGCTTCAAACATGCTCCTAGGAGATGGCCATTCTAGAATTGCCTTAACCTTTTCTGGATCCATTCGTAGGCCTTCCTTTGAGATGAAAAAATGCAAATACACCACCTCCTCCTTCATGAAGATACATTTCTTAAGATTGACTAGCAACTTTTCCTCTCTTAATCTTTTCAAAATAGCCCTCACATGTTCTAAATGTCCATCCCTTTCCTTACTAAAAACCAAAATGTCATCAAGATAGACAATTACAGACTTACCAAGAAACATTTGAGCACCTTGTTCATCAACCTCATGAATGTGCTTGGGGCATTTGTGAGACCAAATGGCATAACCAACCATTCATATAACCCCTCCTTTGTCTTGAATGTGGTCTTCCATTTGTCTCCTTCTCTTATTCTTATTTGATGATACCTACTCTTCAAGTCAATCTTGGTGAAGTACCTTGCTCCACTTAAATAATCCATCAAGTCATCCTTACATGGCAATGGAAATCTATAAAAAAAAAGTTATCTTGTTTATGGCTCTTGAATCCATACACATACACCATTCCCCATCCTTTTAGGGTTCCAAAACTATTGGTACAACACATGGGCTCAAGCTTTCCCTTATCAAACCTTTGTCTAACAACCTCTACACTCGTTTACTTATCTCCTCATTCTTAGCTTTTGGGCTCATTCGGTAAGTTTCCTTGTTTGGTAAGCTTGCTCCTGGTATTAAATCCATGCAATGACTTATACTTCTAATCGGTGGGAGTCCATCTAGAAGTTCCTTCACCAAAATGTCATCATATTCTTGTAATATCTTCTTGATTTCCATGGGTATTTCATGTTCTTCACTTGCTGTCCCAACTTCCATTGGCTTGGAAACTAAGGCATAACACAATTCTTCTTCCTTTAAATCTTTCAAAAATTGTTTTCCAGTGATTATGCATATGTTTCTATCACAGTCCACTTCATTTTGCTTCTCCTTCAACGGGTTAATGACATAATTTTTCTTGTCCTTTGTGATTATATAGGTCTTTGCTTCACCATCATGAATTGCTTTGTTGTCATATTGCCATGGCCTTCCCAAAAGTATATGGCAAGCATCCATTGGCATTACATCACATACAATTTCATCCTTGTAACCACTCATTTGGAAACTCACCAAGCACTATTCACTTACTAAAACTTGATGTCCCTTTTGCAACCAAGTGACTCAATATGGATTTGGGTGCTTTTCCTTTCCATTTTCAGCTTTTCCATCATCTCTTGTGACACTAAACTATTGGTGCTTCTATTGTCCACAATGATAGTGCAACATTTTCCTTATGCCTTGCAAATGGTTTTGAACTAAATTCTCCTTTGTGTTGGCTTTGGTTGCTCCTTCTTAGGTTTCAAAAGCACTCTTTTCAACATCAAAACTTCTCCATTTTCTGGATCAGCCAATTATGTCTCATGCTCAGCTTCTGTGGCATATGCTTTACCGGGGGTTGGTATTTTCTAACTCTTGTGCTTGAGGGCATTCAAAGGCCCTATGACCTATCTCCCCATAGTTGAAACAAACTCCTGAGAATCCTCTTCCTCTTCCATACTTTCCTCTTCCCCTAGAAGTCTCACCTCTTGCTCTTGCATTTATTACTTGAGTTTGCTTTGACCAACTTGTCTCTTCTTCCTTTATTTGCTTCCCTCTTCCATTACTTTCTTTTCCTCTACCTCGTAAGGGTTTTCCCTTTCCTCTAAAGCTTCCTTGCTGCCTTCTTGCTAGTTTTTCCTCTTCCTTCAATGCATACTGGTAGGCTTCTTCCACAGTCTTGATAAAAACCATGATAAGTTAATCTTAGATATTGATTCTTAGGCCATTTACATACTAAGCTACTTGTTCTTCATCATCCTCAATATGTCCATTATGTGTGCTCAATCTATAAAACTCTTCTGTGTACTCCATGAAACTGAGATCCTTTTGCTTAAGGTTTTGTAACATTTTGATTATGTTGATGTGATAATCTATAGGAAAAAACTTTTTCTTCAACTTTGTGACCATCTTTTCCCATGATTTTATTTTCTCCTTTCCATTTCTTTGTCTTTCAATCTATACTTGATCCCACCATAGGGAGGCATGTCCCTTCAATCTAGTGCTAGCATATTTAAACTTCTTCTTTTCGTCAATGGATTTTAAATCAAAATTCTTATCCATTTTTGCAATCCAATCAATGAGTTCCTTAGGCTTCATACTCCCACTATAGCTTGATGGGTCTAGTTTTGGCCTACTCCCAAGCTTTGCTAGAGCCTGTAAAAACCTTTCTTTTTGTGGACCTCCTCTTTGTTCAGCTGCAACCTAAGGAGTTTCTTCCTCATCTTCACTCAGATATTCAATAGGAACTCCTCTCCTTTGAGAGGTTTATATGGCTTCTAACCTCGTTGTAATCCCTCTCAACATCTCCATGAGTGCCAAATTTTCTTCTCGTGGAGGTCTTCCTCTACCCCTTCCTCTATGTGTCATGAACTATATTTTCCTTACAAATTTCTAACCCGTGCTCTGATACCAAATGGTGCAGATAAACAATTGATAAATCCTCCAAGAGGATTTCAATTGTTGCAAAAAATTAAAACTCTCTCAAATAGAAAAAGCACGAAAAGGGAACTATTAAAGCACCATCAAAACTTGCTCAAAAAATTCTAAAATTTTCTTC
This sequence comes from Sequoia sempervirens, assembly GCA_007258455.2. NCBI lineage: Eukaryota > Viridiplantae > Streptophyta > Pinopsida > Cupressales > Cupressaceae > Sequoia > Sequoia sempervirens. The sequence continues at coordinate 73,128,005 of VDFB02000015.1, forward strand.
ATTCAATAGATGAAACTCAAAACTACACAAGAAACTTTTTCCATGAATCAGATTCTCACTCCACAAAGTTTGTGACTACACCAAAAAACCTCTTCCTAAAAGAGGTTGAATAACATGAACATAACTACAGGAATGCATAAAATGAACAAGAAACAAAAACCTAGCTCCATAGTATCCATTTGCAACTAGAAATCCTTGCAATATCATACCCTACAAAGCTACAAGAAATATTTTCTCCAAAAATTTCAACATAAAAAAATAAAAATCCCATAGACTAGCTCTAGGTATGAGGAAATATGGCCTCCAACATAAAAAATTTCCACCCTCACATTTTTGGTGAGTTTCTCTCCTTTTTCCCTTGATTCTTCATTCTTTTTCTTTCATTTTTCAATCTACAACTTCTCTCCTTCTAGGATTTTTTGGAAATCACCTCTAAATCTACAAATTAACTTCACCAACACCTCTAGAATGTGTGTGGGATTTCCACTTCCCAACATTTACTCCTTTCTGGCAACAGTTTCAAAATTGAAGCCAAAATTTGACTCCACTTCACCTCCACCTCATGTCCAATTTGGGTGGCCAAAAACCAATTTCATTTTTTTTAAACATGGGAGTTACAAATTAAAAGTTCCAAAGAATCCTAGCCTAGGCATGGGATATGGGGCTGATTGAACATAAATAATGAAAATGAGTTTTTTTCTTTTTAAAACTTCTTTATCTTGACAAATGAAATTCCCTTCAATGAAAAACCAAAGGCCAAAAATCCTAAAGTTTGAATAATTGAAATAAAATGATTTGGAGCATGAAATCAACCCGGAGACACACCAAAAAGAACCAAAAAAATAAAAAATAGAAGCACCACCAAAATATACCAAAACTAGACTTCACCCGATGCCCCTGCATCATAAATTGTCTCAACTTTCAAAATCAACAATCCAATTCCATTTTTCTAACTACATCCTTCCATCACATAATATCATGGAATAAATTTTGCATTCCAAAACTTATCCAAATAAATTTACATAACTCTTTTATCACTTGCATCCAATTAATTTATTCACAAAGTCCATTGAAATCCTCACATAGACAAAATAATATTGTTGGTGTTATAGGCATTCGATTGGTAAATAATAAGAAAAAATATTATTATTTTATCTAGAAACATGTGCATATAACACAATCAACTATTTTTTGGTATGTGTGAACATTGATACTTAGTCTGCTATGGAAACATCCTATTTTTAAATAAGAAATAATGGGCTATATTTTTTTACGTAGTTTAGGGGAAAGGATCTAGTAGTCACCCACCCTAAATTTGCATAGCTTAACATTTTAAATAGTACATTAGATTTCCCCGATTTTATTTGGGTTTCTTCATATGTGTCTTAAGAGCTTAAAGTTATTGTTTGACCTTTTGGGTAGTTATGATGAATGCAAGATGACTCGTTATGTGGAAAATGGTAAAAAAGTGATCATTAAAAAGTGATGCTTGATACTTATTCATAGACACTCCAATAATTGCGAGCTACAACCACCAAAAAAATTGCATAACTAATCCAATACATATTCTTCTAATAATATTTTTGTAATATATTGATTGGATTTTTTAGGTACATATTTTATTTATATTTCAATTTTAATAAATTAAAAATCAACTTTACTTTTTTATCTAATCATTTGTTAACAAGTAATAAGTTTATTATTTATTATTAATTTTTTAAAATTATTACGTTTATTAATATTTGGATTTTGATAAACTTTGACTTTACATTTACTTTATTTTATTTTAATTTTTAAATTAGTTTAAGTTTGAAATTTATGTTTATTATTTATGTCTTTCTATGAAATTACAAATAATAATTAAAATATGAGAATTAATTTATTTTATAATTATTTGTCCTATTAAAAGGTTAATTATTGTAGAATAATTCTAATTTGAGTTTTTATTGTAATTTATATAATAAAATGAATTTCTAACTTAAAATCTAAATTAAGTTACAGAGTAAGAGAGAGAGAAGCTATCTTTTGATTAGTCATTTTGTGCTAGGAATCCAAGGATAACACATCCATGTGGAGTTATGCATTCAAGGTCTAGCATGTCATTTGATTAAGGATATGATAATTCACCTTTAAAACCTCTTTAGTGCACCTATTGCACATTTAAGGAGGAAAATAGAGAGAGAAAGAAAAGAGGAAGAGAGAAGGGAGAGTGAGATGGAGATAAGATATAGAGAGGCAAGAAGAGAAAAAAGAGAAAGAAAGGAACATAGAGAAAGAGAGGGGGCAAAAATGAGAAAAAAATATGAGAGGAAAATAGAGAAAGAGAGAGTTAGAGAGAGAAAAATAGATGGAAATGTAGGGATAGAGAGAGGAAGAGGGATATACAAAAAAAGAGGAGAGAAACAAAAGTGGAGATAGAGAGAAAGAGAAATAGACATATAGAGATGGAGACAAAGAAAGATAGATAGATAAAAGAGAGATAGAGATACATTGATAGAGGTAGAGATATAAAGGAATAAAAAGGGAGAGACAAAGAGATAGAGAAAGAGAGAGTAAAAGAGAGAAATAGAGATAGAAATGAAGGGATAGAGAGAGGGAGAGGGGTATACAAAAAGATAGGAGATAAACAAAAGGGGAGATAGAGAGAAAGATAAATATACATATAGAGATGGAGACAAAGAAAGATAGATAGAAAAAAGAGAGATAGAGATACATAGATAGAGGTAGAGATATAAAGGAATAAAAAGGGAGAGACAAAGAGATAGAGAAAGAGAGAGTAAAAAAGAGAAGAGGAAAGACATGGATAGATATAATAATGTAGATGGAGATAGAGAGATAGATAAATAAAGAGAAATAGGAGACAAAGATATATATAGAGGTAGAAAGATGAAGAGATAAAGAGGGAAAGGGGGAGATAGGGGGAGATGAATAGGGAATATAGAAAATAGAGGAAGGGAAGGAAAAGGAGATGGAAAGAGATAGAGGGATATAGTAAGAGAGAAAAGAAGAAAAATATAGAGAGTGTTGCATGATAAATTGTCACCCTTAATAATTTCACACTACCTTGACACCTTATATTACCTACAAAATTAATTATAATAATAATTTATTCGTTTTAGGGCCAGATTGATAAAATATATTTAAATCCTTGACATCCCAACAAGTTTGAGCAAAAAACACCCAACCAAGGGCCTGGAGTTCCCTTGAAATTAAAGGTGTCCTAATTCAAATTTGAATTTTGGTGTCATCCTTTGGTGGTTTAAAAAATAGCCCAAGTCAGTGTATATTCAAAAATATCAATCAGGATGAATATATATAAAAAAAATTCTTCTCATTTTAATATCTAAACACTATTATGATTTAACATGCAATTATTATGGAGAATTATTGATTTATCATCTACATGCTATCTACAACAAGATATTATGTTTTGTGGACTAACCTCTTACAAGTCTATCAAGAAATCAAGGCTTCCATCAATCAATCTTTGTGGAAACTTGTGGTGTATCATTTCATGAAGGATTTCATACCAAAAGTAATAATGGAAATTATCTTTTATTATTTCAATCAATTATTCTTTTGGCCTCTGCTTGACCTAGGGTATGCCCTCTTCATAATCATCATTTGTTGTACATGGAGTAGAAATACAAAATAGGGGTTGACATAGGAAAGACCCTATATAGCACAACCTTTAACCCTTTTTTCATGCACGTGCAGTTTAGATTTAGAGGTTTCATCAGTTGAGAGTCACATGAATACAAAGTAGGTTGCAACCTATGTTTTAGAGAACATTTTATATCCTAAAAGGAAGAATCTTCAGTCTAGGGCATCCTATGCCCTTTTCTAGGTGCAATTCAACCTCAACTTTGAGTCATAGATTCCTCTCTATCACTATTTCTCATATCTAGGTTTGTTCTATTGATTTATTCTTTCTTCTATGTTGTAAAACACTTTTTTCAGATCTAAGGTTATATGTCAAATAGGCTCATTAAAACACTCATCAAACTTATCTTCTTTACAACTCAAAAAGGAAACAAATCCTACGATATTGGCTCTCCATTGTGGTAGAAATTCAATCATCAACCCTAGTTAAAACTTTGTGTCCAACTATGGAGTCAAATGAAAAGAGGTCAATCCTAGCTGGATCAAGGATGACTTTTTCTACATCAAAAAGAGATATAAGGGAGAGAGAGGAAGAGATATATTGAGATATAATGAGAAACATAGATATAGAGAGGGAGTCAGATATATATATCTCCCCATCTCTCTCTCTAAATAGATATTTCTCCCCCTCTACCTCTCTCTCTCTATAACTTCCTATCTCTTTCTATCCTTCTATTTCTCCCTCTCTCATTCTATCCCTCTCTCTTTATCTATCACTCTTTCTATCTCCCCTCTCTCTCTTCCCCTCTCTCAATCTCTATCTTTCATTCTATCTCTCTCCCCAATCTCTATCTTATATATATATATATATATTTCTATCCCTATCTAGATCTCTCTTGATATATATCTCTACTCCTTTATCCTCTCAATTTCTCTCCATATCTCTCCCTCCATGTATATCTATTTATATATATCTCTCTCTCACTCACACACATGCAATCTCTCTCTCTCTCTCTCTATATATATATATAAATAATACATAGTCCATGTTTCTCCCTCATTATCTCTATCACTATCTCTCCCCCTCTCTCCATTACTTGTCTCTATCACCTCTTTTATCTCTCCCTCTCTCTATTACTTGTCTCTATCACCTCCTTTATCTAACCCTCTCTATCTCTATTTTCCCATGTCTCCCTCGCCCTCTCTATGTATATCTCATTATCATTATCTCTCTCTCACATTCACTCCATATCTCTCTCTCCATATCTCTTACTCTCTCTCTATGTACTTATTTCTATCTCTACCTCTATCTATATATCACTTCCTATATATTTCTCTTTCTCTCTCCATCTCCCCCTCTTTCATTGTATCCCTCTTTCTATCTCTATTTCTCCCTCTCCCTCTCCCTCTTCCTCACTCCTTCCATCTACTCCTCTATATATTTAAATCTCTCTCTCTCAACCCCTCTATCTTTCACAAGTTATATCTATCTCTCTATCTCTCCTTTATATCCCTATCTATCCCTCTTTATATCCCTATCTATTCCTCTTTCTATTCCTATCTCTCCCTCTCTCCCTATCACTCCCTCTTTCTATATCTCTATACTTCTCTCTCCTCTCTATATTTCTCTCCCTCCCTCTACCTTTCTCTCTATCTATTTATACATATCTATCTTTCTCTCTCCATATCTTTCTCTTTTACTCATACACATACATTCCTTGTTTCTCCCTCCCTATCTCTAGCTCTATCTCTTTGCCTTTGTATCTCTATCTTTCCATATTTCTTTCATCTCTCCCTCTATCTCTATCTCCTTATATTTTCATCTCTCTTTGCCCCTATATCTTTCCCTCTCTCTATCTCTCTCTCTATATCACTTCCTATCTCTATCTTTATTTTTCTATCTCTCCCTCTCTAATTCTCTCCTTCTCTCTCTCTCTATATTTATCTAATATTTAACCCCCCTCTCTCTATCCCTCTCTCCCTCCCTCTCTTTCTCTCTCCCTATTGCAAACATAACATGAGCCTATTGGTAATGGATCTTTATTATCTTCATGATTTCGATATTTTATTTTAATTATATTTAGATCCCTATAAGTGGATGCATAGTTGATTTGAAGCTATCACTTCTTCATTGAGACCTTTCTTGCACAAACAACATCATTTTTTAAATGACCTACCAATTAACCTTGTGTAAACAGAAAGGTAAAACCCAAAAAACCAATAATAATTGCAACACAAGTTAGATGCAAAGAAGTACAAAAGATAATCAAATGGAATCGCAAAATAATAGAAAAGACAAATTTATGTGGTAAAACTTTGACAATATGCCAAGGAAACATCCACGAGGCCAAGTATTGGTAATTTTATTCCTTAGAGAAATTGATTATAACTTTCACATAGTTGTTGCTCTTCAATTACAATTCATTAAAATAATCATTTAGCCTTCAAGACAACAAGATATAAATAATATCTTCAACCTGTGTTGCACATAGAAAAATCCAGCTTTTATTTTTATTGCTTTGTTTTGTTTTGTTTTAAAATATTTATCTTTTGTTTTAAATCTTTATCTTTTCCAAAAGGATTCCAAAGATAAGACTTTGTTTTAATTCCATTATCTTTCCAAAAGATAAAATTTTCTTTCTTTCTAAATTTTTGTCATAATCTAACAATCTCCACCTTGACAACAATTTACCTAATAGTTGTCCATGCCTATTCATCATCTTTTCTGCAAGCCAAGAGAAGTCGAACTCGACTTCAACTTCTCTAATTGTACTAGTTTTGTAAACATGTCTGCACAATTTTCTAGTGTATGAACTTTCCCAAGAGCTACTCCACCTCCATCAATAACCTATCTTACAAAATGATATTTAACTACAATATGCTTAGTCTTATTGTGATAAGCTGAATTTTTAGTTAGATGTATAACACCTTGACTAATACAAAATACAATCACCTTGTCTTGCACTTTTCCATACTCACCCAAAGGACTCTTCAACCAAATTTCATCTTTGAAAGCATGTGAGATAGCCATATACTCTGCCTAAATAGTGGATAAAGAAACTATTTCTTGAAGCTTTAACATCCAACAAATAGATCCTCTTGCAAGAGTAAATACATAACCTGATGTAGATCTCCTTTTTTTCCAAATCGCTTGCAAAATTTGAATCAACATAACCACTACTACCATCAAAGGTGATACAATAATCACTTGTGCCTCTAAGATACTAAAGCACCCATTTCACTATTTCCCAATGCTCTTTACCTAGATTTTCCATGTATCTACTGAAAACACCAATTGCATGTGAAAAACTAGTCTTGTACATACTATCACATACATTAAAACTTCCTACTGCATTATCATATGGTACACAAGACATATAATCCTTTTCTTCTTTATTACTAGGTCACAAATTTGAAGAAAGCTTAAAATGGGAAGTTAAAGGGATATTTACTGGTTTCACATTCCTCATACTGAATCTCATGAGGATCTTCTCCACATACTTCTGTTGTGATAACCAAAGCTTATCATGTTCCATGTCTCTGTGTATTTCCATGCCCAAAATTTGTTTTTTTGCTCCTAGATCCTTCATATCAAAAGTCCTAGCCATCTGAGCCTTTAACCCATTGATCTCAACTATGCTTTTTCTTGCTACAAGCATATCGCCAACATATAACACCAAGATAATGAATAAGCCAATTTAAAAACTTCTCAAGTAAACACAATGGTCATACTCACTCCTTGTAAAACTTTGGCTCACCATGAAGGAATCAAAATTCTTGTACCATTCCCTGGAAGATTCCTTTAGGCCATGTAATTAATTCTTGAGTTTGCAAAAAAATTTCCTATTGTGATCTTGAATAAACCCTTCTAGATGTTCCATATATATCTCCTCATCCAAATTTCCATGTAGAAATGGTGTTTTAACATCTAACTACTATAGATTTTCAACTTCTACTATGTCTGATTTTATGAGAGAAGATTCATCAAATACATCTCTACTAATGATGATTTTGTGAGTAGTAGGATCCCACAATCTATATCCCTTAATTCTATAACCATAACCAACAAAGATATACTTCTTAGATTTGGGGTCTAATTTAAAACACCCCAAAACACCTGAATGAATATAATCTAGAATAACCTTACTTGTATGACTCTCTACTTTAAACTTCTGTCTAGATTGCTTCCCATAAACACAATGCTTGCAAAAATTCAAATTCAAATATTTTAAATTTGGAAGTAACTTATGATTCAATAGTACCTCCAATCATTTCTTGCTCATATGACCCTTTCATTGATGTCATTAACAAGTAGATTCATTTTCTTCCTTAGATACCACTACCACTTCATTTATTATAGTACTTTCTTCAAGCTTGTAAAGGTTTCTAATATTTGTAGCCTTCATGACCACCAAAATTACCTTGGACACTTTCATTCATCCACCTTGACTTGTAAATTTATAACCTTTAGAATCCAAAACTCCTAAGAATTTTTATTTTTTTTAGTTCAGGCACATTTCTTACTTCTGTTAAAGTCCTCACAATACCATCAATCATTTTAATCTTAATGCTCCCAGTCCAAACAACCTTACAAGAAACATTATTTCCCATAAGAACAACACTTCCATCAATAGCTTGGTAAGAAGAAAACCAACTCTTACGTGGACACATGTGATTAGAAGCACCATAATCTAGTAACCATTCCTCATGATAGTGTAAAGAGTTACAAATAGATAACACTTCATCAACTGTACTAGAACTTGTCTCAACAAGATTTGCTTCTTTTTTGGATTTATTATTGTCTTCTTTCCTCTCCCAACAATCTTTCTTGAGATGCCTTGATTTATTGCAATACCAACATTTTCCCTTACCCTTTTTTCCTTTTGAATTAGATCTAGATGTACCTCTCAAATCTTCCCCCTTTTCCTTGGATCGACCTCTAACCACCATTGCTTCAGATGTTGAGGATTCTATGTTAAATTTCCTCCACACCTCTTCAGACAACAAATCTCCCACAACATAATCAAATTCAAGGTTGTCAGTTGTGCTAAGGCTAATAGAAGTGACTAAGTGATTCCAGGATTTGGCCAATGAACATAATAACATAATTGCCTTGTCTTCATCTTCAACTTTTACACCCATACTAGCTAATTGACATATAAGAGTATTGAAAATATTTAAATGATCAACAATTTTTATACCTTCCTTCATTCGCAAACTATACAATTACCTCTTCAAGTAGATCCGATTTGTTAAGGAATTTTTCATATAAAGACTCTTCATTTTACTCCAGTTGTATCCTCTCCAAGAATATTAAAAAGAACATCATCTGCTAAACCCAACTGAATTATGCTTAGAGCTTTAATATCAAGATCCCCCCAATCTTCATCAGTCATATTTGTAGGTTTCTTTGACTTTCCAACCAACGCTTTGTGCAATCCTTATTGCACTAACAGATCATGCATCTTGAGCTTCCATAGCTCAAAATTATTCTTCCCATTGAATTTCCCCACCTCGAACCTTGCATTCAAAACCTTTGCCATTTGATGCTACAAAACAAACACCAAATCCTAACACAGATGCTACAAAATAATTGCTTTGATACCACTTGTGTAAACGGAAATGTAAAACCCAAAATCCCAAAAAATAATTGCAGCACAAGTTAGATGCAAAGAAATACAAAAGATAATTAAATGGAATCATCAAATAATAGAAAAGACACAGATTTGCATGGTAAAACCTTGACAATATGCCAAGGAAACATCAACGGGGCAAAGTATCAGTATTCTTATTGCTCAGAGAAATTAATTACAACTTTTACACAACTATTGCTCTTCAATTACAATTCATTGCAATAATCATTTAGCCTTCAACACAACAAGATATAAATAATATCCTCATCCTATGTTACACATAGAGAAATCCAACTTTTATTTTTATTGCTTTATTTTGTTTTGTTTTTAAATCTTATTTTTTGTTTTAAATCTTTATCTTTTCTAAAAAGATTCCAAATATAAGATTTCGCAAATATAAGACTTTGTTTTAATTCCCGTATCTTTCCAAAAGATATAATTTGCTTTCTTTCTCATTTATTGTCATGATCTATGAAAAACCAATTTTTTACATAATTGACCTTCCACACATCTTCGGCATACCCGTTGCGATTGCTAGTTATTTTGAAGTGACAATAAGAAACAATCCAATCTGTCGATAGGTTTGAGCGAAACCACGGATAAAAGATTATTTTATTAAGCGCTTTATAAAGGTAAAACGATTTTAAAACAGTTGACGTAATTGCTTGGCAACTCTCGTACTTGTCAAGGACGCTCAGAGTCAAAGGATCGGCACGTTAACCACAATGTGCTGGCCGGGTGTGTACGGTGGGGGCCACTCCAACGTTAAATTGGGAATTCCGCTTTCTGACGTTCTCGTTCGCCTCTACGGGATTAAAGTCTTTGGTTTCCTTTACTTTGCGTTCTATCCTTCTGTTAGTTTATTTCTGTGGCATTAGGTAAGTCTGTAATCTCCTTATGGAAGAAGTATTTCCACCTTATCATGTTTTTATTAATCACAGAGGACCCGACGTCAAGAAAACTCTTGCCAGTCTCATCTATCACGCTCTCCAAAGGCATGGATTGAGGATGTTTCTCGATAAACAGGAGTTGGAAGCGGGATATTCCTTAACCCCTGCTATGAAGTCTGCCATTCGTAGTGCCTCTGTTCGGATCGCTATTTTCTCCAAAACATATGCAGAATCCCCTTGGTGTTTGGATGAGCTGTCATGGATGTTAGATTCTCATTCAAGTATAATTATCCCCATCTTTTATGACATTCAACCTACAGACCTTCGCTATGTTGACAAGGGAGCATATGCCTGCGCCTTTCGGGAACATAGAAACAAGGGCAGGGTTACCATTGAACAAATGGACAGCTGGATAAGCGCCCTCAACAAAGTCTCTTTCATTTCTGGCGTGGTGATCAGCACACAGGAAGAGTAAGTATTTACATGATCTAAAAATGAATTGATGTACAGTTATTTGAATGAGCTTCTGGTTTATAACAAGTTGTAGAATTATTTCAGTGATCATGGAGAGCGCTTGGAAGAAATCTTGGAGATTGTATTAAAAAACGTGACAAGGGAAGAACTGGATGTGGGTGAAAACCGTGTGGGACTCCGTCAAGCGGCAGAGCATTTTGAAAGGGATGTTTTGAATCAAAGTGAAATAAGTGGAATCAAGGTTGTGGGTATTGTAGGACTTGGTGGATCAGGAAAGTCAACTCTGGTTACTCATCTCTACAACTCCAAGCGTTCTCAATTCCAGAGATGCTGTTTCTTGTCTGAGGTGGGCAAACGCGATTTACCCTCTCTGCAACAAACTCTGCTTAGGGATCTGCTGTGTTATCAGAAATTTGATTTTCAGGACACGCTGACTGGGAGGAGCGTGCTTCGAAATCGTCTACGAGGGTTGAGACGTGTTTTGATTGTTTTTGATGATATAGTTAATACAGAGCAAATAGAGAATCTGTTATTTGTAAAGGAGGTTGTTGGAAATGGCAGTCTGATTTTGGTGACATCTAGAGACCAAACTTTGCTTGGCAGTTCTAATATACAAATATACAACATCAAATTATTAGATTCAGAAAATGCCCGAGAGCTATTCTGTTGGCACGCTTTCGGTCACTCTGAACCACTACACGATTTGCAAGATACGGTTGAAGAGTTGGTTGGAATGTGTAGTGGCTTTCCTCTGGCTTTGAAAGTTTTAGCTGGGCAGCTCCACAATGAACGTAATCCAAGGAAATGGAAGCAGCAATTGGAAGGCCTCCGTGAACAACTGCCGAATAACGTATTAAAGCAGATAGTAAAGGATAGTTATGAATCTCTTGATATTAGAGAGAGAGAGGCCTTTCTAGACATTGCCCATTTCTTTATTGGAGAAGACGCAGATCTGGTGGAGAGGGTTTTGGATGGATTAAATGGTAGCGGCTCTCAATGCCTACAGACGCTCCGTCAGAATTGCCTCGTGGAGCTTGAAAGTGCAGACATAATTCTTCCAAGAACAATACGTGTAAGAATTACCCGCAATCCTTAAATAGGCGTAGATCTTTATTATGCTCTAAAAAGGTAATTAGAAACTCATGTTTATTGCCATAACGTAGCTAATGAATTTATCCCAGGCTGAATTGTCAAGTTGGAGGATAGGCGTTTGGAGAAGAGCAAAGGGAAGTTTCAAAATAAGAATGCACGATTTAGTGAGGGACTGGGCAAGACAAATCGGCAGAAAGAATTCATCCATTCGCCTTTGTTGCAGAAACGATACAATGCTAGATATAACGATTCTCCCACGGATATCTGATGTAAGTTCCCTTATATTTTAACCATAAAGCTTGGATTTATATATAAAAAATAAACTACCTATGTTCCAAATTTATAATTAAAATATGTGATTCACCATATCGGCTACGAGGTCACTTTGATATGGCAACTTCAAACTAGGTTGAAATATCTTCTAGTGATTGGTTATCCTCCTTAAAATTCCCTAACACTTATTTTCAAATGATGTGGTGTTTCCCCATTCTCAATGAAAAACACATTTTTGAAAGGTATTTAAAATCTTAATTATCTCATCTCTAGTAAAATTATTTCATTATTTCATGTATTATAATTCATGTGTAAAAGCACTTTTCTTTAGTACAAAAGATTTGTTTCAACAAATTCTGAATAAAAATGTGTAGTTCTTGGGATAATTTTATTCCATTACGTAACCCAACTTGGTCATATAGCTTCCTAATTTCCTACATGACTAACATGAAACATCACCTTCTTCAACATGATTAATGTTTCTATAATTTAATTTCCTTTCTCAATATTTTTTGTAATCAACATGTCTATTAAAGAAAAAAAAAATCCACTTCACTCTCATAACATCCTTGCTATAGTTGGTTTCAAAATAATCACATAATTTTCTTTCCTTAAATTTAGACAAACGTGTTTTAAATAATCTTATTGTAAGGAGGATGCAACTGATTTTATGCATTCCATTAAAAAAATGTTGGACATATGAAATTTCTACCCTTGAAATTCATGTTTTTATTACGTCAATTGTATACAATAATATAAGTAAAACATTTTCTAATTTTTATTTTTGCTCCATGTTTTTCATACACCCTCTACATAGTGTAATATAAATAAAATAGCAAATTTATTTCATTTCTACCTCTCAAATTTATGTTTTTGATACCCTCTTTAATAGTATAATTAAAATATTTCTTATGTGTCTATCATCTATTACATTTTAATATCCCCATATTGTTTCTACCGTATCATTCAAGAACATTAATCACACCTATATTTAAGCCAAAACTAGTTCTAATTGACATCTCATACATTAAATTTTTGACATAAAGAATCTAGATGAGCTACATAACAAATATGTCATCCTACAAAATCTTTGATTTAAAAGTACTTATACACCTCAACCCTAAATCCTTGCTACACTAAATGTATCCCCCAATAATAGATATTTCAATAATAGTATACATATGAATGCAAATTATAATGAAAATATTTTAGATATGCTTGGTGATTCTTCTTGGTTGGGTACTACAACATTATTAGTTAAGACCTATTCAATAATTATTTTTAAGAATTTTGGGTAGGACTATGTCAAGCTTGCATAATCTTGCTCTGACCATGTTTTCTTTGTTAACAATAATTGGGTTAGGATTAAATAGGTGCACATGAGATTGTGAGGCTTTAACATATTATAAGATAATGTGGTGTGAAACAAAGGAAACTTCACAACTCTACAAAGATTAGCATAATGAATTATATTTCTTCTTATTGATTAATGTAAAGTGATCAATAAAAGAGTTGAAATACCATATATAAATTCTCTTCTTGCTTTTTCTACATGTTTCTTAACCCTTAATACATACCTTATCACATTTATTAAATTATATAATTTCACCTAATATTAAAGTGATACTTGAGATCATATTTTGATTATTTTAAAACCCCAATATGTATATGAAATAATGCTTTATTTTAGAAGTGAATTCCAATGTACTTTAACCAATTCAATTGTTCTCACCACAACATAATTGACCAATAAATTAACATTAATTGTTCTTGATTAGGGCCATGTGCATGTTTGCTAAAATTTTCTTTACATTAATTTCTTAATAATTATTTAAAAAATACATTTTTCCATAAATAGAGAAAGTATGTTTTACCTTAAATATGTTTTACCGTATTTAAGGTTCTCAGTAACAAGTTCAATGTACGAGGAATTCGAAGAGATGACGCGAATCTAAAGGCGAGCAAGTTCACTCTCAAAGGTGTGGTACCGAAAGTATGTCAAACACTGGGGTGGAGCGCCTCAGATGACCATCACTTGCCATCCTTTTTGCAAAATCAAGATATACACGGATTAAAACTTCTGGCGTTTCAAAACAACACTCTTCTTCAGCAATTTAATCGTGTGTCCGGGGAGTTGATATGGTTTCGCTTGCGTCAATCCCAGGACACTTCAAATCCTTCTCCCTTCTCACAGAGAAGTGTAAGCAATCTCATTCCTTCTACTCTTTCACTGAGAAGTTTAAGAGTGTTGGAAGCTCATGGTGTTAGCCCTCAAGATTTCAGCAACTTGTTTCGTGGTCGTGAGGTATGTGCATCCTTCCTCAGCCAATTAGAGCAGAGCTTTTCTATTTTGATCATTGTAATTATAAAAATTCACAGCAATTAAAGCACTATTGGTATGGCAGCCTCCTTCGCAGCTGCGTGAATTGACAGTCACCTCAACAGGAGGCTATCAAACGGACAGTTCATTTCTATCTTCAAATCCTTCAACAGCCATTTCCACAAAACTGGCTTCCGCATCAAATACTTCAGATTTACTGCAGCCTCAAATGAATCTTGGACGCTCGCTTTGGGGGTGGTTAGAAAAGTTAAGTTTGAAGAGTTTGGTTAAGATGGTTTTACAAAATATTGAAGGCATGATAACACTCCCATTTAAGTTTGAGGAAGTAAGAAACCTGAGACATGTAGATCTGTCTGGCTGCAGCAATTTGGAGGTTTTGCCAGATTCTTTTACTGAAGAATTATCGGAACTTCAATATTTAGCATTGAGAGATTGCAGGAAGCTCGTTCTTCCAACTTTGGGAAAAATCTCCACGCTTGAGTACCTCGACTATGAGGGTTGCTCTATGCTGAATGAATTGCCTAGGGGAACGGAGGTTCAAATGTACTTAAAGCATTTAAATGTGCTCCGTACTGAGCTGACGGAATTGCCTCAGCATCTACAGCAGCTGAAAGATCTGGAAGAACTACATATAGGGAGCTCAAAATTGACAGAGTTACCATCTTCTCTATATAGTTTGAGCAGTTTAACAGACTTGACCCTGCTAGGATGCACAAATCTACTTTCTATTGATAACTCTATTGAAAAGTTAGTGCATTTGGAAAGGTTTAGAATATATAATTGCGGGTTGAAAGCTTTACCAGAAAGAATTGCATGGATGAATATGAAAATTTTGGATGTTCAAGAGTGTCCACTTGCTTCCAATTGCTTAGTGATAGGAGTGGATCCAGAAAATATGCCACCGGGTAGTTCTCAGGCGCAGAAAAGCCTTGATCGTGGTGGTCATCACAATCGCTCAAGTTGTTTGACAAATCTGGTTATAAGAGACAGCTACATTTTAGCGATACATATAACTCGGGCCGAAAGTCTTTTTCCCAAGCTTGAAATTGTTGATCTATCCAACAATATCTATTTGAAAGAGGTTCGTAGCTTACCAGGCAGTTTGATAACCCTGAACCTGATGAACTGTTCAAATTTGAGAACACTCTCGTGCCTCTCTACTTTGGCAGGACTTAAAGTTCTTGATATAAGTGGATGTGTTGAACTAGAATCACTAAATGTGGAAGGTCTGAGCTCAATAGAAGTAATTAAAGCCGACAAGTGTTGGAAATTGCAGAGCATTCAGGGCCTGAAACAGTTGCAAAAGTTGTCTTATTTTCAGATCTCAGTAAATAGTTTGCCCAGAAATGGTTCCGCTGTCATTTTGGTGAGTCACAAAAGCTATTCATAATCTTAGCCAGAAAACAATAAAATTCAAACGGATTTATTTGCCATAAATGACTAAATCAAATTATGCTTGTGTCACTTAACTGATTGTGCAGGCTTGTGCTCCCAATATATCAACGGCTGTCCTTTCTGGAACAACTATGAAAATGGAGGACGTTAATGAAATAGTAGGTTCAGACTTTTACTCCTGCATTCGCATCTCTATTAAACGACATTGGATAGTGAAAATTGACTGACAGCGTTTCTTTTAAATGTACGCAGGACATAGTTGCACGCAGATTTGAAGGTGTTGAAGTGCAGAGGATTTTACAGAGCACTAAGTTGGAGCGTAATGCGAAGCTGAAAGGTGCCATTTTTCTATACCTTATAACGGATCAGAATTGCAACATTGAAGTGACATTCTTTGGTCATGTTTACACGGCCCACTCTTCTGGTTTTAATTATCCAGTACATATACTGATGTGGACAGAAGATTCAGAAGTGTATAAAGATTTTAAATCCTCTAGTCATAAGGCACAAGATTTTAGTTTGTTGAACGCGCCAATAAAAAAAGGATGGATAGTAAAAGCCAAAAATTCAGAGGTTTGTAAGCTGTTCATAGGATCTCTCTTCTGTGAGGGCTACATATGAGCAACAAAGTAGGGTTAGTCCATTCCATTGCTTGAAATATGAGGCAAAAGGCAACATTGGAAGAGATACAAACGTTAAAATATTTGAAGATCCATTTTTAAAAATAAAATAAAAACTCATTGTCTCCCTCTTCTTAATTTTAATGTAGAATTTATTTCAATTTCTCTTTGAATCTCATCGAGAAATTTAGTAGACATTCAGTAACATAAGGATGGTAGATTCCATTCTAGCAGTCTGCACGAGTAAATAAAAATTAGCATTGTATTCAGATGTACATTTGTCTTTAATTTAATTTCAATTAATTAATAAATATGATCAAATGTACAGTTATAATCTTAAATATATAATATAAAAAAATTAATTGATTAAAGGAAGTGGATCTTCTTATCAATAGATTATATGAATATGTTATTAATGAATAGGGAAAATCCATTGAGCAACTTCTTCCAATTAAGATTTAAAAAAAAAAATTATTACAAAATATTTTATAATTTTAAAATTTATTGGATTGCATTGTTTGATTAGTTATATGTTTAGTAAATTATAAAAAAATAATTATAGAAAAATATAAAATGTTATTTTAATTTATGTTGTGAATTACTTTATAAGGAAAATGACTTTTAAAACTAGCATTCGCACCTTAGTGTGCAATGGGTACATCGAAGAAGTGTGGATGGTCAATTAGGGAATTTTTTGGTTTATTGTTTACATACATTTGTGTAGTATACATGAGGTCAATTGGTAGGCTATTTAAAAAATGATTTTGTTTGTGCAACAAAGGTCTCAATGGAGAAGTGATATCTTCAACTCAAATATGCATCTACTTACAAGGATCCGAACACAACTAAAACAAAACATTTGAATTGGAAAGATAATAAGGCTCCATTACCAATAGGATAATGATATGTTTGAAATAAGGAGAGAGGGAGAGAGGGAGATATGTGGATAGAAAGAGGGAGAGATATGGGGGGGAGAGAGAGAGGCCGGGGGGGTGGGGGGTAGGGGCGCGGGGCAAAGGCTGAGGAGATAGAGATAAAGAGGAGGTTAGAGATATAGATGGAGATGAAAATGGAGATAGAGAGGGATATGGAGAGAAGAAAGTCACCAAAAATCTTGTCTATATAGAGTGTGCAAGGTGCAAGGTTTACATCTGTACCTCTATTTTTGTATCTTTATCTCTCTTTTTATCTCTTTGTACCCCTCTCCATCTCTCTCTCTCTATTTTCTCTCTTTCTCTCTCTATCTATTTTCCTCCTAATTGTGCAATGGGCACATTGAAGAGGTTTTAAAGGTGAATTATCATATCCTTAACCAAATGACATGCAACATTGAGCATAACTCCCTAGGAAATGCTATCCCATGAAACAACTAATCAAAAGTTACCTCTCTCTCTCTCACTATAAATTATTTTAATTTATATTTTAAGTTTGACATTCATTTTATTATATAAATTATAAAAAAATATAAAATAGAATTATTTTACAATAATTAAAGTTTTAATAAGATAATTAATTACAAATTAAATTAATTCTAATGTTTTTTTAATTATTATTTGTAATTTCATAAAAAAGATATAAATAATAAAAATAAATTTTAAAATTAAATATAAATTAAAAACTAAAATAAAATAAACTAAGTGGAAAGTCAAAATATATCAAAATCTAAATATTAATAAACATAATAAATTTAAAAAATTAATAACAAATAGTAAACTTATTAATTTAATTTAAATGTTAAGGTTGGGGGACCTAGCTCGATTAGCTAAAGTATCCTTGTAGGAAAGAGGTCACGAGGTCTACCCTCTCCCCATTACTAGGTGCACTATAGTTTATAGGAGGGGCTACCTGATTCCTACAATCTAAACAAAGTTAATAAATGATTAAATAAAATACTAAAAAAATATAAACTATATTAAAATTGTTAAAAGTAAAATTCTAAATTTTATATCTAAACACCAAACTTAAAAAGTGAAAATAAAATGAAACCCTATTTAAAAAATAAAAAGTCAATTTGAAATTTATTGATTTATTATTAATAATATTATTATTTTAAAAATATATCTATTTATTAAAAATGGTACTATTTATCTAAAAATTAAGTTTAAAAAGTTGAAAAGAGAAAAACAATTCTTATCCTATTTTTACTTAATTTAAAGCTAAATAAGAATGTAGTTATTTTTTCTTTAATTATATATTATATTTTTTAATATTTTAGAACAATTGATGGTTGGGATCATTTCAATCGCATCCTTCTCCACAATTTTCATCCATAATTTTTAATCGTTGATTTTCATAAGCAGGTTCACTTCATATAAGAAACATATATTAATAATATTTTTCTATAAAAATATATTAATTTAAAATATTTTTGAAGATAGAATATAAATGATCTTTAGTTCTCAAGATTATTTTGAATAATTTTTAATTTAAAATATATTAATTTGGAAACATATTTTGAATTGTAAAATAAATTTAAGATACTTGTTTTATTGTAAATTTTAAAAATAAATCATTTTTTTATGATTCTATTTTTATTTTTTTGTATATGTAGTAGTTTACAAAATGTTGTGTGTTAAAATAAAATGGTCACACAACACCAACACTATAGAACCTAAAATCAATTGGTATGGGTTAAAAAATCTATTTTTTGATTGATATTTTTAGATTTAAAAAGAGTTCTAAGAATGTGTTGTACCTTGCACACTCTATATAGACAAGGTTTTTGGTGACTACCTCTAGCAATTATTCTAAACACTACCAATTGATGTTACCTAGTCCAACAAATCATACTACCAACAACAAAAATATTGTAAGTGGCTATTCCTAAGCACCAAAGGTGAAATCACTATTGGTTGACACCTCTTCCCTATGGTGATGCCCACAAAATTGCTTACAATGGCTAGAAAATGGTTTCCAACATTTCTTAGCAATTTCAAGCACCAAAGGCGAAATCACTATTGGTTGATACCTCTTCCCTGTGGTGATGTCCACAAAATTGCTTACAATGGCTAGAAAATGGTTTCCAACATTTCTCAATATTTTCAACTTCAAGTAGTTTTTAACTAATTTTCTCTCCTTTTTACACCTTTAGCGACTAAGTTGTTAAGAATTTGAAGATGATATGAAGTAATGATTTTAAAAATTTTGTGTGAATATTTTAAATGTATTTTTAAAAAGTTAGAATAATTTTATTTTTTTACATAACTTTTAATAACTTGCTTTTTTATATAATTTTTCACTATTTCACACTATTTCACTTAAGTAATTTTTCCACAAATATGCATTGATAAGGATATATCTCTATGTATTTTATATAGATTTTTTTAAGGTATATATGCTAGTAGGATTGGAAGATGGAACACATACAAAAAAAAAAATAGATTAATATTATTTTAATTATAAATTATATAAAATAATTTAAGTGAAAAATTAGTTGTTAGCAATTGAATAATTTTTTTATATTTTAATTATACATTAGAATATATATTATTATTAGAAAAATTAGAGGGTGGCTCCTTTTCATTAAAATATAAAAAAATTACAATTTGGTTTAGCCCAGTGTGAATATCATGATCCTAATGGCTTCAATGAGTTCTTGAAGTCTTTCAATCTGAGCTGGAGAAAAGAGATTTTCTCCATGACTGATATACAATGTGTACATTTGCATGTTATTCCTTTCTAGACCTTCTCTCAAAGGGTTATGACTTGTTTCATATCCTCTTTCTCTCTAGTTACTGAGATGCAAATGACATCCCCACCATTCCCTCCTCCAGATCATGACTGAGATTTTCCAGTGCTTACGCTGCACCATCTCTATACTTAGGGTGAATGTATTTATTAATTGCTTATGTTCCCCACTCAAATATCCCTATGGTATGCACCCGATTGTATAGGAATTTCTCCATAAGTTTCACGCTGTGCACATGCACATGTCGCAAGTGCTTCTCCCTGATGATATCTTTGATTACTGATTCTAATCTACATCAAATTGTATGAAAAACACCTCCTGTAGCTATGCAGATATATCAGCTTGGTTACGTTTGCACTTGTAACCACATATCTTAATAAAGTCTCCCATTCAACCTAACTTTCACCGCTTCTACCAGAGCGCACTGTAAACATGCCTATTTGTTCTCTCTATTTATAGGAAAAGCCATCTGTGACTTTCATCTCGTGAAGTACTTATCTTGTAACATCTGCATTCCTCTCCCCAATATCCATATTTGGGCCAATTTTGTAGCTTGGAATACTGCCATCCTGTGACATACTCCCATTTTTTGTTTGTCTTTACAAAACCCTGATGTCGATGTATATCTCTCACAAATTTACCGCCAACAATTCACCGTCAGAAAGTTCACTGCCAACAATTCACCATGGGAAAATCCGCCAGCAATTCACCATCAGAAAGTTCACCGCCAACAATTCACCATGGGAAAATTCACTGCCATGACAATTCACCACGCAAAAAATTAATTGCACGAATTTTCCTAGAGCCATATCAGTCAATGTCCAAATATGACCCTAAACAAATATCTTATGGGAATCATGGCACACCTTGGGATGTGTCCACTTTTTCTTCTTGTTTGATGAGTGTTTGTAAGCCTTCCCATTCCCCACACTGATTTGATTCTATTATTATTGTATCTTGGTTTATCCCTCCTGTTGGAGAGAAAATATGCAAGACTGTTAGCTTCCCTATACACATGTTTCATAGTGTAGTTCACAATTTCATCAAAATAAGAGCATATTCTTTCTATCTATATCTTTGCTTTCCAACTCCGAGCACACCGAGCGCTTATTACCTTATCACCACAACCGAATCACCTTCTAGGTGAATATGATGCACACCTTTTTTTTATTTAATTTGTATCACACTCCTTACAGAGTGCCACACAATTTTCCCCATTATTTATGCCATTAGGGAGTTTAACGAAGGAAGTCAATAATAGATTTCCTCTATCATTTTTTATTATAAACCCTACCCCCAAGGCTCTAGGATTACCACTTGAAGCCCCATCAAAATTTAGTTTTAATCTCCTTCTTATAGGGAGTGACCACTTGATCCTAGCTCGATTCTTGATCATTTTGATGGCGTTACCTTTTGGTGGTATCAGATGTGACAATTCTTTTAACATTTTCTAGTTCCAAGCTGAAAAATATTTGTATTTCCTCCATTTTGTCTAAACATTCTAGTGTTCACAAATACCAATCTCAATCTTGTTTAAAATTGATGCCATAGAGGTTTTCTTATCTTTAAAGATTTTGGCATTCTTTTTCTTCCATATTTCCCCAACAATCATTGTCATTACTTCACTCCATAACCTCATAAAGGTAGATCCTTTATTTAGTTTGAGTCATACATCAAAAAATTCTTCTATTTTATTTAGCAATGGACTTTTCCATCTAAGTTTACCGCTGAAAGTGGTCCAACATATATGCATAAAATCGCACTAAACAAAAAGATGATCCACATTCTCATCACTAGAATTACACAATATGCACCAATGAGGGACCACTATTCTAGTTTCATTTAATTTATCTCCACTTAAAACACACTTATGGAGGGTGGTCCATGAAAATCCCCCTACCTTTGGCAACATGTTTCCAACCCAATATAGTTCCTTCATCTATTTAACCCTTTTTATTTCTTGGATCAATAATTTAAATATTATTTTGGTTGTGTATTACCCAGATTTGGCTACACACCAAATCAGTGTATCATTCCCTTTTGAGATTAGAATCATTCAGTTTGAGATTTCACTAATAATTTTTTTTATGTAATATGCATTCAATATGTTGGATTCCTTCTATTTATACTCAACAATCATTGACTATCGAGATAGCCATATTGTAAGGAAAATAGAGGGGCATCTCAGAGTAACCTCCAAGAACAGCAGTGCCTTCAGTAACTTTAATTTCGATTAGGTTGCCTCAAAGACACGTACAACTATGTCCTAAAGCATAAACAAACATAGTTTATTTCCCACATTAATCCTTCTGAGAGAAGCACATTTGAATTCAACAGCAAGCAATAATAGATTCTAAAAGCAAAACCAACACAGATGAAAGATGAGATAGAAAACTAAACACAAAGATTTACGTGGAGAAAACCCTTTTGGGTAAAAAACCCCACACTCCAAAGATCGAGCCATTGTATTATTCAGCAACTGAAGGTTACAATACAATTCAGGCTCATAGCCTTTTTAGAGATTACATCTTGTTCATTCTGGATACAATCCGGTAGCAACTAATCAATCCATCAGACCATACAACCTTCACACTAATACAATGCAGTGTAGATCAACCTGAGAGAGATCAATCATGATCCATGATCAGAAGAGATTCTAGCAAAACCCTGCTTCTCTCTTCTTCTCCTTCGGCCTCATGGCCTCAGCTTTTTAGCCAGCCACACGGCCCTTTCTGTTAGCTCTCTTGGTTCTTCTTTCTCCTCTTGTTCTCATCGGCTCCCTACTACAGAACATCCAATGCATATATATATGCATTCATTCTCAACAGGCTCTGTGAATCAGTTTGTTTCCAACTGTCGGATCACAACTATCGAATCATCCAACTCAACATCGTAGATGTTTCCACTTCCTTGCATAGAAGATAATACATCCATGTCACACCACATAGGATATTCTTCACTCGGTCAACAACGATCAACTTGTGTCGCATGTCGGTGAGACACTAACCATGTCTCCTCGATGCCACAAGACCTAACTATCGAAATCACCAAGAGTCATCCCTATCGGCAAGAGGTTACACTGAGTTTACAAGTTGTAGCTCAGACTTCCCCTTATTGCCAAGACATCATACCGATATCCATCACATGTATTGCTATTCGGCAAGACCATCGTTATTCGATGAGACATCATACCGAAGTCCCCAAGTCACATAGACAAGAGTATTCCCATTGGCAAGACTTACCGCTATCGCCAAGACATCATGGCGAACACAACATGTCACCTCGAAGACCACTATCGGTGAGACTTCAACCGTCGCTGAGAGGTTATACCGAATGCTAACACCTTTCAATGAATACTTTAGTTGCTAGGAGTCCATACTATTGGCAAGATGTTACACCGAGTCCAGAGAGCTATTGCTAAGACTTCGCCATGTCGCCAAGACCTCATATCGATGAACATCACTTGTATCGCTATCGCCAAGACTTATCACTATCGGTGAGACATCATACTGAAGCTCCAAAGTCACATAGACAATAGAATTCCCATCGGCGAGACTATCGTCCTTTTCCAAGACATCACACAGATGTTCACAAGGTATTTTGAAGTGTTCATCAGTCGGCAAGACTTATCGCTTTCGCTAAGATGTTACTCTGAAGTCTTCAAGTCACACCGCAATGTTCCATCATCGACGAGACTTTGTTCATTGCTAAGACTTCACACCGAAGTCTCTAGGCTACCTCGAGACCACCTTTCACCAGGAGTCATATCGAACACATCCCATAGCATTAGTGAGACTCACCTATGTCCCCAAGAGTTCATAGCGACCTCTTTCGTTACCATGATGATCCATATGTATGACTATCGGCGAGACATCTCCTTGTCGCCAAGACTTCATACCGATAGGAGAAAATCATACTGATTACCACATTGTCCAGACAAACCAAAGGTCACGCTGATATCGGCAAGACTTCCTATCATCATCGAAACATCATTCTGATTGTCCAAGGTTACGTCAAAGGTTCAGGTTATGCCAATCGCCAAGACATTCAGGAGGTCACAATGACAGTTCAGGATCTACTAGCAGATTGGCCAGACATCTCACTAGTCACAGTGACCATGCTTTCTCAGAGGTTTCAGCCTGTGAGATTGAGGCAACAATTCCAACACATATACTGTTCTACTTTCTCACCATGGACTGCATGTGTGGTGTGTATTGCTTCTTCCATCTTTGGAAATGATGTGAAGGGTTTATATCCATTCCAGAAGTGAAACCAAAATAAGGCCTCACTTCCATTCTTGATATTTTAGGTAAGGTGCTTTGTTATTGTTGATCTACACTTGTTATGAAATTAGAAATTATTGATCTTGATGGAGGGTTTTTAATTTCTAATATTCACATTAGATTTTCTTCATCAAGTTACTTGTCTTGCAGAAGTTTACACCATTGGGAGTTGATATTTCTATACGTTTTCCACAAGACCTTGGCCCCAAGTACATAATTTTGGAGTTGAACATTTCTAATATTATACCCCCTACTCTATGCTTTTCATAATCATTTCCCATGAGATTAACCATATCCATTTTTGTTTAATCAGTCCTTCCCAAAAGAACTTTCTATGCACTTATGTCAGGGCTTCTACTGCCTTGTTTGGTAGCTTGATACATGACAACATATAGATTGGAATTGCAAAGATTAGTGCCTTAAACATAGTAATTCTCCTTGCCAACAAAAGACACTTGCCCTTCCAACATTCTATTTAAATCTATATTATTTTTATGATCTCCTCCCACAAATTAGATTTGGCGAGACCTCCAAATAGAAGTGTCTTGAGATACTTTATTAGGAGTTTTTCTATTGAGATTCCTAGAAGACTAGCTCTGTATCGCTTTTCTCGTATTAAAGAAGTATATACTCGATTTCTCCATATTCATCATTTTCTCCACTTCAATATGAAATTTCTTTTACTGTTCTTTTAGTTTTTTTCGATCTCTTGTATGGTTGGGGTGCCATACAAAATAGTGTCATTAGTGAAGAGCAGATGTGTTATTACCAAAAAGGTGTGTGCAATATTAACACCATTCTAAAATCCTTGTTGCTCCATTGTAGATATGCATCTACTTAGACCATCCACCATTATGAAGAACATAAAGGGCAACAAAGGATCACCTTTCCTTAATCCTCTAACACCTTCAAAGAAACCACATGGTGTTCCATTGATCACTATGAAGTATCATGGATTAGAAATGTATTAATATGTCCATTTTAGCTATTTATCCTTGACTCCATATTTTTCCATTACCTTGATTAAAAATATCCACCTGAGTGTATCATATGCTTTACTTATGTCTAGATTTAGCAATATTCCTTTAAGATTGTATTTTTTAAAGAGTGGATCACTTCATGGGCTATGCTTATTTAATCCATTATGTTTTTACCAAGAACAAAATCACTTTGTTCTTGAGTTATGAGTTTGGGTAGAATATTTTTGAGTCTATTTGACATTACCTTTAGAATAATCTTGTATATGGTATTGCATAGTGATATGGGCATGTAGTCAGAGAAAGATGAACACTCCTTGTTCTTTGGGATGAGAATGATATTTGTGTTATTTAAATCCTTTAGCATCTTATTTTTTCCTAGAATCTTCTATTACATCGTAGATTTTAGATTCCATGAAATCCCAACAAGTTTGGAGCACCACAGTAGGGAAACCATTTGGCCTGGATGTCTTATCCAAGTGGAGTTGGAAAGTAGATTATTTGCTCTTTAATCATTAATGCAAAAAATATGAACAAATTATCTTCTCCTATCACAACCTTTGGAATTTTGTTAATTAGGTTATTCTTTAATGGTTCTACCACATCATATCCACCAAGAATTTTTTTAAAGAAATCCACACCCACCTTTTATATGTTTGTGATCTCTAATTTTAAGTTACCATCTTTGTCCCTAATCTATGTTATTATGTTCCATCCTATTTTCACTTTGGTTATGTTGTGATTTTTTTTTTTAAGATCACCTTCTCCCAACCCTATCTTTCGAGATTTGGATTTCCAGTAGCATTCTTCTCTATCCAACACTTCATTGTATTCAACCATTCACTTCTTCTCATTTTCATATTTTTCATGTACCATTCCATTTCTAATTACTAATTCACTCATATTCTCTAGTTTGGTTTCCAAACACTCTTGGAACATAATCTTGATAGTATATTTCAAGTCCATTCTCTTGGATTTTCTTTTAACTGTTGCAATTTTTTTATGAAAAATAAACATCTATGTGCCTTCAAAAAGGGGTTGGGTCTTTCCACCATGTCTTCATTACTTCCACCAACTCTAGACATTAGAACCATATTATCTCAAACCTAAATTGGCCCCTTGGGTTGATGCAAGAAGTTGGGTCCACAAAACGCTCAAAAAGTGGAAGTGTTTTCCTATTTTTCAAAATTTGTCACACTTGGATGGAAAATTTCAATCATTTACACATTGAATACTAAAAGATTCAGTAATATGAAATTTAGTATTTTGAATCTAGTTTCTGAATATGTAATTTATTCAAATAATGAGATGATACAAATTACTTTTTCATAGGCATGTATAAAAACCACTTTTTATAAGTCACTTTTTGACCATACCATGCACATGTACATACACCATAATTTGACCTAAATAAAAGTATTTTTCTAAAATGTTTTAGGGAAATATCTGCAACAACCTAAAGATTGATGAGGATATTAATGAGAGCTATTTATGTCCCATTTTATGCCACATTCTAACCTTTTTCACATGCCTTCAATTCCATCCCCATATTCCATTTTCATATCTTATCATAACATTTTTACCATTCTACGTTCCATATAATTATATATAATTTTATATATATATATATATGCAAGTGATATTTAATATAGTTTTGGGATAAAAATATGAAAAATATTTATTTATTATCTTTACTAATAAGTGTTGTTATTTTAAGCATTGGAAAATATATCTTTCAACATGCATCTTTCCTGTAATCTTCATACAAACTTCCTATCACACAACTCTTTCTTCCATTATTTCCACATGGACTTCTTCCTCCATGTTCATCTACTTAAACACTTGGTATATTCTTCCAATGACCACATCTACCAAGGAATCTTCAAGTTACATGGTTGCACAAATTAGCATCTGATTGGATAATTTAGTGCTGACATTCATCTTAATATTCAAAATTGTTAGAGGATGCATTCTACTTTTCTTCTACTATCTCTCCACTACTTCAGTCACCTCAGCACATGGGATTGTCTTCCAATTGTCTTACCACTGCCACATCAAATGAGGACCAAACCACGTTGAAAGTAATCCTTTAAGATTGTGAGATAAGAGGAGAGACAACAAGTGAGTTGGATGTGTTATGGAATTGCTCATTTCCTATTTTTGCATTGTATTTCAAAACTATTTCGATGATGTTACATTTTTTTGGTTTGTAGCCTGTGGCCAAACTAAAGACTATTAATATTTGGTTTGTTGGCCATAGGCCATAACAAACTGTAACCTCTTCTAGTTGTAGTTTGTAATACTCAATGTGTTGGCCATAGGTTGTAATAGTCAGATATCTTGTATATATATGGTATAGTTCAGTCTGTGGAAAACATATAGACCTATACATATAGTTTTTTAAGCATAGTCAATTTCTATCCACTCACCTTGTGAACCAAAGGAAGGGCCCACTCTCAAGATGCTCGGTGAGATTGTTGTGTGTTTGAATTAGTTAGAACTTGTATGCTATGTGATGTGTTTCATGTTGAGCAGATTAAGTTATAGAGTGTGACTAGTTCATGATTTGATTTCCTTTTAAGTTTTGAAAGCTTTGATATTTGGTTAATGTGGTTGATTCATTATTAATACAATCATGTTGGTTATGTGCAAAATCATCATGGAAAAATAGGCCCTTAAGTGGCGAAAAATTCAAAAAAGTTAGAGTTAGGCAACTTGATGTAAAAATTTGAATAATTTATGTATATTATTTTAAAAATATGTAAGACAAGAATCTATAGAAAATTGAATGTAGTTTCTAAACTACTAGGTTTTTTTTTTTAAATCTATTTGGTGAAAATTTGAAATTTCAATGCAGTAGCGCTTAAATTTCAAGGAAAAAATAAGTAGGTGTTTGTCTGACCACCCTAACCACAATAAAATGATAATATTTTTTATAAGATTTTAGATATGAGTAGAGGGCTCATGTCCGTCAGTGATGCATTTTTTTTGAAATTTTTTTCTAAGTAAATAATTAATTATGAATTTTTTATTACAACTCTTAAAGAATATTAAAACTCGTATGTCTGACCACCTTAACTTGGTCAAAACTTCATGAAATTATTTTCTTTTAATACTATAGTATGCGAAGCATAGAATGTGATGCATTTTTTGAATTAAAAAAATGTGATACCATTTGAAAGCTATATATGTTTTTCAATCAGTTTATCAATCAAGAGTTTAGTCGTAATTCAAATAGAAAATGAATAATAATTATTTATTAAATTCAAAGTAAAGCATAATTTATATTGGTGGAAAGATGAAAATATCCTTTAAAAACCCTTTTCGTTTCATCAATTTTGGGTAAAAAAATGTCATCAGCCAAATACCCTACACATACCCATCATATCATCAATTTTTGGCCCATCATGATCCTGCACATACCCTGTTGTTGGTGTGATCAATTCACTATTGAATGCAACTATTATTTGAAGTAAAAGATTCAAATATTTTTACAGTACATTTATCATTAAACTACATAGACTATTTTCAAAGCTATTCTATTAAAGCTATTCTATTCTTGTCACACTATGAACTTCCTATCACACTGTGAACTTCGTGTCACAATAGAAAAATATAAGTTGAACTAAATCTTTTTAGAGTGATTAGTTGCATTTCATCAAATTCATCTTGTTAGCAACAACCCTTAGGTAAAAAACCTCTATACCTTTCGCAAGATTATGTCCCCCGAATTGACACTTAGACGAAGCTGAATCTATTTATTAATCCCTCTTATTCTTTACTCTAGTTTTTCCCTATCAATTTTTTTTTGTAATTTTTTCTAAATATTTATTTTTATTAATATTTTATTAGCCCTATTTTTATTTTTTTTAAATCAACATTTATGGACAATATAATTTGACCTAAACTAAATTTTATTTTTTGAATTTATTTCATTGTGTAGAGAATTGTTTGAAGATTGATGTCATATAATTTTTTTTTACAAAAAAAAAATAGATTTCAAGTTATTAAAAACAAAAAATCCTGATATGTCAAGTGTTTCTTAGAAACTAATTAAAAAATAGAAAACATAATCAAATATTTTTAAAAATTATATATTTGAAAACAAGACATTGTGTTCTATAATGAATTTTAATTTCATAAATTAATCTTGAAAAAGGGGTCCAACAACTATATTGGAAAACTTAGACATTTCTCTTGAATCTTCCTTAGTTTTTTAGTTGTAAGTCAAAGGCAAAGGGTTAGCTTTCCAAACCTTTCCCGAGCCTAAAACCCAAGCAAAAAGTGGCTTGGGAATTATAGCTTTAAAGAATGAGTACCCATTCTGAAATAGGAATGGGTAGCCGTTCCTAAATTTTTCATTTAAAATTAGGAGTAGGTACCCATTTCAAAATGGGTACCCATTTTATTTTAGAACGAGATCCCATTCTAAAATAGAATGGGTACCTATTTCAAAATGGGTACTCATTTCTATTATATTCATTTTTCACAATTTGGAAAAAGCTGACTCGCCACCTTTTTTTGCAACATTTATTTTCTATAGTACGAATCAACAACACCATTTTCTATAATTTTTAATTCAATTTTGTCTTGTGCAATCTCTTAATAGGTCATATTCTATTCAATTTTTTGAATGAGAATCAAGTACAAGGACTTTTCTCAAGAGGAATTGAAAAAGATGGATTTTGGATATATTCATATTTATTTGTACTTCAAAGTTTATAGAACAAAGGATCTCCATATATAGTTTTATTTCAAAATATGGAGGCGGTAGCAATTTGAAAATAGGTTAAAAATCATTTTTTTATCAATAGGGTTTGGTAATCATGGGATAAAAAAAAGGAAATGAAAAATTGTAGGAAGTTAATGACACCCAGAAAAAATGAAGCAAATAGAGAGATGGAGGTAAAAATACAAAGAGATAGAAGAACAAGGATTCATCAAATGAATTTGTTTGAAGCATCTACTTCTGTGAATATTGAAGAGGAGACCATGAAGGATGGGATAAATGTAGATTTTATGTGAAAATGGTGAGTATGGAAGAAAATGCAATTATAGAGACAAACCCAACTATGCCTTCAAATTCAACTTTTATTGATATGGAAATAGTGACTATGCAAATAACTTCAAGTATGTGTTCAAATCCACCTTTCAATGATATAGAAAATGCACCTATTCAAAAAAATCCATGTATATCTTCAAAACCACATTTTGATGATATTGATATTAGTTATTTAGATAAAGTTGGATACACCAATGATGATATCAATTATGCTAGTGAAATAATGGAAAAAAATAATAATGAAAATATCTTGAATGAATGAAAATGAGAATGAAATACTTTGTATTGATGAAAATGAGAATGAAATCCCTTGTATGGTTGAAAATGAAAATGAAACCCCTTGTATGAATGAAAATGAAAATGTTTCTTTTACAATGAAAAGAGATGTCTTAATAACTTTCTTGGTAAAATTTCTTCGAGACAAATGGGAACTCATGGAAATAGATTATATAGAATGTTTTTTTTTTATAGGAAAAAAATAAGATTTTAATGTCAACTCATGATGCAATTGATGAAAATATGGAAAATGCAAAAAGTGATGAAAAAATAAAGCATTTTTTTAAAACCAAAAAAGAAAGATGATTCAGTAGTACAAGTCATATCTAGTGTTGCTAATGCTATTGGTTTTGTAGGAAAAAAAAATTGATCTAAAGATAAGAATGCAACATGTCTTGCAATAAGAATTGCTTTATTTACTAAATCAGCTTCAAATAAAAGAGTTTTTTTTATTAAAAGAGCAAGGTTAGGGGCCTGATTGCATACAAAACAATAACATTAAGATAGGTCACCTGGGCACTAGTTCAAACCAAAACCAGGCCAATAGGCCAACAAAAAAATAGCACACAAAGAGAAAAAAAATAAAACAAGAAATGAGATAGCACACAGGCCAATGATAGTTAGACACGTAGACCCCAAAACAAAGAAAAAACAATAAAAAAACTATTCCTTTTGACAGTTAATTGATTTCATTCCTTTTTTAACATTTTCATATCATTTCTCCAAGGGTCCTCCTCTTCGCTCGTATTTTCCTCAATTAGCATGTTATCATCCTAAGTAGCTTCCATTTTTCATTTCATTTTTCTCACTTTTGACATCCTAGACATAGTCCCAAAAATTTATTATTCATGATTCCATAGATAATAAAAATTAAACTATTGAAAGCATTGTCCAATGTATTCACTTTTTCTTGGAGAGAGTCAATTTGGTTCTTATAATGCTAGAGGGTCTTGTTCTCTAGTTCCACCTCATCCTCTAAGTTCGCCACTACCTTCACATTCTCTTCTTCTTGGTCCTTGTATGTGCATTCAAATAAGAGAAAATTAAGTAAGATTAGTAAATATATAAAGGCAAATCCTACAACTTTGATAAGAGTAGCTAAGAGAAGAGAAAGTATTGAAAATGATCCAATTAATCAATTTTGGAGTTTTAGTGGTAGACTCCCAAGGTCTGACATGAAATTAGCTAATTAATTCAAATATTTAATTGAAAATATTGGTACAAGAGTATAACCTAATATTAGAGATGTTTTAAAATTAAGGTTGGGATTAAAAATCCATGACCCTCATCCAAAACATCTATTAGATATGACTCAAATTGAATTTTATATAAAACAAATAGATGATTCAATCTTGTAGTAATGGAAAAAGTATCCCTTTTCCTTACTTAATTCAGAAATAATTGATGTTGAATTAACCTAATTGTGCCTTGGTTTAGTGTTGTAATGTCTTATACACATTCACATTAATCTAGGGACCCTTTTTAACAAAATGTACTTAATTTGTACCTTATTTATGGTGTTGTAAAGTGTTGTAACACACTTTCACACTTATCTAGGGTATCATTAATTAATTATGGTTAATTGACCTTAATTAGCCCATTTAATTCAAATTTAAGCCTTATTTACGACACTTTCTGAAGTATCTATCCCAACACCCAGTATTCAAATTGCAAAACATTAAATTTGGAAAAATTGAGGTCTTGGAAAATGGTGTTAGGATCCATTCGCCTTTAGTGGCGAATGGTACTCCCTTAATAGGAACGCCTTTCTTTGCACATTAGACATGGGTTTTTGATGCTCTTTCCACCCCCTAAAGCAAGGTCCTGGAAACAAGTTGTGCTAGGACCCATTCGCCTTTAGTGGTGAATGGGTCCTACTTGAGTAGGACACCCAAATTTGAATTTAATTTTGGTGGATTCTAATAAATTTCTATCCTAGATCTGGTGTTGGCTTGAATTATTTGAACTTCAAGGTTAATCTCTAGATTTAGTATAAATAAGGAGATCATTCACATTGTTTCTCCTAGAAATTTTACAAGAGGCCTAAACATTCAAGTTTTCAAGTATTAGAGAACTTCAAGAGCATTTCAAAGGAATATTATCAAGAGTTTATTGTAGAAATTCAAGATAATTCCATCATGTCTAAGGCATAGTGCATTCAAGCATGTTGTTGAGCTAAGATTTTGGTTATATTGAAGATCTACATTGCAAGCATTGTTATACATCTTATTTGGGATCAAGATCTACATTATTCATGGCCACTACATGTTAGTTTGTAGATTTGCACTCCAATACAACTTCCAAGGTATCATCGTTCCTTTGTTTCATCATTTGGTTTAATTATCTACAAGGGGTTTGACTTAGAAAAACCCCTATTCACTAACAATCAAAAAAAATTCCTTCCCTTGAATGTTTATTTTCATATTTACAGGTTGAAGATCAAGTGGAGAAGGAATTGGAAGAAAAATTGTCAAAATTGTCAAGTTGCAAAGTTGTTATTCATAGTGCAAGAAGATGAAATCAAGGCTACAAAATTGGTTATAGGTTTTTGGGAGCTGACAACCGAGGATCTGAGAGTGTAGACATTGAAGTACATAACCCATATCTTAGTTTCGAAAACCCTTATAGGGACCCATTCGCCAAGTGCTAAAGGAGAACGAGTCCTTTGTGCCCTAAAAATAGCCTTCTTGCAGCAAGGTACACATCACTTTGAACTCTAAAAACTCCCCTCATGGTTGCTATAACAATTATGATTGTGTTTTGTTGTTTGATCCTGATCTTCTTTGGCCCCTGAGGCTCGATGTGTAAATGGTACAATGGCTTGTAAATGCTACTTATCTTATAAAAAACAATTAGGATTGATTTCATATTGTTATTTAGGCATTTTGGCACTCAGAATTGATGTTTGGGGAGAACATTAGTGGTTTATCATCTTATTTATTCATAGTGGTAAACCATAATTCCACCATTAAACATTTTGGTGAACCTAACCTATTGAATATTGCAATTTTATGATTTTGAAGTCTTTCATTGCATCCTAGGTTAGATCTTACATTCATTTGCATTTAGATTTGCATAGAATTAGATCTCATTTAGGGGTTCTTACTTTGCATTGAAAATTGCATCTCATATAGGGTTTAGACTTGCATTGTTTTGCATTATCTAAATCTAAAAAATACAAAAATAAATCAGCCATTGTGCATATAATTTAGATCTCATAAAATTGCATTAGAAATCAAAACAACATTGAATTTCAAATTAGGTCTTTGCATTCATTATTTCATTTCATTTTCACATTGCATTTCTAGAAAATCTAAAACTGAAAGTTACTGTCTCAGACCTAGAATTGAAAGAAATTACAAAAAGCTCAAAAATCATTCAAAAATAGTTTAAAAATACCTAACCAATCTAAGGAAAGTAGAGGTGCGGAAACAACTATCCTAACGTCAAAACCATAGGGAAGAATGCAGACAATAATTTTAATTTCCAAATTACAATCCAATTAAGACACACATGAAAGATTTACAAAACAAAAAATACACAAAGACAAATGAACACCAGATTTATGTGGGAAACCCTTTCGGGAAAAACCCTCCACACCAAGCCGAATCTCTTTGTATTTCAGTAACCAATAAATTACATACAATGCACAGAATCAACTCTCTGGTATCAATTTTACAGTTTGCTTCACTCACTGTTCAACCTATTATAGAAATTGTTCTTTTTCTAATCCAACGCCAATCTCAACTCAGAATTTATTTCCTTCATATCTTATCACATCCTGATCTTATCCTCACTTCATGCTTATTTGCAATTGCCTATCATAGAAATGTTTTATTCCAATGAAGGTTTTTCCTTGGATACAGTTCAGCTCCAGCATCGCAACTATTGCAAAAATCCAACTGCCAACCATTTGAATTTCGCTTCCTCTAATTTTTCCATGAGATTCCACATAGGATAGTCAAACGGTCAAAGAAACATTCAAATGAGTTCGCATGTCGGTGAGACACAAGAAGTGTCTCCCCGATGCTCAAAGGCTTCACTATCAATATCGGCATAGGTCCCAACAGTCGGCAAGATGATATAATGAACGCCACAAGTCATACCAAAACTACTGACATTCATTTCATTCCTATTAGCATCCTTCTATTGGCAAGAGTCATCTCAAATGGTAAGACGTTACACCGATTCCACAAGGCTATCGCTAATACTTCGCCTTGTCGCCAAGACCTCACACCGAGCCTTCATGTGTTACTCCAAAGTCACACATCCATCGACGAGACCATCGCAGTTCACCAAGACTTCATACCGAAGTCTTCAAGTCATGCCAAAAAGAGCACTCGTCGGCAAGACTTACCGCTCACCAAGAGGTTACACCGAGACTTCTTATGTTACATCAAAATCCATATACTATCGGCAAGACTCTCTGTCAGTCGCTAAGACTTCATACCAAAGCCTTTGTGTCATAGCGAAGACTCCAAGTGTATCCCTGTCGGTGAGACCTACATCAGTCACTGAGAGTTCTTCCTGAGACCTTTGTGTTATGCCGATGACCACATGTTATCGGTGAGACTCTCTTTAGTCGCTAAGACTTCATACCAAAGTCTTTGTGTCACTGTGAAGACTCCAAGTGTATCCCCGTTGGTGAGACCTTCATCAGTTACTGGGACTTCATGTCGAAACATCTTGTGTTACTCCAATGACTCCAGTCGCTAGGAGTCTCACCGAAGACAGCCAATACCAAATGCATGTAGCTTTGTCAGCGAGACATTCCACTCGATAAAAGGTTATAGCACATACTAACAAGTCACAGCGACAACACCAGTCAGCAAGACAACAATATTGTCTCAGCGACATGAACATTTCAAAAGGATTTAGAACAGCTAGTCGGCCAGACATCAATAATGTCACAACGACTTTTCCCTTCAGGAGTTACATGCCAGTAAGAATTGAGGCACCTATTCCAATAATCTCCCACTTGACGAAGATCTTACTAACACCTCTAGAGCATAATAAATCTACTAAAATTCATGGGCCTTGAGGCCCATCGAACTGGCACACCACCTATACTTGTCTGTGCTCACAGGCTTCATCAATGCATTTGCAACATTCTTGAGAGTATCCACTTTCTCCAAAGAGACCTTCCCATCCTCCACCATATCTCATACAAAGTGATACTGTACATCTATATGTTTCGTCCTAGCATGGAAAGTAGGATTTTTTGCCAAGCATATAGCACTCTGACTATCACAGTAAATAGTAATTTTTCCTACATCAAAACCAATGTTAGAACAAAAACATTTTAACTAGATTGCTTCTTTACATGCATGTGTAGCTACCATGTATTCCGCCTCTATAGTGGACAAAGTGACTACAACCTATCGCTTGCTCATCCAACTCACTGCACCACCATTCATCATGAAAATATATCCACTGGTGGATCTCCTACTGTCAATGTCCCTTGCCCAATCAGAATCCACATAACCTCGAATGCTGAGAGTCCTTTGTGATTCAACCAAGTTTCCATGGTAACACAAAGCATAGTCTAAAGTTCCCTTCAGATATCTAAACACCATCTTCACAACATCCCAATGTGTCCTTCCAGGATTAGCCATAAACCGACTAAGTACTCCCACTGCTTGGGCAATTTCTAGCCTTGTGCAGACCATTGCATACATAAGGCTGCCAACCGCACTAGCATAAGGTACACTAGTCATGTCCTCCATCTCAGTAGGAGATTTTGGATAGTCTTCAACAGATAGCTTTGTTCCCTGCAAAACTGGAACAACTAGCTACTTGCAATCAGTCATGCAAAATCTCTCTAGAACAGTCATGATGTACTTACTCTGACTGAGCCAAAGTTTTCTATTTTTCCTATCCCTAGTTATTTCCATTCCTAGAATATACCTTGCTGCACCAAGATCTTTCATTTCAAACTTTGCAGACAACTAAGACTTAAGTTAAGATCATAAATCATTAGCTTACTATTTCTATGAACAATATATCACAATATAGAGAAAGTAATAATAAGAACTTGATCACTTTCTACCAGGACATGCATGCTGATCAGATTTTGATCTTACAAATCCCAATGAAAAACAACGCTTTCAAAATTTTTGGTACCACATTCTAGGAGAGATCGTTTAACTCCATACGTAGATTTCTTCAACTTGCAAACCAGCTTCTATTTACCTTTTTCCACAAATTGCTCCAGCTAGGACATATAAATTTCTTCTTCAAGATCACCATGAAGAAATGTTGTCTTCACATCCATCTTCTCAACTTCTAAGTCATATGCTACTGCAAGTGACAAAGAAATCTAATAGATGTCAGATTAGCTACA
>VDFB02000015.1:73165054-73306144 GCA_007258455.2 Sequoia sempervirens
AGACATTCCACTCAGTAAAAGGTTACAACGAATACTAACAAGTCACAGCAACAACACCAGTCGGCGAGACAACAACATTGTCTCGGCAACATGAACATTTCAAAAGGATTCAGAACAGCTAGTTGGCCAGACATCAATAATGTCACAGCGACTTTTCCCTTCAGGAGTTACATGCCAGTAAGAATTGAGGCACCTATTCCAACAACCAAGACCCATTTGCCTTTTACTAGCGAATGAGTCCCTGATCATGTAAACCTAAACCTTTTGGCATCTGAAAAAGCATTAAAAATCACTCAAAAATCAACATAAACATCTCAAAAATACTTAACCAGGACGCATTTTCCCTTACTGGCAAATGAGTCCATGTTAGCTACTAATCTGCATTTTCTAGAAATTAAAATCTTAGTTCTAGGCTTCTTTTTGCTACTGTTACTTTCTTGTTTCAATTTTCTGATTTGTTGTTTCATAAAATTCATTGCATCTAGTTTAAATTATTTCATTTCAATGTATTGTGAAGAATCAAAGTTACATTTAGAACATTTCATTTTAGTTTAAATATACATT
Source organism: Sequoia sempervirens (assembly GCA_007258455.2). NCBI lineage: Eukaryota > Viridiplantae > Streptophyta > Pinopsida > Cupressales > Cupressaceae > Sequoia > Sequoia sempervirens. The sequence continues at coordinate 73,165,619 of VDFB02000015.1, forward strand.
GTGTAATTAGAAAATTACTATGTTTACATCTGAAATTCTCAAAATGGATAAGTGTTTAAGCAATGTGTGGAAGTCCTTGTTCTCCTTGGTTGATGTTTCAAGTTGTGTTTTTGGCAATGATGCTAATGAAACTAAACTCACTCATGCTCACATAACTCCTAATGTGTGTCCTCCTCCTGATGTTGACATCATTGGAGAAGATGATGCCAACATGAATGAAACAACCAACACCACTTACCATCCCATCACTTGAGGAGTTTTTCCTTTTACATTTTGAAACTAAGATACAAGATGAGCCTAAGTTCCCTAAAAAAGGTGAACCTAGTTCCTCTAGTCAAACAAACAATCAACCATTCTATGTTAACAAAGTAACCTACACATCAATTAACCTTAAGGAAACATATGGAAAAGGATTCACGATCTTAAGAAAATAAGGATGTGACACAACAAGTGAACATGAAATTTATCAACTGTTAGAGAAAATACCAACTACGGATCTACCAAAGGCTTAGGATATCAAGATCCCCCCATCCTCACATAAGTGTCCTCCTTCCTAAAGAGCAAACAATACCTCATAACAATGATCATGAAGATAAGGTCATTTCAGCTCCTCTTGCTCTATATCCACCGAGGGAAATTGGTGAATCTAGCAAGCGCAAAAGGCCTTACAAGTTAAAGAACCTAAAATTCCCTTGTCCACCTCTTGAGATTGAAAGAACATTGAAAATGATTCTAAACCAAGAACTTATAACATTACCAACCATAAAAGAAAATATAAAATTATATCCTAATGGTGCAAATGTTCCACATTGTCAATACCAGAAAACTCTTGGACATAGTACTGATGAGTGTCACACATTCAAATTAATATTGAGCAATTTTCACTTTGATGGCATTAATTTTTATCAAGTGATCACATAACATTCCCTTCCACTCCTTGCCATGTAATGGTTGTAAAATAATAAAATTCTCAATATTACATGTTATACACTTATTCCAAATCACTTTCTTTGATGTAATGAGCTTATTCTCATCACCTACCTCAGCTCATTCTTGCCTTGCAAATAGTGGAGGAAAGAATTCGATAGCCTTGTCCTAGTTTGGCACTTTCTCTTGTCCTTTTGACTAGTTGTCTACCTTCCATTTATATAGAATGAGATTGGGATGTGAATGACCTTCTTTAGGTTGATTCACATGTGCCTGACTAGTCTTTGGAATTTTCATGTTTCTTTATGTGATTGCATGTGCATAATGTGATGCCCCATGATATTTCGTTTGATATCTCTCTCTCTCTCTCTCTCTCTCTCTGTGTGTGTGTGTGTGTGCATTCCTCTATATGTTTATGCATTCTTCTCTATGTCGTAAGCATTTTTCATTTGTCTTATGTTTTCCTTTTGGGGATGACAAAAGGTATCGAGATATCCATATCCCTTCCATGTTGACCTCGAATTTCTTTGTTTTCACTCTCCTTTTGTCATTCTTCTAGTTCTATGAGTATTTGGGGAATGATGACAGTTCCAAGATCTTAAAACAACAATGTAACAAAGACATACTGACCTTGAATCCATAGATCCTTTATGTATTTTTGGGGAAACCCTTCTTTCCTATTTCATGGCATAGCTTTATTTTGGAAACATATGACATGGCATAGGATTTTCCAAGGAAAGCTCTCATGTCTTAGGAAAAAACATTGGCTACTTTAAAGCAATTTCTCACAACAATGGTGTAGCAACTACTTTAAAGTGGGGCCATACATTGATGATATCTTTCACCATATTTTATGGCACAATTTTTCTTTTTCTTGTGGCATGTCCTTTTCTTGGTGGTTTCATTGGGTTTGATGTCCTCCAAGAGTGCGATATTTCTAAGCATAAAATCTCCCTTCATGGCATGTTGCAAATGAGGAATCCTGCAAGTGGCGATATGATATCCTTGACTTGTCCTATCTTGGAGACATTAGGCACAATGTTCCCTAAGAAGAATACCTTACACGAACAAAGAAAAATCCCCTTTAGTAGAAACATGACATTCAAAATCATTTACAAAAATTATTACATTGTGGTGCCTTATAGAATTTATCAAGAGGATAGCTTCGGTATGGTTAGTATGATGAGAAGCTAACACACTAGAATGAATTTATCATTATATGGTGAGAAGCTAACAGATTGGCATGAATTTCTCACCAACCCATGTTGATGTGTGCTTTTTCACTTCTCAGCATAGGTGATACACAAGTGCATCACCTCTCTTGAAAGGAAATCTCCTACACACAAGTTGCAGAAAATTACCCCAAGGTCTCTCGGGTGTTAGGTCTTGACTGTGCTTGGAATACCTTAGTTGATTCATGTGATTTGTTGGAATCACAAGGTGGACTTACGGATGAGTTACAAAGCGTGGGAATTTGGGTTTGCAAATATAGTTCCAAGGAGTAGAAATTAATGTGCAATTGTTGCAGGTTCAAAACAATAGTCTAGAACTCCTATTCCATCATCAGATTTGGGTTTACAATGTGCATTAAACCTTGTTCAAAGTCACCTAGTTAAAAGAAAATTCAAAATGGTAGGGAAGAGAAGAAGTTCCTAGACTTAAGCTATGAATGAACAACAATCATGGAGGCTGCTACAGTAGAAAAATTCCTAAACTAGGTTTTTCTTGACCAAGAGAAGCCTACAACTACAGAAAACTAGTGCAATCTTCTAAGGACTGCAGATTTTCAAATTGCATCCACACATCATGAGCATGCAATTGAAATAAGTTGCATAAATAAAGTAAGGAAGCTCAAACTAACTTTACAAATTGATTCATCATCAACAAACAACAAAAAGCATGAGCTAGAAATTCATCAAACACTGCAACAAACACCATCATCACTTCGATTCAAGAAACTAATAACTAAACTAATAGGGAAGTAGAACCATGCATGCATAATGAAGAAACACAAGAGAAACATCCATAAATCATGCAATGTAGCTCTGTATTGCTACATAATTCCTTTACACAAGTTCTCCAACCATTTACAAATGAAGGGGAGACCCCTATTTATAGATTTCCAAAGCCCAAATGAATGGCTAGGATTAGTTTGCATTATGTGGCTCAGATTTGTCTTATATTAGGATTTCACCTACCCCTCATTATTTAGCAATTTAAAATACATCATTTGTCCTCATTCCTATTTCTTCTTTTAGTGCCCAGGTGTTGTAGCATTTTGCCAGTTAGCTTATTTCCCTTTTCTACTATAGCTAAGAATGCAACAAGGCTTCCCTCCTCCCCTGATGGATTTGCAGTGCCCTTTAGTCATTAAAGTGCAACTCATTCATAGATTTGCATTATTGCGAAAAATGGATTGGATGCTTTTGATCCTACTGAGACAGATCATGATCGTTTAATGAAGAACAAGATAGTTCCCTCCTCTTTGACTTCAAAGGACAACTTCCAGTGTTCTTGGCTCTGACTTCCTCTGGTGTGATGTTATACGCTAACTAGTCTTCCCTGATGAGTTGATTATTTTTTGGCTACCTTTTAGATGAATCATTTGGGAATTAAGATCCTCTTCTTTGTCTGGATCCATAGGTAACCTTTAGCTATCGCTTCCTTGGCATACAATCCTCTTCCCTGAATCATGTTCTCTATGACTTCACTTCCCCTTTCTAGCAATCTTCATTATTTTAGTATACTTTTGTGGTCGGCAGGTGCAGTTTCAGTAAACGACCCCCAATCTTTATCCTTGATTCAAATTCCACCTCGTAGATCAATTTGTTCATATGCCCATTGGTCCCCTTTCTTTCACAATCATTTCTTGTTTTCCCTTTAGGCATGATTAATCCTTGGGTAGGTACACTTCAGTCATTAGCCATGTGTTTGAATCCCTTACTACCATGTTTTCACTTGCAATCAATTCCCCAAGAAAATAGTTAAATTGCATCCCATAATGCATACACATAAGTAAACGATGCTAAATGATAAGGGCGTTGAGAGGGAAATTCAAACACCTTTAAAGTACACTTTGCATTCTATGGAATATAAAGATGTGATTGAGGCCCAATGGATATTCCAGAAGCAATGACTCACTATAGGCCCACCACCTCCTGGGGCATGGGATAGCTTGCCAGCATCAGGCCCATTATTGGCATGGGCCATCATTTATCCATTTTATGAACAATGCATTTGATGGGCGCATGTGGGCAGAGACCATCAAGGAATAGTCTGAGTGGCACCGTGGACTAGGGGTTTTTCACTAGAGGAAGCTACCAAAGACATGAGCATGGATGACTATGGTGAGGATTTCATTCAAAAATTGTGAAACATTGACCGCTTCCCATGCGATATATTCTGCAAAATAAACATTATGCTGGGTATGTGCAGGATCATGATGGGCCAAAAAGTGGCAATATGATGGTTATGTGGCTAACGACTTTTTCTTTACCAAAAATTGATGAAACGAAAAGGGTTTTTAAAGGAGATTCTTAGCTTTCCAATAATATAAATTATGCATGCTTTACTTTGAATTTAATAAGTAATTATTATTCATTTTCTATTTGAATTACGACTAAAGTCCTTATTGAAAGGTTGATTGAAAAAAATCTATGGCTTTCAAACAGTATCACATTTTTTGAATCCAAAACATGCGTCACATTCTATGTTTCCCATACTATAGGATTGAAAAAAGAAAAATTGAATTTCATGAAGTTTTGACCAAGTTAAGGTGGTCAGACATACAATTTTTTAATATTTTTTAAAATTTGTAACACGAAATTCATAATTAATTATTTACTTGGAAAAAAATTACAAAAAAATATGAATCACATCGGTACGTGAGTCCTCTACTTATATCTAAAATCTTATAAAAAAATATTATTCTTTTATTGTGGTTAGGGTGGTCAGATAGACACCTACTTCTTATTTTTTCCCTAAAATTTAAGTACTACTACATTGAAATTTCAAACTTTCACCAAATAGATTTTTCTTTTTAAAACAAACCTAGTAATTTAGAAACTACATTCAATTTGCTACAGATTCTATTCTTACATATTTTTGAAATAATATAGATAACTTATTCAAATTTTTACGTCAAGTTGCCTAACTCTGATTTTTTTGAATTTTTTGCCACTTAAGGGCCTATCTTTTCCATGATGATCCTACACATACCCTGGCACTGCCTTTATTGACTGAGTTTATGTTGCCTCCTCCTAATCCTTGATTTATTGTTTGCATTCTCTGTAGGGCACAAACAACCTCTATGATGTGAGTGGTCCATGTTAGTTGGCCATCGTGGGAGAAGGAAACGTGAATGCAATTAGTGGAAGCCACTATGAAATGTCGTTACTTTGGCAGAAACCCGCATAAGGTCATCCGCTGGAAAGAACAAGTGTGGGCTACGCTAGCTCGGCCTCCATTGGTGAAAATTCCTCTCATACACATGAATTGTACTTGGAGGTCGCACAAGGATTTCCTTCTCCAAGTTGGTAATATAGAACTGTTCATCCATGTCAAACTCTTTTGACTGTAGAAGTGCTCGTAGTAGGCCTTCAATTTTGTGAATTCCTTGATTGTCATCCTAGGCCATGAATTCATAGTTAGTAGTTTTGTGAAGTTCCCAGCCATTTCTTTTAGCACTATGATCTTTGGATTTCCTTCCCTTTCGAGCACATCATTCGATCATTTAGGAAACAAGAATGCTTAACTATGTGCTTTCTTTGTGATGTTTCAAGCACATAACATAAGGTGGAATCTCACCTTTCCAACAACGTCAACAGGTATAAAAATGTGGGGCACTAAGGTGGGAAGGCTAGCGGAGATGTTGGCTCGGATAGAAGCCACCAGACTGTCGTTTGAAAATATCGATGTGGTCACAGCATCCCATGCGTCAGTGCCTACAATAGGGGGTTTAAATGACACCACACAGGTGGAATATAGGGAACCAACATTTAGAATCCCCTCACCATTTCTCAGTCAAACATTTAATTCATAATAGGGTCTCCCATGTTAATCGATAATCTTTAGCCGCTCTTCCACCTAGTGGAGAATCCATAGTGTTGTTTGTCATGGGGCCAAGTGGGCGGGGCGCTGTGTTACAATTACCATTTAACAATGGCACTAGGTGGACATCTTTCCCATAGGCGGAACTCGTACAAGGGATCTCCACCGACAAATAAGTGCGAGGAAAAGGTGGCGGGGGGTTGTGGTGCGAAGGCCATAGAGAAGGCAACATAGACCAAGCAGCTGCCCACAAAGCGACACCCATAGCCAAGGACACTACTAACATGAACTGAAAAAGAGCGATGACCACAAGTTCCTAATTAGTCATTATCGCCATCCTCTTAATGAATTTTCCTTTTTTACATTTTTGATACCCTCATCGAAAGAGCCAATCTAGCTGGCCTTTTGATTATAATGACTTTAACACTGATATTGTTTTCACTCAGCTTCTTTGTTTGTTTCATCATCTTAGTATGCTGAGAGGAATAGACACACCCTCCCAATAAGGCTCAATAACGTCCATATTCCACAACGGTGGCACAAAAAAATTCATCCTTGGCAATCATTAATTCGTGAACCAAAATCCGTAGCCCTAGAACACACTCCCCTCACTCTTTAATGCCTCCACAATCAATATTTAAAGTTGGATTTCTACATCAAATTCATATCATTAAACTACTTAATCACACACTTGGATGTGATAATGTGGATGCATTGGCCAAGACAGTCATGTGGGAAAGGTTGCAGGAGCACCATGGGGAGACCCTGACGATGACATCGAAGGATGGGCAGCGGCTGGGTGGCGAGTAAATGGATGTTGGGTGACAATGCATGATGGATGTCAAAGAAATGACATGGAATAGACAGAAGCCCGTGTATTGGGCCCCACATAGTTATCTTTTGTTCGAGGGAATACAGGGTAGTGCATGCAGACGGAAACTAGTAGACGGTCATTCACAGGATGTCGTTGAGAAAATGGAAAAAGACTAAAAGAGGCCCACAATAAGAAAATGATGTTGATGGGTCATGGACCCACACAGTGGGGAGGAAATAAAGGATTTCCATTGTAAACAACTTTTGGGTGGAAACCTCCTGCATACAACGGCCCATGAAAGTAGACTCGCTGGCGAACGGGGACTTAATAAAGCTTAGCCGTTAGGCGACAAAGGTCGGGTGGCCAGGGCAAACCACACGTGAAGAACCGCATATGTTTTGGATTTAGGAATTTTTGAAATGGGGTCAGTTGGTTTTGTAGCAATGGTGAAGGCAGAAGGATCAATTGTAGTTCCCGCCATGCAAGCGGATGTCAAAGGTCGGTCGCTGCAAAATGGCAAAGTGGGAATGGAGTCCTGCCTAAGGCCGGGTCCACAGAGCATGAAAGACGCAGTGGAAAACATGGGTATGGGGTCCTTATGTCGGGAAGACGTAGGGACTTAGCCGTAAATGAGCAGCAGGGTGGAATGAAAAATGGAAAACAAAAACCCGCAAATGCGGGTCCGCAAGGGTGAATGGACGCCGGGTGAAAAGCAAGGGAAAACCTGCAAGGTCTAGCCCACACTAGCAAATGAATTAGCAAAACTCATCCAAGTGAATTTGGCCACCATGAAATTGATTTTTTTAAGGCTCATGGCTGACTTGAGCATGGAAACAGAGGCATGCAAATCGAGACAAGGTCCAAACGACCTGACCCAAGCAAAAGAGGGCATCCTTGCTCATGGCATGGCATGTGTGCAAAATATGCACAACAAATGGTTACTCACTGGGGAAATGCTCCAAAGCATTTCGATGAAAAATTGGAATCATGAACCCAAAATATTTGGTTTCGACCTTCATGCTAGGGCAAAAAAACCAAACACTCAACCAAAGGATCAAAACCACTAGCTAACCCAACCTTCAGTAAACTAAAAATCTAAGTGTGTGCATATGCGTTAATTCCCATCCTTGAGTTGCTACAAGAACCTAAGCTTTGTCAGGTCAAACTATGTGATCGATTGATTCTAACTCCAAAAGCATCTGGGACATTGCCTCGCTGCCAATCAGGCATCCATAGCCCCAATGAGGTTGTCATTGTGATTCTCTCGAACATTGCTCTACTGTTAGCTAGGCGTCCATAGCTGTGGTAGAGTTGCTTGGATCCCCCTGAAAAGTTGAATTTTTCTCTTTTGATTTTCAATATTTTGCTTTCTTTCCTTTTGTTTCTTTTGATTTTCTTTTCAATTCTTTTATTTCAACTCGCAAGAAGTGAAGCTCACACTTAGGGCTAAGAATCACCATTGTGTTGAAGCAGAATTTTAGATTTTTCACTTAACTAGACTTCACAAAGGACCTACAGTCACCTTCATATTCTTAGAATGTAAAAGAGATGTAAGATTTTAGAATACATCAGAATTAGACCAACCAATGACTTATCCTCTTCAAATCAAACACTTGGATCACTTGACACTAACAAAAGACCCTCACCATCCACTCTGAGAGCTTGATTAGAGTTTGATGAAGAAATGCATAGAACAACCCCAGACAATAAGTATGGTTGTTGTGCACACAAATGTGCCCAACTAAAAGCAGAGGGACCCCGAGAAAAGTAGTAGCAAAGAAACAACAAAATAGAAAGCAAAACGGAAAACAAGTGGAAAGCACTCACCTAAACTAACCAGAGCAGGAAAGGAAAAGAAAATGGCAAGGAGACTACCCTAAAGTGAACTAACCTACAACAAACCAACTACTCTAATGAAAGCAGGAAGGCGAGACTATATAAATGAATCTGAGGTATGCACATGAAACCTACATTACTTAGAATAGGCTATGGACAAAGATATTTACAAAGCACTATGTTCAGGCAAGACAAACCAACATTCACACTTGCAAGATTTTGCAATGCATGCACAAGCAGAAGGGAAACCGTTACAGTTCTTAACCGTTTAGATTCATCTTTATATTTAGAAAAAAGAAGTCTAACATTGCAGCATTCAAAGTTAATCACATTTTCAGGAAAAATTAGCACTTGAGGTGATTCATTAAACCCATGATTAATCCATAAACACAACTGTCTTCCCTCATTCCCATAATCAAAATGGTAAATGCAACTATGATAATTAACAGGAGCAAGGAAGGATAGAACCTGGATGTCTCCATATGAAGGTGGCAGCGTTTGACAGTCGAGAGCGAGCACAACATCGTCGATCATTGCATCGGCAGCCTCGGGTGGGCATGGTGGAGGGCGCAACATTTCCAATCTTAGGCATACATAGGGTTGGGAGAACAAGGAAACAAACACCTCCTCCAAGTCTTGTGTGGGATCTATGGGCTCTGTTGGATGTTCTTCAAGGAGAAATACTTCTCCACATTGATCATCTACAAACTTGGGATCCACTTGGTTGTTGTCCTCAGATGGAAACATGTTATCCTGTCTCCTTCCCTAGGTGTTGACCTTATTTTTATAATGTTCAATGTCATGAGAACATGACATGCACAAATCTGTCTTATTGCAGCCTTATAAATGTGGAGGAGGATTGGCAAGGACCAAAGCAATAAGACTCCAAGTTGCCTTTTGTGGTCAGTCGGGTGCCTCATTTATGTTGGAAGCTATCTCAACACCTCCCCCTTTTTCTTCTTCTCTTTGATGTTCATGTATCTCCTCATGGCGTTCATTTGTCTCCTCTTCTTCACTATTTCTATAGATAGAGAAGGAACCCCTCTCCCAATCTGGAAACTCTAGTGCATCGTCATTCAGAGGTTCAGGTAGTATGTCTTCATTGTTGCCAACCTCTGAGATGCACTCTTCTTCGACATGGGTACACCTTCATAGTACAACTCCTAATGGAAAGAAGTCATCAATTAACGACACTTCATCAAGGGGACCAAAATCTACAATGCAATTTACCCCCAAGGATCTGCCATAAAGCCTATCATTCATGGTGCGCAAATGCTCTTCAAGAGGAAGAAATTCTTGATGACTGGTGGATAGCATTCCCATGTGTTCTGCCCCATCATTTGGAGGCTCAGGGGTGCATTTTTCTTCTTCCATTGTCATCTCAACATCTTGTTGAAGGTTACTATCATCTAAGATTTGATTTGGTTCTAGCTCTTGATTCTCATGTTCAATCCTTGAAGCAATGGCAGGAGGTGGTGTACTTGGCTACCTCGCTTGTTCTTTGACTTGCTCGATGGCTTCTTGGCATAGTTCACATGTGATTTCTAAGTGTGATGAGTCATGGAGTCTACACCAATTTGGTAGCAACAATATCTCCAAATCCACTTGATGTCTTAGCTCCGACCAATCCTTTGCTAATCTAGAGATGAGTTGATTGTATCTTTCCATTATTGGGTCTTCATCATCACTTGAGAAGGAAGTTGGATAGTGAACAGTTGTGACCTGTAGTTGTTCCCACTCCTCCAAATCTGCATTTTCAGATGCTCAGTCACTATCATTGTAGATGGAGAGGTCCTCTAATCTAATCTTGCTTATTCCTTGATCATCATTTTCTGCTGCCCCCAGACTATCATCCTTTTCCCCTAGGCTGTCATCCTTTTCCCCTTTTTGATTTTCAGAATCTTCATGAGTTGCCTCAACATGCACTGCTACAAACTTTGTTGATTCATTATTAATTTCGAATGGCTCCTCTTTTGGAGTGGAGGAGAAGCCTTCTAATTCCTTTCTTGCTGAATTTTCATCAAAGCCCCTCACTGTCCTAAGGAAATTAGCCTCTTCCTCTTGATTTTCAGCTTTTGTGTTTGCTATCTCAACACTGGCTTGTGTCAAATTTCTTAGGTATCTTCAATATGCTATACTCTGGATGTTGACAACTCCTTTGTATCATGGGATGACTCGTCCTTATTAAAGGTTATCTTTTTCAACTTGTTCAAACTACCCTTGACTTGGGTGATGATGCTTGCACATGATGAACAAGTGAATTCCAAATGTGGTGCACTGTGAAATCTGCACTAGGTAGACATCAACATCTCATCCAATATCGGTCCATCTTTTCTGCCCAAACATTCTTGGATGATATCCTTGAATGCGTTAGCTGCCATGGTTGTCAATTCTTCCTTTGGGTCTGCAATGGCTAAAGGTTGATATATTTCCCAAAAGAGAATTTCTTCTTGCAAGAATCTTTCAATCTTATTCAAGAATGTCAAACATCCCAATTCATTATGTCTATGTGTGCCATGGATCCGACATCTATCCGCCAATGCAGATTGTTGCAATGGTTTCCTCGGTCTTCTATTCAAATCTACATATAGTTGAGTGATGTTGATTTGCAAGTGCTACTTCATTTCAACTAAACTTTGTTTTCCTTCAAAAAAATTTGATTTTAAGTTTCAGCAATAAAAGAGATCTCTCTGTCTTAGATTTCCACTTCAAAGGTTTTCTTTTCAACTTCCAACTTTCAGCTTTGTAGCCTCAACATGTCAGCCCTCCTTCTAGCGCCAGTTCTATTGATGTGTGTTTTTGCACTTCTCAACATAGGTGATGCACAAGTGCATCACCTCTCTTGAAAGGAAATCTCCTATGCACAAGTTGCAAAAAATTACCCCAAGGTCTCTTGGGTGTTAGGTCTTGATTGTGCTTGGAATACATCAGTTGATTCATGTGATTTGCTAGAATCATGAGGCGGACTTACTGATGAGTTACAAAGCATGGGAAATTGGGTTTGCAAATGGATTTACAAGGTGTAGAAATTAATGTGCAATTGCTACAGGTTCAAAATAGAGTCTAGAACTCCTATTCCATCATTAGATTTGGCTTTACAATGTGCATTGAACCTTCTTCAAAGTCACCTATTTAAAATAAAATTCAAAAGGGTAGGGAAGAGAAGAAGTTCCTAGACCTTTAAGCTATGAATGAACAATAATCATAGAGGCTACTACAATAGACAAACTTCCTAAACTGGGCTTTTCTTGACCAAGAGAAGTCTACAACTACACAAAAATAGTGCAATCTTCTAAGGATTGCAACTTTTCAAATTACATCCACACATCATGAGCATGCAATTGACCTAAGTTGTAGTAATAAAGTAAGAAATATTAGACTAGCTTTACAAAGTGATTCATCATCAACAAACCACAAAAAGCATGAGCTGAAATTCATTGAATACTGTAACAACAAACACCATCATTACTTCCATTCAAGAAACTAACAACTAAACTAATAGGGAAGTAGAACCTTGCATGCATAATGAAGAAACACAAGAGAAACATCCATAAATCATGCAATGTAGCTCTCTATTGGTGAAGAATACCTTTACACTAGTTCTTCAACCATTTACAAATGAAGGGGAGACCCCTATTTATAGTTTTCCAAAGCCCAAATAAATGGCTAGGATTAGTCTGCATTGTGTGGCTCAAATTTGGCTTACATTAGGGTTTCACCTACCCCTCGTTATTCAACAATTTAAAATACATCATTTGTCCTCATTCCTATTTTTTATTTTAATGCCCAGGTGTTGTAGCATTTTGTCATTTAGCTGATTTTCCTTTTCTGTTGCAGCTGAGAATGCATGAATTCTACCCTCCTCCCCTGATGGATTCATAGTTCCCTTCAGTCATTCAAGTGCAACTCGTTCATAGATTTGCATTATTGCAGAAAATGGATTTGCTACTTTTGATCCTAGTGAGACAGATCATGATTGTTTAATGAAGAACAAGATAGTTCCCTTATTTCTAACTACAAAGGACAACTTCTAGTGTTCTTGGATCTGACTTCCTCTGGTGTGCTATTATATGCCAACTAGTCTTCCCTGATGAGTTGATTATCATTTGGGTTCCTTTTAGATGAATCATTTGGAAATTAAGATCCTCTTCTTAGTCTGGATGCATAGGTAACCTTTAGCTATCACTTCCTTGGCGTATAGTCCTCTTTCCAGAATCATGTTCTTTATGACTTCACTTCCCCTTTCCAACAATCTTCATTATTTTAGTATACTTTTGTGGTTGGCACGTGTAATTTCAATAACAACCCCTAATCTTTATCCTTCATTTGAATTCCACCCCATAGCTCAATTCGTTCATATGCTCATTGGTTCCCTTTCTTTCATGATCATTTCTCATTCTCCCTTTAGGCATGAATCCTTGGGTAGGCACACTTGAGTCATTAGCCATGCATTTTGATCTCTTACTACCATGTTTTCACCTACAAGCAATTCCCCCAACAAATAGTTAAATTGCATCCCATAATGCATACACATAAGTAAACAATGCTAAATGATAAGGGCCTTGAGAAGGAAATTCAAACCCCTTTAAAGTGAAATTTGCATTCTATGGAATATAAAGATGTTACTAAGGCCCAATGGGTATTCTAGAAATAATGAATCACTACAGGCCCGCCCCCCTTGACTCTGATTGAAACTCGTACCACCTCCTAGGGCATGGGATAGCCTACCAACATCAGGTCCATTATTGGCACATGCCATTATTTATCTGTGTTATGAACAATGCATTTGACAGGAGCATGCATGTAGAGACCATCAAAGAATTGTCCAAGTGGCATCGTGGACTACGGGTTCTACACTAGAGGAAGCCACTAGAGACATGAGCGTGGACGGCGATGGTGAGGATTCCATTCAAAAATGGAAAAACATTAACCACTTCTGACATGATATATTCCACAAAATGAACATTATGCTACCTTTTTTTATTGAGTTTATGTTGCCTCCTCCTAATCCTTGATTTATTGTTTGCATTCTTCGTAGGGTACAAACAACTTCAATGATGCAGGTGGGCCATGTTGTTTAGTTGTCGTGGGAGAAGGCAATGGGAATGCAATTAGTGGAAGCCACTATGAAATGTCATTACTTTGGTGAAAACCCGCATAAGGTCACCCACCAACAAGCAGGAGTGCGGGCTCCACTAGCCCGGCCTCCATTGGTGAAAACAACCCTCATACACACATATTGTAGCTAGAGGTCACACAAGCCAAAATGGCCTTCTCCGAGTTGGTAATATAGAACTACTCGGCCATGCCAAAGTTTTTTTACTGGAGAAGTGCTCATAGTTGGCCTCTGATTTTATGAATTCCTTGATTGTCATCCTAGGTCTTGAATTCGCAGTTAGTAGTTTTGTGAAGTTCCCGACCATTTCTTTTAGCATTGTGATCTTTGGATTTCCTTCCCTTTCAAGCACATCATTCAATCATGTAGGAAGTGAGCATGCTTAACCATGCACTTTCTTTGTGCTATTTTGAGCAAATAACATAAGGCAGAATCTCGCCTTTCCAATTGCATTAGTGGGTATGAAAACATGGGATGCTAAGGTGGGAAGGCCAGTAGAGATTTCGGCTTTGATGAACACCATTGGATTGCCATTTGAAAATGTCAATGTGGTTACAGCATCCTGTGCGTCGGTGCCCGCAACAGGGTGTTTAAATGACACCACATGGGTGGACTGTGGGGAACTAATGCTTAGAATCCCCTCACAATTTCTCAGTCAAACATTTAATTCATAATAGGGTCTCCCATGTTTGTCGATAATATTTAGCCACTCTTCCTCCCGTGATGAAAAAACCTCCAAGAGTGTAGAATTTGTAGCGTTGGTTGTCGTGGGACCAAGTGGGTGGGGTGTTGTGATGCGATTACTATTTGACAATAACACTAGGTGGATGTCTTTCCCATAGGCAAAACCCGCACAAGGGATCTCCTCCTGCAAAGAAGCATAGGGAGAAGGTGGTTGTGGGCCACAGTGCAAAGGTCACAGAGAAGGCGACATAGACCAAGCGGCTTCCCGCAAGATGGCACCCATAGCCAAGGATGCTGCTAACATTAACTGAAAAAGAGAGGTGCTCGTGAGTTCCTAGTCATTCATTATCACCATCCTCCTAATGAATTTACCTTTTTACATTTTTTATACCCTCATTAAAAGAGCCAATATAACTGGCCTTTTGATTATAATGACTTTAACACTCATATTGTTGTCACTCAGATTCTTTTTTCATTTCATCATCTTAGTACGCCAAGAGCAACAGACTCATCCTCCTGATAAGGCTTGATAACATCCATAGTCCACAAAGGTGGTGCAATGAAATTCATCCTTGGCAGTCATTAATTGGTGACCCAAAACCTACAGCCCTAGAACACACTCTCCTCTCTTTAATGCCTCCACAATCAATATTTAGAAGTCAACTTTTTGCATCAAATTCATATCATTAAACTGCTTAATCGCACACTTGGACGTGATAATGTGTGATGAGGTAAAAATAACCTCATCATGATAATACCATAAAGACCTAGTTCATACATGCAAATTTCTATCCTCTGCCAATTAATTAAATTTTAGGAGAAATAATTGCTTAATTTTTAGTGAGAAATTGTATAAACTTTATTTCTTTTGATTTCTTGAAGTATTTTTCCAATACAGATTTAATGGTTATTTTAAGTGTTTTGTAGATAATAATCAGTCAATCAAAGTTACAGATTGAAGCATCCACCCAACACGTGCTCCAGAACAGGCTGAAGATATACACTTGAAATATGCTCCGGAACTTTAGGGTGATGGACCAAAGATATAGTTTCTCTTAAAGTTGTTATTTTTGTTATCCTTTGAGTTACAGACTTTATGGCTCGACTTGAGCCTCTTAAATACTATCTAATAGGTTTTTAAAGGCATACAAGTTATTTGTAGATCTGTTTTAGATATTTTCAATGGTTATCCATACCATCTGAAATATAGGATGTAGTTACAGTTTCTCTATAAAAATATATGATCTCTAGAAGTAAGATATACAGTGAGAAAGTAATGATATACTATCAGAATGTTTTCCAAAGTTTATGAATAAAGAGATTGTTATCTAAAAAATTTTGAGGTATGAGTTATGGATGATAATTACGGTTGATCAAAGTGTTTTCTGAAATAGCTGTGAATGTGAGCTGAGAATGAATGTGATAACCCATGAGCTTGCCACTCGATGGGAGTAGATAAGTTTTTTCTTTTATTATGATGTTGTTCTGTAGAGAATCATTAAATTTATTATTATGAAATTTTAGTTCTAAAGTATCTATTACCTTTCACTTTCATAGTTTCTGTTATTAATTGTTAGAATCTTTATTGTGAAGAAGATGTTTTGTGGAATGTTATAAGTTTTGCTGCTTTTATAATTTTCTAGCTTCTTAGTTTAATCGTTTATGTGCTTTTCAATTTAGTTATTATGCTTTCTAAATTAGTTTCTTATGCTTTCAGTTCAAACATATCCTATTTTCTTAGGAATAAATTGCTTTACAATTTTATAGATTAGACAATTTGAAGTTAGAATTAATATTAAGTTGTCCTTAAAAGTTAGAAAACTTGAGGGAGATATTCCAGACTTCTTCTATTGCAAATTGTCTTGAACACTACTCGGTCGACAAATTGAATTTTATATTCTAAAGTAATAGGACCTAATGACATCCTATCACTTTTTGGTGCCGTTGTTGGGGACCCCTTAGCTTCTTTTGTTTGAGTGTTAATAGAAGATGCCTAGAATACCTCTTTTAGGCCAAAAATACTATCTTTGGCTTCCTTTTCTGCATGGTCAGGAAAAGAGGCCCTTACGGATGATTTATACCAAAGACCCCCCCAAGAAACATCCCAATTATACATAGGGAGGCCCAAGGCTCAGAAGACCACTTTTCCTATGAAATACTTGAGCCTAACCCACCCGAGGCTTTCCACTATTTTCCTGAAGATTATCCTGTAGTGCAACCTATTGTCGAAGAAATTATTTTTGAGGAGCATATTCCTCCGAACATTATGGGAGATCAGAGGGTAGAAGCTAACCATAATGATGCCAACTGTAATAACAATGATCCTCAACTACCTAGAACATTCACTTATCCTATTGCTCTAGATGCAGATGATGAAACAATGATGAAAAACATCTCTCCAGCTTTCCTTCCAACCTTCCGTGGTTTATCTTCGGAAGACCCAAACCAATTTCTCTTTGAATTTAAGGTCCTTTGTCAAACCTATGACTATAAAAATGATAACCAAAAATTGAATTTGTTTCCTTCTACTTTGAAGGATTCAGCCATGCGTTGGTTTATGGGACTACCATCTGGAGGTATTACATCTTGGGAAGAAATGGAGACTGTGTTCTTGAATAAATATTAGAGTTATTGTAGGGTGAGTGATCATAAGGAGGAGTTGTTTAAACTTAGGCAGAATTAGGATGAGAGTCTAGAGGACTATTTGGATAGGTTTCTTTTCTTATCTAAATGATGTGGAGAAACTGCTATTAGTGTTGAGATTCTCAAGACTATATTTCTTAAGGTACTCGATGACGATGCAAGAAGTCGTCTTGATTTAATGGGAAAAGGTGACGTGTCTCAGTTAGCCCTTGAAGACATATGTGATTTGTGTCGTAATTTCTCATGTACTCGTGGAGGAATCCAAAAAACAAATATTTTTAGAGGGAATAATGAGATAGGTAAGATCCGAGAAGAAATAGAAAATCTTAAGACAAACATACTTGTTCAATTGAACACTACATTGGATGGTATATAAGCAAAGACACGTAACCCTGAGACTTTGTCAATCTATTGTCCTAGGTGTTGGAATAAACATCTTTTATGTGAGTGTCCCTTAGACAAGGTTAATGTGTGTCAACTTTGTGAGAAAAGCCACCCTACCAATCAATGTGAGCTTCTTACTGATCTTAATAATACTAAGAAAAAAATTGCTCAGGTTGAAGAAGAAATAAATGTGCTAAATCAATGCCAAGGAGGTAATTTTTCTTATGGGCAGAATTTCAATCTTGCATGGAGACCCCAAAACAACTAGGCTGGTAATCAATGGCCTCCATCTTGGAATCAACCCTATCCTCCATAGCCTACTTGGGGAACTCCTTATTGAGGATCTCTTGAATGGGCAAGTCAATCATGGGGAACTCAGCAGTGGCCAAACCAATCACAACCACAATGGTACCCACAACATATTGCTCCCCAATGGAATCAAGGACAAAATCAATTTTATACTGGTCCTAGGAGGAATCAACAACAAACTTTTTACCACCACCTCAGAATCTTCCTCAGACTGAGCAAGTAAATCAACCTCAACTTCTAGCACAACCACTTCCCAATCCTAAGAACAATTGACAGAATACTCTGGTATATACCATTGAACAAGATAATGTCATAGGACTTAATGCAATTCATTGTGGAAATTTTCAGTTATGTTCCAGTAGGACACTTCAATCGCCCACTATTGAGGAAGTAGTGGACGAACCTATTCCTCAAAATTTTGAGAAAGATACTACCCTACCCGCGAATATTAATGAGTCTTCTTCAGCAACAAGAGCTGCTGATTTACCTTGGGAGGAGGGAGGTTAGTCTTTGACTGAGTTTAGTAAAGATATCCCTTCAAGGGAGAAAATTCAAGCACCATTTCTAGAGCATCTGAAATCAACAATTCTGAAAGATACTCCATAAATGACTTTAGTCTCTGAAACTGCATTAATTCAGGAAATTAAATAATTGCAAATAGAGGTTCCTTTGCTGTAGGAAATAAATGAAATTCTTGAGTTAAATCAGTTGATCAAACAACTATGTATTAAAATTGTAGGAAGGAAACCAAAGAAAATAAACACTGTGCACATCACTGAATTTTTGTCTAGAAAGATTGTTGCACTCCAAAATATGATGATCCTAGGAGTCCACTGATTACTATTACAATTAATGAGGTAGCAATACCTAATGCACTGGTGGATTTGGGAGCAGCTATTAATGTAATGATGGTGGATGTAATGGAAAAATTAAGTCTTACTGATTTAAGTCCCACAAGTACAGTCTTACAGATGGAAAATCAGACTATAGCCATTCCAAAAGGTGTTATTAAAAATGTTCTTGTTAAAGTTGATGAATGGGAATATCCAGTTGACTTTCAAATAATTCAATCGCTTACACCTAAAGATAGTTATGCAATAATTTTTGGAAGACCATGGTTGGCTACTGTCACTACTAAAATTGATTGTCAAGAAGGAGGAATGACCATTTCACATGGTCTAGATAGTAAACGTTTATTTTTTATATCCTCTCGCTAAACCTGCCGAATATAATAAAGTCTAGGTTGATGAACTAGAAGAATTTAGTGGGCAAGATAGTTTGGCCTCCTTGGCCATGGTAGTGATTAAACAACATGGAGAGGAATTAGAGGATGAGTTCGTAAATGAGGTTGCAAACTTGGCTATAGGCTCGAGTGAAGAGGTAATAGAGGATGTACCAAAAATTTTGGGACAACTGATTGATATAAGTGGGATGGAACATAATTATTTTACAATGGGGATGCCTTGTCCCTTGGCTAATATGATTCCTAGAACGAGTTATTTTCTTGATGATATTACAAGATTTCACCGACTTATACCTCATAGTTGTCCTCTCAACACTTTGTTATGACCAATACATACTATCACTTCAGCCTATCCTGGAACAAAAACAATTATATTGCTACCAAGAAAAACTGTGAATGTCAATAGTTAATTGATAGAAATACAAGAGGATAAATTATTTAATGTGTTGGTAAAAAGGTCCAAATCTTTTTCTTGGGAATATACAGACATGAGGGGGATTCACCCGAGTGTTTATAGTCATCACATTTATACTGATCCTAATATGAGACATGTTCATCAACCACAGAGGAGGCTCAATCCAACATTAAAGGATCTTGTCAAAATTGAGATTGAAAAACTCCTCCGTGTAGGATTCGTTTATCCTATCTCAGATAGTATGTGGGTGTCACCTATGGTAGTTGTAACAAAGAAAAATGGGAAGTGGATAATTTGTGTGGATTATAGAGAACTCAATAAAGCCACTTTTAGAGATTATTTTCCCTTACCATTTGTTGACTAGGTTTTGGACAATTTGGTTGGGAGGAAATATTTTTCCTTTTTAGATGGATTTAGTGGTTACAACCAAATTCAGGTAGCACTAGAAGACCAAGATAAGACAATGTTTACTTGTCCTTGGGGCACATATGCATACCAAGTTCTTCCTTTTGGACTTTGTAATGCTCCAGTGACTTTTCATAGGGCCATTTTGGCTATATTTGTAGCACTTCTCAATGATTGTGTAGAGGTTTATATGGATGATTTCACAGTATATGGGTCAACCTATGATGAAGCTCTTCAAAACCTGGATAGGGTTTTAGAGGTTTGTGAGGAAAAATGACAGTCCCTTAGCCATGAAAAGTGTTTAATAATGGTGGAACAAGGAATAGTCTTAGGTCATCACATTTCCTTGAAAGGAATTAAAAGTTGATCCTAAAAAAATTGAAGTCATTCAACAATTGACTGTTCCTCAAACACAAACAGATGTTCAAAGTTTTCTTGGACATGCTAGATATTATAGAAGGTTCATAGAAAGCTTTAGTAAGATAGCAACCCCTATGTTTTCTCTTCTCCAAAAAGATGTGGAGTTTAATTGGATGTCTAAGTGTCAACAATCATTTGAAATGATAAAAGAAAAGCTTGTCTCTGCTCATGTACTGTGTGGACCAAATTGGAGTCTTCCCTTTCACATTTATGTTGATGCTTTAGATGATGCAATTGGTGCAGTATTAGGGCAAGAAGGTGAGGATGGGGGTAAATATTCCATATATTTTATTAGCAAAAACCTAACATCTACTGAAAGAAACTACACGAAAACAAAAAAAGAATTCTTGGTTGTGGTTCATGCCATCAAAAAGTTCTGTCATTATATTACAGGATATAAAGTTACATTTTATACAGATCACTCAAATGTAAAATATTAATGAATAAACATGTAGTTAATGGTCGAATAATGAGATGGTTACTACTCCTTCAGGAGTTCAATGTAACAATATTTGACAAGCCAGGGAAATTTAATGAGGTGGGAGAATTTTTATCTTGAATCAAATAAGAAGAGGGTGATTGAGCACCTGTACAAGATGAGTTCCCAGATGAAAATTTGTTTTCCATCTCTATAAAGGTTCCTTGGTTTGCTGATATTTCCAACTATTTAGCTACTTCTTAAGTACCTCCTGAATTTACATCAAAACAAAGGAAGCAACTTATTCAAGAGTGTGCACCATTTAAATGGATTAATGGGATTTTATTTCATTGTGGACCTGATATGATTTTGAGAAGATGTGTTAGGGTTGATGAAACTTATAGTATTCTGAGAGCCTATCACGATGATCCTTCTGGGGGTCATTACTCTACAAAAAGAACTTCTCATAAAATTTTAGGTGTTGGATATTATTGGCCTTCAATGCATAAAGATCTTAAAAATTATGTTCGTCATTGTGATGAATGTCAAAGAGTAGGAAGACCAACTGCTTCTACAGAAATGCCTTTGCAGCCTCAGGTAACTTTGGAACCATTCAAAAAATGGGGGTTAGATTTTATCGGCCCCATAGATCCTTCCTCTCAAGGGAAAGAATATATATTAGTTTGTACTGATTATCTGATGAAATGGGCAGAAGTTCAAGCTTTACAAGTTGCTAGAGACGAGAAAGTTGCTGATTTTCTCTATAATAAATTTTTTCTTCGATTTGGAGCCCCCCAAACTATTGTTATAGATCAAGGACCCCAATTTATGTCCAAAGTTCTCCTAGCATTTACGGACCATTTTTAGGTGAGTCATAAGAATTCATCCCCTTATCACCCTCAAGCAAATGGTCAAGTAGAGGTGACTAATAGGGAGTTAGAAAATATACTAACAAAAACTATCTCTTCAAGAAGAAGAGATTGCGCCAGGAAATTGCCTAAAGTCGTTTGGGCGTACAATACAACATGGAAATCTACAACTAGATTCAACCCCTATGAGATTGTTTTTGGGAAGAAACCTCTTCTTCCCATTGAATTTGAACTTTAGACCCTGCGTATAGCTATGGAGTTGGGTCTAGATTTGAAATGAGCTCAAATAGAACGACTTTTACAGTTAAATGAGTTGGATGAGCTTCATTTGGATGTTGTCCATCAAACTGAACTAGTTCAACATCAACGGAAAGTTTGGAATGAAAAATATATTAAAGAGAGAGAATTTCATAATGGTGACTGGGCCTTGCTATTCGATTCATGATATAAATACCATAAAGGAAAATTCAGAACTCATTGGCTAGGGCCATATAAAATTTCTAAAGTTTTCTCGAATGGAACAGTTCAACTAAAACCCATTGATGGTGATTTACAAACTCTCTTAGTTAATGGTCATCTCCTACGTATCTACCATAAACCTATTAATAAAGAAGAATTTACAAAGTTTTAGAAATGCAAGGAGAGATCCAATGCATTGACTCTGCCAAGGCAAAGTCTACTTGATTTAATATCTATATGTTATCTAAAAAAAATAAAAATTGAAAAGTTGTAATAAAAAGACATGTGTACCAAATTTGTTTTCAAAGCATTTTTTATAAATTTTTAGACTTAACACGTTTTTTCATTTTGCAGGACTTCTCATAAAGGAATAACAACTTCCAAAGCACCATTCCAAGATGCTCTAGAACTTGATGATTCAGTTGGCCAGTGCTCTAGAACTTGACAGTTTGAACGCCCAATACTCTGGAACTCACTCTTCATCCTACCATGTTGGAAGGATGTTCTTGTAGAATGATATAACTCCTAAAGTTTGAGTTAATTAGTGTTTGCCATTTTCTTCTTTCTGGCTGCATCTTTCGATGGTGCTCTGGAACTTTCATTTGGTTGTTGCTCCGGCTGCATCTTTCAATGATGCTCTGGAACTTTCATTTGGTTGTTGCTCTAGTTGCATCTTTTGACAATGCTTTGAAACTTTCATTTGGTTGCTGCTCCGGCTGCATCTTTCGACAATGCTTTAGAACTTTCATTTGGTTACCATTTCAGCTGCATCTTTCGACAATGCTCTGGAACATATCCACTTTCTAAGTTTCCAATGCATGCTTTACGCATGCTCCAAAACTTTAACCACTTTCTTTGTTCCGAATGAATGCTTTACACGTGCTCTGAAACTTATCCATTTTCATTCCACCGCCTCCTTTCTAATTTTTTTTCTTCAAATCTTCCTCGATGCTTTGATTATAGTACATTGCTACACACACCTTCTTTTGCCATTATAAATAAAAGCTGCCATAATAGCTTGTCTTCATTAATGACTTCCTCATCCTTGAGCTTCCTCATTCATATCATAATAACTGTACCGTCACCTCAACCAATACTCTTGCATCAACTTGTCAAATTGGTAGAGGTATAAGATCTTCAAGTTATCATGGAATGGAAGTAAGTACAAATTTTTGCTTTAAATAAGTAGTTATTTTCGAATAAAATATAATTGATTGGCAAGAGTTTCCTTTCCCAATTTAGTAAATTGAGCCACTTGGTGATTAATTATTAAGTACGCTACTCTTTTTGCGGCCCTTCATGCAAATTGAAATTACTACATAGCAAGCTCTGAGCAAGAGTAGAGTAAATAATTACAGTCCGATCATATTTTCAAAAATATCAGTGAAAAAGTCTGACATTATTGAATTTTTAGTAGGGTGGTGGAAACAAGGTAAAAATGGGCGATACAAAGAAGAAATCTGAGCCGGCTTCTATAGAAAAATTGTTGGGGTTAAGTAACATCTCTCGACTATTTGAAGAAGTGGGTTGGTTGGATTTTGTCAAGAAGTTCAAAGGGTATAATGAAAAGCTGGTGAATGCATTTGTGGAAAATTATTCTAATGGTCAGGTGATTCTACATGGGAAACGTTTCAAGGTGAGTTCAAAAATTATCTCTTCTATTTCAGGGTTAGAAAATTTTGGCATTAAAATATCTAAAACAACACAAACCACATATTAAAAATTATTAGAATTGTTTCTTAGATAGGGAGACCCTCAACCCATGATATTTGCTAGTACTACGGGACAAAATAAGGGGTTTCAACAAGCTTCTATATTAGAACCTTGGGGTACTGTTGCATGAATTATTAGGTATTTTACTTGTGAAGGTCAACTCACTACTGTGGTAGGACCTTCATTCTACATGTTGATACATTTGCAGTATGGGAAGGAAAACCCTTCTCTAAGGGTTAATTTGCCTCATTTCTTGAATGATTCTATTAATTCTTCAATAGAAAGATATAAAACTGGTTCAGGACCATTAAAACATCATGGGTTAATTCAATTTATTTGTAAATATCACTTCCGCAAGAAACCTAGAAGTAAATGGGAAAATTTTTTGGGGAAGTTTGATAAGCCTACATCAAGAAGGAAGCTAAAATTAGGAGAATCTTCAAAACAAGTTGCTTCACCTTCCGGAGCAACTTCCCCCAAAGACCCTAAGGCTCTTGAAGCCCAAATTCCTACCATTTTTGGTGAGGAAGTGCTAGAATTTAGAAATGATGAGTTTGAAACTCCAGCCCAGATAGAAGATGTAGAGATAATGAATCCAAACGTGGATACTCATCCTGTTAAGAAGAGGAAAATAAGAACTATTCTTCTAAGTGATCCAACCATTTTAAATTATCAAGATACTCCTCCTTTAAGGTGGAGCAAAAAATTATCCTCTGGATCTACAGAAACCTCAGTACAGAGTAAAGGGAATAGGTCAAAATCTAAAAAGAAAAAGAAAACCTTGGAAACTGAGTCAATTCACCAATCCTCAGAAAAAGAAATGTCTGTTGAAGTACATTTTCATTTGGTGTCTAAAGAAGAAGCTATATAACAAGAAAAATAGGAAACATAAAGGGTACAATCTCCACTTCCTATGGAGGTTGATGACAGTATGTTAGGAAATTTTTCTCCACAATAAAGTTGTTGAAATAGTTGAAACTAAAAATATTAATATAGAATTGGAAAAAATGAAATTTGAGATAGAAGAGTTAAGAAGTCAGTTGCATAAAAATAAGGAAGAAATGGAATTGCAACAAGAGGAAATAATGGTGTATAAGATTGTAATAAATAAAAGGGATCAAGAAATTCAGGATTTAAAGTTGGAAATGCAGGGAAAAGATACATCTATTAGTGAGCTGCAAATACAAATTCAGGATTGTAATGAGGAAAATAGGATACACATAGATGGTTTAAATAAAGAAATTCAAAATTTAAAAGGAAATTTTATGCTTATGTTTTCAACCTTTGAAGAAGAAAAGAAAAGACAAAAGGAAGAATTAAATGCTTCTCTTAGTAAGATTATGGAATTAGAGCAGGACTTACAAGAAAGCACAAATAAACCAATGATGGAATCCAAAGAAGTTCAAACCGAACCAACGGTAACTGAATGGTTCCAAATTCAGATTCCTCCATTATTAATGAAATGGATGGAATGGTGTTATTTCCTAAGGAATGCACAAATTGAGAATAACAGATTGAAAATGGAAATGGTGTTATTAAAAGAAGCATTTCATAAAGCTTATAAGGGGAAACAGGATGCATGTCAAATAGTTGAATTTATTTTATCCTGTAGAAGACCATCAAGATTGTATTCAATGTTTTTGAATGAACAATGTTTTAGATGGAAATTGCTTAGAATTTAAAATGACCAGCCTCATGAACCTAATGATAAAGAATTTGTTAAAACATTTGCAGACTCAAATCCTGAAGAGCAAGATATGCTCTGCAAATTCTTTACCCATGATCTTTTGTTAGAAAAACATACTGATTTCTTTGTCAATCTTTTTGTGGGGGAAGTGCAATTAAGATCTCTATTGTCTACTATGCGGAATCAAATCCATTGGCAAGAATGTAATAAGGAATATGTTCAAGCAGAGAAAAGTATAGGACTTCAAATAAGATCTCCAAATAGTAGACCAACAACTTTCAAGAAGACATTTGTAGCCCTTTTGGTAGATGAGAAAATGAAGGGGAGGTATGATGATAGCCTTCGAGTTTGTTATAATTATTTCATAGAACGTGGGAAGAAATTGGTTGGCAGGGCTTGGCACACATGTGAAGAGAGATACACTCCATTACCTATATATCTAAAGAAAAGAGAGGTGATCTCTCCTCTTAGCATCAGATGGTCCTTCAGAAGAGTAGATGCTTTGGCCACAATTTTAGGAGATTTCAGAACAAAATGGATAGGAATGAGGTACAGACCTCCTTTATTGCTATATCCATCCCCTACTTTTCATATTTTAATATAGATCAAGATGATAGAATTTTCAATGAATGGAAAGGGGGAGTTTCTTTTCATAGAGGTTTCCACAATTCCCCTGTAAAATTTGATGTTATAGCAAAATATGAAGAAGGGAGTAGAGGGTAGAGTTATAATCAAGGGACAGGAGGACCTGCCAAGAATTAGGAAGGGGAGGAAATGATGAGGTAAAAATAACCTCATCATGATAATACCATAAAGACCTAGTTCATACATGAAAATCTCTGTCATCTGCCAACTAATTAAATTTTAGGAGAAATAATTGTTTAATTTTTAGTGAGAAATTGTATAAACTTTATTTCTTTTGATTTCTTGAAGTATTTTGCCAATACATATTTAATGGGTTATTTTAAGTGTTTTGTAGATAATAATCAGTCAATCAAAGTTGCAAATTGAAGCATCCACCCAGCACATGCTCCAGAACAGGCTAAAGATATATGCTGGTGTAAGCGGTAGAAGGGAAAAAACAAACTAAACTATGCATCTACGCTTCTAAATAGGATATTGCATCTAAAACTTAATGAATTCAAACTAATTTAAACTAAGAAGCTTCAAAAATCTATCCTATTGCTCTCTAACTCTAAAGATTTCTCTAATTTACTTAGCTCTCAGATTTGTAAGCTAATTAAACTATTAAAATGATACTTAGAGAATGAGAAATGAACTATTCTATTCTAATATGATTAAAATATGCAAATTCTATTCTAATGGCAGCCATGACTGCAAATGCTTGATGCTTGAATGCTGCTTGATGGATGCTGGAATGCTGGATGGTTTGGATGCTTGAATGCTTTGGAAACCTACAGAGTAAGATTGCATTAGTTGGGATCCTTTTCTTGTAGCCCAAGAGCTGTATTTATAGCTTTCACGACAGCACAATTGTACAGGAAACTGGGATGAGGGGCTGTGATTTTCTCTGGAGAATCCAAAGGCATGGGATGAGAAGAAGGAGCTGATCATGGAGAATGGTTTCTCCCCATGAAAACACCAGGCAAGAAGAGAGGGAGGATTGATGGAAGAAGATTGAGAGGACTTCCTGCAAGTTTGTCCCTGAAGCTCTTCCCGTGAATGGAAGCTGCATTAATTAGATTTAAAAAATCTAATTTTATTGGTGAGTGAATAGTGTAAATGATTTATGCATAAATTAAATATTTTTAGTTTATTTAATTTTAGCAAAAGAGGAATAAATAATTTAATAATTCAAACTATAGGGTTTGTTTTATTAAATTAAAAAGGAGAATGATAATTAAATAAAAGATTTTTAGCAATCTTTATTTAATTAAGAAGAAAGGTGATTTTAAATAACACAAATTATTTAAATTGTGTATTTAATTTTAAGATAGAAGTAATAATGATAATAATTAAATAAAACAAAGTTTTTAATTTTGTTTATTTAATTAAGAGAGAAATAATATGATGAAAATGATAATAATTAAATAAAACAAAGTTTTTGATTTTGTTTATTTAATTAGGAGAGAAAAATAGAAGAATTTAATAAATGAACTTAATATAAATAAATATTTCTATTTATTTACTAAGTAGAAGAATTTAAGATTAATTAATTAAATAAGTCATATTCAATTAATTAGATTCTCCAGACCATTTTTAGGTGTCTACATTTTGCCCCTCTTTGAAGTGATGTGTTTACGCAGTGCTTCAAAGAATGATTTTGCCTCAACTGCCAGTATTGATGAAAGGTTTTTAAAGCATGCCCCAGACTTGCCCCAGATGTTGAATTTCGAAATGATAGTGATATATGCCCCCTCGGGAGATAAATTGATGAGTTTTGGATTTTTATGATTTTTCAAAATAAAAAATTTGAATTTTTATGATGGTTTGTTGATGAATTGGTGAAGAAACAATTTATCTCCCGACTAGATTGTCCATACATTCCCCTGTGATAGATAAGAATTAATTCCTCAAAAGAAAAATAAATAAATCCCATAAAAATCCCCCAAAAATAGCCTATAAATACTCAAAAGGTCATTCTCAAAAGTCATTTGCTCATTTGACTTTGACAACCTTGTGATAGAGACCCTTTAGAGTATTCAGAGCTAGGATACCGATCCCTTACCACACCCACCGACTCGAGCATGTGTGCTGTCACCAGCGTCCAGACGATTATGGTCCTCCGGTATGTACCCCAACTCGTCCTCATAATTCGCACCCATATTTTTGATGTGTTTTTGCACTTTTTTGAGTTTTAGCACGCGGTGAACGCGGTGTAGCGCGTCCGTGCTCTGTTGTAGCGCGTCATAGTTATAGCTTGTCTGGTCAATAGCGTAGTGCATCCGGTAAGTTTTGCAGCGCGTCAGAAGTTTTAGCGCACATGGTCAGTTTTGCAGCGCGCTAGTGAAATTTTGTAGCGCGCCAGAAATTTTAGCGCGTAGGGTCAGATCTGTAGCGCGCCCGGTGAATTTTGTAGCGCGCCAGAATATTTAGCGCATTAGGTTGATTTTGTAGCGCTTTTGGTATAGATTGATGTAATCATTGTGCGTTTTGATTTTCGTCGATTTGTTTTTGATTCCATCTATTTTAGTTTGATCTTGACTAAAATATATGGGAAATGATCTCATGATAAGCGAGATCTACTGAGTGATAATAATTACCCTCATGATAGGCGAAGAATAATTATGCATTCTGAATGATTGAACCCAATTGATAGATGAGGGTTCCTTGATGTTTTGATAGGTTGATAGGAAAAAGCACAATTTTTGAAAATTTGATGATCTTTTGATATTCTGATTAAAATATTTTGGTTTGCATGAGTACAGGAGCAGTTAGATGTTATCCAGGTGCGAGAGCAATTCCCCTGGCCTTTTGATATGATATCGCGACTTACACCAGACGAGAGACAACATATTGCTACTTGTGATTTGGCGACATTGCTTGACATGCCTCATATTAGACTCAATAGGGGTCTATTGACAGCTTTGGTGGAGCGGTGGCATAGTGGCCACAACACCTTTCACTTACCTACCAGTGAGATGACCGTGACACCAGAGGATGTATGGCGTATTCTTCATATTCCTTTTGTTGGAGAGATTGTGGTTCATGATTCAGAGGAGGTTGGTGGTGTAGCGGTCATGCAAAGAGTCTTTCAGGATCCCCACGTTGTAGGAGAGTGGATTCCCTGGGTAGATATGTATGAGTCATATGCTCCGCTTCCTTCAGTTTTGGCCGGTTTCGTTGGTGGATTCCTTTGTCTTGATAAGAGGTCAAAGGGTCTATCTCTTGGATGGGGTCGGGTGCTAGAGGGTCTGGTGGTCCATAGGATGAGATATGCTTGGGGCATGTGCATGCTTGCCCAGTTATATCATGATTTGCATTAGATCGTGTATCTCGGTGGCAGCAGTCTATCGGCGGGAGCTACCCTTCTCCAAGTATGGGCATGGGAGCATATTGCTATTACGCATCTCGTGCCAGTGTTGGCTAGACCAGTGACGAGGCCATATGTATTTCGGTATAGAGGCAGGCCTACCCAGCATATGATGGGTAAGCTTGAGTATTGGAGGCGGATTGTTGATGATATAGAGGTAGTGACCTGGCATCCGTACTTAGATTGTGATGCCTGGGACGATGATGATATTGAGTTGGGGTTCTTGTCCGATTCGATGTATTTGATCGGGAAGAGCCCCAGGGTCTTGGAGCGATTCCTATTTCGTCATGTGTACAGGCAGTATGGCATTGTGTAGTGTATGTCATTGGGTGTAGCACATTATGGCCGACGTCAGATAGATGTTCCTGATTGGGGTCCCAGCTTGCCTTACGAGGCACTTGTTGAGGGTTACCGTGCTTTACAACCATCAGCATGGGATGTTCGGTGGGATATTGTCGAGGCACCCATTACTCCTGAGTACGGAGAGTATCTGGCTCTACACCCTCCTCCACGGATCACTATTCCAGATGAGCCAGCACCTGTACTAGCGGCAGCACCAACAGTAGCACCAGCAGCACCAGCAGTAGCACCAGTAGGGGGTGTTCAGGTTGGTCAGCGACGAGGGAGAGAGGAGGATGTTGATGTGGATGTGGAGAGCAGCTTAGAGACTGACAACGATGAGAGTTCTGGTAGCAGTGAGGATAGCAGTGATGATGATGGTAGAGATGGGGGGAGACCGAGTGTAGTAGGTACCTCAGAGCCATCTACTAGTGGGCCTCGTAAGAGGCAGGCTGTTGTTTCCTCGTCAACAGATCCATCAGAGGTCGCGGGTCTACAGGTGCAGGTGCAAACATTGCAGGGACAGCTAGCATAGGTGCAGGGGTTATTAGCACAGATGCAGGCTCAGACGCAAGCACAGCTAGCTACTGCTCAGACTCAGATTACATCTCTGATTAGTGAGAGAGATGGGGCCCTATAGGTAGCAGCGACCGCACAGGCTCAGTTGACAATATTACGAGCACAGTTGTCCACTTCCCAGGCACAGATCACAGCCTTGACTGCAGAGCGAGATACCATTAGACGGACAGTAGAGACAGCACAGGCGACTGCAAAGAGGTTGCAGAGAGTGGCAAATGGGACTTCTATGGCGGATTATATGCGAGAGGCCATGCGAGCAGGTGCTAATATTAAGTATTACCAGAGCCATTACCATGAGCTCTGCCCCCCAGAGCAGAGAGTTAGTTATGCTCAGTCTCGCTCAGAGAGGACTCGGTCGAGGACAATGAGCAGAGGTGTGACACGGCCTCTTCTGAGAGGTCCGAGAGATCCTGGGACGTCTGGTGGTGGTACCGATACTGGTGCGAGACCTGCTCCTTCTGGTGGGAGTACTACTTGATATCAGTGGTGTACTCCTTGAGAGATATGTACAGCCATTTTTGACTTGATGTTATTTTCATTCTTTTCAGACTTCATTGTATACTTGACACTTGATGAGATATATATGTGCAACGGTTCGATTGTTCTATGATATGCTTTGACATGATTTATTGCGATGGATGCATTGATCTTATGATGTATCAATGTGATGGATGCATTGATTTTATGATGTATTGATGTGATGGATGTATTGATTTTATGATGTATTGATGTGATGGATGTATTGATTTTATGATGTATTTTAGTAGCTTGTATGGATGCAGAAATGATGATGTGAAATGGTATTGATGATGTATTTCTTTTCTTAATGAGATGTAATGTATGATAGATAAAATGTGATGTTAATGAATGACGTATGGAAATGTAAATGAATGTTGGATAAATGAAATGTAATGATGAATGTAAATGTAAATGGATGATGGATGTAAATGAAATGTAATGATGTATGGAATTGTAAATGAATGATGGATATAAATGAAATGTAATGATGTATGGAATTGTAAATGAATGTAATGATGTATGGAAATGTAAATGAATGTTGGATGAATGATGTATGTAAATGTAAATGAAATGTAATGATGTATGGAAATGTAATGAATGTTGGATGAATGATGTATGTAAATGTAAATGAAATGTAATGATGTATGGAAATGTAATGATGTATGGAATTGTAAATGAATGTAATGATGTATGGAAATGTAAATGAATGTTGGATGAATGATGTATGTAAATGTAAATGAAATGTAATGATGTATGGAAATGTAAATGAATGATGGATGTGATGTCATATTTATGAGATGAAAATGTAAATGATATGTGATAAATGAATGAATGATGTTTAATGAATGATGAGATGTAAATATAAATGAATGAATTGCAAATAGATGATATATGAATGATATGTAAATGAAATGATGTATGGATGTATTGATGTATCTAATGAAATGGAAACGAATGATGTAACATAAAGTGCATATGATGTCATGAAATGAGGTGTTTATTGTGAATTTATGATGAGATGAAGAGATGATCTTATATGCATACTGTTTATGAAAATTGCATGTGTCAAGTATACTCAATCTTAAATAAGAAAAGATAACATCGTTTGTGAATGAATCATTGTAACTTGTGCCACTAGTACTCTGCAGATGTATTATTATGAATGCAATCTATGTTAACCATGCAAATGTCTATCTTATCAATGCAAACCTAAGTGTCATTTCAATAATCATTTTATTCTGCTTTGTATCATCACTGAGCTTTATTTTGAAATGTTGAAAGTGAATACAAGCATCAATGATATGAGATAGACCAATGATGACCTGAGTGTTTCTTTCATGATTTTTGATATTGCAAGCGAACACAAGCATCATGGTATGAGATAGACCAATGATGACCTGAGCATTTCTTGCGTAAACAAACAATAATTAATCATTTTCTTAAGTGAATTTGAATTTCATCCATGATACTTGGTAGAGCACTTCCCGTGACAATTCACAAAATAATAACGACTAACTCACAAACAGCAAACAAAGAAAGGGTATCATTCTTCTTCCTTAGTTCTCTAGTTCAATACATCATTGAGTAGTTCCAAAGAAATGATAATCAAATGATAAAATGAAAAGCACAACAATTCAAATTCTACTTAATGTATTTTCAAATCATTATTCAGATTAGATCATCAGTGTTGAGATGTGTGTGCTGATGTGTGCATGATATTCCCAAATGTTTGACCAAATGATGTGACCTAAAAGACCTATCCTAGGGGTCTCGGGGACTGATCAAAGATTAGTCTTGCCTACGTTATACACATAGAGACCACATAGTTCGACTGACATAGACTCCACTTTTGACTGATATAGACTCATTTTTGTGTTTTTGATTTTCTGATGTTTTTTGTATTTTGGGTTTTCTGATGTTTTTGGATTTTGGATTTTCTGATGTTTTTGGATTTTGGATTTTCTAATGTTTTTGTATTTTGGATTTTCTGATGTTTTTGGATTTTGGATTTTCTGATGTTTTTGGATTTTGGATTTTCTGATGTTTTTGTATTTTGGATTTTCTAATATTTTTGGATTTTGATGGGTTTTCCACTTGAGGTTGTCATGTTTGACTGCCTTTCCATGTAAGCTGAAAGTCTACTTGTACCAGATAACACTAGGATGTTGCCCCCAAGCCAGGGTAAAACATGGTATCTCTGCTATGATATGGATAATGATAATCTCAAATGATAGATGGAAATGATATGAAAGGAAACAATCGTAACAACACTGTACCTAATAGACAGAGGAGAGCGTGAAAATCACAAGTTACGCCTGTTTGCCAGGTTTTCATCACTTGTTTTTATTGTATCCTCTTTCCTTTTCTTTTGTATTTTTATTTTATATATTTTTTTTTTTGTTTGTGTGTTGTTTTTCTCTTTTTTTGTCATCATGACGCCTGTTTGCCAGGTTTTCATCAAGACAACTTTATTGACCGTGCACTAGATATCCTCAAGTGTAGAATCGCCTGAGATGAATGTTGTTCATGGGCTCCTCCAACATGTCTCCTTCTGGTGTAGACAGTCGGTATGCTCCTGATCCATAGACTGATATGATGACATAAGGTCCTATCAGTTAGGTTCAAACTTTCCCTTCTTTTCTCTGTCTGTTTGATTTCTAGGGTTTTCCCGTAGGACCAAGTCTCTGATCTGGAAGACTCTAGGCTTAACCCTATGATTATAGTTCCTAGACATTCTTTGTTGATAGGCTGTCAAATGATTGATAGCTTGTTGTCGACGTTCATCAAGTAGCTCTAATTCTTGAAGTCTAGAGATCCTATAATCTTCATCTGAAATGAGTCCCTTTAGTGAAACTCGAAGGGATGGAATTTCTACCTCAATAGGTAATATTGCCTCTAATCCATAAACAAGAGCATATGGTGTAGCTCCTGTTGGTGTTCTGATGCTAGTCCTGTAAGCCCAAAGAGAAGGGTTAAGCTGAACGTGCCAATCACGCCCCACTTCATTTACAGTCTTCTTGAGAATCTTTAGGATTGTTTTGTTTGAAGCTTCTGCATGTCCATTACCTTGAGGGTAATATGGGGTTGAAAAGCGATATTGGATGTGGAACTTTTCACACAGCTCTTGGACGTCTTGGTTTTGAAAGGCCTGCCATTATCTATGATGATTGACTGGGGTATCCCATATCTACAAATGAGATAATTAAGAATGAAAGATGATATTTGCTTTCCAGTGATTGTGGTTAAGGGAACTGCCTCCACCCATTTTGTAAAATATTCGGTTGCTGTGATAATGAACTTGTGTCCATTAGATGAAGATGGGTGAATTTTCCCTACCAGGTCTAATCCCCACTGACAGAAAGGCCATGTAGTTGCAAATGGATGTAGCTCCTATGCTGGTGCATGTATAAGATTGCCATGGATCTGGCATTTTGAACATCTTTTGACAAACTGATAAGATTCTTGCTCCATGTGTGGCCAGTAATACCCCAAACGAAGGAGTTTCTTGGCTAAAGATAATCCACTTGAATGTGTACCACAAATTCCTTCATGGACCTCGTGTAAAGCGGAAGCGGATTCGTCATGTTCTAAACAACGTAAAAGAGTACCATCTAGGCCTCGACGGTAGAGGGTGTCAGCAATAATGGTATGCTTGGCGGATTGGCATATGAAGTTGCGCTTTTGGTTGCGAGAAAGATCTGGTGGTAAGGTATTATCTTTCAAATAAGTATAAATGTCTTCATAAATGGAAGATTGGGCACTATCCAAAAGGCTTATAGTTTGGGATTTGGGATTTGCGTATGTAGGATTTGATACTTGTTCTACAATAAATCGATATCGATCTTGCATTTCAGGCATTTGTAGAAGAGATGCTATTGTGGCCATGGCATCTGCTGCTTTGTTCTTTGATCTTGGTATCTGCTCAAATTTGATTTCTATGAAGTACTTTCTTAGGTCATCCACCAGCCTCTTGTACAAAATCAGTGTGTCATCCTTAGTTTGATAATCATTGTTGACTTGGTAGATGATTAACTGGGAGTCTCCATACACCTGTAGTTCTATGATTTTCTAGTCAATAGCCACTTTAATTCCAAGGATCAAAGCTTCATATTCTGCCACATTGTTAGTGCAATGGAAAGTAAGCCTGTAAGATCGTGGAATTGTGTGCCCAAGAGGTGTGACAAATAGAATTCCTGCCCCTGATTCATGTTGTGTGTAGGATCCATCAAAGTAGAGTTGCCATGGTTGTGTTGTAACGTTGAGGATGTCCGCATCAGGAAATTCCATGGTCATACGATGACTGTCTGATAATGGAGCTTCTGCTAATTGATCGGCGATGACTTGTCCTTTGATAGCTCGCCTTTCAACATAATGAATATCAAACTCACTAAGGAGCATGACCCATTTTTCCAACCTTCCTATTAAAGCTGCTTTGCTCAGTAAGTACTTGAGAGGATCAATTTTTGCAACGAGCTTGATGGTGTGAGTGAGCATATAGTGTCGCAATTTTTGTGTTGAAAATACTACTACTAAGCATGATTTTTCAATGAAGGTGTAGTTTACTTTATGTCCATTGAGTGTCCTGCTGATATAGTATATAGCCTGTTCCTTTCCTTCCCTATCCTCTTGTGCTAGCAAGGCTCCTAAAGAAATATGCGTTGTTGCGATATATAGCAACAATGGCTTGTCTTCACTGGGTGGTACCAAGATTGGTGGTGTCATCATATAATGCTTTATTTGATTGAAAGTACTCTCACACTGTTCATCCCATTTAAAAGGCACATTTTTATTCAAAAGATGGTTGAATGGATGACACCGATTTGTTAGTTGAGAGATGAATCTTCTAATGGACTGTAGTCGGCCTTGTAGAGATCTTAATGTACTGATATTCTTAGGAGGTGGCATTTCCATAATGGCTTTAACTTTTGCTGGATCTACTTCAATTCCTTTTGTAGAAACTATGTATCCAAGGAGTTTTGCTGATGTTACTCCAAAGGCACATTTCTTAGGATTCAATCTGACTTTGAATTTTTCCAACCTGTCAAATATTTTGGCCAATATCTCTAGATGTCCTTCTCTGGTGTAAAATTTGGCTAAGATGTCATCCACATAGTCCTCCATGAAGGTATGCATCATGTTGTGGAAGATTGTTGTCATAGCTCGCTGGTATGTAGCTCCTGCATTCTTTAACCCAAAAGGCATGATGTTCCAGCAAAAGGTGCCCCATGGACATGTAAATGCTGTCTTTTCTTGGTCTTCAGGAGCTATCTTGATTTGATTGTATCCTGAAAATCCATCCATGAGTGATAACATTTGATGGCCAGCTGTTAGATCTACAATCATGTCTATGTTTGGCAAGGGAAATTCATCCTTTGGACATGCTTTATTTAAATCCCGGAAATCAGTACATATTCTCATGGTGTTATCTGGCTTTGAAACAGGTACAATGTTGGATATCCATTCCGCATAATCAATAGATCTGATAAATCCAGCATCTAGTAGTTTCTTTAAATCATTTTTGACCAATAATGCGACATGTGGATGCATTTTTCTCAGCTTTTGTTTTACTGGTTTAGTGCCAGCTGGTAAGGATAAGTGATGCATAATGAGATCTGTGTCTAAGCCTGGCATGTCAGAGTATGACCAAGCAAAATTGATGCATCGTTCTTTAAAGAATTTGATAAAATCCGGCTTTTCTGTATCTGTCATGGAAGCGGCCAGGTGTAGTATTCTTGCTTTCTCTGCTGTGCCAATATTAGTAGACTGTGTGGGTTCTATCAACACTAATGATCTTTCATGGTAATGTTGCGGGAGGATTTCAAACCTTCCATCCTTTGGTGCCTCAATGAGGTTTTCGCCATCGGATGCGTTCTTTGTTTTTACTATTTTAGGATCAAATACTGCCATGGAATGGTTTTCACCATCAGATCCATTTTTTTCTTTCATATTTTTGCAACTGGAAGGCTTGGCATCCTCCTGCCTAAAAGCATCGTTAAAAGAAGTATTGGTAGAACAAGTATCGGACTCCTCACAGCAAAGGTAGTTGATAATGGCGAAATCATTGTCAAAAACAGGGAGGTCAATAGGGTGTTGGGGTTCCCATTCGATAAGCTCGGGATGTAGTAAAGGCAACGAATCATTAGATGGGTTGAGGTCAGCGATTGTGAAAGCTCGGACGGAAATGTCATCTAGGTTGTTTGTGGTTATGTCGAGGCCTACAAAGGTATTTTCTTCCACATCATTTATCTCAATCGATGTCCGTTCATCTTCACTTGAGTCATCAAAATTTTGTGTTTCATAGACAATAGGATTAAAGCTTGAGCTTTGACCCTCCTCGTGTTTGGGGGTATACTTTTTGATAATGTCAATCTAAATATCCTCATAGGAAACATCTGATAAGTTGTCCCACTCATACTCATTTGAATCCGTTTCAGAGTTACCTCTTATTTGAAGAATACGCTCCATAGTTCTATTGGTGATTTCTGCTTTTGCTTTTTTTGTGTATCCAGTTTTTCCATTCTGCTGAATTGTGAGGACTTGGATTGGTTCTGTCACACTTTGTTTCCCTCGATCAAGAGATCCTTGTTCTGCTACATATCCTAGTCCCGTTTTATCCTTATGTTGGAGCGTAAGAGGCTGGATTGGTTCTGTTATGCCTTGTTTCCTTAACCCGAGAGGTCCTTGTCCTGAATATCCCATCTTCTCCAGAATAGTTTTTCCTTTTCCATATTGATTTGTCTCTATGATGTTACTTGTGGAAGCGGAAGCTTCCTCATCCTTATAAAGCCAATTTAGTATGGCCTTATCTTCTGATTCTTCATCTAAGCTCCCAACTTTTACAAATCTGCCATCTAATGTTGTTGTAGATTGTTCTAAATTGTGGGTGTTTGTAGATGGCTATCCATACATTTGTAAGGGGGGTAACATTTGTGATAGTTGAAATGAGTGTCCTACACCATATTCACTTATTCCTTCATCACTTATCTGTACTTTTTTGGTGAATTGATGTGAGAGTGGAGCCAATTGCTCTTCAACATTTGAAGGGTTAGATTGTGCCACCCTTATCTCTTGTGATTTTTGTTGTTTTGGAAGCCACTTTGAAATGAAGCTCTGTTGTTGCTCACTATCTGATGTGCCAACTTCTCTATTGTTAGGTATGAATGTATCCTGAGATGTCTTCAATGCATGACAAGCTTGGGTGTCATTGTAGTCTGCTGTGATTGTCACCTCCTATCCATTGACGGGAAATTTTAGGCATTGATGATAAGTAGAAGGTACTGCTTGCATATCATGGATCCAAGGGCATCCCAATAGTATGTTGTATGTTAGTTCTCTATCTAAAACTTGGCAAACCACTTTTTGGACAATAGGCCCAACTTGAATGGGTAATATGATCAACCCTTTAGAGGACCTTTCTTCCTCATCATATGCTTTGATTGTGATTTTTCTTCTTGTATCAATGGCTTCATCTGAGTATCCTAGTGCACGAATCAGTTTTAAGGTACAAATATTTAAACCAGCCCCTCCATCTATCAGGACACGCTTTACACGATGTTTATGGATAAGGACTTCAATGTGAAGGGCAGAATTGTGCGGATGGGTGAGTGATATATCATCATGTTCGGAAAATGAAAGGCAATGAGGTGCGGATAGATGTCCCACCATAGCTTGGAATTGACACACATCCAGATTGTTAGGTACCGTAGTTGATACAAGAGCTTGTTCAAGAACCTCTTTGTGTGAGGGGGAAATCTTCAAAAGTTCCAAGATTGATATTTGTGCCGGTATTTTTTGCAATTGATCGATGAGATTATATTGATTGGAGGGAGGATCCACTGATGGGGATGATATTGATGCTCCTTTCAATATAACTTTGGATTGTGCCCTTGTTGTGGCATTAACCGGTTGGTATTCTTGTTTCCCTTTGAGTGTGATTACATTGATTTGGTTTTCAGAGTTATCCATATGTTGTACCAAATTGGTAGATGTAATGTCATTGTTCTGATTGATTTGGTTGCATAACTCTTCATCCTCCTTGGTAGCGGACAAACAAAGGATTGTTGTGTCATAAACATAACCAACGTTTTTACCTTTGGTGTTTGTGGAAGAAGATTCTCCCTTCTGATAATTGGGTAGAGGATTTTTGAATGTTGTATTATCTTTGTTTGTTTGAGGGCCCTCTACAAATACTTTCTTTTGATCTATGAGGTCTTGTACCGCATGTTTTAATTGCCAACAGTTTTCAGTCATGTGGCCTTTATTTTGATGATAGTGACAGTAATGTAAGTCATTCCACCATGATGGTTTGACTTGAGGGTCCCAATTTCTAGCCTCTTGTACTTGAATGAGTTTTTCATCTAAAAGCTCTTTGAGGACTGATTCCAATGATTGCCCTAATGGTGTGAATTTTCGTTTATTGGAGGGTCGTTGAAATGATTGGGTTTTTGTTTCTCCACTATTTTGATTATTTCCTTGATCACTACTTTGTTTGACATTAAAACCATTGTTTTGTTTGTTTGTAGTGGTGGGTGTTAAGGTGAATACTGGTTTAGGTGTATGTGTATCGATCATGGTATCAGTATTCTTGTTCTTTTGCCAGAATCTTGGCTTTTCGTTGTTGTTAGAGGAATGGTTATTGTTTGAACCTTCAATGAAGTGTTTGATTGTTCCTCTTTTGATTAGAGCTTCTTCAATTTTGAGCCCCTTTTCGATAACTTGTTCAAATGTGGATGGACATTGTAAGTCCAATCTGTAATTCATGTCATCTACTAAGTTATCAATGAACATCTCTAACTTCTCCTCTTCAGGAATAGATCTAGGGTATTTAGCAAATAGCCTCCTCCATCGTTGGAGAAAGGAAAGAAACTTTTCACCCTTTGCTTGTTTGGTGTTGTAAAGTTCTTTTAAGGTTACCCCATGTTGGATGTTGAATGAGAAGTGTGTTATGAACCTATTGATTAGTTCTTCGAAGGATTGAATCCCAGGTTCTAATTTAGAAAACCACTCCATGCAAGTGTTTCCTAAGCTTCTTGGAAATAATCGTAGTAAGAGTCCTTGTGTGCGAACTCTATGCTCATAGCTCGAAATTCCCGTACGTGATCAAACGGATCAGTTCTCCCATTGTATTTGTTGTATGTTGGGTACTCACAATACCTTGGAAATGGTATCATGTTAATGCTTGAGTCAAATGGATAAGGGCAAATGTCTTGCAATAAATATCTCTTTGTTGGCCCTTGTTGGATATTTTGGAACTGTAATTGCAATTGTTGGATTTGTCTTGTCAAAGCATCTATTTGATTTGGATTTTCTATACTAGTTGAGTTAGGTGTGGCTGTTTCCTTGAGTTGATTGACATCAAAGTCTTTAGGAAGTTTAGCACCTTTGTCAGCTAATAGTAGAAGATACTTTTCCATGTCTTGCTCTAGCATCTTTTTCATAAATATATGGAAATGAGGGTCTTGTTGAACTTTCTTGATTTCCTCTGCAGTTATTTCTTTCTCATGTGAGTTAATAAGAGGATCAGTGTTGCTATATCGTCCCCAAGGGTTTTCTTCAGCCATGGCTGCTATTCTTTTGTTTTCTTGTTCTCATTGTTTTTGATATGCTGCTCGTGTGAAAATAGGCATACAAACGTTTAAAGTTTTATTCTAGACTTTGATCTTGGATTTGATTGGATAAGTGTCAAGTTTGTTGATTTAA
The DNA here is from genome assembly GCA_007258455.2 of Sequoia sempervirens. Taxonomy (NCBI): domain Eukaryota; kingdom Viridiplantae; phylum Streptophyta; class Pinopsida; order Cupressales; family Cupressaceae; genus Sequoia; species Sequoia sempervirens. Next base: position 73,206,140 of record VDFB02000015.1, read on the forward strand.
ATCTGATTTAGTTTTATCTAGTTTCATGATGGAAGGATGATAAAATCCTTGATAGGGAAACTTTGATAGAAAATCTCATATTTTGGTGATAATGACACTATGCAAGATGCTGCAAGATCTAGGTGTAGGGGTAAAGCTTTCCCTTTGTGTGACTTAAGTGTTCTGGACTGTGAAAAAAAATGTTCTAGACTGATGACAACTTTGTTATCGATATGGGTAAACTGACAAAATGTCCTATTAACTCTCTATTTTTCTGACTTTATGGCGTGCTAAAACAGAGACCAGGCGCGCTAAAACAGATACTGGGAGCGCTGAAACAGAGACCAGACACGCTAAAACAAAGACCGGGCACGCTGAAACAGAGATCGGGTGCGCTGAAATAGAGACCAGGCACGCTGAAACAGAGACCAGGCGCGCTAAAACAGAGACCGGGTGTGCTGAGACAGAGACCAGGTGCGCTAAAACAGAGACCAGGCGCGCTGAAATAGAACCTTAAGGTGTTTAAGACAAAAAAACTATCTTATTATATGAAACTCACTTGGCCTGGTATCATATTGGATGGCTGGTTGTGGGATGTATTCTGGACGAATTCTCTGACTGTGATTGTGGTGTTGCCTAAGAGCTCTTCTTTGGAAATATGCTTGTGAATCTAAGGGAGCTACAGCGTAGTCATCTATATAACCTCTAGAGAAATCGTGATACCTATGAATGAAAGTCCTATGTTGGAGTAGAACTTTCCTGCTTTGATACAGAAATCGTTGTTTTCTTAGGAGTTGTTTGTATGCAAGTGTTTTCTTTGGTTTTCGGATTCGTTTGGCAAGAGATTTCTTGACAAACTTGGTGGATACCCAATCTCGAATCATGAGAAATCCACAAGTGCGTTGATTTTAAGGATTTTTGTGATGATCTTATCTGAGTTTAATGATAGAAAACACAGCAATCAAGAATAGAATGGTTGTCTTTTAAAAATCCTAGAATCTAAACAAATAGTGTATGTTCTCAAGAATCAATGATTCTTCTTGATTTTCACTGGTTTGATAACAAGATAAAACACTTCAAATAGACTCACTCCTAGAGATAAAAGGTCATCGTTATATACTCGAATGGCCCACAGCTTGGAATTGCGTCGACTCACACAGCCATGTCACCCCCTAGAGGGCGCCCGTGTTTTTGTCTTTTCCAGGTGCGTACTCAGAGTGACGGAAGTGGATACCGGATCCCCTGAGCAAACAGTCCTTGGCAATTATATGGTGAGTGCTTGAGGGTAGATTCTTCCCCGCCCCTGCACCGCGAGTATTACAATGTTCGGAAACTGACAGGCGTGCTTCTATTTCTAGGTTCTTAGATAGGGTTTCCGTTCGGAGCGGCAAATGGATAAACTCCCTCGAGAGACCTCCCAATCTTTAAAACAAAGATTTTGGGGATGGTTATCCTGCACACTTCCGTTGAAAGAGGGTTTCCCCAAATTCACATAAATTTTTAAGTGGGTTGGAATACCATGGCTTTTGGCTGTCCCCACTCAGGTCGTTCCCGTAGGGTGAGTACTTTTTCCCACTACGGCAGGCCTGTCTAAAGGTTTTAAGAAAGCTTAAAATGCATAAAGTAATGGTGAGTCTGGTATTCTGATGCACCCAGTTAAGGGGAGAGCATAAACCTATCACCCAAACACAGCAAAAAAAATGTTGTTCTTTTTTAAAACCCAAAAGACAAGTGATTTACTCTAATGGAGATATTGCTCCATGATAAGCATGATGTTCAATTTTTAAACTACAAAAAGAAATGTGACATTTCTATCCTAGGATTGGTAAATTTTAATCCATTTCTATCCTATGATTGGTAAGTTTTAACCATTTCTATCCTAGGATTGGTAAATTTTAACTGTTTCTATCCTAGGATTGGTAAATTTTAACCAAACAAAAAGATAGAAATAAAATCTGGCCGTGGACGCGTCGGATCCAGATGAAAGAAATGATTTTAAAGATGAAAATGTGGCGCACTGGAACAGAAACCCGGCGTGCTGGAACAGTAACCGGGCGCGCTGGAACAGTAATCGGGCGCGCTAGAATAGGAACCCGGCATGCTGGAACAGTAACCCAGCGCGCTGCAAAAACTCACGATCTCGCAAAAACTTTCACGCCGATACCTGTAAGACATGATTTTCAAAAAGTTAGCAAAATATGGGGTATTGCCCCACGGTGGGCACCAAATTGTAAGCGATAGAAGGGGAAAAACAAACTAAACTATGCATCTACGCTTCTAAATAGGATATTGCATCTAAAACTTAATGAATTCAAACTAATTTAAACTAAGAAGCTTCAAAAATCTATCCTATTGCTCTCTAACTCTAAAGATTTCTCTAATTTACTTAGCTCTCAGATTTCTAAGCTAATTAAACTATTAAAATGACACTTAGAGAATGAGAAATAAACTATTCTACTCTAATATGATTAAAATATGCAAATTCTATTCTAATGGCAGCCATGACTGCAAATGCTTGATGCTTGAATGCTGCTTGATGGATGCTAGAATGCTGGATGGTTTGGATGCTTGAATGCTTTGGAAACCTACAGAGTAAGATTGCATTAGTTGGGATCCTTTTCTTGTAGCCCAAGAGCTATATTTATAGCTTTCACGGCAGCACAATTGTACAGGAAACCGGGATGAGGGGCTGTGATTTTCTCTGGAGAATCCAAAGGCATGGGATGAGAAGGAGCTGATCATGGAGAATGGTTTCTCCCCATGAAAACACCAGGCAAGAAGAGAGGGAGGATTGATGGAAGAAGATTGAGAGGACTTCCTGCAAGTTTGTCCCTGAAGCTCTTCCCATGAATGGAAGCTACATTAATTAAATTTAAAAAATCTAATTTTATTGGTGAGTGAATAGTGTAAATGATTTATGCATAAATTAAATATTTTTAGTTTATTTAATTTTAGCAAAAGAGGAATAAATAATTTAATAATTCAAAATATAGGGTTTGTTTTATTAAATTAAAAAGGAGAATGATAATTAAATAAAAAAAATTTAGCAATCTTTATTTAATTAAGAAGAAAGGTGATTTTAATAACACAAATTATTTAAATTGTGTATTTAATTTTAAGATAGAAGTAATAATGATAATAATTAAATAAAACAAAGTTTTTAATTTTGTTTATTTAATCAAGAGAGAAATAATATGATGAAAATGATAATAATTAAATAAAACAAAGTTTTTTATTTTGTTTATTTAATTAGGAGAGAAAAATAGAATAATTTAATAAATGAACTTAATATAAATAAATATTTCTATTTATTTACTAAGTAGAAGAATTTAAGATTAATTAATTAAATAAGTCGTATTCAATTAATTAGATTCTCCAGACCATTTTTAGGTGTCTACAGCTGGAAATATGCTCCAAAACTTTAGGGTGATGGACCAAATATATAGTTGCTCTTAGAGTTGTTATTTTTGTTATCCTTTGAGTTAAAGACTTTATGGTTCAACTTGAGCCTCTTAAATACTATGTAATAGGTTTTTAAAGACATATGAGTTATCCGTAGATTTGTTTTAGATATTTTTAATGGTTATCCATACCATCTGAAATATAGGATGTAGTTACAGTTTCTCTATAAAAAGATATGATCTCTAGAAGTAAGATATACAATGAAAAAGTAATGATATATTGTCAGAATGTTTTATGAAGTTTATGAATAAAGAGATTGTTATCTAAAAATTTTGAGCTATGAGTTATGGATGATAATTACAGTTGATCGAAGTGTTTCTGAAATAGCTATGAATGTGAGCTGAGAATGAATGTGATAACCCAGAAGCTAGCCACTTGATGGGAGTAGATAAGTTTTTTCTTTTATTATGATGTTGTTCTATAGAGAATCATGAAATTTACTGTTATGAAATTTTAGTTCTAAAGTATTTGTTACCTTTCACTTCTGTAGTTTCTGTTATTAACTGTTAGAATCTTTATTGTTAAGAAGATGATTTATGGAATGTTATAAGTTTTTCTGCTTTTATAATTTTCCAACTTCTTAGTTTAATCATTTTTGTGCTTTTCAATTTAGTTATTATGCTTTCTAAATTAGTTTTCTTATGCTTTCAATTCAAACATTTCCTATTTTCTTAGGAATAAATTGTTTTACAGTTTTATAGATTAGACAATTTGAAGTTAGAATTAATATTAAGTTGTCCTTAAAAGTTAGAAAACCTAAGGGAGATACTCTAGACTTCTTCTATTGCAAATTTCCTTGAACACTACCCTATAGAAAAATTAAATTTTATATTCTAAAGTAATGGGACCTAATGATAGCATATCAATGTGGATGCGTTGGCCATGATAGTCATGCGGAAAATTTTGTGGGAGCACCACAGGGAGACCTTGACGAAGACAATGAAGGATGGGTAGCAGCCCGGATGGTAGGTAAATGGATGTCAGGAAACAACGCATGATGGATGTCGAAGAAACAACATGGCATAGATGGAAGTCCGCATAGTGGGCCCCACATCGTTAGCTTTCATTCCAGGGAATACAGGCTAGTGCATGCAGACGACAACTGGTGGACTGTCATTCAAAGGATGTCATTGAGAAAATGACAAAAGACTAATAGAGGCCCGCGGTAAGGAAATGACATGCTGATGGGTCATGGGCCCGCATGATAGGGAGGCAATGAAGGCTTGCCATTGTAAATGTCTTTGGGGCGGAAACCTCCCGCAAATGGCGGCCCATGAAAGCGAACCCGCTGATGAGCGAGGACTTAATAAAGCTTAGTCGTTAGGAAACGAAGGTCAGGTGGGGGAAAACCACGCATGAAGACCTGCATACATTTGGGATTTGGGCATTTTTGAAATGGGGTTGGTTGGTTTTGCAGCAATGGCGAAGGCAGAAGGACAAACTGTTGATCCCTCCATGCGGGTGGATGTGAAAGGTCGACCACTGCAAAATGATGAAGTGGGAACGAAGTCCCACCCAAGGTGACCCACAAGAGCGAGTCTGCATAGCATGAAAGATGCAATGACAAACATGGGTGCAGAGTTCACATGCTGGGTGGACACAGGGTCTTAGTCATAAATGAGTGGCGCGATGGAACAGAAAAGGGCAAAGGGAAACTCGTGAATGCAAGTTCACAAGGGTTAATGGATGTTGGGCGAAAAGCAAGGGGAAACCTACAAGGTCCAACCCACACTAGCAAATGACTTAGTGAAACTCAACCAAGTGAATTTGGCCACCATGAAATTGATCATTTTAAGGCTCATGTCCAACTTGGGCATGGAAAAAGAGGCACACAAATCGAGACAAGGTCCAAACGACCTGAATCGAGCAAAAGAGGGGGTGGTCCCTACTCACAGTGGGGCGTGTGTGCAAAATATGCACAACAAACCACATCATTGGGATAACTCACCTAATGGACAGAATAAGGTTCCACTACCCCACAGTGAGCATACATAATTGGGACAACTCACCTAGTGGATAGACTGAGCTTCCAATACCCTAGAATGAGCAACATATGTTACAAATAAACAATCTTGTTCCACATCACATTGGAACAGTTTTGCTCGATCCTTTTTTTTTGTTGGCCTCTAATAGGGTATGTCTATGCATCCTTGTTATTGCTACATACTAAAGTGTCTTGAATGTCTACTTTAGTGTGAGTTTGTCATGGGGGAAAACTCTCACTAAAGTGAGGGGAAAATGTAGTAATGGAAAAAGTATCCCTTTTCCTTGCTTAATTTGGAAATAATTGATGTTGAATTAACCTAATTATGTCTTAGTTTAGTGTTGTAATGTGTTATACACATTTACATTAATCTAGGGGCCCCTTTCTAACAAAATGTACTTAATTTGTACCTTATTTATGGTGCTATAAAGTGTTGTAACACACTTTCACACTTATCTAGGGTCTCATTAATTAATTATGGTTAATTGAGCTTAAATATCCCCTTTAATTCAAATTTAAGCCTTATTTATGACACTTTCCAAAAGATCTATATCTTGACAACTAGTATTTAAATTGCAAAATATTAAATTTGGAAAAATTAAGGTTCTGGAAAATGGTGCCAAGACCCATTCGCCTTTAGTAGTGAATAGGTCCTCCCTTAATAGGACCCCCCTTTCTTTGCACATTTGACATGGGTTTTTGATGTTCGTTTTGTTAGTGTGAAAGGGGTACTTTATCTAACTAGTTCATTCTAAGTAGTTAGTTCTCCACTAAAGTCCTCTTCACACTAGCTTAACTTTACACAGGGATAAGGTGGTTGAGCCTTTAATGACATGAGTTGTCACACCTCATAGGATGCCAACACTTGTCATAGTCTAGTTGCATCTATCTCTTCCCTTGGCCTATATAACCAAGACATTTCTTTTGTAATCTTAATTCTCAAGTTGAATATAGCTTTGCATTCTTGAGAGGAATATAGTTTATTCCTCCTCATATTTTTGGTTTTGTTTTCGTTTGGTCACTAGATTCCTGGGTAGACCAGTTAGCAAATCTCACATGGTATCAGAGCCAAATTTGAGTTGTGGGTTAGCATTCCTTTAGGAAATTTGAGAGTGTTGAGCTTTTTTTTTCAAAAACTGAGTATGCTCTTCTCTTGCATCCTTAGATGATCTGGAGAATCAGAAAGGTGTGAAAAAAAAATCAGTTTCTAGGGGGATTCATATATTGACCTGTTAATTACTGGTCTACTAAAGCTTCTTGGAGAGATTTTGAGCTCACCATTAAGTCCAAAGAAGCTAAGACATTCAAATTTTCCTATTATTTTGTCTGAAATGGACACTAGAGGCCAGATCTGCAACAATTTGAAGCAAGAGGTTCATTTTTAGATCTAGCAAGGAGCCATCATTTTAGAGTATTTTGGGTCAAATCCCACCCTGCCATTGTGCTCAGAAGGCCCAAAAGCCATAAAATCGACTTTCAAAACGTTGATTTTGGACAAAGTTGTGAGGTAAGCAAAATAAATTTGTCTAGGGAGCACTTTTGCCCCCATGAACAAATAAGTAATTTTTTTTATTTTAAAATAAAAACATTTTATTTTGTTTAAAAACTAAAAAAAAAATTGTTTTAAAATAACAATATTTTATTTTGTTTTAAAATTAAAATACTTTTTAATTTTTTGCCAAGAAATATATATTTTGATTTCAAAACAAAATTTTATAAAAATCAAAAAACCAAAAAAAATATATATAAAAAATTCATTGAATTTTTTTTCAATTAAAAATTTTAAAAAAAAAATTCATTGATTTTTTTTTAAAACAATCAATACACACGTACTTGTGCAATACTTTGCACAAGGTACCTACATAGCACGTACATACGGTACCTACGCAAGGTATTGTACTAGTACCTGCACGACAATCACGAGGCAGTGCCTGCCCTGTCCTTGGCCTTCAGGCCATAAAAATTTTTCTCCTAAAGTTTTTTTATAAACTTTTTTATATGTTATAAAAATCAATTTTTTTAAATTCGACACTTTGATTAATTTTTTAATATTTTTCAATATTAAAATATATGCATCATAAAATCTGCTGACACTTTTTAAAATATCAGACCAACAACTTTTTTTAATTTTTCACCAACTTTTTTAAAAATAACACCCACTTGTATATTTTTTATTAAAAATATAAACTTTTAATTTTTGTTGGCCGACACTTCTTAAATGATTTTTTAATATCAATATTTTAAGTTTTCCAACATTTTGGCCAGCACATTTAATTATTTTTTAATATTTTTTTAATTAAAAAATATAAAAAATTCAACTCCACCAAATTTGGCAAAGAATTTAGCGGCGATTAACTTGGAGGTCTGCTAAATGTATCTAGTGGACTGCTATATTTGGCAGAGTTTTTGGCAAAATTTTTGGTGAATTTCTAATTTTGGTAGACAACTAACTTTGGTAGCATTTTTGCCAAATTTGGTGGAAATTTTCCACCCCCTCTCTGTTGATGCATTGGCTTTTGATGGTCAACTTTGAATGCTCATAACTTGGGTTCCACAGCTCCGTTTTTAATGCAATTTTTTTTTATCGGGCTAATTTTTTTGTGCTCTATGCATCGGTGAAGATGGTTTCAAATTTTGGCACATATATTTTTTAAAGATTAATGATTCTCGGGGAGGACTCCTCACCGTTCTCATTTTGCAAACTTCAAAGTTACATAAATTTTGCAAACAACCTCGGATCAAGTTGATTCTTTTTTTGAAAGTGCACAATTTTGTGTGTACTTCACATTGCTGCTATTTATTTGATGTGATATTGTATCAAATTTATACTTTCAACACATGCTCATTTCTTGAGGATTTGTAAAAGCATTGAAATCCAAAAATCTATAACTACACTAAATATAAAGTGCCAAATCATTTTTTTCTGTGGGATTCTTTGATTGAGTAAAGAAGGGGGGTCTTTTTTTGTCTATGTGATTGAACATCTCTCATACTTTGTTCTCTATTTTTCCTTCACTATGGGTACATTTAATTTTGCATTTTTCACACCCTATAACTATAATACATGGCATCAAAATGCATGGAATGCCTTAATGCAACTAGGATACACACCTTATGTTGAGAAGAAGGTAATTGAACCAACAAATGATAAGGAAAAACTACTCTGAAACTTTGAACATACAAAATCTCTTGGCTGTCTAAGGAGTTTAGTTTCTCTTGATATAGTGTTTCAAATTGAAGAATGTAAAGTTCACATGATGCATGGGACAAATTAGAAACTCTCTATGGTACAACTGATGAAGTTCATGGTTATCAAATTGATAATGAACTAATGAGTCTTGATCCAAAGTCTATTGATAACATTCAAGATTATGTAACAAAGTTCAATGACCTTAGAGCACAATCTAAATCATGTGGCTTAGAGAAGAAAGACATTCAACTTGTCTATAACACTCTAAACAAACTTGGACCTGAATTGGCAACTTTTTTTTCTAGCTTTCATACTCATAGGTTGACAATGGGATCTACATTCACTACAACTTCTTTTGCCTCACTTTTTTTCTAGCTTTCATTAATCTGCCTTCTTCTACTGCTCAACAACCATCTGCTCCTTCAAAATTAGGTAAAGGGAAAGCACATGCACTTGTTGCTATTGTTGATTCTTCAAAAGAGTGGATTCTTGATTTGGGTGCATCACATCACATGGGTTCTATTAAAAAAAAAATTCTTTGTTGGAGCTAGTGTTCTATGCCCCACATTCTCATCGAGGATGATTATCCAATGGATGTAATTGGGAAGGGTTCAATTGATATTGGCAATGGTATATTTGAGTATATCTTTTGCATGCCTGATCTATCGACCAACCTTCTCTCCATCTACCAAATCACTCAGAATGGTAGAAAATTTGAATTCACTCTAGATTCTACCAGCATTAGAAATCATGAAGATAATGCACTCCTTGCACTTGGTAAGGCCAATTATGAGTCTCGCTTGTATTTTTTCTCTCATTTTGTAGCTGATTCAAATTCTAGTGCATTGCTCACACATTCAAATGTTGTGAGCAAACTATGGCATGAGCAGTTTGGCCATCTCAACTACCGCTACCTTTAGTATCTTAGCAAATGGAATATGGCATAGGTCTTTCTCAAATCAATTTTTCTAATGGTGTATGTTTGGGTTGTTCCTTGGGAAAACATCCTAAAGACAAGTTCGACAAAGGGAAGGCTTGGAGGGCTTCATAAGTCCTTGAATTGGTTCATAGTGACTTGGCAGGTCCTTTTCCATCATTATCATTCAGTAAGGCTTGCTATTTTCTCACCTTCATTGATGACTATTCTAGATACACATGGGTCTACTTTCTTTGACACAAAGGAGAAGTCTTTGATAGATTTCAAGAGTTTAAGGCTTGTGCTGAGAAGCAATCTGGAAAGTGTGTCAAAATTCTTTGCACTGATAATGGCAAAGAATATATGAACCATTTATTTGAGCAATTTTGTACTCTTGAAGGGATTGATCTTCAACATATTATTTCCTACACAACACAAAAAAATGGTATAGCTGACAGGAAAAATAGGTCCCTGAAAGAGATGGTTGGTTGGATGATCCACGCTTTCTCCCTTGCACTTGCATATTGGGCAGAAGCTATCAATTGTGTTTCTCAAATCCAAAATAGAGTTCCACATAAGGCATTAAAGGGCATCACTCCCTTCGAAGCTTGGTGTGGTAGGAAACCTATTGTGGGGCACTATAGAGTTTTTGGTGCCCCAACATGGGCACATATTCCTTCAGAGAAGCACAAGGCCTTCAAACCTTAGAGTTGGCCTTGTATCTTTGTTGGTTACCTTGATGGTGTCAAAGGATATCGGCTAATGGATCCTACAACACATGAGCTCTTCATTGAGCTTAGTGTGCATTTTGAGGAAAGCTCTTCTAGATTACCCTCTACTCTTGCTTCCTCCACAGTGGATTTAGAGGATTCTAACATTGAGGATTTTCCTCAAGCTTCCTCTAGTTGTCAAGTTGATCATCAGATTTCATCTTACTCTTCATTCAGAATCTCCTCCTCCATCCCCTACCATGCCTCGTTGGGCTTGTCAAACACTTGAGTCTACAGGTGATCTTGTTGGGGATCCTTCAAATATAAGGACTTAGTCACAACATCATGACATTCCACATTCCTACATTGCAACAACTTCAGATCCACAATCATTTCGTGAAAGGGGAAGTTACATTTCGTGAAGCTTTTGGTATTGTTGAGTGGGAATCTATAATGGAGGAAGAGTAATGCGGAATGAAACATGGGATCTTGTTCCACTTCCTAAGGGAAGAAAATTGGTTCAATGTAAGTAGATTTATCAAACCAAATTTGCAATGAATGGCTTAGTTGACAAGTATAAAGCATGACTTGTGGCCAAAGCTTTCTCTCAAGTACTAGGTATTGACTACACTGAGACCTTTGCCCCTATTTCCAAAATGAACTCCATTCACTTGCTACTTGCTATTTCTACAGCTCACAGTTGGGTTTTACATCAAATGGATGTGAAGAGTACATTTCTTCACAAAGATCTACATGAATAACTTTACATGGAGTAGCCACAAGGATTCATTCAAGATTCTTCAATGGTTTGTAAACTAAAGAAGTCTCTCTATGGCCTCAAACAAGCTCCATGGGCTTGGTATGCCAAAATGGACTCCTTTCTTCTCTTCATTGGGTTCTCTAGATTCCACTCTGATTTAAATGTCTAGATCTTGCGGCAGGAGGATGCTCTTCTTTTCTTGGATCTCTATGTTGATGACTTGATTGTCACTTGGAGCACTTCATCCATCATCACAACTGTGAAGAATGCTTTGCATGACCGATTTTCTATGACTGACGTGGGTCTCTTGCACTACTTTCTCAAGATTTAGATCACTCAGGCCTCTTCTGGGATATCACATGCACAACCCAAGTATGCTCTTGATCTTTTGTCATGTTTTCATATAGTTGATTGTAAGCCTGCACCGACTCCCTTTCCGTTTAGAGTTAAGCTTGAGGCCAAATGTTAACCACTATTTGATGCTACATTGTATCATCAACTTGTTGGTAGCCTCATCTACTTGACTCATACTCAGCCTCACATTTCCTTTGCAGTTGGCATTGTTTTACACTTCATGACAGAACCACATGAGCTTCATTGGAAAGCTTCCAAACGCATCTTGCACTATATCCAAGGCACTCATCACTATGTGATTGACTATACAGCAGGCACAAGTTTAGAATTACTTCAAGGATACATAGATTCTAATTGGGTTGGTGATATTGATGATCGCAAGTCTACATCTGGCTACAAATTTCATTGTGGTTCTTTCCCCATTTGTTGGCAGAGCAAGAAGTAGCAAGCCATTGCTCTTTTTTCAACTAAGGTTGAGTATTGAGGAGTTGTCAGTGCTACCACTGAGGCCATTTGGCTTTATAATATCCTCATTGAATTTGGTATCACCTTTTAGAAGCCATCAATCATCTATTGTGACAAACAAAGTGCCATCTAGATCTCAAAGAACTTGGTCCATCATCAATGAACCAAACACATCGAGATCCATATGCATTTTCTTTGGGAGCTAATTCAAGAGTAGGTCATTGATTTGTGATACTATCCTATAGTAGATCAAGTTGCATATATATTCACCAAACCCTTCACTAAGAGCAAGTATGTTCATCTTTGATCTCTCTTGGGGGTGAGGCACATTTACTCTGGGGGGGTCACTTAGACCTTCTTCATTCACCCTTTCATGAGGAGGAGTTTTTTCCCACTGGGTTTTCTCCTTCTTTATCATTGAGAGGTTATTATGTACATGGGTACCTCATCAGGCCTAATATCTGGGACCCATATTTTCATCTTTGATTGTATAATTCTCCCTAAGTTGCACTTAAGGGGGGGTATTAGTGTGAAAGGGGTACTTTATCTAACTAGTTCATTCTTAGCTAGTTATGCATTAAAGTCCTCTTCACACTAGCTTAACTTTACATAGGGATAAGGTGGTTGAGTCTTTAATGACATAAGTTGTCACAGGTCTCATAGGATGCCAACACTTGTCATAATTTGGCTGCATCTATCTCTCCCCTTGGCCTATATAACCAAGGGATTTCCTTTGTAATCTTAATTCTCAAGCTAAATATAGCTTTTTATTCTTGAGAGGAATATAGTTTATTCCTCCTCATATTCATGGTTTTGCTTCAATCATTAGATTCCTATGTAGGCTAGATAAAAAATCTCACACTTTCCACCCCCTGAAGGTCTTGGAATCTTGTGCTAGGATCCATTCACCTTTTGTGGTGAATGGGCCCTCCTTGAGTAGGACACCCATTTTTGAATTTAATTTTGGTGGGATTCTAATGAATTTCTATCCTAGATCTAGTGTCGGCTTGAATTATTTGAATTTTGGGGTTAATCTCTAGATTTAGTATAAATAAGGGGTTAATTCACATTGTTTCTCCTAGAAATTTTACAAGAGGCCTAAGCATTCAATTTTTCAAGTATTAGAGCACTTCAAGAGCATTTCAAAGGAATTCTATGGTAGATTATCAAGGGTTTATTTCAGCAATTCAAGATCATTCCATCATGTCTAAGGCATAGTGCATTCAAGCATCTTGTTGAGCTAAGATTTTAGATGTAACATTGAAGACCTAATTTTCAAGCATTGTTATATATCTTATTTGAGATCAAGATCTACATTCTTCATGGCTGCTACATGTTAGTTTTCATACTTACACTCCAAGACAACTTCCAAGGTATCATCATTTCATTGTTACATCATTTCATGCTTCAATTTTATTATTTCATCATTTTGTTTAATTACTTACAAGGGGTTTTACTTGGAAAAACCATTATTCACTAACAATCAACAAGTTTTCCTTCCCTTGAATGTGTATTTTCAGATCTATAGGTTGAAGATCAAGTGAAGAAGGAATTGGAAGCAAAATTGTCAAAATTGTCAAGTTGCAAAGTTGTCATTCATCGTGCAAGAACATGAAATCAAGGCTACAAAATTGGTTAGATATTTTTGAGAGATGAAAACTAAGGATCTAAGAGTGCATACATTGAAGTTCAAAACCCATATCTCAATTTTAGAATGAGTCCTTTGTGCCCTAAAAATAGCCTTCTTGCAGCAAGGTACATATCACTTTGAGCTCTAAAAACTTCCTTCATGGTTGCTATAACAATTAGGATTGATTTATGATTGTTATTTAGCCATTTTTTCTCTCATAATTGAATGTTTTAGGAGGATACTATTAGTGGTTTATCATCTTGCTTATTCATAGTGGTAATTCCACCATTAAACAAATATTACCAAGTATTATCATAAATCAAATATCATTTGAAAAATGTAAACCTTGGTATGTCAAAATTAATAAATAATGAATCTCTTGTTGTAAAACCCATGTACAATGTCGTTATTATTATTATATTTTTCAATATATACATTATACTTTGTATAATAACAAAATTATTTAGGAATGTTGTATTAATGTCACCTAAAACAATATAGGATTTTATAGCAAGTTTGTTTTGTGATCCATCTAATGAACACTTATTTTATTTAAATTCATGTATTTCTAGAAAATGCAATAGATGTGGCAACCTATCATTGTTAGAAGAATGTATGCATGAAATTAGTTTACATGAATTTGGACAACAATTAGTGGATGCTAAAAAATTAAAAAATGTTTAATATTATTTAAGAGATGGAAAAATTGGAAAACATTGTGAACTAATTTCATACATGTTAAAACACATTTCCAATTTAAACTATATTATTAGTTCTTGATTTTGTAGAAAAACATACTCTTTCTCTACAAGAGGAAATCCAATCCCAATAATATAATTTAGTTCAGGTAACCATATTTATTTATATTGTAAATAGACATGTAAATGATAGTACAAAAGATAATAGAACTTTTTTAAGAGAATACCATTTTTATGTGAGTGATAATTGATTACACTCATTGGAGTTTGTATTAAATATTTTTAAAATATATTTTATAAAAATTTAAAAGAAATAAATGCAAATAAGAGAACAGATCTCATATGGTCGGATATTTGTATGAGATAATTCAAAAATACTAGAATATTTTATTGGTTATGTAGAGCTCAAAAGGAAAATAATATCCAACACATGTGGAGTTTTTGTTATGCTAAACATGGTAAAGAAGAACATGATGGAGCATGTGCATGTGTGAAAAGAGTTCTTGCTAGAGAGCAACTAAAATTTGAGGTGCAACAAAATTCAAAGATGCACGTGCAATTTTAAATTGGTGTAATATAAAATTATCTACAAGAACAAGTGAGAACTTAATAAATCAACACTTCTTTTGGTTAGTTGAAGAAGAGAATATTATTACTCGACAAGATTGCAAACAATTAGTTGATTATCAAAATGGCAATATTTTAAGACTTCAAATGAAAACATGTGGACAATATGGATAAGGGAGCTTGCATGTTTTTATCTTGATTTTGTATTATAGGTGATTGGGAGACATGCCAAAATATAGAATGGGTTGAAGAATAGCAACAAAGATCCTTAACACCTACATTGTCAAATGATAAACATATAATGAAAATTGAAAAAGATAATCAAGTGTTTGCATTAGATTATTATGATCATGTTTCGAACCTTCTACAAGGTATTAAATTGAATTCAATTTTGTTAATTACATTATTTTGTAATATATAATTTTATGTGTATGCATGTTTATATGTGAATTATAGGTCACTCTTTCTTGAATTAAATATTTTTTTTGTAGGACATGTATGTTGTTGCACCTGAGGGGAATGAAGAGAAGATGAAGTATTGGTTGGCTAGATGTATTGAGAGAAAACATAAGTTGGTACATCCTAGAGTGGATGATGATAACTATGAGTATCCAACTGGTTATATGATTTGTTAGCACCTAGCTACAAAAATATCTAATAAGAAAAAATGGTTTTTCTACATTTTAAGAATTTGAAAGACAAGAAGATTATACATTACTCACATTTTATTGTGGAAACAAATATAAAACTAGTTAGATATCAAGGGAGACCTACTAATAAAGTGTTATGGACACTTTCAATGGATGGGCATGATTTTGAACACCCAAAATTCTTGGGGGTGGTGAATTAGTATTCTTTTAAACCACTTAAAAATTTAAACATTTAATCCTCATAGCATATTAATTTTTCAATAAGAAGAGAAAGAATGAAAACAACCATCAACATCACACAACTCAAGAATTCCATATTTTTACATGGAAAACCCAAAATGGGAAAAACCATAGTGAGGATTAGCTCACAATATATTATAACCGGTTATAGTATATTATAGAAGTGCTCACTACAATTGGACTCACTGTCCAAGTGGACTCATTGCCTACTAAAAAAGAAAGATAAAAGAGAGTGGTGGCACACATCCAAGTTTGAACTATTACAATTACATATATCATATGCATGAATTACAGTTCTATTGAAGATCAAAATATAGACTTTACAAACTTCATATTGATCTAAATTAGCTCTCTTCTCTTCCCTACATTCACCTTACTCTTGCACAATTTGCACTCACAAACTCTTAGTGCATCACTCACACTCCAAAACACCATAAATATCTTACATAGATATCTTCTTCAGCTACAAACACTTGCAACATCAATTACGTCAGCCTAATTAGATGTAATATATAAAATATGCTTTGTCAGCTCAATATCCACACATACATGCTTCATGCCAAGATTCAAAACTTATAATAAATCAAAATAGGTTGACATGGACCCAAAATTTCTCCCACATAATGGATTAGTACTTACACAACCTTAGTATTACTTACATTACATGAGGTTGACATAAGTAATGACATAGCATATAAATTTTCCAACTGTACATCCACAAACTGACAAGGGGACCTCCAACCTTCATGTCACTTAGAATTCACACTCTACTAACACCTATCAACATCTCCATAAATCCTCAAATCCAGATAACAATCTGCAAAGAAGTGTGGATTAGAATAAAAACATGCATATTGTACTGGTATCATTGTAACTACTAGACCAAAAATTATGTCAAATTATAATAATAATTTATTCATTTCAAGGCTAGATTGATAAAAATATATTTAAATACACAATATCTCGACAATTTTGAGAAAAAATGAACAGGAAAGGGAGTGGGTGTCATTGACCTCAAATGGATCCTATTTTAAATTTAAGTTTTGGTGTCAATCTTTGGAGAATTAAAAAAATCCCATGTCAGCCTATAATCGGAAATACCAATCAGGATGCATATATAAATAAGTTTTATGCTCATTTGAAAATTAGAAAGGAGATGATTATGAAGATGGGGATATTATGATCAAATTATGAAGATGTAATGAGTTATCCTCTACATGATACCTGCAATAATCTAGTGTGTTTTATGAACTAACCTCTTGCAAGTCCATCAAGAAATCAAGGCAATCATCAATCAACATTTGTGAAAACTTGTGGTGTGGCATCAATTCATCAAGGATTTCATACCAAAGGTAGCATTGTTAATTATCATTTACCATTTTAGTAAATTATTGTTTTGGCCTCAACTCAAGCTAGGGTATACGCTCTTGATCATCATCATTTGCTATATGTGGAGGTGGAAACACCAAAATGGGATTTTACTTCTAAGGCAAGCCTCTATACAACACAACCTTTCCCCCTCTTTTCATGTGTGTAGGTCAAATCCAATTGTTTGTTAGCAAACAACTACAAAAAATCATTGTGTAAAGTTGTACCTTACAACCCAAAAGTTTGCACATTCAGAATATTATATCTTAGTCAAAGGTGCCTACACCCTTGAATAGAAAATTTTTCTTCAAATTTTGATGATAAGTGAACAGGTATCTTCCTTTTTTAGATCTATGATTTTTTGTCATTTTTTGTTTTCATCTATTAGATAAATTACATATTAAGATCTAGGGTTTATGTCAAATAGGCTTGTTAAAACACACATAAAACTTATCATCTTTACAACTCAATAGAACACAAACCCTAGGAGATTTTCTCTCCCTTGTGGTAGCAAGCCAATCATCAAATCATATTTGTTTTATGTTTGAATGTGGAGTCAAATTGAAAAGAATATCAATCCTAATTAATCTAGTTGATCTAGGATCACTTTTCCTACTTTATAAATGGTAATTTGTCAATGGGGATATCCTTCATCATTTTTCACATCCATTTCAAGTTATTTTGGGTAAAAATTCTTATTTATCTACTTTTGTATAATATTGAAATGGGTTATTTCTATTTTGTGGGTCATTTTTGTTGGTGTAAATAGTGACTATCAAAATAGTTAGCTATTAACCTACCTAGATAGATTCATGTTTACATTTCTTAGGCCTCTATGTAGGGAATTCTATAGTTTTGTCTCACCTCATGTGGTTGAGACATGTCTTATGAGACACCTCTTGCATGCACACTTGCCACTCACTAAAACACTTTTCATGTGAGTTAACAAGTGTTCCATCATTGGAGGGGTAGTCAATCATTATGTTTGACTTTCTTACCTTCATCACCTTGACTATATATGCAAGGTTTCTATGTACATTTGAATCATCTCTTTTATTATTTCTTTGATTATAGAAATTAGGCTTATTTTGTACTTGTATTTTGTGGATTTTTTTTTTTTCTTTATGATCTTGGAAATCATAACATGGTATTAGAACCATGCTAGAAAAACACATCTCAAATTCCTATGCCTAGCCTATTAAAGAGTTTATTTTTCTATTTGTGAGTTATTTCTATTGAAATCTCTTTGCGTTTGTGAGTTATTCTATCTAGTGTAAAGTATAGTCTATTGTTTTGATTAGATTAAGACAGGAAGGGACATAACCCATTACAAAGCAGCCATAGAGGTAGAAGACTGGTGTCTCATAGAAAATGAGACCAAAAAAGAAGAGTGAGACTTACTAGCTATGTGCCTAGAAGAACAACAAATAAGGAATTCTTTTGAACGAAGCATGAAACTGGAAAATAGAGACCAACAACAAGAAACAGAGGCTACTGAAGCAAAGGAACCCAACCCAAAAAAAAATGACCCTATAGAAACAATTGAAAACCAACAAAATGCAATAGCTTAAACATTGAATAGAGAGTTGCAACCCCCAAGCAACAACTCCAAAACTTCTTACATTGAAATTAAAATAAACCAAAGGGAAAAAGGAATCCCTTTCCAAAAAAATCCCACCTTATCATCAATCCAAAACTCCATCTCTAAAGGAGTGCATTCCACCTCAAAAGAAGTTGCATAGAAGAAAGCCAACAAGAGGAAACATCTTCCTAGCACCCCCCAAAAAAAACTCCACCCCAATACCCAATAGGAGAATCATAAAAAGAAGACTATAAAGGAGAGACTAAACCAACAGAAGGGACAAGAATAACTCCATTAAGCACTAAGAGAATCAGGGTATTTAAGAACACCTCAACTGAGAGAAGAAAGGAAAGAGCAGCCCCTACCCCCAAGAACATGACCATTAAAACCAACACAGTAGAATGCAAAGTGAATCCTTCATAAAACCACATGTTGAAACCAACAAGCAAAGGCACACAGCAAAGCACCATCAGCCAACATAGTAGCAACTCCAAAAATAGAGCAATAGCTTTGCAAGAATTTCAAGAAACTAAAGAAGCACCCAAAACATAGCTTTCTTCAAGAGTAAAAAAATAAAAAATGCTTAAAACTTCTACAACAACTATTTCATATGAGAGAACACCCAAGCACAGGCAAGAGCCACCCAAATGTAGAACACAATGCTAGAGACCCAAGAACCTCTACATCAACCACACAAATGGAGAAACCAACTCCAACAATAGTAGGGGAGAGCAAAGCTCTGCCAATACCAACTCCAAATAAAGATACATTCGGCACCAAACCCAACCATGAAGAAGCCCCCATAATGTTAAGCTCAAAATCCATAAGAACCCACACCAAAATGGTCGCGTGAGAAAGTGACATCACAATGCAACTGCAAACAAAAGTTAGCAAAGCCTTAGCAAAGAAGGGTGGTTAGAAAGAACCCACAATAGTTGTGGCCCCAGAAATAGCAACATCACACACATTTGAGCCAGCTTCCAAAACACCTAGGGTGAAGATGCCTAGCAATCTCCAACCCTTCCACACAGCAACAATAGGAGGATTTTCTGCAGAAAATTCAAAAGATGAAAACCTCCCCGCACAACTCCAACATCAACCAAACACCTCACCTAGAGAAGTTGCACAACATTTGAAACCACTTAGCTCCCAAAACAGGAAGGGCTGAAGAAAATCCCTATCCTCTGAGTTAGGATCTCCATTTCCCTCCTCACCAATATTCAAAATGGAACCCTCACTGTGATTCTCGCTCGATGCCATTAAGCTCAAAGTATAGTCTATTGTTTGTTGGCAAGACATGGTTTCATTGTCATCAAAATGAACAATATAATGAAGGAATGATGCACCAAAAAGAGAGGAACTTAGTTATTTGGTGGTTGAAATTGCATTGTTGTAGATGACTTTGATTATAGTTTTCTTGGTGGATTGTGTGATATTTTGTATATCATTCTCTTTGCACGTGTTTAGTCTAGAAAGTGCTACTTTTGCATCATATTGTACATTTTTTTTATGTAGGTCAAGAGAGGTTATTTCAATTGTATATCAACCTCTTCTTTGGATTTTTCACATTCCCTTCAACACATGTTCGCCTATCACACCATACAAGGGGAAAATCCAATGCCTCTCCTACTATAAAAGAGCAATGGCAATGTGACAATTTTTGTTTTTGAGCAAAGATTTTTTTACGATGTGCTCAATATTGGTGGAGAATTAATATACAATTTTTTATTACTAGATGTGAATGTGTTGTAGGTAGTTCCTTTATTGGTGATAGATGTACCACATTTATATCAATTGGCACCCAAAGTCTACTCCTCCATATGATTTGAAAGAGTTGAGCCAAATAATGTTGGAGTTGTGACTTCACCAGCTTGCACTCTAATCACACACCCTCTTTTGGTGCCATCCAAGGTATGGTCAACTCCCATCACCCACCTTAAAAGTTTTTTTTTTTTGCAGATCTTTAGGTTATAGCTTACAGTGATGCAATTGAGCCTAGATCTATGCCTTTGAGATATAGATCGATGTTTATAATAGTGTGATAATACCTTTACAACCCATAGTGATTCTTTTGAGGCTAAATCAATGTATTTGATCTCTTTTTTTTACATCAAAGACAATAACAATATGAATGTGCTCAATTTCTTTACTCACAAATCAACATTAAGATTCTCGACCTTGATCTTCAATGAATGTTCATTGAGAATTTGCAGAATAAGCTTCAAGATAAGATTGGGATGATGAAATTTCTCTCCTTCACACAATTGTGTACTACCCTTCATGATTACCAAAATTTGATTAGTAGTCGTGAAGTGAAAACTCCCTCTAACCATCCTAAAAGATATTAATCCATGCCTCAAACCAACTTCTAGTCATTCAAGAAAACAAATAAGGGATTTATACAACTCTTGAATTCCCCTCAACCAACCCAACATGTTGAATCCCAAGCGGTTGTCATAAAGACAACAAATCCATATACATTTAGGGAAAAGCTTAGACACTTTACCCCATTACCTGATATACTTCACTCCATAATGTTGTAGTTTTTAAACAAGAACTTAATTTCCTTACCTCTTGTTAGAGCTCTTGATCCTACAAACCTTTACCTCCAAACTATAACCAAAATAACTTTTGTCATTTTCACCATCAAAACGAACATGATACGAAACATTGTAAGCATCTTGAAAATTTTGTTCAAGACCTCATTGATTCTAATCACATCCAAATAGGTGGTGTCAATGATCAAGGTAATAAATCTATTGCTCCTCCCATCCAAAATTTGAAAACCTTTACCAACCCCATGCTAAATCATAACATATCCTTTGTCAAAGCTAATGAAACTAGGAATGATGTGATCAATGTTGAAATGAATAATGGCAACATGAATGATAATGAGGAAAATCCTATGGATACTATGATTGGAATCATTGAAGCTCAACCTTGTAAGGGGTATGTGCAGGATCATCATGGAAAAAACAGGCCCTTAAGTGGCAAAAAAAATTAGAAAAATTAGAGTTAGGCAACTTGACGTAAAAATTTGAATAAGTTATTTATATTATTTCAAAAATATGTAAGAATAGAATCTATAGAAAATTGAATGTAGTTTCTAGAATACTAGGTTTTTAAAAAAAAAAAATCTATTTGGTGAAAATTTGAAATTTCAATGTAGTAGTACTTAAATTTCAGGGAAAAAATAAGAAGTAGGTGTCTGTCTGAGCACCCTAACCACAATAAAATGATAATATTTTTTATAATATTTTAGATATAAGTAGAGGACTCATGTCCCGATGTGATGCATATTTTTTTGTAATTTTTTTCCAATTAAATAATTAATTATGAATTTTTTATTACAACTTTTCAAAAATATAAAAACCTCGTATGTCTGACCACCTTAACTTGGTCAAAACTTCATGAAATTCATTTTTTATTTTTTTAATCCTATAGTATTCAAAGCATAGAATGTGACGCATGTTTTGGATTCAAAAAATGTGATATCGTTTGAAAGCTATAGATGCTTTTCTATCAGTCTATCAATCAGGACTTTAGTCGTAATTTGAATAGAAAATGAATAATAATTACTTATTAAATTCAAATTAAAGCATAATTTATATTGGTGGAAAGCTAAGAATCTCCTTTAAAAACCCTTTTCATTTCATCAATTTTGGGTAAAAAAAAAGAGTCGCCAGCCACATACCCATCATATTGCCACTTTTTGGCCCATCATGATCCTGCACATACCCTAAGGACCAAACCAATAATTCCTTTGATATTGTTTTCTCATCAAAAGTCATAATTAGACATGAACCCAATAGTCCTCTTTACATTGCCAGAAGAATCAATGACAAGACTACTAATGGGATACTAATTAATCATGTTTGTGTAGAGAATGTGATCACCGAAGAATTCTTGTTTGTGCATAATTTTTATCAATATACTTATGAACAATTGAAAGTATAGATCAAAACACATAAT
The DNA here is from genome assembly GCA_007258455.2 of Sequoia sempervirens. Lineage (NCBI taxonomy): Eukaryota > Viridiplantae > Streptophyta > Pinopsida > Cupressales > Cupressaceae > Sequoia > Sequoia sempervirens. The sequence goes on from VDFB02000015.1 coordinate 73,228,667, forward strand.
GATTTTTCTTGCCCTACGATAGGTCCAATAACTCTTCCTCTAATATTTGGACCAAAACAATTAAGTGTCTCATTCTCCATCATCCTAACATTGAATCAATTTTGTGTGAAGTTAGGCTACCCATGGCTTCCCTCCATGAATTTTGTCCCCTTGGTAGTGCATAAATGCTTAAAATTTTCATTTGGAAATGAGATCTTTACTGTGCATCATAGTGGCTTTAATCCTATGTCTTCCCATGGGAATTTTTGATTGGATTTCTTTTGGCCCAAACCTATGGAACCTACTAAGCCCCATGATGAATTCTTTTCAAATCTTACTAAAAGTTCAAATCCAAGTGCATAGCAGAATTATCCCTTAGCAACATGCCTCAACCCATGATTCAATCTCTCGCCATTGATGAAGACATGATTAAACGAAAAGCCTTTCCAAGTGATCAAGAAAATCCTTCACCCATCGCATATAAGAGACCAAGAGATAAACAAATAATTCCTATGGTCCCTCCTAAGATCAATTTTTTTTATAAAGCTAAAGAGAAAGTCACTAGTAGAATTTGGAAAATAAATGACTGGGTGACTAAAAATTTTAGTCACAATAACTAAAAATTACTGAACTCTACTCATTTTTTGCAACTCAACAATAAATGACTAAGTCAATGAATAATTTAGTCATTGAATAAAAAATCATTTAGTCACAGAAATAAAAATGACTAAATAGTTAGTCGTTAAATTCAAAGTGGACAAAAATTTTGAAAAACAAATTGGCCAATTATTGGCACGATTATTCATGTTCATTATAGATTCATTTGTCTTGTTCATTGTAGATTCATTCATTTGACTTGACCTCGCTTCATTTGTTAGCCTGGCATTAGGTGTTTTGATCAGTTATAGCAGCTACTTGCATGGGCGATAAGGATTCAAAGAGGACTTGGAGACTTCTGAAAAGGAAAGAAAGGGCAAGGAATTCAAAGTTTGCTACAACAAATTTAAATTTGTCAAGGCCCTCTGTAGTGAAATCAGATTTGGGGACACCCTTTGCAGCGAATTCAAAGGTAATTCGAAACCCTCATTACATTAAACACAAATTTGAAACACTCATTACAATCTACTTCTCTCAATAATGTTCTACTGCTCTTAATAATGTTCTTTTACAATCTTGTTGATGAGGTAAACATAACATCATCATAATAATACCATACAGACCTATTTCATATATGTAAAATCCCTATCCTCTGCCAATTAATTAAATTTTAGGAGAAATAATTGCTTAACTTTTAGTGAGAAATTGTACAAAGTTTATTTCTTTTGATTTCTTGAGGTATTTTTCCAATACAAATTTAATGGGTTAGTTTAAGTGTCTTGTAGGATAATAATCAGTCATCAAGTTGTAGATTAGAAGCATTCAGTCAACACGTGCTCCAAAATAGGTTGAAGGTGTACGCTGGAAACATGCTCCAGAACTTTAGGGTGATGGACCGAAGATATAGTTACTCTTTAAGTCTTAATTTTTGTTATGTTTTAAGTCAAAAACTTCATGGCTCGACTTGAGCCTCTTTAATACTATTGTAATGGATTTTAAAAAAAACATACGAGTTATTCATAGATCTGTTATGGACTTTTTCAATGGTTATCTATACCATTTGAAATCTAGGATTTAGTTAGAGTTTTTCTATAAAAGACATAATCTCCAGAAGCAAAATATATAGTGACAAGAGTAATGTTATGCTGTCAATATATTTTTTGAGCTTATGAATAAAGAGATTGCCATATAAAAATTTTGAGTTATGAGTTATGGATAATAGTTATGGTTGATAGAAGTATTTCCAAATTAATTGTGGATGTGAGTTGAGAACAAACATGATAACCCGTGAGTTGGCCACTCAAGGGGAGATAGCTTAAGTAGATAAGTGTTTTCCTTTATTATATCGTTATTCTATAGAGAATTATTGAGTTTGTTGTTGTGAAATATAAGTTCTGAAGTACTTGTTATCTTTCACTTACGTAGTTTTTCATTGTTAATTGTTAGAATCTTTGTTGAATAGGGAGGATGTTTAATGAATTGTTTATAATTTTTTATGCTTCTGAAATTTACCAGTTCTTTAGTTTAGTTATTTTTATACTCATTAACTTAGTTGCCATGCTTTTTAGTTTGAATATTTCCTGCTTTCTTTAGGATAAATTGTTTTACAATTTCTTAGTTAGACGGCCTTAGGTTATAATTAATATTAATTTCTATAAGAAGTTAGAAAATCTAGGGGAGATAGTCCAGACTTCTTCTATTGCAAATTTCCTTAACACTACCTGGTTGACATATTGAATTTAATCTTCTAAAGTAATGGGATTTAATGATGGCCTATCACTTTTTGGTGCTATTGTCGGGGACACTTTAGCTTTCTTGCTTGAATCCAATGTTAATAGAAGATGCCTTGAATACCTCTTTTAGGCTAAAAAAATAATAATAATCTTTGGCTTCCTTTTCTGCATGGTCAGGAAAAGAGGCCCTCACAAATGATTTATACCAAAGACCCCCCCAAAATACGTTCCAATTATACATAGGGAGGCCAAAGGCTCAGACGACCATTTTGTTGAAAACCCACTTGAGCCAAACCCACCTGAGGCTTTTCACTATTTTGTAGAAGATCATACAGTAGAACAACCAGTTGTTGAGGAAATTATTCTTGAGGAGCGTATTCCTCTGAAGGAATAAAGGTTGATCCCAAGAAAATTGAAGTAATTCAACAATTGATTGTTCCTCAAACACAAACAGATGTTCAAAGTTTTCTAGGGAATACTGGGTACTATAGAAGGTTTTTAGAAAGCTTTAGTAAGATAGTAGCTCCTATTTTTTCTCTTCTCCAAAAAGATGTAGAGTTTAATTGGACACTGGAGTGTCAACAATCATTTGAAATGATAAAGGAGAAGCTTGTCTCTACTCTCATATTACGTGGACCAAATTGGAGTCTCCCCTTCCATATTTATGCTGACGCTTCTGATGATGCAATAGGAGCGGTATTGGGGCAAGAAGATGAGGATGGGGGTAAATATGCCATATACTTTATTAGTAAAAACTTGGCATCTGCTGAGAGGAATTATACAACGACAAAAAAAGAATTCTTAGTTGTGGTTCATGCCATTAAAAATTTATGCCATTATATTACGGGGTATAAAGTTACAGTTTATACAGATCACTCAGCTGTAAAATATTTAATGAATAAACCTATAGTTAATGGTCGAATAATGAGATGGTTATTACTTCTTTAGGAGTTCAACGTGACAATACTTGACAAGCAGGAGAGATTTAATGAGGTAGAATATTTTTGTCTAGAATCAAACAAGAAGAGGTTGATAGAGCACCTGTGCAAGATGAGTTTCTGGATGAAAATATGTTTTTCATCTCTATAAAGACCCCTTGGCTTCCTAATATTGCAAATTACTTAGCTTCCTCTGAAATACCTCTAGGGTTTATGCTAAAACAAAAGAAGTGACTTATTTGGGAGAGTCCTCCATTTAAATGGATTAATGGTATTTTATTTTGTTGTGGACTTGATATGGTTTGAGAAGATGTGTCGGGGCTGATGAAACTTATAGTATCCTGAGGGCTTGACATGATGATCCTTCTAAGGGTCATTACTCTGCAAAAATAACTTCTCATAAAATTTTAGGTGCGGGATATTATTATCCTTCAATGCATAGAGATGTTAAAAACTATGTACGTCATTGTGATGAATGCCAAAGGGTAGGAAGACCAACTGCTTCTATAGAAATTCCTTTGCAACCTCAAGTAGCCCTTGAACCATTTGAAAAATGGGGATTAGATTTTATCGGGCCCATAGATCCTTCCTCTCAAGAGAAAGAATACATATTAGTTTGCACTAATTATCTAATGAAATGGGAAGAAGTTCAAGCTCTACAAGTTGCCAGAGAAGAGTAGGTCATTGAATTTCTCTATAATAAATTTTTCTTAGATTTGGAGCCCCCTGAACCATCGTTACAGATTAGGGACCCCAATTCATGTCCAAAGTTCTCCTAACATTTACAAACCAATTTTAAGTAAGTCATAAGAAGTCATCCCCATATCACCCTTAAGAAAATGGTCAAGTAGAGGTGACTAATAGGGAGTTAGAAAACATCCCGACCAAAACGGTTTCTTCAGGAAGGAAAGATTGGGCTAGGAAATTGCCTAAAGTTGTTTGGGCGTATAATACAACTTGGAAATACACAACTGGATTTAGCCCTTATGAGCTTGTTTTTGGGAGGAAACCTTTTCTCCCCATTGAGTTTGAATTGAAAACTCTACGAACAGCTATGGAACTGGGTCTAGATCTTAAACGAGCTCAAATAGAATGAGTTTTGCAGTTAAGTGAGCTAGATGAGCTTCATTTGGATGTTGTCTATCAAACTAAACTAGTTCAACATCATAGGAAAGTATGGCATGAAAAACACATTAAGGAGAGAGAGTTCCATAGTGGTGATTGGGCTTTGTTATTCAATTCAAGATATAAAAATCATAAAGGGAAACTCAGGACTCATTGGCTGGGGCCATACGAAATTTTTGAAGTTTTCTCGAATGGCACAGTTCAGCTGAAACCTATTGATGGTGATCCACAAACCCTCTTAGTTAATGATCATCGCCTACATATCTACCATAAGCCTCTTAATAAAGAAGAATTTACAAAATTGGTAGAATTGCAGGGAGAGATCCAATGTATTGACTCTACCAAGGCAGAGTCCAGTTGACCCAATAAGTGTCATATATATATAAAAGAAAAAATTAAAAAATAAAATATATATATAAATATATTATGGAAAATTGTAATAAAAAAAGACTTGTGTACCAATTTTTTTTCAAATAATTTATCATAATATTTATTTTTGGACTTAACTACATGTGTTTTCATTTTGCATAACTTATTATAAGGAAGAAGACAACTTCTGGAACATGCTCCGGAACTTGTTGGTTCATATGCTTGATGCTCTGGAACTTGCTCTTCAACCTATCATGCTAAAAAAGAGTCATTTCACATAATGATTTATCCTCCTAAAGTTATAGTTCATTCATTTCCACCATTTTTCTTCTCTCTAGTTGTGTCTTTCAATGATGCTCTTGAATCTTCATTCAGTTACTGCTCTGGTTGCATCTTTCAACAATGCTCCTGAATTTTCATTTAGTTGCTGCTCTGACTGCATCTTTCGATAATGCTCTAGTATTTTCATTTAGTTGCTGCTCTAGCTGCATCTTTCAATGATGCTCTGGAATTTTCATTTGGTTGCTACTTCGGCTGCATCTTTCAACGATGCTCTGGAACCTTCATTCAATCACTATTTTGATTTCATCTTTCTCTGATGCTCTAGAACTTAGTCACCGTCTTTGTTTCGAGCACATACTTTGGCGTGCTCTAGAACTTGCTTGCTATTTCTAAGCATGTACTTTCCTGCATGCTTCATAACTTATTCATCATTTCACTTTGCCGCTCCTTTTCATAGAATTTCAACTTCCTTTGATGTTTTGATTATCATATATCGGTTCACACACCTTCTTTCTTTCTTTTTTTTGCCATGATAAATAAAGAAACCCATGATGATAGTTTATCTTCATTAATGCTTTCATCATTCACAAATCTTCCCCACTCATGTCATAATAAATAAGCTGTCATCTCCACCAATACCATTGCGTCACCCTATCAAGTCGGTAAAGGTACGAGATCTTCAAGTGGTCATAGAATATAAGTAAGTACAAAATCTTGCTTTAAATAAGAAGTTATTTTTAAATAAAATATAATTAATTGGCTCAAGTTTCCCTTCCCAATTTAGTAAATTGAGCCACTTGGTGGTTAATTGCTAAGTACGGTACTCTTTTTGCAACCCTTCATGCAAATTAGCATTATTACATAGTAAGCTTTGGGAAAGGTAAAATAAATAATTATAGCTTGATCATATTTTCAAAAATAACAGTGCACAATTTTCTAGCATTATTGAAATTTTTAGCAGGGTGCTAGAGACAAGACAGAAAATGGGTGGTACAAAGAAGAAATCTGAGCTAGCTTCTGTAGAAAAATTGTTGGGGTTAAGTAACATTTTTGGGTTGTTTGAGGAAGTCAGTTGGCTGGATTTTATTAGAAATTTCAAAGGATACAATGAAAATTTGGTGAACGCATTCGTAGAAAATTATTCTAATGGTCAGGTGACAGTGCATGGGAAGTGTTTTAAGGTGAGCCCAAAAATTATCTCTTCTCTTTGAGGGTTAGAAAATTATGGCATTATAATATTAGAAACAACACAAATAACATATCAAAAATTATAAGAATTATTTCTTAGACAAGGGGACCCTCAACCCATGATAGTTATCAGTACTAGGGGACAAAATAAGGGGTTTCAACGAGCTTCTATATTGGAACCCTAGGGCACTTTAGTTGCATGGATTATTAAGTATTTTACTTGTGAAGGCCAACTTACTACTATTGTAGGACCTACATTCCGCATGTTAATACATTTGCGGCATGGGAAAGAAAACTCTACTCTCAGGGTTAATTTGCCTCACTTTTTGAATGATTTTTTTCATTCTTCGATAAAAAGATATAAAACTGGTTCAAGGCCATTAAAGCATCATGGTTTAATTCAATTAATTTTCAAATATCATTTTCGTAGCAAACCTAGAAGCAAATGGGAAAATTTTTTGGGGAAGTTTGACAAGTCTATGCCAGGAAGGAAATTAGAACTAGGAGAATCTTCAAAACAAGTTGCTTCACCTTTCAGAGCAACTTCCTCTAAGGACCCTAAGGCTCCTAAAACCCAAATTCCCACCGTTCCTAGTGAGGAAGTGCCAAAATTTAAAAATGAGGATTTTGAAACCCCAGGCCAGTCAGAAGATGTCGAGATAATAAATCCAAATGTAGACAGTAATCCTATTAAGAAGAGTAAATGAAGGATAGTTCTTACTTATCAAAATGCTCCAACAATTTTAACTTATTAGGATACTCCTCCTTTAAGGAGAAGCAAAAGATTATCCTCTAAATCTACAACAACCCCAGTGCAGAGTAGAGGGAATAGATCAAAATCCAAAAAGAAAAAGAAACCCTTGGAAAGTGATGAAAAAATTCACCAATCCTCGGAGAAATAAATTTCTATTGAAGAAATATATTCTCATTTAGTGTTTGAAGAAGAAGCCTTTGACCAAGAAAAAAAGAAAACAGAAAAGAAACAATCTCCACCTCCTATGGAGGTTGATGATAGTGTATTAGGAATTTTTTCTCTTGTTATTAATAAAGTTGTTGAAATGGTTGAAAATGAAAATATTAATGTAGAATTGGAAAAGTTGAAACTAGAAATTGAAGAGCTAAGAAGTTAGTTGCACAAAAATAAGGAACATATGGAATTGCAACAAGAAGAAATAATGGTATATATGGTTGTAATAAGCAAAAGGGATCACAAAATTCAGGATTTAAAATTGCAGGTATAGGGAAAAGATACATTCATTAGTGAATTGCAAATACAAATTCAAAGTTGTAATCAGGAAAACAGGGTACACAGAGATGGTTTAAATAAAGAAATTCAAAGTTTAAAAGAAAATTTTATGCTTATGTTTTCAGCCTTTGAAGAAGAGAAGAAAAGACAAAAAGAAGAATTAAATGCTTCTCTTAGTAGAATTATGGAATTAGAGCAAGATTTGCAGGAAAGCACAAGTAAACCAATGGTGGAATCCAAAGAAGTTCAAACTGAACCAACGATAACTGAATGAGTCCAAATTCAAATTGACTCCATTATTAATGAAATGGATGGAATGGTGCTATTTTCTAAGGAATGCACAAATTGAAAATAAGAGATTAAAAATGGAAATGGTATTGTTAAAAGAATCATTTCATAAATCCTATAAGGGAGAACAAGATGCATGTCATATAGCAGAATTTCTTTTATCTTGTAGAAGACCATCGAGATTGTATTCAATGTTTTTAAATGAACAATGCTTTAGATGGAAATTGCTCAGAGTTTATAATGACCAGCCTCATGAACCTGATGACAAAGAATTTGTTAAGATATTTTCTGACTCAAAGCCTGAAGATCAAGACATGCTCTATGAATTCTTTATTCATGATCTTCTATTAGAAAAGCATACTGATTTCTTTATTAATCTTTTTGTGGGAGAAGTGCAATTGAGATCTTTGTTGTCTACTATGCGGAATCAAATCCATTGGAAAGAACGTAATAGGGAATATGCCCAAGTAGAGAAAAGTGTGGGACTTCAAATGAGATCTCCCAATAGTAGACCTGCAGCTTTCAAGAAAACATTTGTAGCTCTTCTATTGGATGAGAAAATGAAGAGAAGATATTATGAAAGCCTTCAAATTTGTTACAATCATTTCATGGATCAGTAGCAAAAATTAATTGGTAAATCTTGGTACGCTTGTGAAGAAAGATATACTCCATTTCCTGTATATTTAAAGAAAAGAGAGGTGATTTCCCCTCTTAACATCAGATGGTCTTTAAGAAGGGTAGATGCCTTAGCTAAAATCTTAGAATATCTCATAACAAAGTGGATGGGAATGAGGTATAGACCTCCCTTGTTGCTATATCCAACCCTTGCTTTTCATGTTAATATAGATCAAGATGATAGATTTTTCAGTGAATGGAAAGGGGGAGTTGCTTTTCATAGAGGATTCCACCATGCACCTGTAAACTTTGATATAACAACAAGGGATTTGTATGACATTAGTGCAAAATATGAAGAATGGAATAGAGGACAGAGTTATAATCAAGGGGCGGGAGGACCTTCCAAGAATTAGGAAGGGAAAGAAATGATGAGGTAAAAATAACCCCATCATAATAATACCATCAAGACCTATTTCATATATGTAAAATCCCTATCCTCTTCCAATTAATTAAATTTTAGGAGAAATAATTGCTTAACTTTTAGTGAGAAATTGTACAAACTTTATTTCTTTTGATTTCTTGAATTATTTTTCCAATACAAATTTAATGGGTTATTTTAAGTCTTTTGTAGGATAATAATTGGTCATCAAGTTGCAGATTAGAAGCATTCAGCCAGCACGTGCTCCAGAATAGGTTGAAGGTGTACACTGGAAACATGCTCCAGAACTTTAGGGTGATGGACTATAGATATAGTTACTCTTTAAGTCTTAATTTCTATTATGCTTTAAGTCAAACACTTCATGGCTTGACTTGAGCCTCTTTAATACTATTGTAATGGATTTTTAAAAAAACATACGAGTTATTCGTAGATATGTTATATAGTTTTTCAATGGTTATCTATACCATCTGAAATCTAGGATTTAGTTATAGTTTTTGCATAAAAGACGTAATCTCCAAAAGCAAAATATACAGTGACAAGAGTAATGTTATGCTATCAATATATTTTCTGAGCTTATGAATAAAGAGATTGTCATATAAAATTTCTGAGTTATGAGTTATGGATAATAATTATGGTTGATAGAAGCATTTTTGAATTAATTGTGGATGTGAGCTGAGAACAAACGTGATAACCCGCGAGCTGGCCACTCGAGGGGAGATAACTTAAGTAGATAAGTGTTTTCCTTCATTACATTGTTATTTTGTAGAGAATTATTGAGTTTGTTGTTGTGAAATCTAAGTTCTGAAGTACTTGTTATCTTTCACTTCCGTAGTTTTTCATTGTTAACTGTTAGAATCTTTGTTGAATAGGGAGGATGTTTAATGAATTGTTTATAAATTTTTCTGCTTCTAAAATTTACCAGTTCTTTAGTTTAGTTGGTTTTATACTCATTAACTTAGTTTTCATGCTTTTTAGTTTGAATATTTCCTTCTTTCTTTAGGATAAATTTTTTTATAGTTTCTTAGTTAGATGGCCTTAGGTTATAATTAATATTAATTTCTATAAGAAGTTAGAAAATCTAGGGAAGATAGTCCAAACTTCTTCTATTGAAAATAGCCTTGAACGCTACCTAGTTGACATATTGAATTTAATCTTCTAAAGTAATGGGATTTAATGACAACCTATCACTTGCCACTATTCTACTTCATAATGTGTTCAAGCTAAATATAATAAATTTGGGTTTCAATGGAAAAATTGAATTTCCTCAAACAATTTTGATATATTTTCATTGCAAGCGCAAACTATCCTTGTGCAAAGTAAACATGTCCTAGATTTACCCACACATCAAGCATCTGAACAAATATGTTTCCTACAAAAGCTTCTTGTACCTGTGTAAATATTTCCTTTGCAATATCAAATTTAACCCTTTTACCTAGCACAATGGTTGCCCCATTTGTAGCATAAACATTTCCTAGTCTCTATGCCAACACTTTACAATGGCTACCCCATTTGCAGCATAAAAAATTTCACTACAAGCATAAAATATCTTTGTGCAAAGTAAACATGTGCTAGATTTACCCACACATCAGGCATCTGAACAAAGATGTTTCTTGCAACAACTTCTTATACCTGTGTAAAAATTTCCTTTGCAATATTAAATTGACCCCTTTCAGCTAGCACAATGGCTACCCCATTTGCAACATAAACATTTCCTGGCCTCTGTTCCAACACTTAAGTGGCCCCTTTTATGACATTAAAATCCTCTTGAGTTATTATTATACTCCCATTTTCAAATAGAAAAATCCCCAATGCCCATGGGAAATGAACAATGAGCTTTTGAGTTTCAACTTGGTTTCATTTTGAAAAGGGGACATTACATTGTACAAGATTTGTTTAACATCAGAATAATTTAATCCACCTATTTGGGATTGTAAAATAAAAATAGATGAATTAATCCATTTTCAATTATTGGTTCTTTTAATCTAGAATTTGATAAGAAGATAAAGCATAATACATTGAAGGACACAAAAAATGTTCTAAAATAAAGACTAAAATAGGTTTCCCATAAATTAAAAAAAAAAGAGGAAAAATGAAAAGCTAACATATAGATGATTCATTTGAGGTTTTTTATAAGATCTCATTTAACTATGTCAAATGGATTTGGAAGGGACAAAGCATATTTGATTGACTAAAATTTTGACGTAGCTTATCCATCATCATTGTATGCATCATCTTCTCTTGGAATATGTTTCTATAATGCACCAAGCCTAGAATTGATTAGGGATGAACATAAAGTGGATAAAAACTCATAAAATTATTTATATATTCTTGGAAACATGGAATTGAAAATAGATCTATCACTAGCTTAAAGAAAAAGAAAAAAATAAAGTAGCACGTGAACTTGTCTTGGCTGATGAAGCAAAATGAAAAGTTGATGAAGAATGAAGGATTCAGATGGAAAGGAGAAAGAAAGAGGAAGAAATTTGGTGGGTGATGCAACAAGAGGAGAAATTTGAACATGTAAAGGAATTATCGAAGATTAAGCGTAAGGATAGGGATGATGATGATGATGAGGTTGGTTAGTTCGAGAAGAAACAAAAGAAGGAAAAGAAGAGAAAGAAGAAGGATAAGGACCACAAGGCTTATGATTCTTATATGGAGGAACCTGATGTTGCCATGGAAGATGAGGCAAATTATATGAGTGATAAATCACAAGATGATTTAGAAAATTACCAATATCTTCTTGCAGCTACAAGTCTAGAAGACTCTGATGATGGCAAGACAAATTCTCCAGTTTCAACAAAATCATGAATGATGCATGAATACTCTGATTCTGAAGATAATGAACCATTGTAGAAATAGAGTCTGAGAGAAGATGATCCATATGATGATGATGTATAGGCTTCCTGAGCTTTAACCAAACCTAGCTCTTATTTTCCAAGAGAAAATTCCCCAACACCCATGCGAAATGAATGATGAGCATTTGAGTTTCAATAGATTCCAAGAGAAGATGATGCATACAATGATGATGGATAGGCTACCTCAAAATTTTATTCAATCAAATATTCTTTGTCCCTTCCAAATTCATTTGACATAGTTAAATGATATCTTATCAAAAACCTCAAATGAATCATATGTATGTTATCGTTTCATTTTTCCTCTTTATTGTTTTTTTATGGGCAACCTATTTTATTCTATTGAAACTCAAATGCTCATCATTCATTTCCCATGGGCCTTGGGGATTTTTGTTTTGGAAAATAGGAGCTTAAGAGGAGATGTATCCTTTAATTTTTTCTCCATAGTCATCCCTTTCATTTCCTATACTACATCTGGTAACCTTGGTTTTTGTGTACTCTTTTGTTTGGCCTAGAATGCCAAGGTTTCAATCTTAGGGTTATACCATGTGTCACTTACCCCTTCATCTGAGTCAAACTCAACAATCAACATTAGGTTCTCCTATGTACTTGATCAAGTAAAAATATTTTCTTTAATTCCATACCAGGGACAATAAATATATTACTTTTCAAAATCATCTCTTTAGCCTCTTGTGGGATGACATCAATATTATCAATCCTTAATACATTAAAATTTTGGGCTACTATCTGGTCATGCTAGGATTCCTTAGCTCCCATGTTATTTATTTCAACCCTCACTTAAAACTCTCTCATTTTCATCTTAATACAAAAGTATTTAAATTCAGGGGTTTTGATAAATTCATCATCTTCCAAGAACTTGCGAGTTGCAACTACCCTATCATCCTCATGCATTTCTCTTTCTCCTTGTACCTCAATATTGGCTCTAGCTTCAGGCATGTGGGCTTCAATTTCAAGCATAGTTTGGTCCACTTCAACATCATCCTTGAAATGTCTTAACACATTAACTAAGTCTTCTATATCTCAAACCTCCTCACTTATTTCATAGGAAACAAGTGGATCTATCTCTTGTGTCTTTTGTTTTTTAGAAGGTGGTTGTTTAGGAGGTGATCCTGGAGAAGTATGACATACTAAAATAGTATCCAAAGTTGCTTTTGTAATTACAATATCACTCATCCTTTTGGGACACAATTTGGCAAGTCTCCCCATATCTATTGTAGTCTTAATTAATTCATGAAACTTATCAATTATCGTATCAATCCTCTTAATAGGATCTACTTCCTCTATGAAATAACCCAAGAAATCACTATGCTTCATCTTTCTTTCTTCCTCAAGCCTTTTCATAAGTTCCCATTTTCTCCTCCTATCATATACCTATTGAGGAGTGAAACAATTTCTAATTACTTCTTCTTCACAATCAATCTGGTGAGTAACCATAGCCTTGGTAAGGATGGTGAATCTTACAAAATTCATGTGACCCTCAAGTTCAAAAGATCTTTCCTTTCTAGACTATAAAGAGCACCTTTATTTTATGTAATTATGCAACTCTTCAAGTGTAGAGGATCCCACTAATAGTTCCCAACATGTAAAATTGGGTAGAAATGTACCCTTCCTTTGTTTACTCATGACATCCTTTTCCATCCATAGAATCTACCACATAAACTCTAAAAAGGCTAACTGAAGGGGGAAAAACTTTGGCAGTATATGTGGGGCCTATGGGCATCCATAAATCTTGATTCTTGTGGTATCTAGTAGGAAAACCAATCACCGAAGTTATAAGTATGGCCTTGCTCAGGTTTCAAAGCCAAAGTTCTTAACAATTGTAGCACAAGTGTGTGTAGTCTTGGTGGTTGGTGGCCAAGACCTCTCATAATTCTATACACAAAGTCATCATGGAATATCACATAATTTGAATTCTTACATCTATTGTCCCATATATAACACCATAGTTGCACTGGCAACAAATTCCCCTACTTGTCAATATAACCCAAACACATCCTTTCAGTCCATCTATCTTTATTTTGGTATAATATTAGGTGGCACATCAAAGAATATTGCTTGAATGTTATGGGGGCTCTATTTTCCCTGACTTGCAAAAATGCTTCATATAATCTTTCTCAAGATATGAGGTAAAACCATATTCAATGTTCATCTCATGGTTTTGGATCCTCATAGCCATCATCATTAAACTAACTAGCATTCTCTCTTCTGCTTCTATTCCAAGTACTTGACAGAGAGCAAAGTAGGTTTTCTTGAAATAGAATTGGAAATATGAGACTTCAAATGGTTCAGTAGCAGAAGGGGATATAGGAATCACCCTATTGTTCACACCCCTTTTCATGTAAATGGGGACTTCATCACTTCTATGGGTTTTCCTCAATCTAGTATATTCTTCTTTACTTCTTTGCAAATCAATTTTAGTTAGGGTTTGTTTGTTTAGGTCAAAACATTCAATGATGGCCACTTTAGTCAACACAACTAATGGTGAGCCATCTGGAAATCTCACAGACCTAGTAGCAACATGATAACTCTAAGCCAATACTATGATGAACTCTACATCTATAAAAACATTTGGTACAATTAACATGACCGAATCTAATTCCCATGAATTTGACACCATAATCTTTCCCTCCCTTTTGTCATAAAAGTACCAAAATAGTTCCCTCCTAGAGACAAGGATAAGTGCATCTCTACAAACATGAGCCAAATCATTAAAAATATTCTTAAATCCTCTCTCAATTGATTCAAGGAGTATATCCATGATAGACTGGTGTAAGGACCTCGTTTTAACCTTAGATTCTTTCTTCTTGGGCGGTGTGATGTCCTTTAAAGTTTCAGGTTCTTTCTTCTTGGGTGGCATGATATTTAACTATCTTACTTCTCCTAGTGTATCTAAAATACATAATTCCAAACAATCTTATACTCATAGAACTTAATTCACAGTTTAACTATCTTACTTCTCATATACTTCTGAAATGCAAAATTCTAAACAATCTTGTACTCATAAAACTTAATTCACAAGAGTTATATGAACTTACCCGAGTTACGATGGTTGTAGAGCTTAACCTCCTTGAACTCCCAACTCCTTGCATGATAATTTTTGAAAATGAGTGCAAAGAGAATGTCGAATTCTTGGTTTAATGGCTTCTAAGCTAAGTCATGTCAACATTAATATCAACCTTACACCAAATATTTTTCTCATAGTTCGAGTTTGAACATGTCACCATTGATTTTACAAGATCAGACGGTTGATGTGATGTGGGAATTTAATACCTCTTTATCACCACCACTTTCTATAACTATCACAAGATAGAGGGGTATAAACTACTATACTGCATGCTTATTTTCATTTCATCATGGGTAGTGGGATACTTACCTCTATGCCGCAAGCTTGACTTGTTTAACCTATGATACTGTGGTTTACATTAATGGTCACATATAGCTTACCACCATACTGCAAGCTTTGTCACATCCTTCCGTAATATAGTGGCTCATACCACCCTATTGCATGCCTCTATGATCTTCCTCTTGGGATGGTGGGTTATTCCCCACTAGACTGCACCCTTCAGTTTTCCTTCTCATGGTATGGAAATTTATGATGTATTTAAAGATGATGGGTTATTCCCCACTATATCACACCCTTCATTTCACACCCTTCATTTTTTCTTCTTGTGGTATGGTGGTTTATAATGTATTTAAATTCTCTCATACCGCCCAACTGTGTCCTCATCATAATACTTCCATAGTATGGTGGTAAATATCTTCATGTTGTTTGTTACACACCAAGAGATTTGGAATATTTTTAGCTGGACATGTTTTTTCTTAAATATATATGATGAATTTGTGGCTTTGTATAGGTCTTTTAGTGTCAGTCAGACCTAAAAAATTTATATGTTCAGTAAAAAATAAAACGGAATATAAGGGTCAAGGCTCAGGTCATGGAGCTCAAGGATAATTGTGATGATGGAACTAGGAAAATTTTTAAGGTTCTAACACATCTCATGATGAAGTAGACTATGTTTTTCCTTTATCTTGCTTATGTTTTTTATGATTTCTTCTCTTGTGAATATATCCCTAAGGAAATTTTTTTTGATATATGTAATTGTAAATATCTTCTTGGTTTTTTACTGCAGATTATTTTTAATCTATAAACTAAATTCTATTTTAAGTTTCCATTTGTAGTTATCAGTAGATTGGAAAGTCAACAGTTATCAACTTATGAACTCAATAAAGTTTTACTGATTCAAGTTGTTGATTTATACATTATTATTTATTTAGACTTCAGGAAATGAAGATAAGGACTATAAGGCACAAATTAGATGATAGTGATCATAATGTTCAAATTCCAAAGACAAAATATGAGTGCGCACATACTGAAAAAGTGGCCAAGAATAATGAATACTTTTTGAGTCTTGGTTTGAAAAGGAAAGTTGTAAATATACTAAGTAGTATGTTATTTTTTTAATAGTGTTTAATCAAATTTTATAGGCAAGAGCTTTATGTATGTAAGACATAATATGATTTTTTTTGTTTTATAGACAACAAAAAGAGTGCAAAGAAAATGTGGAGAAAAAACAAAAGGAAATAAGTATATATAGTGTCACCATCTTGTAGAAGCCAAGGCTTTTGTGATTCAATAAATGCAGTTGGTGAAAATGATGGTTGTGATAATGTGCATCCTAGTATAGCACATTGTGATGTGCAACCTAGTATAGCACATGGTGATGTGCAACCTAATATAGCACATGGTGATGTGTAGCCTCATATAGCACATGGTGATGCACAACCTAATATAGCACATGGTGATGTGTAGCCTGATATAGCACATGGTGATGTGCAATGTTGTGATGATCTCTCAAGAATAATTCTAAGAGAGATTAGTGAAAAACATCAGGGCAAAGGAACAATAGGCCTACAGATGCTTGTTTCAACATTAAAGGATGTGTTTAATGATGCATAATCCACAAAGAGTGGTACTGATCTACCTACTCATACCACACCTGATGTGGCCAAGGAGCATGAATTTTTGGTTAATGAAATTCATGAAGAGAGACCGCTTGCATCTATTGTTCCTTAGAGTGCACCTATTGCATCTAGAACTTTTGATGAAACTATTGGATCAGCCAAAAATACTAGTAGTGGTAATTTAATAGAACATGTGAATATTTTTTTCATAAGTCAAAGATTGAGTCAATATTTGTACAGATCTATTGAGACAAATGCAAAATAAAGAAAATTAGAAGGAAAGAATCCATTCTTGCTTGAGGTATCGAGAGATGGTGATCCCATTCATCCAAATGCTACAAAGTGGGCCACCGAGTTGGGTGTAAGATGTAGGGCCCATTTGGATATTTGTAAATCAAATTTGAGCAAGATCCATGAGCTGTGGAAAATGTTATACAAAAATGGAAAATTATTTTGAGACTACTGGTGGACAAATCTCTATAAAATATTACAAGCAAAGGATGAAAATTTTGACTAACAATTATAGATACAGTTGCAGAAAAAAAAATCATGTTGGGAAAAGAGAGGTTTGACTCCAGTCTATCTCCCAAAGAGTGGGGGGCATTGAGATAAAGTATGCATTCTGAAGAATATTTGATAAAGAGTAATAGAGGCAAGAGAGCAAGAGATAATGTGAGGGCTGGATATACATTTGGCCGAGGCAAGTTGTATGCCAAAATGGACAAATTGGCAATAAGTGTATGGCTTTTTGGTTCAATTTACATTGTGTTATTTATTTCAATTTTTTATTGAACTGAGTATAGGTTGAAATTGACATTGTATTTTAGGAGGAAAATAGTAATAGAGAAGCAAGTGCAGAAGATATTGTCAATTATATGGCAACACTAGATGCTAGTAAATCTAAGAGTAGAATGAAGTTGAAATATAGTTCATCAAAAGAGATTTCACAACCATCTATTCAATACCTAGTATGATCCTCTACAGATCATGTCAACTAATATGAACTCGGGTACCAAAAGGTAATGAGTTACATATTAGGTCTTAGTCAACAAGTTACATAGTTGGTTGAAACCATTAACCCTATGGTTTCTGCATGGAATGAGAATAAATCCATGGATTCAGATGAGGTAAGAGGCTCTATTGATCTCATTTCTTATTTTTTGGTAGTTCTATATACAAATGCCTCTAAATATGTAGATTATTGAAATATGAGCATAGGAGAATCCAACCCATTTTCTTTATTGTTGGACTAATCTAGAAAATGTTTTTTTGGAAAAATTTATAGCTTGCATTCTTTACTTGACTATTGAATGCTTTGTATATTTTTTTGCATGATGGTTAAACCACATGCAAATAATTTTTTTCAAAGAAATAGGAAAACAAAAACGCCTTCAAGGTGTCAATAAAGCTATTGATATTGATAGTGATGAAGTGGACAAGAATGTGCAACATAGTCATCTTAGTTGTCCTAAAGTTGAGGTAATTAATATAATAGTTGTCAGTTATATGTCCCAATGCTTTATCATTCTTCATGCTTAAAATGTTCTTTTGGAAAAAAAATTATAGCTTTTGCATTCTTTACTTGACTTACATTAATTTTTGCATGATAATTAAACCACATGATGTAGAGCAATTATATGAAATAAGGACAAAAAGAAAAGGCCCTATCAATAGAACTCTCTGCAAAGTTGTACAACTTAATGTCTACAATGGCATTGATAGTGGTTATAATGATGAACTATGTGAGCATGCACATGATATGCATAGTGGTAGTCATGTTGAACTCAAGGTGAGTGCTATGAAACCACATGCAAGTAAGTAATATTCAAGTATGGAATGGTTGTTTTATTATGTAAATAAGGGTAATCATTACCTATTTGATAGAAGCTAGACATTAGAATAGTAGTGAAGTTTAATTAGCTAGTATACATAGATTATGGAATTAAGGGAGAACATATAACTTACATATGGAAACTTGGAGCTTAGTTGTAAGAGAGTGTTTTATAAAAGCACATACAAAAACTAATTTGTTCCAAGACATAAGACATTACATACAGCTATCAAAAACAATATAATGTGTATTTTTTTTTGTAGATATATATTGATAAACTCCAAGAAGGGGATACCGTTGAGGTGTTCAATCTGCATGATGGTGCTGCTATGGGCATTGGGTAGATTCACTCACTATCTATTTTACATGGAGTCAAATTGAAAGGAACAGGATATGCAAATGTATGTATTTTATAGGTCTCAAGTAACATGCCCCTTCCTCATCCAAAAAAAAAGATGGAGTTGTCTGTCTAAAAGAGAAACTAGGAACCTTCGAAAGGTGGCCATTAAACTATTTGAAAAAAATCACAAAGAGTTAGTTGTAAGTGCATAAGAGAAAAAGAAGGGTTAGCAGTAGTAGAGTGTGGAGAGTGAAGTCATAGACAGACAATGTACTGATCCTGAATAAGTTGAACCCAAACAAAAACCAAAAAATTTGATTTGGGTGTTCATTTTGTGAGTAGAATAGAGAATTTTCTATCTTACTAAACCTATAATGTAAAACCCCTTGATTATTTTTTTCTCTTTTTGTTTGGGTTCCGCTCATTCGCTCTGGTGCATTATAGAAGAGGGGATATATTGTTGTGTAAGCAGTAGACATAGAGAATAGGGGTGCAGAAAAAGAAGTAAATACATAGCAGATAAAGGGTGTAGAGAAGAGGAAAAGTTGTAGAGAGTGCAACATACATGTATGTGAAGTTGCAAATAAGTTGCAACATAGAATTGTCATCAAAATTGCAATATCTTGCAAAACCAAAAAAAATGCATTGTAACTCAGTTTTCTAAGTCACAATACTAAGAAACACACTTTGTAATAATAAATTTTTCAAATAAAAGACACATTTTTGTCTTGTATCTATTCTAAGAACATGTTTTCTCAATAAAATTTCAATATTTTGCCTTCTTAATAGCCATTTCATTATGTGAAAATGAATGATTGATTATGTTTTTTTGTTTTTTTATATGTTTAAGCCTCAATTAAAGAATTGTCTCATTTCCAACACTTATAGGTAGAAATCAGTGAACAAAAATAATTAAATAAACTACCAATTGACTAAATATACTACCAACTGATAAAAATCAGTGCTAATAAATATAACTAAATATAATGATTATCCAATTAATAAAAAATGTATCAATATACCTATCAGTTGAGCGAAATTAGTGAGAAAAAAATAAATAAATAAACTACCAAATTGATCAAAATGATGATTAAAATTAATGACTAAATACACTACCAATGGATGGAAATCAGTAAATAAAAATGACTAAATAAGTGACCAGTTAACATCAATCAATGACTAAATTAATGAAAAATATACCAGTGAATTATAAAATGAATGAATAAGTGACCAGTTTAAAACATTCAATTACTAAATTAACAACTAAATTACACACTACCAAATCAATCAAATTAATGACTACATCAACGACCAAATCAATCAATCAGAAGACTAAATTAACGAGCAAGTCGATCACTCAGAAAACTAAACCAATGACCAAATCGATCAATCGGGTGACTAAATTAACAACCAAATCGATCAACCAAATGACTAAAAATGGTTTAGTCATTAATTCAGTCATGTTATAAATGACTGGCAATAAACTACTACTAGTCACGCAACCATGTTCAGTCATTTATAAGCAATTTTTAGTAGTTTTTTCAGTCACATATTGTTGTTTTTGTACTAGTGAGTGGTTGAACAACCTTCCATGGTTCCTTCTATTCCTCCCTTACAGGAAGAAAAGAAACCTATAGTTGATATACCTGCTCCTACAAAATTGCAACTCAAAAATTGTACAAAAAGAAATCGAAATGCTAGAGAGAATAGGCATAGATGTCATGTTATTCCTCATTGGTTTCATGAAAAATATGAGTGAACAACTCGAGATCAAACAACAACTCAAATAATGCATGATGATTCTCCACCTTTGCCACAAAAAGAATGTATTATATCTCAAACAAAACAAGAACAAGTACATTCCATGGATATTATTGTTAAACCTCCAATTGTGATTAATTTGGAAAATGATGATGAGACTGCTAAAATTGATGAGGAAGTGCATAACGAGTTGAATTTAATGTTTTCCTATTCCATGAGCTTAAATGATAACAACCATGATGATCCTCCTAAAAAGAGTGACTCACCACATGTTGAACTTGGTGATTATCCTAGTACAACACTTGTCATTGTCCCTTTGGCTAGTTGTCTACCTTCTACATATAATGAAGAAGATTGGGATCTAGACGATGTGTTATAGGTTGACCCGCATGTACCGTACTAGTCTTTTATTTTTCTTCTTTTCATGTTCTTTGTGTGATTGCATGTGTGTAATGTGATCCCTCGTATCATTATTTTTGACATGTATTTATGTGCATTCCTCTATTTGTACCTACATTCTTCTATATTTTGTAAACCTTTATATTTTCTCTAGGTATGTGCAGGATCATGATGGGCCAAAAAGTGGCGATATGATGGGTATGTGGTTGATGACTTTTTTTTTACCCAAAATTGATGAAACGAAAAGGGTTTTTAAAGGAGATTCTCAACTTTCCACCAATATAAATTATGCTTTACTTTGAATTTAATAAAACAATATTATTTATTTTCTATTTGAATTATGACTAAAGTCCTGATTGATAGGTTGATTGAAAAACATCTATAGCTTTCAAACGGTATCACATTTTTCGAATTTGAAACATGTGTCACATTCTATGCTTCGCATACTATAGGATTAAAAAAAATTGAATGAAGTTTTTTCCAAGTTAAGGTGGTCAAACATACGATTTTTTTATATTTTTTAAAAGTTGTAATAAAAAAATCATAATCAATTGTTTACTTGGAAAAAAATTTAAAAAATATGCATCAAATCGGGACATGAGTCCTCTACTTATATCTAAAATCTTATAAAAAACTATTATCATTTTATTGTGGTTAGGGTGGTCAGACAAACACCTACTTATTTTTTCCCTGAAATTTAAGTACTACTGCATTGAAATTTCAAATTTTCACCAAATAGATTTAAAAACCTAGCAGTTTAGAAACTACATTCAATTTGCTATAGATTCTATTCTTGCATATTTTTTAAATAATATAGATAAATTATTCAAATTTTTACGTCAAGTTTTCTAACTGTGATTTTTCTAAAATTTTTGTCACTTAAGGGCTTGTTTTTTCCATGATGATCTTGCACATACCCCACTTGTCTTGTGTTTTCTTTTTGGGGACAATGCAAGGCATTGAAACATTTAGTTCTCTTCCATGTTGACTCAAAATATTTTCTTTATTTTCTCTCTATGTGTCATTCTTCAAATTTTATGAGTATTTAGGGAATGATAATGCTTCTGAGATCTATAATAGGGTATGTGCAGGATCATGATGGGCCAAAAAGTGGCAATATTATGGTTATTTGTAGGGTATGTGGCTGACGACTTTTTTTTTACCCAAAATTGATGAAATGAAAAGGGTTTTTAGAGGAGATTCTCAGCTTTCCACCAATATAAATTATGCTTTAGTTTGAATTTAATAACTAATTACTATTTGTTTTCTATTAGAATTACGACTAAAGTCCTAATCGATAGGCTGATTGAAAAACATCTATAACTTTCAAACAATATCACATTTTTTGAATCTAAAATATGTGTCACATTCTATGCTTCACATACTATAGGATTAAAAAAATAAAAAATAAATTTCATGAAGTTTTGACCAAGTTAAGGTGGTAAGACATACGAGTTTTTATATTCTTTAAAAGTTGTAATAAAAAATTCATAATTAATTATTTACTTGGAAAAAAATTACAAAAAATTATGCATCACATCCAGACATGAGTTCTCTACTTATATATAAAATATTATAAAAATATATTATCATTTTGTTATGGTTAGGGTGGTCAGATAGACACCTACTTCTTATTTTTTCTCTGAAATTTAAGTACTACTTCATTGAAATTTCAATTTTTCACCAAATAGATTTTATTTATTTTTAAATAAGAAACTACATTCAATTTTCTACAAATTCTATTCTTACATATTTTTGAAATAATATAGATAACTTATTCAAATTTTTACATCAAGCTGCCTAACACTGATTTTTCTGAATTTTTTGCCACTTAAGGGCTTGATTTTTCCATGATGATCCTGCACATACCCAATAACATTGTAGAAAAGACATATGCTCACCCCAAATCCATGGATATTTTGTGTGTTATTTTGGGATTTCATTTGGGGACAACCCATATTCATGACATAGCTTCATTTGAAAACATATGCTTGACATTGGGATTTCCAAATAAGCTCTCATGTCTTGTTTATTATTTGGCATTTATCATTTTCTACTTTAAAGTAATTGCTCACATCATGGTGTTTAGTGATTTCTTTAAAGTGGGGGCATACACATCCATGCTCAATGTTTTCTTCAGAGTGTAGCCTTCTTACTTCATGTGATGTTTCTTCTTGATGGTGCTATTTGGTTTTATTTCCTTCAAGATTACAAACTTTCTTGGCATATGGCATTCCTCTTAGTGGTGATGCTATGAATTGCATTCCTTAAGTTGTGAATATTTTATACTTGACTAGTCTTCTCTTGGAGAAATTAGGCACAATGTTCCCTAAGGTGAGAAATTTCAAGAACTAAGAAAAACCCCTTTGAATATCCTATTGCATGTATCAAGGCTACCAAGCATAACATAACTTGCTTTCTAGTGGACCCTATTTCATAAATGCCTAGCATAATGTAGCTTGCTACACTTATGACCATTTTTGGGGTTCCTTGTCAAAGTTATCAGGAGGTATAATTTTGGTATGGTTAGTTCAATGGGATCCTAATATGACTCTCTCATTGGTCACTTTCTAGGGCTCTCCTAGTGTATATCATACTGCACTTGCCTTTGTGAGTGCATTTTTTTTGCATAGTGGAAAATGGTTTTCCACTTGTAAACATTTTTGGAAAAATAGCTAAGGCTTGATCCACATCGAGTTGGAAAAATAGTTGAGGCTTGATCCACCCCTTTTTCTTTCTTTCTTTAAGTCTTTGACATTGTATGATTGAGTATCTTGTCATTGCCACATATATTTAACATAGGCATGTGTCTCCTTGTGCCTTTGTTGGTTTTTCCATGAGATCTTAGATCTTGTGGGCTTGATCATCCTCCTTGAATTTTTTCATATTATCTTTCCAAAAATTTTACAATTAGACCTCTCCTAATTTCCTAATTTAGTGTGAGTTTGCGCTTGTGCTCATCCTCTCACTAAAGTGGGGGCTAAATGTAGTGTACAAAAATATACCCATTTGCACTTTCACACTTTCTTTGGGTCGCCTAAATTAAAATTGGACTTAATTATTCCTTAATAAGCCCTATTTTAAATCTACAAGCCTAATAAATTACATTTTTTGAAGGGGAAACTCGACAATAATTAATGCCAACACATATTACACTACCTTGAGCAATGTGTGTTCCAGGAATAGGGACCTGGGACCCATTTTTAAAATATGTTTTTGGCAATATTTTCATAATTCCAAATTCAAATTTCAATGTTGGCTTGTAAAGTTTAAATTTTAGGAAATTAAGGATAGATACTTATAAATACAAGGTTATTTTATCAAATTAAAATGAGATTTTTCAAGCAAGCTAAGTTTTGAAGAGAAATTTCACAAGAGAAAAATTGATGATCAAGATCACTCAAGAGAAGATATATTAGTGATTTATTGTAACAATCAAGATCTCAAGCATCATGTCAAATTATTCTTGCATCATGCATTTTTTTGGAGCTAACATTGTGATGTAGGTTTTAAGATTCAAGTCAAGCATTCAAAGCATTATTTCAAGCATCAAGATCCACATCCATTGAAGCCATTTCATGGAAGATCCAGATCAACATTTCAGTCCTCCTAAGGTTTATTTGAGGGTTTGGTGAGTTGCAACATAGTGTTGTTCATTCATCACTCCTTCATGTTTTATTATTTCAATTCAAGGTTTAATTACCAAAACAGGGTTTTCCCAAGGCAAACCCACATTCACCATAAACAAATAATTTTCCCCTCTTGTGTGTTGTGCTACAAATATTAGGTTGAAGAAGGATTGAAGACCATTTGAAGAGAAAGATTGGAAAATTTGTCAAAGTTGTTGTCGAATCACAGAATCTCACTTACAAATTTGATTTCTGACTTTTTGACACTGAAACCTGGATCAAATAGAAGATACAAAATAACATCAGAGGTTTTTGAAAGTTGTTTGAAATCCTTGACAAAAAACCCATTCACCCATGGGAGAATGAATCCCAATTTTCTTCTTGAAACTACCTTTGGTGATAGGTACACATCACTAAGACCTTCTCAAATCTCCAAAAAAAATAAAAATTTGTTAGTATTATGCTTTAAATTTATGTTTCAAGTTTGAATTGGCATAATTAGGTTGCTTTTCTATTTTTAGTTTTTCTCCCAAAAGTGTTGTTCAAGCTGATACCCCCTTCCTCAAGCATAAGGTCAAAATTTGAAGATTCCCCCATTGAGTTGATTCACCTAAGGGTTGTTAGTTAATTATTGATGGGGATCTCATTTCCTAATGAAATAAGGAAGATATGTTTATCAAGTACCATTATTCATCACCCCCTATTTGATTCACCTTGTTTTACTTTGTTTCAATTATTATTTATTTATGTAGGCTTATTAAATATTATATTTATATTTATACATGTTTATCCATGAATTTACATTATCAATACTATTTATAATTGGATTAACTTCAATATCTTCCAAATAGACAATGGTAATAGCCTTTATGCCTAAAATCCTAGGATTATGAGATAAACTAATACCATTGAGAGATCAATTCATTGTTGCAAAATTCTCACCTTAGACAACCTTATGGCTTCAACTACTAGATCATTTAACAATATTTAAAACCCAATCCTAGATCCAGTAAACCTTAGGTTAAGACGAAGTTACCTACGGAGATTGTCATTGGGGTCTGGCTCTAAGTTTATCTATCACTCATTATAAACCACATAATCCACCTCATCTTACACCCCAAGTACCTACATCCAATAAAAAACCTCACACAATTCCACCAACTAAGTCATTAGTCTATCACATCCCACCTGGTCAAGTGTAAAGAATAGAGGATAGAGAGGAGAATTAAATGTCAACATGGAGGTGAATAGTATGAATTAAATGAGAAGTATGGGTGAGTATGTGGTACAGGGGCACCTAGCTTCATTTTGTAAATATGGTCCAATCTTGGGGTTTTGGGTGTTTTGAGTCATAGTTGATATAATAAGGTCTATTTAGACCATTTATGATGTTTTTAGGTTCATGGGGTCAGTTTAAGTAAAAAATTTCAAGTTTGTGTAAATGTTGTAAATGTTGCACAACTTTGCAATTTTTGTTGTTTTGTGGAAGTTAAAAGGTCAAGTCAAGTTTTTTGTGGGAAATTTAGTTTCGAATGGTTGAGTTTGGTGTGTGGATGTTTTAAAAAGAAATTTTTGTATGTTGGGAATAAGGTTGGAGTTTGTAACTTTGAATTTGAATATCAAACAATACATTTCTCCTGCATTTTTTATAGTATGTTGCTACTACAGGCTCTTGTACGACCTGGTACGGTCAAAAAGTGCAATTTTATGAGTTGGAATCAATGTTGGGATGAATATTATTTCATTTCTAATTTATTTTGTCTAATTTCATTTGAGTTTGGAGATTTTTAGAACCAAATTATTGAAAACTATTTGAAAACCTTGAAATTGAGGGTTTGGTTGAATAAAATGGGTTTGTAAGTCATTCCACCTAGTGAAAAATGCTATAACTTGGTAGAATGGAATATTTAGGTGTAGGATTTGATTTTATGTGGTTTTTAGGACCAGGGAAGAAAAATTATTAAAGATTTGGTGATGCCCTAGTTTTTTTTCTTCATGTTTTTTAAGCAAAAGTGATGCCTAGAGGTAGGGTTTTGTTGAGGTGTTATTAGGAGACCATTTTATATGATGAGAAATGAATATGCAAACCTAATTTGATGTTTTTAAGGTCTTAGAATGGATTTTTGTACTGTGAGAATAAGATATCCTTGTTTTTCCTTGCTAAACAAGCCTAATTGGGCCTTGCAAGAAGTGTAGTAGTAGATTTTAGAGGGTGTAGTTACAAAATAACCCTATCTCCTTTTTTGGATATGTTAAAGAAGAGTATAAAGGGTATTTGTAGTGATTATTGGTTTGTGGGTTTGTAGTTTCTTTTTAAAATTATGGCCGAATTTCACTATTTGATGTGTTACAACCAAGATTGAGGGAATGGTACAAAAACACCAAGTTAGGGTTTGCAAAGTGGAAAAATTGTTCAAGAATAATTGAATTGTGTTTGATTAGACAACCTCTACCCTTGCTCTACATAAAATTGGTATCAGAGCATAGGTTTCGATCTTTTCAAGGAAAGAGGTTGAAGTTTGAAGAGGGAATTTAAGTTGTAATTTGAAAGGACAATATGCCTCCTAAGTGTAGTGCAGTCATTGCTAGAGAAATAAGGATGATGAAGGAGTCTCAAGAAGCTATTAGAAACAAACCAAATAAGAGGTAAGGCAACTAAAGAGGAGAGTGACTAAGAGGAAGAGGAAGAGAGTGAGAATGAAAACCATCCAAGAGGAGTCCAAGGTGATGATGAGTTGGACCCTAATGAAAGAAGGATGGTTAAGATGTTGAAGGTTGTCAGAGGAGATGTTTTTGAGGTAAAAATGGAATAGCCCATGTATATTGGGAATATGGATAGTAAAGAAGTGTTGGATTGGGTTGATGCACTAGACAACTACTTTAAATACAAGGAGGTAGCAAAAGAACCAAAGGTAAAGTTTGCTAAAACTAAATTGAAAGGCCCTGTCCTAACTTGGTGGAACTATGTGTAGGATGAGAGAGTGGAAAAGGGAAAAGAAAAAATTATTTCATTGGATAGGATGGTGTCTAAAGTTAAGAGTCAATTCTTTCCCAGTGGCTATGTAATCCAAACTTGTAGAAAGCAACAAAATATCAAGAAAAAAGAGATGGATGACATGGCCTACACAAAGGAATTTCACAAATTGAGCTTTAGAGTAGGTCATGTTCAAGATGAAGTTGAGAACAAAAAAAGGTATATGAATGGGCTAAGGTTCAATATTTAGGATGAATTGAGTCTTGCCACCCATAGAATGATGGAAGAGTTCTTCCAATTGGTTGTTAGTGTAGAAGAGAAATTGAAAACAAGGCAAGAAAAAAAAAATAGAGGTAGAGGCAGTACCTCTAGAGGAAGAGGCTCATTTTCTATCTCAAAGAAGTCCTATGAGAACCAAGAAGATGCAAGCAAAGGTCAAGAACAAGTTTTTGATCAAATAGGTGGATTTAGAGGCTTTAGAGGAAGATTCGGTGGACAAGAAAGAGGTTCACAAGGGTTCACCAGAAGATGCTATCAATGCAATAAATTTGGATACCAAGCATCACAGTGCAAGGAAGATCAAGCTTATAGTTCACATGGAGGAGAGAAGAGAGTTCAATTGGTTCAAGAAGATGATAGTGAAAGTGTAAACTCTTCAATGCAATATGCTACTCTAGAAGTTGGAGAATAATTAATGGTCAGAAGAACACTCAGCAAAACATCAGAAGACAACAAGCCATCACAAAGAAGAAAAATTTTCAAGACAACTTACAAGTGCATGGGTAAGGTATGCAAGATTGTAGTTGATTTAGGCAGTATGATAATATGGTGTCCATTGAAATGATTGAGAAATTAAGATTTCCTAGAAGACCACATGATACTCCTTATAAAGTATCTTGGCTAAATGAGGGTTAGTGTGTTTTGGTAAATGAGCAAGCTTGTGTTGAGTTCAATATAGGAGGATATAAGGATAGGATTCTATGTGATGTGTTTCCTATGGATTTATGCCATTTTTTGTTGGGGAGACCATGGAAATTTAATAGGAAAGCAATATATGATGGGAGAAAAAACACCTATGAGATAAACAAGGATGGAGTCTTTGTTACTTTGACACCCTTGAAAGAGGATGATAAAGGGAAGACCATGAAACCTAATGTAATGATGGTTGGAAGGAAATAGTTCATAAAGGTAGAAGAGAATATGGAGGTTGCAGCCACTTCAAGACTTGAAGGTACAAGATAGCAGAGGTGAACAATGATCTAAGTTTGAAGGGAAATGATATTGAGTTGGTGTCAACATCTGAGTTATTGAAGGTCAAGGATGAATTAATTTTTGGGATGCAAGATTGGTTTGAGAATCATATTGATGTGATGATGCAAAGAGTGTTTTTTTCTTTGTTTTAAAAAGAGGCTGATGGTCATTCAATTTCTATTAATGCATAGGTTGGTAAACTTGATAAAGAAGAAGTCCTAGAGACAAAGCATCAAACGGGAAAGGTGGAAAACAAGGGTTAAGAGATCAAAGGTAAGCTGCAAGAGGAGAAGAGAAAATTCAAACATACACCAAAGAAGAAAATCAAGGGAGTTCATTACAAGCATGAAAGAGGTTTGGTAGAAGGTAAAGAGTTAGGTTTAACAAGAGTTTCGAGTGAAAGACAGAGCATTAATCATCTACCAAAAAGGCTTCTGCAATTGAAGCATGACTTGAGTGCCATAGAGTTCAGCAAGACAAAAGGATGATGCATGTTTTCAATTTTTGGCTCATTGGAAGGGATTGCTTGAGGTAGCAAATACTTGGAGGCTAGAGTATGATGTGGTCAAGCATGATTTTTTTGTTGGACAGTCCTCAAGGGGACTAGAGTCAAATTTTTGTTTGGGTGTATGGTGCAAGGACACCTAGCTTCATTATGTAAATATGGTCCAACATTGGGTTTTTGGGTGTTTTGAGCCATAGTTGATATAATAAGGTCTATTTAGACCATTTATGATGTTTTTAGGCTCATGGGGTCAGTTTGAGTAAAAAATTTCAAGTTTTTGTAAATGTTGTAAATGTTGCATTAGCAACTTTGCAATTTTTGTTGTTTTGTGGAAGTTAAAAGGTCAAGTCAAGTTTTTGGTGGGAAATTTAGTTTGGAACAGTTGGGTTTGGTGTGTGGATGTTTTAAAAAGGTATTTTTTTACATGGAGAAGAAGGTTGGAGTTCATAACTTTGAATTTGAATATCAAACAATACACTTTTCCTACATTTTTCATAGTATTTTGCTGCAACAAGATCTTGTACAACCTGGTACGATCAGAAAGTGCAAGTTTATGAGTTGGAATCAATGTTGGGGTTAATCCCCTTTCATTTCCTATTCATTTTGTGTGATTTCATTTGAGTTTGAAGATTTTTAGAACCAAATTACTGAAAACTATTTGAAAACCCTGAAATTGAGGGTTTGGTTGAATAAAATGGGTTTGTAAGGCATTCCACTTGGTGAAAAATGCTATAACTTGGTGGAATGGAATATTTAGGTGTAGGATTTTCTTTTATGTGGTTTTCAAGAGAAGGTGAGGAAGATTGTTAAAGATTTGGTGACGCCATAGTTAGTTTTCTTCATGTTTTTTATGCAAAAGTGATGCCTAGAGGTAGGGTTTTGTTGAGGTATTGCTAGGAGACCATTTTAGATGTGATGCCTAGAGGTAGGGTTTTGTTGAGGTATTGTTAGGAGACCATTTGAGATGATGATAAATGAATATGAAGACCTAATTTGATGTGTTTAAGGTCTTAGAATGGATTTTTTTATTGTGGGAATAAGATATCCTTATTTTTCCCTTCTAAACAAACCTAATTAGGCCTTGTGAGAAGCGTAGCAGAAGATTTAGAGGGTGTAGTTACAAACCAACCCTATCTCATTTTAGGATATGTTAAAGAAGAGCATAAAGGGTATTTTTAGTGATGATTGGTTTGTGGTTTTGTAGTTTCTTTTGAAAGTTATGGTCGAATTTCACTGTTTGATGTGCTACAAGCAAGTTTGAGGGAATTGTAAGGAAACACCAATTGACGGTTTGCAAAGTATAAAAATTGTTCAAGATTGATTGAATTGTGTTTGATTAGACAACCTCCACCCTTTATCTACATCAAATTGGTATTAGAGCATAGGTTTTGATCTTTTGAAGGAAAGAGGTTGAAGTTTGAAGAGGGAAAAGTTGTAATTTGAAAGGACAAGATGCCTCCTAAGGGTAGTGCAGTCATTGCTAGAGAAATAAGGATGATGAAGGAGTCTCAAGAATTTTTTTTATTCAAACTTTCAGTATTAGAAGAAAACCAAAGAAGAGGTAAGGCCACTAAAGAGGAGAGTTACCAAGAGGAAGAGGAAGAGGGTGAGAATGAAAACCATCTAAGAGGAGTCCAAGGTGATGATGAGTTGGACCCTGATGGAAGAAGGATGGTTAAGATGCTGAAGGCTATCAAAGGAGGTGTTTCTAAAGTCAAGATGGAATTTTCCATGTATAGTGGGAAGATGGATAGTGAAGAAGTGTTGGACTGGGTTGATGCACTAGACAACTACTTTGAATACAAGGAGGTAGCAAAAGAACAAAAGGTAAAGTTTGTTAAAACTAAATTGAAAGGCCCTGCCCTAACTTGGTGGAACTATGTGTAGGATGAGAGATTAAAAAAGGTAAAAGAAAAAATTAATTCATGGGATAGGATGGTGTCTAAATTTAAGAGTCAATTCTTTCCTGGTGACTATGCAATCAAAACTTTTAGAAAGCTACAAAATCTCAAGCAAAAAGAGATGGATGTCATGGCCTACATAGGGGAATTTCACAAATTGAGCCTTAGAGCATGTCATGTTGAAGATGAATTTTAGAAGATAGCAAGGTATATGATTGGGCTAAGATTCAATATTCAAGATGAATTGAGTCTTTCCACCCCTAGAACGGTGGAAGAGTGCTTCAAATTGGTTGTTAGGGTAGAAGAGAAATTGAAAAGAAGGTAGGAAAGAAAAAATAGAAGTAGAGGGAGAACCTCTAGAGGAATAGGCTCATTTTCTAACTCAAGGCAGTCCTATGAGAACCAAGAAGATGCAAGCAAAGTTAAAGAATAAGTTGTTGATCTGAGAGGTGGATTTTGATGCTTTAGAGGAAAATTTGGTGGAAAAGGAAGAGGTTCACAGGGATTCACAGGAAGATGCAATTCATGAAATAAATTTGGACATCAAGCATGGTAGTGCAAGGAAGATCAAACTTCTAGTTCATATGGAGGAGAGAAGAGAGTTCATTTCATGCAAGATGATGATAATGAGAGTGTAAACTCTCGAATGCAATATGTTACTCCAGAAGTTGGAGAATCATTAATGGTCAAAAGAACACTCAACAAAACATTAGAAGAGAAGGATCCATCACAAAGAAGAACACTTTTCAAGAAAAATTGCAAGTGAATGGGTAAGGTATGTAATTTTTTAGTTGATTTAGGGAGTACTGATAATATGGTGTCTATTGAAATGGTCAAGAAATTAAAATTGCCTAGAATACTACATGATACTCCTTATAAAGTGTCTTGGTTGAATGAGCGTCAGTGTGTTTTGGTAAATGAGAAAGCTTGGGTTGAGTTCAATATAGGAGGATATAAGGATAGGATTCTATGTGATGTGTTTCCCATGGATGTATTCCATTTGTTACCGAGGAGACCATGGCAATTTGATAAGAAAGCAATGTATGATGGCAGAAAAAACACCTATGAGATAAACAAGGATGGAGTCTTCTTTACTTTGACACCCTTGAAAGAGGATGATAAAGGGCAGACCATGAAACCTAATCTAATGATGGTTGGAAGGAAATAGTTCATAAAGGTAGAAGAGTATATGGAGGTTGCAGCCACTTCAAGACTTGAAGGTACCAAGACAACAGTGGTGAACAATGATTTGAGTTTGAAGGGAAATGAAATTGAGTTGGTGTCAACATCTAAGTTATTGGAGGTCAAGGATGAATTAAATTTTGGGATGCAAGATTGGTTTGAGAACCATGTTTATGTGGTGATGGAAAGAGTGTTTTTTTTCTTTTTTTTCAAAAGAGGTTGATGGTCATTCAATTTTTTTCAACTCAAAGCTTGGTAAACCTGATAAATCAGAAGCCCTAGAGACAAAGCATCAGATGGGAAAGGTGGAAAATAGGGGTGAAGAGATCAAAGGTAAGTTGCAAGAGGAGAAGAGAAAATTCAAACATACACCAAAGAAGAAAAGAAAGGGAGTTCATTACAAACATTGAAGAGGGTTGGTAGTAGGTAAAGAGGTAGGTTTAACAATAGTTTCAAGTGAAAGACAAAGCATCAATCATCTACCAAATAAACTTCTGCAATTGAAGCATGACTTAAGGGCCACATAGTTCAAGAAGACAAAGGATGATGCATGTTTTCAAGTTTTTGCTCATTGGAAGGGATTTCCTAAGGTAGTAAACACTTCGAGGTCAGAGTATGTTGTGGTCAAGCATGATTTTGTTGTTGCACAGTCCTCAAGGGTCCTTGAGTCAATTTTTTGTCTGGGTGTATGGTGCAAGGGAACCTCGCTTCATTTTGTAAATATGGTCCAATGTTGGGGTTTTTGGTGTTTTGAGTCATAGTTGATATAATAAGGTCTATTTAGACCATTTATTATTTTTTTAGGTTCACAGGGTTAGTTTGAGTAAAAGTTTTCAAGTTTGTGTAAATGTTGTAAATGTTGCATTAGCAACTTTGCAATTTTTATTGTTTTGTGGAAGTTCAAAGGTCAAGTCAAGTTTTTGGTGGGAAATTTAGTTAGGAATGGTTGGGTTTGGTGTGTGTATGTTTTAAAAAGGAATTTTTGTATGTTGGGAAGAAGGTTGGAGTTTGTAACTTTGAATTTGAATATCAAACAATACACTTTTCCTACATTTTTCATACTATTTTGCTGCTACGGGCTCTTGTATGGCCTGGTAGGGTCAGAATGTGCCAGTTTATGAGTTGGAATCAATGTTAGGGTGAATTTACTTGCATTTCCAATTGATTTTATATGATTTCATTTGAGTTTGGAGATTTTTAGAACCAAATTACTAAAAGCTATTTGAAAACCTTGAAATTGAGGGTTTGGTTGAGTAAAATGGGTTTGCAAGCCATTCCACCATGTGAAAAATGATATAACTTGGTGGAATGGCATATTTAGGTGTAGAATTTTCTTTTATGTGGTTTCCAAGAGCAGTTGAGGTAGATTGTTATAGATTGTGTGATGCCTTAGTTTTCTTCATGTTTTTTAAGCAAAAGCAATGCCTAGAGGTAGGGTTTTGTTGAGGTATTGTTAGGAGACCATTTTAGTTGATGATAAATGAATATTTAGACCTAATTTGATTTTTTTAAGGTCTTAGAATGGAGTTTTGCAATGTGGGAATAAGATATCCTTGTTTTTCCTTACTAAACAAGCCTAATTAGGCCTTGTGAGAAGCGTAGCAACATATTTTAGAGGGTGTAGTTGTAAAGAAACCCTCTCTCCTTTTGGATATAATAAAAAAGAGAATAAAGGGTATTTGTAGTGATGATTGGTTTGTGGGTTTGTAGTTTCTTTTGAAAGTTATGGTTGAATTTCACTATTTGATGTGCTACAAGTGAGATTGAGGGAATGGTAAGGAAACAACAAGTTAGGGTTTGCAAAGTGGAAAAATTGTTCAGGACTGATTGAATTGTTTTTTATTAGACAACTTCCACCCTTTCTCTGCATCAAATTGGTATCAGAGGATAGGTTTTTATCTTTTAAAGAAAAGAGGTTGAAGTTGGAAAAGGGAAAAGTTGTAATTTGAAAGGACAAGATGCCTCCTAAGGGTAGTGCAATCATTGCTAGAGAAATAAGGATGATGAAGGAGTCTTAAGAAGGTTTTTTAGCTAGACTTGAAACACTAGAAACAAACCAAATAAGAGGTAAGCCCACTGAAGAGGAGAGTAACTAAGAGGAAGAGGAAGAGGGTGAGAATGAAAACCCTCCAAGAGGAGTCCAAGGTGATGATGAGTTGGACCCAGGTGATGAAAGAAGGATGGTTAAGATGTTGAAGGCTATCAAAGGAGATGCTTTTGAGGTGAAGATGGAATATCCCATGTATAGTGGGAAGATGGATAGTGAAGAAGTGTTGGATTGGGTTGATGCACTAGACAACTACTTTGAATACAAGGAGGTAGCAGAAGAACAAAAGGTAAATTTTTCTAAAAATAAATTGTAAGGCCCTATTGTAACTTGGTGGAGCTATGTGCAGGATGAGAGAGTGAAAAAGGGAAAATAAAAAATTAATTCATGGGATACAATGGTGTCTAAAGTTAAGAGTCAATTCTTTCCTAGTGACTATGCAATCCAAACTTTTAGAAAGCTATAAAATCTCAAGAAAAAAGAGATGGATGTCATGGCTTACACAAAGGAATTTCACAAATTGAGCCTTAGAGTATGTCATGTTGAAGATGAATTTTAGAAGATAGCAAGGTATATGAATAGGATAAGGTTTAATATTTAGGATGAATTGAGTCTTGTGACCCCTAGAACGTTGGAAGAGTGCTTCCAATTGGTTGTTAGGGTAGAAGAGAAATTGGAAAGAAGGTAGGGAAAACAAAATAGAGGCAAAGGGAGCACCTGTAGAGGAAGAGTCTCATTTTCTAACTCAAGGAAGTCCTATGAGAACCAAGAAGATGCAAGAAAAGATCAAGAACAAATTGTTGAACATAGAGGGGGATATACAAGCTTTAGAGGAAGATTTAGAGGACAAGGAAGAGTTTCACAAGGATTCATAGGAAGATGCTATCAATGTAATAAATTTGGACATCAAGCATGGCACTACAAGGAAGATCAAGCTTCTAGTTCACATGGAGGAGAGAAGAGAGTTCAATTGGTGCAAGAATATGATAATGAGAGTGTAAACTCTCCAATGCAATATTCTGCTCTAGAAGTTGGAGAATCATTTATGGTCAAAAGAACACTCATCAAAACATCAGAAGAGAAAGGAGCCATCACAAAGAACACTTTTCAAGACAACTTGCAAGTACATGGGTAAGGTATGTAAGGTTGTACTTGATTCAGGCAATACTGATAGTATAGTGTCCATTGAAATGGTTGAGAAATAAAAATTACATAGAATACCACATGATACTCCTTATAAAGTGCCTTGGTTAAATGAGGGTCGGTGTATTTTTGTAAATGAGCAAGCTTGGGTTGAGTTCAATATAGGAGGATATAAGGATAAAATTCTATGTGATGTGATTCCTATGGATGTATGCCATTTGGCGTTGGGGAGACCATGGAAATTTGATAGGCAAGCAATGTATAATGGGAGAAAAAACACCTATGAGATAAACAAGGATGGAGTCTCCTTTACTTTCACACCCTTGAAAGAGGATGATAAAGGGTAGACCATGAAACCTAATCTAATGATGGTTGGAAGGAAAGAGTTCATAAAGGTAGAAGAGAATATGGAAGTTGCAACCACTTCAAGACTTGAGGGTACCAAGACATCAAAGGTGAACAATGATATGAGTTTGAAGAGAAATGGCATTGAGTTGGTGTCAATAGCTGAGTTATTGAAGGTTTAGGATGAATTAATTTTGGGGATGCAAGATTTGTTTGAGAAGCATATTGATGTGATGATGCAAAGAGTGTTTTGTTATTTTTTTTCAAAAGAGGTTGATGGTCATTCAATTTTTGTCAACTCAAAGGTTGGTAAACTTGATAAAGCAGAAGTCATAGAGACATAGCATCAGATGGGAAAGTGGAAAAAAGGGGTGAAGAGATCAAAGGTAAGTTGCAAGAGGAGAAGAGAAAATTCAAACATACACCAAAGAAGCAAAGAAAGGGAGTTAATTACAAGCATGGAAGAGGGTTGGTAGAAAGTAAAGAGGCAGGTTTTACAACAATTTCAAATGAAATACAAAGCATCAATCATCTACCAAACAAACTTCTGCAATTGAAGGATGACTTGAGTGCCACAGAGCTCAACAAGACAAAGGATGATGCATGTTTTCAATTTTTGGCTCATTGGAGGGGATTTATTGAGGCAGTAAACACTTGGAGGTCAGAGTATGATGTGGTCAAGCATGATTTTGTTGTTGCACAGTCCTTAACGGGACTTGAGTCAATTTTTTGTTCAGGTGTATGGTGCAGGGGCACCTAGCTTCATTTTGTAAATATGGTCCAATGTTGGGGTTTTGGGTGTTTTGATTCATAGTTGATATTAGACCATTTTTTATGTTTTAGGTTCATTGGGTCAGTTTGAGTAAAATTTGTCAAGTTTGTGTAAATGTTGTAAATGTTGCATTAGCAACTTTGCAACTTTTGTTGTTTTGTGGAAGTTAAATGCTCAAGTCAATTTTTTGGTGGGAAATTTAGTTTGGAACGGTTGGGTTTGGTGTTTGGTTGTTTTAAAAAGGCTTTTGTACACGTTGGGAAGAAGGTTGAAGTTTGTAACTTTGAATTTGAATATCAAACAATACTCTTTTCCTACGTTTTTCATAGTATTTTGTTGCTATAGGCTCTTGTACAAATTGGTAGGGTCAAAAAGTGAAATTTTATGAGTTGGAATCGATGCTGGGTGAATATTCTTTCATTTTCAATCGATTTTGTCTAATTTCATTTGAGTTTGGAGATTTTTAGAACCAAATTACTGATTTTTTTTTAAGACCTTGAAATTGAGGGTTTTGTTAACTAAAATGGGTTTGTAATCCATTGTACGCTGTGAAAAATGCTATAACTTGGTGGAATGGAATATTTAGGTGCAGGATTTTCTCTTATGTGGTTTGCGGGAGAAAGGGAGGCATATTTTTAAATATTTGGTGATGCCCTAGCTAGTTTTATTCAAGTTTTTTAAGCAAAAGTGATGCCTAGAGGTAGGGTTTTTTTGAGGTATTGTTAGGAGACCATTTTAGATGATGAGAAATGAATATGCAGACCTAATTTTATGTGTTTAAGGTCTTAGAATGGATTTTTGCAGTGTGGGAATAATATATCCTTGTTTTTCCTTGCTAAACAAGTTGAATTAGGTCTTGTGAGAAGCGTAGCAACATATTTTAGAGGGTATAGTTACAAAACAACCCTATCTCATTTTTGGATATGTTAAAGAAGAGCATAAAGGTTATTTGTTGTGATGATTGGTTTGTGGGTTTGCAGTTCCTTTTGAAAGTTATGGTCAAATTTCACTGTTTGATGTGCTATAAGCAAGATTGAGGGAATGGTAAGGAAACACCAAGTTAGGGTATGCAAAGTGGAAAAATTGTTCAAGACTGATTGAATTGTGTTTGATTAGATAACCTCCACCCCTACTCTACATTAGTATGTAAGGAGAGAGGAATTGGGTTTCCATAAACATAGTAGTTTCCCACCATGAAATTAAAGAAGCATGGCATCTTTTGATGACCACATGCTTAAGGTAATGAGTAATGGTGAAGGAATGGTGTAAGGTGTAGATTGAGGGCCAATCATTCCATTATGGATGCATGGAAACCCTCTATTTCTTTAAAAATATTACAAGATGAATGTAAAATGGCATGTAGACCCATGACCCTCCATTAAAATATGATTTTTGAGTAGTTTTGAAGGAGGATGAATCTCATGGGAATAGAAGGGAATGTGAGGAGAAGAGAATAAGGTGAAGGGAATGCATAGAGGAATGTAGAAAAGTTGTGTAGGAAGTCTTGTTTAGAAGGCATAGGATATGCATAAAAAAATTCGATAGGGTAAAATGTGAATAAGAAAACCATAAAATGTGGTCTTAAGCAATGCATGTAAGGAAATTTTTATGGGTGACCTAACATTTGAAGGATCCTTATTTGATAATTGTAAGATAATAATGAAATATATTGGTTGAAAAGGCTATAGAAATTTTTAGGTAATTGTGATTAGAAGGTGAACAACTAAATTTCCCTAATCATTTCCAACATTCTTCTTGCTTGCATTGAAATGGGAGCTTCAAACAAGCAAAGGGAAATCATCAAATTTTTAAGGATGGAGTAGTTTCATCTGACACAAGGAGGAGAAAAAAATTAAATTGGATACATAGGTGATTGTGGACTGAGAGAATAGGACATAGGGATGTTCACCTTTGTGAACCTTTATACAGGTAAGTTCATATGCCTCTAAGAAAAACATGATTATTTATGAAAAATTTTCCATGAAGGTTTGAATTATCTTGATAATCCTTTCTTTTTCCATCTATGTTTACACTTATTGTACCTACAATTTATGTTAATGATTAGTTCTCTTAATTGACCCATGTTATCTTAGTAACCTTTCTTGTCAACTCTATTCATTGCAACCTCCTCAGTAGGCATCTTTCTTGAAACTTGTTGGATATTATACTTGAGTTGTATCAAAGCTAATAATTCATAGACAGTAGACAAGATATTGTTCTTACTCTAATTTAGATTCAGTTTGTGTACTCATAAAAGAGAATGGAAGTAAACAATAATGTGAACCTTTCAAATGAAAAACAAATATTTTTTTCCCTTTGTAATAGAATAACCCACTATTTATGTGAGCATTTCCATAATAGATTTATGGGGTCAAGGGAAATAAATGAACTATATATTTCTTGAGATTAAATAAATGGTGTTTTATGTGGCATATTTTTTATATTTATTATTTATATTCAATTAAATTTATATCCAAAGCATTGTTTCTACAAATCATAAATGAGAAACTTGGTATATATACAATTAAGGAATATCCATATTACCAAATTAAGTAGCTACATGAAATTTTTCAATTCATTATGTTATTTTTAAATGCCAGGTTGCATGAGTGTGCTAATTGTTGAATAAATTGTAAAGTAGTAAACATAATGATTTACAAATCTCAAAAGTTATATACTCGATTTCATATTTTAAAGCTAGTTGTATGGCTAGCCATAACCATCACATTTATGAAGCTTATGATTAGAGTTCAATCAAGGAAAATTTATATGCAACTCTCCCTTGAATATGTTCAAAATATTATAAATTTTCGTGTACCTTCTATAACATGAAATTGGGGATTATCCATTATTGTACTTAAAAAAATTTAATTCAAGATGATTTATGCTTATATGTGAAAAGTGGATAATCAATAAATTGAATAGTATATTTTCTTACTTTTAATTATGATACAATTTTATTACCATGCGCAAGAAACCTATTATTCCATGTTGTGGCCTGTGATAGTCATGAATTTATACCTTACAAGGTGAAAATGGATTAACTAAGTTTTAACAAGTGAGGTATTCATGAGTAAACCTTTTAAAGTAGTTCCCTTAAGATATATGTTCAAAGTTGATATAATTGAATTACTTGAAGCATATTTGAATGAATCTTAAATTGAATCTTCATGGTACAAGTTGTTGAGATTATGGATGCACATTCCCTGAAGCTTTGGAATCTTCAATGGAGGACCCTTGCTAGGAAAGATAATCAACCACATAGAAAGTGTTGCAACTAGGCATGCACAATGGAGATTCTATTGATATTGATGTGATTGATATTGGATATGTTACAAATGAACAAGATGCCTGATTATATAGGAAAGAGAGAAAACCTAAAATGCATGAAACGTTGCCATGTGTCATGATCTAACAACATGTGACAACATGTGAACCCTATGTAGGAAATTATTAAATGTTGAGATAAGTTCTAGAACCTGACAACTCATCTTCTAGAAGGAATTTTATCCCTACAAACAAGGAAGGGGACATTACCCCATTATTAAATGATTTATTAAAAATGTAACCTAGGACTAAATGATGCATGACCTAAGTTAACTTATGCTAGTGTAATAATTAATTAATTACACTAACACAAGTTACACTTGACATCAAGGTTCTATTATAAAAATTGCCATCTTATCACCAATGTGGGAACACACATGGCTATGACAACTATTAGAATTTGCTTGCTACTTAGAGGTCTTAATAATAACCATATCCTTTGTAAGAATGACTTATGAAGATTAACTTATGATATTAATAGTCTATCACAATGATTATCCATGGTAGGTTTTAAACCAAAAGGGTGGATTTATTATGAGTTATGAAGAGTTGTTGTGAAGAGTTTCTAGTAGGCTTGACATTAACTGAAATGTTATTTAGGATAATGCCATTATTCTAGAAATAATATTAATTCCCCAACAACTATAATAACCATACCTAGGCTTGGTATCAACATGACTTAAAATTAAATAACTATGAGGTTCTAGATACTTGTAAATATTGAGAAGATATCATGTCTGTAATTGTGTGATCATTTGGAAAATTCTATTATAGTTGCAATAGGCATAACAAATTCCTTTCATTTCATTTTATCCTCCTTTCTTAATGAAATAATAGTACAAACTATATAATTTTAGAATGGTATTTTTGGTATTGGGAAAAATGCTTTTAATAACTAGTAGATATGAATTGACCCGTTGAAATAACACCTTCTATATTTAATCTATTATGTGAATTTTGATTGGAAGTGGTTTTCTATGTGTTTATAAAGCAAGCTAATTGTGTGTTGAGTAATAATCTTAGCCCCTATGTTGATAAGACAAACCTTGGGATGCTCAATTTGGTTTATAAATAATGTTGGATAGAGTTTGACTAAAGAAATTGATATCTTTAAGGGAAATGTTATGGTATGGTTTGCCAAATATTGAACTAACTTATGATTCCTAACTACTATCAACTATTATTAGTTAAAGGGAAACAAAACCTTTCTTATTGAAACTTGTGTGTAGGTCCTTTGATGGACCTTGTAAGGAGAACTACATGTGACTTTGATCTATTTAGAAGTGGGTATGTAAGCAGTCCTTGGGAAAAGGATTCCTTTATGACCTCAAGTCCATAGAGGGAGGGTCTAGGGGAGATATATCCTAGATTTTTTGGGTTATTTCAAATTGGTTTGACCTTCTCTTTTCATTAGGCTTTGAATGAGGCCGAATGGGTATTAGATGGTTATGAATGAAAACCTGATAACTTTTTTTCAATACATATGTGTGTTTGAATAGTAAGTTGAAGGAAAGGAATAAATTGGACTACTTGGTAGTGGTTACATATTGATTTGAGCTCACCTCATGTCAGTACTAGGTGAATTATTTTATGTGTTGTGAATATTAACCTCAAACTTAAATGACTATGCATAGGCTTCTAATTTAGTTGATTGTGGTCTACTTATTCTATATTAAAAACTTATCTTCTAGTTATAGTGCTAAGCATGGGTCAAGGATAATTACTATTATGCTCGAGATTGATAGGTGTATAGGGGAAGTACTATGCTCGAGATGAACTATAGTCAAGGAGTAGTACTATTATGCTCAAGATTGATAGGTGTCTAGGGGCAGTACTATGCTCGAGATGGATAGTAGTCAAGGAGCAACTTACTATTATACTCGAGATTGATACATATTTAGGGGCAGTACCATGGTCAAAATGGATAGTAGTAAAAGATTAGTACTATTATGCTTGATATTTATAGGTGTCTAGGGGCAATACTATGCTTGAGATCATGAACAATAGTCAAGGAGCAGTACTATTATGCTAAAGATTGATAGGTGTCTATGGGTAGTACTATGATTGAGATGGGCATTAGTCAAGGAGTAGTACTAATATGCTTTAGATTGATAGGTGTTTGGGGGCAGTATTATGCATGAGATGGATAGTAGTCAAGGAGCATTCTATACCAATGATAGCCACCCTTAGTTGCTTAGTCATTTGATGGACTATAGGGAAGATAATTTCTAACAAAGAATAGGTAGGTAATAGTTGGACCAACCTCATAGTATAGTTTTGGCATATCTTAATATGGAAATGGTATACATAACCCTATTGAGTTGAGGGTTGAACCTTAGTGTAGTATGAGATGCACAAAATTATCCTACTATTTTTTTGATTATGCAAAAGACCAGAGAAATTGATGGGACCCATGGTGTAGTGCACAATGCACATACACTCATTTTCTATTTGAGATACGCTAAGGGAAAGTGTGTTTTGGAAAATGTGAATGTGTTTTTAGTCAAGGTTGTTTTGTGATGTACATATGATCCTATTACTAATATACTTGTGATGCATGTAAGAGCTATTCATTGTGCATATGTGATGTATTTTGGAGCTAGTCACTTTGTATATGTGATGTATGTTGGGGCTAGTAACTTTTTTATGTGATGTATGTTGGAGCTAGTCATTTTGTATATGTGGAATATGTTGAAGCTAGTCATTGGGTATTTATGACATATGTTGTAACTAGTCACTATGTATATGTGATGTATGTTGGATCTTGTCACTTTGTATATTTGGCATATGTTGAAGATAGTCATTGTGTATATATGATTTATGTTGGAACCAATCACTATATATGTGATCTGTATGAGCTAGTCACCTCATGTATTAATGTTGTACACTCGAGTCCCCCATTTGGGAATTGGGGAAATTATGGAATCATATGGCCCTTACATATTTGTGGATGTTTACACACTACTGACTGGTAATGTTGGGTATGGAACCAACACTTGATGGTGAGTTGATAACATTATATTATATTTGGGCTAAGTTGATATTTGGCATTTAATGGTATGTAGTCCATGATTTAAAGGTGACATCATAGATATCATCCAAGAGGAGAGAATGAATCCCTCTTACATTGGTGGGAATACTACAAAGCCTTTGATTTCCTATGAAGGGATACATAGGTAGGGTCATGAAGAATGAACCCTCAAGGCTTAGTTTTGGGTCTAGGAATGACCTTAATCTTGGGATATTACCACTCCCATGTGTATGAAAATAAGTGGCAACATCTAGTTTATGCCACCATGGTAAATGAAGAAGTTTTTAAGTTAGCACTTCTAATATACATGGAAGGTGTTCATGATTAAGTTTGGTATTTTTCTTGAAATGATTTAAGAAAAAAAATTGGTAGCAACTGAGGGGAAGTTGCTACATAGTCCCAGTCAATATAAATAAAAATCAAGCATTTAAATTTTACCAAAACATGATAAGGTTATACATATATTCATTAGTAGTAGCATGTTCAAAATATAATCATCACACTCATAGAAGTTCATTTAGCATAATAGGGTCATAAATTCTCCCTTAGTCCAAATTACCATGGGGGTAAGGGTCATGCAAGAAAATTATGAGTTCTAGGGGGATATGATAATATTTCATTACATTGACCTTACGGTATCAACTTTAATGAACTTGTGTAATAATTATCTATACTAATGATTTTATATCTAATCTATAGTTGATTTTAATAAATATTGTGGACACTAAAAGATGTCCCAAGCTTGCAAGGAAAATTTATCTCTAATTAACCTTCTTTGAGGTATAATTAAAAAAAAATTAAATTATTTAATTATTCACTAATGGTATATTCCTCTATTAATTAAATAATTTTTAATTATTCCATTAATTCACTTTATCTCATTCTTCTTTTGATTATTTTAAATAAATATTAATTTTATTTAAATTATGTCACTAATTTATCTTTTCTTCTCATAATTAAATAAATTTTATTTAATTATTTAGTATTTTCTTATCTCCATAATTAAATAGTTATTTTTAATTATTTAATTATTTATCATTTCCCTCCATCTTCTATTAAATAGTTATTTATAATTATTTAATATTTAACACTCCATCTTTCTTCTATAATTAAATAATTATTTTAATTTTTTAATTATTCCATTTTCCCTCCTTTAAATTAAATAATTATTATTATTTAATTTAAATTTCTTCCTAGCCATGCCTTAAATCTCAACTAATTTCTTGAGTTTTGGTCCATCCTTCCCCATCCTTATCTCTTTTCCTCTCAATTCACCTCATCCATTGATCATCATACCTCATCATTCAATCCTCACCCTTCTTTTGAATTGGGATTTCTATAAAAACAAGTCATCACCTTCATTTCAAGGCTACAACCACAATCATTGAAGTTTTTCTATCTTAAGATCTAGCTATCTTGCATCAACATCAAGTTCATCATACAAGTTGCATATTATCTGAGAACAAAACAAAATAAAATGGATAACAGAAATGGAGATGATTCAACTATGGCATAGAGATTGGGTATTATTACTTCATTATTTGGATTTCTACTGCCATTTTTGCTTCACTGCTGGATTAGGGTCTTTATTATCTTGAATTAGATAGTAGTGGTTACTATTGATTCATCTGTATTCCTTGAATTCTAACCATGCT
This sequence comes from Sequoia sempervirens, assembly GCA_007258455.2. Classification (NCBI taxonomy): domain Eukaryota; kingdom Viridiplantae; phylum Streptophyta; class Pinopsida; order Cupressales; family Cupressaceae; genus Sequoia; species Sequoia sempervirens. The sequence goes on from VDFB02000015.1 coordinate 73,273,397, forward strand.
CTATATTTGATGAAATTGACATCAACTAACTAGATTTTTTTAAAATTATTTCAAAATTTTAATTTTCAAGAGTGTGTTGTAATTGGTCTAGATAGTGACACAACTAATCCTTCAAACACAACAATCATCATACGACATGATGTGAGCTTTAGAACATCACAAATCTATAGCTCAGAATCATGCATTCAACTATCACTTTGCAAAAATAAAAATCTTCTAATCATTGTTGTTTCTGATCATTTTCTCATATCTTGGTTATTATTTTGATATCCTAAGAGTCTTCTTACATCATTTGTATCATCAGTTTTGTTTTTTTTTGTCATATCTATGTGTTTTTACAACTTTCAGCTCCTACACCGCAATCCCCACCTAGGATGCCACAATCAATGATTCGTGTGTTGTAATCACTTTTTCATTCCACGCGGTTGTAGTTTCATTCACCATAATCATTTATTCTTGCAATGCATTTTTCAGCCACATATGAGCCTCTGTATTCCGCAACTTAGTGTCATAGAAAAAAGAGGGTATAAATTCTAGATTTTCATTTTGTAATTTTTTCATTCATTAGGGTAGAGTTTTTTTGGTTATTAATATATGATTTACTATTGTGTGGCAATCATTGGGAGATGACCTTTTGATATAAAATTACTAATCTAATTTCTTGCAAGGTTCCATTGTTTGTTTGTGATTTTTAAAGTAGGAACATTTGGAATTGGTGCTTAAAAAGAACAAGTGTCTTCTATGTCTTGTGTACTTGCATGTTTTGTTAAATCCCAGATTGGTGTGTGTGTTTCCTCTCCCCTTTCACTTTGTTTGATCTTGGGTGTTGAGAAAAATATATCAATCTCTTTTTCTTTTAGTAGGAGGCCTTCCTTGAGTCAGGAAGCTAAGGTAGCAGAACAACTTCTTACAACTAATCTTGAGAGGAGAAGGATGTAAAAACTTTTATAGATCTTTAATAGTTATAGAAACTTAAATAGAAATAGACATAAATATCATGCATACCACAACACAGTGATTTACATGGGGAAAACCATTTTGGGAGAACAACCCCACACTCCAAAAAATGTCCAATATATTATTCAGAAATCACAAATATTACAATATACTTGTAGAGAAAGCTTCTCACAGAAGTATCACCACTCAGAGATCTAGAGGCGACACAACCACTATCATACTCTTAGAATACATCATAATACAACACCCTCATAAAATAGGGTTTCCTTCTAGGGAAATTTGAGCTAAAAATATCAGTTGTCAGATATGAAACATAGTAATGACTGGTCCAAATTTACAATAATAAAATATAAATAAAATTTTCATTTCGGGAGCACAGCTCCTAAGCCCTCACCAGGGTGCACTGCCCATATACCCCAGATGGGGGGATGATCCCATTAGAACCCTCATGGGGGGGATCCCCCCATGTCCCCCTCGTTGTCATCGGTTGAACAATACCTTGTGTATCAATAGTACATTTTGCAATTGCAAGGTTGAGACACATTTTCTCAACACCTTGAGACACATCCTTATGAAGAACTCAATGGTTTGACCTCAAAGCACATTTCTTAGTGGGCTATATCAAAGGTGTGAAGGAAAAAGTTAGTAGCACAATCTAGTGAAGTATACCATGCGTTTCAATTCAAATGTGGGTGTATATACCACAATAGGGTTGACTAGAGGCTTTAGTGTCTCACTTTTGATGTTATACCACTAGTGTTGATGACAGTCCCCCACTATGAACCATTATTTTAGAAGTCTAATGCCTATTTTGAGAGTCCACTATTTTTGGTGCAAGGGATGTTGATCATATGCTAAAGCTACTTACCACTTCTGGTTCTTTGTTGAGCTAGAAAGGTTCCTTGTTTGGATTTACTCCTTTCAAGGTGAGAGGTGTTAAGGTGGTCTAGACCTTTGAATACTCAAGCTTCACCCACTCCTTTTTCTCGGATTTAAAATCACTCTTTTGGGGATGAGGTAAGCATAATTTTAGTAGATAATGTTATTACTAGCTAGGTTTTTCTTGCTTATATTGTTTGTGAACCAAGGCTAAGAAATTTTTTTGGAAGAAAACTTGTGAAATACTTGCTTACCAAGAATTCAAAGAATCAAAATTAGCTAAATATATATTTTTAAGTGTTTTCTATGTTTTAAGATCAAATATGAGCTTGCCAAAAAAGGAAAATAGCCTAGAAAACATCAAATTACCTAGGTTCAAAAGGTGGAAAACCATGATTGTGACATAGAAAACCACAATCATCAGTTAGAACACCAGATCTGTTAGAAACCCTAGGAAACTAAAATGTCACATTTGTATGTGCACCAAAATTGACCTATCTTGAACTGCAACTAACTGTCCTTGCACTGCATCTATGGACTGAAACACCACATCTGTTAGTTTCAAAAAAAGAGGGAAATATTTATACATCCAACTTCAAGTTTCCTTATAGACAATGACTATGCACTCAAACCTAAAACTTGTTTAGGTTTAGTTAGTCCATTTATTGCATTTCCTCATTTACCCTAGGTTAAGCTTGCATAGTCCCAGTTTGCATACACCATACCACACCTTATTTCACCAGTATCTTTGATTCTTAAGATTAGGAGGCTTATCATACTATTGGGAATACCATAGTTTCATATTTAGGTGTCTTGACCTTATCATATTATCATTTATCTCATCCTTAGGTTGGGATTACAACTCATGTTTCTATTTTAGGCTCACCTTATCCAATCATCATCATCATCATCATTTTGGTTCTTATCTTCTTGAGTTCTTGACATTTAGAGATATCACTTTGGTCCATAAAAGTTTTCTTAGCATCATATTTTAAGGTCCAAAATTGCATATCCAAATCCAACCATAGGTATAGTCTTAGTACCACCACCACCTTGCATCCCATTCAAGCATAATCATAGTCATAGTCTCATTATCACTTTGGATACCAAACATAGTCATAGTTGCATTTCCATTTTGTATCCTTATATTCCAAAAAAATCCAAAAATATAATATAGTGTCATTACCATCTTCCAATTCCTTAGTTTCCATATCCACCCTTAGTTGCATTCATTCCAAAAGTCTCAAAAATTGAAAGGTCACAAGCCTTATATGGTCTTCACTCGGTCACAAAGAAAACAAAAAGACATGGATTCCTCATATGACCCCTATCTTAATCCAACTAGCAACATGAAATTTGGTTCATACTCAACCCAAACTCAAGCAATACAAGGTGAAATTACAAATCCATTTTCCAATATTACATTAAATGAGGTTAATAAATGCTAAACCCTCGAAGATATTGAAGAATTTTCCCAATATCCAAGGATAATATGTATTGTAGATTAGATTGTTAATGTGGATCCTAATAGATACTTTCTTGCACTTTCCAAGAAGGGAACCAAGCTTCCCTTTGATTTTGAAACTTCCAAAATTGTAGAGGGAGAAACACAAGCACAAACATAAACTCAAGGTCATAACACATTTTCACAAGGTCAACCCTTCTCACAACAAATTCACACTATCTTGCCACAAGGGGAACTATGTATATAATGCAACAAATCCAAACATCCTCTGTACTCCAACATTTTGGACTAAAAGGACACATGCAACATCTCAAGGACCATGTCCCACATTTCCCAATCCATTTGGATCATCCTCTATCTCCATGGGTATGACTTTTTCAAATCTATTTTCCACCACATCCACCCAAAATACTGCACCATCAACCAACAGAAAGACAAACCAAAATCCAAACTCAACAAGAAAGACCAGAAGGATTCATATTACCACACCAAGAGTGGAAACCCAAGAAATCAACAATACACCAAACACCCACATGTATTTTTATTTAATTTAAATTTCTTCCTAGCCATGCCTTAAATCTCAACTAATTTCTTGAGTTTTGGTCCATCCTTCCCCATCCTTATCTTTTTTCCTCTCAATTAACCTCATACATTGATCATCATACCTCATCATTCAATCCTCACCCTTCTTTTGAATTGGGATTTCTATAAAATAAGTCATCGCCTTCATTTCAAGGCCACAACCACAATCTTTGAAGTTTTTCTATCTTAAGATCTAGCTATCTTGCATCAACATCAAGTTCATCATACAAGTTGCATACTATCTAAGAACAAAACAAAATAACATGGATAACAGAAATGGAGATGATTCAACTATGGCATAGAGATTGGGTATTATTACTTCATTATTTGGATTTCTATTGTCATTTTTGCTCACTTCTGGATTAGGGTCTTTATTATCTTGAATTAGATAGTAGTGGTTACTATTGATTCATCTGTATTCCTCGAATTTTAACCATGTTCTATATTTGATGAACTTGACATCAACTAACTAGATTTTTTTGAAACTATTTCAAAATTTTAATTTTCAAGAGTGTGTTGTAATTGGTCTGGATAGTGACACAACTAATCCTTCAAACACAACAATCATCATACAACATGATGTGAGCTTTAGAACATCACAAATCTATAGCTCAGAATCATTGATTCAACTATCACTTTGCAAAAATAAAAATCTTCTAATCATTGTTGTTTTTGATCATTTTCTCATATCTTGGTTATTATTTTGATATCATAAGAGTCTTCTTACATCATTTGTATTATCAATTTTTTTTTTTTTTGTCAGATCTATTTGTTTTTATAGCTTTCAGCTCCTACACCACAATCACCACCTAAGATGCCACAATTGATGATTCGTGTGTTGTAATCACTTTTTCGTTCCTCGCAGTTGTAGTTTCATTCACCACAATCATTTATTTTTGCAATGCATTTTTCAGCCACATATGAGCCTCTGTATTCCGCAACTTAGTGTCATAGAAAAAAGAGGGTATAAATTCTAGATTTTCATTTTGTAATTTTTTCATCAATTAGGGTAGAGTTTTTTGGGTTATTAATATATGATTTACTGTTGTGTGGCAATCATTGGGAGATGACCTTTTGATATAAAATTACTAATCTAATTTCTTGCAAGGTTCCATTATTTGTTTGTGCTTTTTAAAGTAGGAACATTTGGAATTGGTGCTTAAAAAGAACAAGTGTCTTCTATGTCTTGTGTACTTGCATGTTTTGTTAAATCCCAGATTGGTGTGTGTGTGTCCTCTCCCCTTTTGCTTTGTGTGATCTTGGGTGTTGAGAAAAATATATCAATCTCTTTTTCTTTTAGTAGGAGGCCTTCCTTGAGTCAGGAAGCTAAGGTAGCAGAACAACTTCTTACAACTAATCTTGAGAGGAGAAGAATGCAATTTTTTTTATAGATCTTTAATAGTTATAGAAACTTAAATAGAAATAGACATAGATATCATGCATACCACAACACAGTGATTTACATGGGGAAAACCATTTTGGGAGAACAACCCCACACTCCAAAAAATGTACAATATATTATTCAGAAATCACAAATATTACAATATACTTGTAGAGAAAGCTTCTCACAGAAGTATCACCACTCAGAGATCTAGAGGCAACACAACCACTATCATATTCTTAGAATACATCACAATACAACACCCTCATAAAATAGGGTTTCCTTCTGGGGAAATTTGAGCTAATAAAATATCTGTTGTTAGATATGAAACATAGTAATGAATGGTCCAAATTTACAATAATAAAATATAAATAAAATTTTCATTTCGGGAGCACAGCTCCTAAGCCCTCACCAGGGTGCACTTCCCATATACCCCAGATGGGGGGATGATCCCCTTAGAACCCTCATGGGGGGGGGGGGGATCCCCCCATGTCCCCGTCATTGTCATCGGCTGAACAATACCTTGTGTATCAATAGTACCTTTTGAAATTGCAAGGTTGAGACACATTTTCTCAACACCTTGAGACACATCCTTACGAAGAACTCAATGGTTTGACCTCAAAGCACATTTCTTGGTGGGCTATATCAAAGGTGTGAAGGAAAAAGTTAGTAGCACAATCTAGTGAAGTATACCACGTGTGTCAATTCAAATGTGGGTGTATATACCACAATAGGGTTGACTAGAGGCTTTAGTGTCTCACTTTTGATGTTATACCACTAGTGTCGATGGCAGTCCCCCACTATGAACCATTATTTTAGAAGTATAATACCTATTTTGAGAGTCCACTATTTTTGGTGCAAGGGATGTGGATCATACACTAAAACTACTTACCACTTCTGGTTCTCTATTGAGCTGGAAAGGTTCCTTGTTTGGAGTTACTCCTTTCAAGGTGAGAGGTGTTAAGGTGGTCTAGACCTTTGAATACTCTAGCTTCACCCACTCCTTTTTCTCGGATTTAAAATCACTCTTTTGGGGATGAGGTAAGCCTAATTTTAGTAGATAACCTTATTACTAGCTAGTTTTTTCTTGCTTATATTGTTTGTGAACCAAGGCTAAGAATTTTTTTTGGAAGAAAACTTGTGAAATACTTGCTTGCCAAGAATTCAAAGAATAAAAATTAGCTAAATCTATTTTTTAAGTGTTTTCTATGTTTTATGATCAAATATGAGCTTGCCAAAAAAGGAAAATAGCCTAGAAAACATCAAATTACCTAGGTTCAAAAGGTGGAAAACCGTGATTGTCACATAGAAAACCAAAATCGTTAGTTAGAACACCAGATTTGTTAGAAACCCTAGGAAGCTAAAATTTCACATTTGTATGTGCACCAAAATTGACCTATCTTGAACTGCAACTAACTGTCCTTGCACTGCATCTATGGACTGAAACACCACATCTGTTAGTTTCAAAAAAAGGGGGAAATATTTATACATCCAACTTCAAGTTTCCTTATAGACAATGACTATGCACTCAAACCTGAAACTTTTTTAGGTTTAGTTAGTCCATTTATTGCATTTCATCATTTACCCTAGGTTAAGCTTGCATAGTCCAGTTTGCATACACCATACCACACCTTATTTTACCAATATCTTTGATTCTTAAGATTAGGAGGCTTATCATACTATTGGGAATACCATAGTTTCATATTTAGGTGTCTTGACCTTATCATACTATCATTTATCTCATCCTTAGGTTGGGATTACAACTCATTTTTCTATTTTAGGATCACCTTATCCAATCATCATCATCATCATTTTGGTTCTTATCCTCTTGAGTTCTTTGAATTTAGAGATATCACTATGGTCCATAAAAGTTTTCTTAGCATCATATTTTAAGGTTCAAAATTGCATATCCAAATCCAACCATAGGTATAGTCTTAGTACCACCACCACCTTGCATCCCATTCAAGCATAATCATAGTCATAGTCTCATTATCACTTTGGATACCAAACATAGTCATAGTTGCATTTCTATTTTACATCCTTATATTCAAAAAAAATCCAAAAATATAATATAGTGTCATTACCATCTTCCAATTCCTTAGTTTCCATATCGACCCTTAGTTGCATTCATTCCAAAAGTCTCAAAAATTCAAAGGTTACAAGCCTTATATGGTCTTCACTAGGTCACAAAGAAAATGAAAAGACATGGATTCCTCATATGACCCCTATCTTAATCCAAATATCAACATGAAATTTGGTTCATACTCAAACCAAACTCAAACAATACAATGTGAAATTACAAATCCATTTTCCAATATTACATTAAATGAGGTTAATAAAGGCTAAACCCTCAAAGATATTGGAGAATTTTCCCAATATCCAAGGATAATATGTATTGTAGATTAGATTGTTAATGTGGATCCTAATAGATACTTTCTTGCACTTTCCAAGAAGGGAACCAAGCTTCCCTTTGATTTTGACACTTTCAAAATTGTAGAGGGAGAAACACAAGCAAAAACACAAACTCAAGGTCATAACACATTTTCACAAGGTCAACCCTTCTCACAACAAATGCACACTATCTTGCCACAAGGGGAACTATGTATATAATGCAACAAATCCAAGCATCCTCTGTACTCCAACATTTTGGACTAAAAGGACCCATGCAACATCTCAAGGACCATGTCCCACATTTCCCAATCCATTTGGATCATCCTCTATCTCCATGGGTATGACTTTTTCAAATCTATTTTCCACCACATCCACCCAAAATACTACACCATCAACCAACAGAAACACAAACCAAAATCCAAACTCACCAAGAAAGACCAGAAGGATTCACTTTACCACGCCAAGAGTGGAAACCCAAGAAATCAACACTACACCAAACACCAACATGTATTTTGGGTCAACCTAAACACCAACCAATTCCCATCACAACAACATGTCAACTCAAATGCCAACTTCATACCACAACACCAACATACCAATCAAATTCCACCACAAATCAATACCAATACCAATACCAATATCAACACCATGTTTACATCTCACTTCCAACAAGGAAACCAAAATCCCTTTCAACAAAATGTCAATCCAAGCCCAACATTCACATCTAACTTTTAAAACCAAAATCCCTTAGGACACAATTACCCCAGCACATTTGACACTAATACCAACTCTCTCATGCAAAGTCAATCCAACATAGTTCCATCACCCATGGAAACTTTGATGCAATGAATGCAAGCAATGCAACAACAAATGACAAATATGCAAGTTAGCACAACAAATAAAACATACTCAATGGAGGAGTTATGTCCTTATCCCTTTGATATAAGCATATACATGCCACCATTTCCCCAACACTTTATTGTGACAAACTTCAACAAATACAAGGAAAAGAGAGATCCAATAGAACACGTGAGAGAGTTTAATACTTCTTTTATAGACATCACTTTTGATCCTATACACTAAATGAGATTATTCCCATGTAGCCTTTCGGGGAAGGCTCTAGAGTGGTTTGTACACCTTTATCCTAGGATAAGAACATGGAATGAGCAAGCTGAAAAACTCATCACACACTTTGCATATAATATTGAGAGCGACATGACCCTTGCAAAGCTATGCATGACCAAACAAAAGGAAGGGGATTCACTCACCTCATTCTTTGAAATATGGTGAATTATGGCTTGTAAATATCCTTGTCACATACCAAAAAAACAATTGGTTCCTATCTTTGTAGAAAATCTCAACAAAGAATTAATGATTCAACTTCAAATCCATTGTTGCAATACATTTGATGATATCATTGAAAAAGTAATCTCCATTGAGAAATCTCTCATTTCAATAGGATTGGTTAAAATCTTGAAATAAAACCAAAACAATCCCAATGAAAAAGGAAAATTTTGGTCTAAAAACAAAAATGTCACCAATGATGGGGTAATTGATGCTAAAGTGGTTAACAAGGTTCACCCCAACATTCATATCGAAGGTACTTCCATACAAAACACTCCAACACCAAGTTAGGATCAAACCACTAATGCAATCCAAAATAACCAACAAAATAGAGGTCCTCCATGAGAAAACATGCCTAAACAACCCTTGGGAGAACCCATTGAATTGGTCTTGAAGAAACTATTGTAATCAAATATCATTCAACTACCAAATGTCAAACCTTATGACCCAACAATCCCCAAACCAAATTGGTGGAATGAAAATGACTTTTGTAAGTACTAACACACCAAGGGACACAAAAAATCATCATGTTGGACACCTAAGAACCTTATCCAAGACCTCATTGAACAAGGTGACATATCAGTGGATAATTCACAAGGAAAGACAAATTTTGATCATACAATTTTCAATAATCCCCTACAAACATGGAAAAGGAAAAGCCTCCAATTCAGGGAACAATACAAACACCAATTCCAATTACACTAACGTCTCATATGAGTATACTATTAATAACATTCGATCCTTTGATGACAACATCTCTACCATTACCATCAAGAAAAGTCCAAAATGTGATGTCATCACCTGAAGAGCTAAAGTGACCTTACAAGGGGATGCTTCTAATCTGCAGCCAAAAATTCAGTATAACCTCCTAGATCATCTAGGAAAGACTTCCATGCAAATATTCATTCCTAAGTTGCTTCACATATCTTCTGAGTATAAAGCCATTTTGGTTTACAAGAAAAATTTGTTCCCACTGACCTAAATGTTAACCAATTTTAGGCCATGGTAGGATACTTAGCTACAACCCATCATGTCACATTTTTTGAGCAAGATCTTCCCACACAATGACCAAATCACAATGACCCACTACACCTTGAGATATACGTTAATAAACACAAAATTAGATGAGTTTTGGTAGACGGTGGAGTAGGTTTTAATATATGCACCTTAAAATTGGTCATAACATTGGGATTCTCTAAAGCTTGTATCTATACGTCTCAGATAATTATTATCAAAGCTTATGATGATATTGAGCATTCATCCAAAGGTATAATGACACTTCCTGTGAGAGTTAGGTCCACTATTCAAAATATGATATTTCAAGTCTTTGATCTGGACCTACCATACAACCTTCTTCTTGGTTAACCATAGATTCATACCATGAGGGTCATTCCTTCCACATACCATCAATGCCTTAAGTTCCCATATAACAACACTGAAATTACTATATCATGCGATCCTAACCTCTTCTAGTATTGTAGCAGTTTGAAAGGGACCATTGAACATCAAGTTCCTATCAATTAGGAAGCTTCTCCCTCCACCTCATCACATTACATTGATCCCTCTTCACTCATTAAATATTATGTTCCATCCACCACACCTTGCAAGCGTAAGGTTGGATGTGGTGAATACAACATTGAGAGCTTATTTGGTGTTGGGAAGTTTCCCATGTCACCAAAATATTATGGGAAGCCTCATCCTATCAAGAAAGAACCTAATATTGTCATTTGTAATCATCCTACCAAGTTCACTAAGTGGGGTGAACTAAGAAAAGAGACTACAGGGGATGATATTTCTACATGGATATACAAGGATGAAGAAGAAGTCAAGTTTGCACAAATATGAGTAGAGCAATATTCAAAAGGGTTCAAGATCATGAAGCAAAAAGGTTATGATGGACATAGTGGTCTTGGTTTGAACAAACATGGAATGATAGAACCTTTATTTCCCCCAAAGTTGCCAATGAATACAAGGTTAGGGTATCTACCACCAAAAGCGAGTCCTCCTCATACTAAGTTATCTTTGGGTGAAAATATTAATGTTTCTAATGAAATTAAGACATCTAAGGAATATCATACCGATATAGAATCCAATGAGTGGGATTGGGATTCCTTCCTATATTGAAACCTTTTTGGATCTTGATGATACCTCTATTTTTACCATATTTTCTTACTCATTGAGCTATAATGATACCGATGATAACTTACCCCTTGTCCACCCAAACTAATTGCTTGGGATCAACAAGGACCTCTGAGCTTCGACATATTTGAGAATGACAAAGCAATAGTTGAGTTGATGGAACTTTGAGAAGAAATACCAAGTTGGGATCATAAGATTAGATTTATCATAGATCTTGACAACACAACATTCTTTGGGTCTTCTACTCCACCCTCTAGTCAAAAAAGTGAAAAATAAAAAAGAATAGGTCTCTAGGTGAAAATTGAAAGGCACCTTTAGACCAAGAAAAAGTAAAAATAAAGGATGTATCCAAGGGTGAAAACCTCCTTGAGGTACCCAAGGATGGAGGGTTGGAAATGCTCCCCATAAACCAATAAAAATCACAAAAGGTCAATCTAGGTATAGATGATAATCCTAGAATTGTTCTCTTTGTAGCATCTTTGGTAGTCACATAGAAGCTAGAATTTACCACTTTCTTTTCAGAGAGACAAATCAATTTTTCTTGGTTATACATTGATATGCCAGGATTGGATCTTGAATTAGTTTTACATCATTTATCATTGTTCCCAAATGCAAAACTGGTCAAGAAAAAGTTGAGAAAGATGCACCCCTAGATTACACTTTTAGTAAAAGTAGAGTTAAAAAAAATTCTTGATGTTGGTTTCATTCATCCAATAGACTATGCAGAATGGATATCAAATCTTGTTCCCATAATGAAACTAACTAGTGGAATCAGTGTTTTCATAGACAACAGAGACTTAAAAAAAATCTTTTTCTAAGGATTATTTCCCATTACCTAACATTGACATCATAGTAGACTTGAAAGTAGGATATGAAATGCTATCACTCATGGATAGTTTTTAGGATACAATCAAAATAGAATTTCCCCTGAGGATCAACATAAAATAGCTTTTACTTGTGCTTGGGGTACCTATTGTTGGAATTCCATGTTGTTTTTTCTTAAGAATGTTGGAGCAACATATCAAAGAGCTATGTCCACAATTTTTTATGACTACATGCATACATTCATGGAGGACTATGTTGATGACTTGTTAGCAAAATCCTTGACAAGAGATAGTCACTTAGCAATATTGAACAAGATTTTCAAATAGTTAGAGGAATACAAAGTTAGATTGAATATAAAAAAGTGTATTTTTGGGGTACAATCCAGTAAACTATTAGGATATATTATCTCTTGTAGAGGTATTGGAGTTGATCCTACAAAGGTAAAAACCATCATGGATATGCCTCCCCAACAAACATAAGTTAGCTATATATCCTATAAGGAAGATTGAAATCTATTCAAAGGTTCATAGCTTAGTTAGTAGATAAATGTCAACCATTTCAACATTTTCTTCGTAAGGGAGTCACATTCATATGGACAAATAGCTATTAACAAGCATTCCAATAAATCAAGAACTATTTTATATCTCCAATTTTTATGCCTCCTATTGATGGTAGATACCTAATACTATACATATCAACAACCTCATTAGCATTAGGGGCCTTGTTAACACAAAATAATAATGATGGAAAGGAATGCGTTATCTAGTATATTAGTCACACACTTATGGGGTATGAGCTTAATTACAATACTATTGAATGAGCATGCCTTGTAGTTGTCTATGCCACTCAAAATATCTAACACTACATGTTGAAACATCGAACAAAACTGGTGGCAAAGATAGATCCCTTGAAATAACTATTGAATAAATTAGATCTAACACGATAATTAGAAAAGTTGGTAATGATCCTAAGTGAATTTGATATAGAGTATCTTGATCATAAAGAAATGAAAGGACAAGTGATAGCCGATCAGCTCGTAGATGCACCAACAATAGATCACCCTTTGGTGTCTAATTTTTTCAATGAATCCATATTCACAATAGAAACCTCTACAACATGGAAGTTATACATTGACATATCTTACACAAATCATTGTTCAGGAGCAGGTATCCTCATTGTCACACCATAAGGGGACTGGATACTTAAGTCATATAGAATGGAATTTTCGTACACAAGTAACATGGCTAAGTATGAAGCATTACTAATAGGTTTTGAATGGATATCAAATGTAAAATCAAGAATCTTCAAGTCTACAGTGATTCCTTATTATCTGTCAAGTTAATGATGACTATGACACAGGATGAAAAACTCACACCCTACAAGAAAATGGTTGACAATTTCAAGTAGTATTTTGATGCCATTATCTTTGAGCAAGTCCCAATAATTCAAAACAAAGCATCTGATGCAATGGACACCATTAGATCTCTCTTGGATATAACTAACAATGTGTCATAGTATGAGTTCTTGGTGGAACAACTATTGGTCCCTCCATTTGATGTCCTTCAATCTGAGATCATGTGTAAAATTGTTGGTCCTGATTTTCCCTAGTATAAAGAATTTTATAATTACCTACATGACAAAATTATCCCTCATAAATTTTCCTCCAACTAATGCAATACCTTCATTCAACAAGCATCCAAATATGTCATTATCGGTGATACCCTTTACCACCACAACTTAGATAGCACCCTCTTAGATGTCTTGATTCATAGGAAGCACAAATTTCTTTACATGAGGTACATGATGGTATATGTGGATCTCACTCTATTGGTCCTACCCTAGCCAAAAAGATCATGCGAATGGGATACTATAAGCCTACTATGGAACATGACACCTATCACTTTGTTAAGAAATATCGAAAATGTTAGATACATGGAGATCTTGTGCATGCACATGCCTAGGATCTTCATCCAATAACATCACCATGGCCATTATCTCAATAGGGACTCAACCTCATAGGAAAGATCCATCCTACCTCTACTAATGGACATAAATTCATCCTCACTACCACCGAATATTTCACAAAATGGATCAAATCCATTCCAATGACTTGCATTACCAAAAAGAAAATATTCAAGTTCATCCTTAATTACATCATATGTCAGTATGGTGTTCCCCATTCTATCATTACAAATAATGGTCATCCTTTCAAAAATAAGGATGTCTATGAATTATGTGAGAAATTCTATATCCATCATTACTTCACCACTCCTTACTACCCTCAAGGTAATGGACAAACTGAGGTGTCTAATAAAATTATCTTAAAAATCCTAAAGAAGACTATCGACAATGTTGGTTGTGATTGGCACATCCAACTTAATCCAACATTATGGGCCTATTGTACTAGCATTCACACCCCTACAAGAGCTACTCTATATTCCCTCATTTTCATACCCAAAGCTATTCTCCCCATTGAGGTTTAGTTACCTTCCTTGAGAGTATCTATGCAACAGTTTATTGATGATGTAGAGCATTGTGTATCTCGTTTGCATGAGCTAAAATTACTAGATGAGAAGAGACAAAATGTATTGACCCACTTACAATCATATTAGAGTCATCTTCATCACAACTATAGCAAAAGAGTTTGAATTAGGCATTTTGACATTGATGACTTAGTCCTAAGAGAGAATCAAAAAATAAAATGGATTGAGAGAAACCTTGAAAGTTTGAGCCTAATTGGTTGGGTCCTTACATCGTAATCACAATGTATATAGATCAGGTTCTTATCATCTTGCTACTACTGAAGGTGAACCACTACTATATCCTATCAACGATATGCACCTTCACAAGTACTATACCTAGCTATCATAGAATCCCATAAAAATTTGAGAAAAATACAACAAAAAAAGCACAAAAAACAAAAAATAAACAAAAAATAAATAAAAATGCACAAAATTGTTACCTTGATGAAAACTTGGAAAAAAAGTGTCTTGGTGACACCAAAAAATATAAAATCAAAAAAACAAAAAAATTAGTAAAGAGAAATAATCTGTTGGATAAGTACCATGGTGAAAACCTAGAAAATAGGTACCATGTGTAGTTAGTCTTTGCTCCATCATCTATAATCATTATATCTGATCTTTTGCTTCCATCCATCATATCTCACACATATTCCATTCCGTAATAAAATCCTTTGTTCCCATCTATTCATAATAAAGCTTAGTCATCTTTCTCATGGTATGAGAGTTGTTGATGCTTAGCATCCTTCATCCTTTCATATCCATCCATAATAAATTATTTTCATTCCATTTTGTCCATAATAAGGTCCTATACCTAACTAGGGGAAACTCTTAGACTTATGTCTCATAATGGATCCTATACATAGTTCAGCATCAAAAAACATCAAAACCCAAAAAAACTAGAAAACATCAAAAAAAAAAAAAAAATCAAAACATTTCAAAAATCCAAAAAATCCAAATATTCCTTGAAAACTCAAAAAATATCAAAGAGAATCAAAAACTCCAAAAACAAGTATGTGTTAGTCCAAGTGGTCGAACTATGTTGCCTCTATGACTTCACGTAGGAAAGGCCATCATTGATGAGCCCTTGAGGCTTAGGTTAGTCCTTTAGGTTTTGTCATAATAAACTATCATTCCATTCACATCCATATTTCCATAATAAACTATCCATGGTCAAGGTCAATTGTGTTGGAAGAATGAATAAGTAGCCCTCTAGTGTGTTGTCATTGATGCCAACATTGGTTGGTAATGGTTTTGTCAATCCAGAAAAAACTATGTTTTTGTTATTTTGATCTGGTAATTTGGTCTAGAAATGCTCTCAATAGAAGATCACTTCATGATATTTTAATATGATTATCAAGACTATTAGTTGCATCTCTGAATAAAAAATTTAGCGGTCTTTATTGAAAGGGATGGAAGATAGGAATGACAAAGTTTGACTTACAATATTATGCCCAGTAATTATGCAAATGGTGTGAGTTTGCTTCTAGCTGACAAAGATATGTTGTGTGTGATCCATTGGTGATTTAAAGAGTTCCTTATTAGGTTCAGGTCGACCTATTTTATGCCTTGCATTTTTTGTTTTGATGAAAACATATTCTGGGTTTTTCCGAAAAGCTACATTTTAATTTATATATGTGTACATATAATTAGGCCAACCTAATTAATGTATGAAGTTGTAATAGTGTACATATATATGAAACATATTTTTATATTAGAAAATAATATATATGTGTGTGTGTGTGTGTGCATGCACATGGATGTATGTGTGTGAGTAGAGTATGTGAAAAGTAAAAAGCAATGATGTGTGACTATGTAATACTAAGCGAAGTTGTTTTTAGTTGAGATAGATGTTGTGTACCTACAAACCGATGTAGGATTTTGTATTCTAGAGCCTAATTGGAATTGAACCCAACACACAGAAGGTGTATCTCATCAGTTCATCTTTTAGCAATGATCCATACTTCTTTTTGTGATTACTTCAAGTTGTGAGCCTCTCAAGGATAGTGATTCCTAGCAGTGTTCCCTATAATATCTTATAACCGGTTATAACATATTGTGAGCTAATCCTCACTGTGGCTTTTCCCATTTTTGGTTTTCCACATAAAAATCTTAGTGTTCATTTGTTATGTGGTTGTATGTTTCCTTTTATTTTCTTGTTTAAAATTGCATCTAGATATGTTTTAATTATTGAATGGTTAGAATTAACTATTTCAGTAAAATACTGATTCAACCCCCCTCTCAGTATTTTGGGTGTTCAAAAATTGGTATCAAAGGTTGATTCCTTTGAAAAAATTTAACAGCTCAAGGAAGATCTTGAATTTTGAACACATGGCAGATAAAAGGTATCCTATTCCTTCAAAAGATATCTCTACAACTGAAGAACTCCATGCTTCTCTTGAAGACCTAGACAAAAGTGAAAATGAGAAAGAAAATCAGAGGAAAAACTTAAAAGAAGCAAATGAATGCATCAAAAAGCTAAGAGAGCAAATCAAGAAGTTCAAAGAAAGGCATAGAGAAGTCAGTGATCAATTGATGAAAGCTAATGAAGACATCACAAGAATAAAAGTGCAAGTGGAAGAAAAGAAAAGAATTAAGGAATGTCAGAAAGCTGAAATTCATAACAAAATTGATGAATGTAGAAACCTTGAACAAGAAGCGGTAACTCTAAGATCTAACTTGTAGAAATCAAGAGCCCATGGGGACAAATTCAAAACAATTACTGCAATGCTTGATGAATTGATTGCATTCTAGAAACCTTCTAAAGATAAAGGTGTCTTAGGGCTTGAAGAAGGACAAAGTTAAAAGGAAAATTAGATTCCCACCAAAGTTGACAATCAAAGGAATAATCAAGGAAATAATAGATATATCAAGAACCAAAGAAGCAATATTAGAAGGATTCCTATTCAAAAACCTAATGCTCAAAGGTACTCATTTTTTAATGGTATTTGTTTTTCATGCAATAAATTTGGTCATAGGGTGACAAAATGTAGTAGAATGAATCAGAATATTGGATTCTTCTTTGGAAAATGTTTTTCTCACAAAAAGTATTGACATAGAGCTAATGAATGTAAAACTCAGATGATGATGAATAGATTCTATACTAGTAGAATGACTCAATATTTTCAAGTCTATTTCTATACATGTTATGCTCTTGGACATAAAGCTAATTAGTGTAGATCAAGGGTAAGTTCAAATCAGTTTGGTCAGAAAAATGTTGTGTGCTACACCTGCAACAAATTAGGTCATATCTCAAAATTCTATAGAAGCAACAAGGGAAGAAACCTGATCTGGAACAAAAGAATACAATTATGAATAAAGTAGATCCTACTAAAGCGAGAAAAGAAATAGAGAAGT
This sequence comes from Sequoia sempervirens, assembly GCA_007258455.2. Taxonomy (NCBI): domain Eukaryota; kingdom Viridiplantae; phylum Streptophyta; class Pinopsida; order Cupressales; family Cupressaceae; genus Sequoia; species Sequoia sempervirens. The sequence continues at coordinate 73,291,236 of VDFB02000015.1, forward strand.
TTTGGAAGAAAAAAGAAGAACCTGAGAATAAGGATGAATCAAATGCATCTATACCTACATCTAGTGCAGATACTTCTTTTAAAAACTTAACACTGTAGTGGTTTTAGGGGGAGTAGTTATAGAGATATCTAACAAACCCTCGATATAAGAGGTGTGAAGTAGTGACACGAAGACATGAGACGTAGAATGGAATTTTGAAGAAGTTGAAAAAGATTCTAATAGAAAAAGTGCTAATTTGGAGGTTTGCAGAGCTTTATAGGGTTTACAATGTATTTCACAAGTGTTTATAAATTTTTTGAAGGTTGAGTGCATTGAATGCGTATTAGGGAAAATTGGTCAAACATAAATTGAAAGCTCTAGTTTAATTAAATCACTTTTACACACTTGGAAGAAAGCAAAGCAAGCTGAAGCAAGGTGAAGGTGATTCAGTGTAATTGGCATCAAACCTGAGTTCTTTCAAAGCTTGAAATAGGTATTTACAATTATTGATACTCGGTTGGTCTGAATTAGAAGCAATTCTCATATTCAATATAATTAAGGAAAGATGGACACACCAATTATTGTTGAGATCTTTGAGAGACCCTGACCTAGGTTCAAAATATTTTCATGGAAAGTTTACAAAACAAACCCCACGGATGTATTTTCACAAATCCCAAATAATGTCTTGCCTACTAAAGATACTAGGACCTAAATCCACACAAAATTGGAATGATTTGATCATCAAAAACTCATGAATCAATGGAAAAAGGATTTGGATAGATATGATTAATCTATGAAGCTAGAATATGAAAACCTAATATGAAAGAAATTAGATGTATTGATTTTGTTCCCAGACTTTTATGGTGAGATGTTTGCAAAATTTGTGAGGATGGCACTTAGCAGAGTGCATGAAAAATTTCTATGGAAAAGCACTGGTGGAGTAATTACCAAGGAAGTGATCAAAGCTATAATAGGTCTTTGTGACACTAGACCTGTACTAGTCCTAAAAGCTATGAAGAATTATTTGGTCATGAAGCTAACAGGTGCCACATATGATGGAAGGGCACTAACAAAAAATCCCATTACAAACCTAACTATGAGGTACGCTACTATTATGATTGGTTAGAAAATCTATTTTACTAACTCAAGAAATTTTGTGTATACTACAACAATTCATGTTGCACATGAAATGGTGGTTAATGGAAGGGATTATGATCTATGTGAGTTGCTCTAGCAGTAACTTATGGATAACCTGAACCAAACTAAAACAAAGAAGCATCTATTTAATTTTGGCTCATTGGTGGTTTTTTTCTTATTTTATTTCACGAGGGAGCTACTTGGAAAGAAAAATATTATACGAAATTGAAAAAAAACAATAGCACATCAAATTTTTGACCATTTGCATAGTCTTGGAGACTACAAGGTACAAATTAATGCTCTCACTACATTCTTTGCAATTTTCTAGAACAATATGTATGAGAGAGATAGAGTTCCAAGAAGCTTAGTGAAGAAATATGAAAAGGATATAACCTTTCTAGTGTCTACTGATGAATGCATTATTGAGGAAATAGAATCAAGGACTATGTGGATACCTCCTCTTGGATATGAAATTGAAGAACAAGTAGCTGAAGGACTAATTGAAATATTATTGAATAGTCCTAAGGACCCTACTCAACCCTAGCATGGTACTTATGAAGAGAAGTATGCTAAAGTGCATTTGGAGACTTCAACACTGCAAAGGACTAAAAGAGTGAACAAAAATGTTGAGGAATATTTTAGTCAGCATACATTATCTAAGGATGATGTTGATAGGTTGAGGGAACTTGCATGTGAGAAAAGGGATAGATCAATTGATGTACCCTTTGGGCCTCGGATATCAAGAAGAGCATCTTCCACCACTTCCTCTACATTACTAGCAAATCCTCGTGTAGCTGCTATAGTGAAAGGAAAATAGGAAGTGCATAGTTCCCCTGTAGTTCCTCTAAGAAGAGGAATGTACCTCTAGTTGTACCACCTACCACCCCCAAAAATAGAGTAAAGAAAAAGGCTAGCAGGAAAAGAAACATAAGTGATGCTATATAGGAAGAAATTAATCTTGGTTTGAAAGAAGAGAAACAACTAAAAGGGAATAGAAGAAGTAGCACCTAAACAAGCAATGAAGAAACTAAGATAAAAGATAAGGTTGAAATATTATCTGATGATAAAGAGATAGAAGATATGGAAGCTTTCAAAATTCATGTACATGAGAAAAAGAAATATGAAGGCACATAAGGACCTATGGAGGACATGCCCAGCTCTCCTCAGGTAAGTGATCATGCACCTCTAAATTTGGAATCTTTAGTGAATAATATGGTAGATTATAGGATTTTTTAGCTACTACTAGATTATTTGATGAAGTTGATAAAAAGGATACAAAAACAATTATAAATACTATTGTTCAATACATGGTTATCTTTAATGAGTCTATGGAATCTATAAGGAAAAACGTGACTGACAATGTGTGGGAAGCATTAGTTCATAGAATGCATGAAGCTATAACCATTGAAGAAAAATTCAAAACCGATGTCTTAAACACATATGGTTCTTCCTTGTTTGAGAAAGATGTTGCTTCCCTGCTAGAAGAGTGTTCCTAGTTGTTCAGGGTAAAATTCATAGTCACTACCTTAATGACTAAAGAGAAGGAAAGTACTAAAAAATTAAGACAAGAAACCCTTGAAATGGTTAGAAAAATTGCTAAGAATTATGGGATGAAAACTAGTTCTTCATCTCATACAACTCAAGCATAGGATCCTATCAATATTATTGAAACAGAGGATCACCCTATTATGGAAAATTTTGTTGAAATGCATGTTTCTTCGAAGACATTTGTTCCTTAGAATGATGTAGAGGAAACAACCAGTAAACATGCTAAAGATCAAAAAAAAGGTGACAGTGGTAATAATCCAAGAGAACATAATGAGGATACCAGAAATAGAAAAGAAGACAAAAATGAAAATGAAGGAAACAAATGCGAAAAGAAGGATGATGGTAGAGATGATGATGAAAAGAAGGAAGAAGAAAATAAAGATAGAACTTCATAAAAATCCTCTAGAAAAGAAGAAGAAGAAGAAGAAGAAGAAGAAGAAGAAGAAGAAGAAGAAGAAGAAGAAGAAGAAGAAGAAGAGGAAAAGAAAGAAGAAAACAAGGAAGATACAAAGGTTGGAAGAAGTGAAGAAGAGTTGTCAAAATCTGCTGAGCCATCAAAGTCTCCTGAAGAATCATCTGAAAAAAATCTTAAGGGATTGTTCACAAGGAAATAATAGATCCAACCTATGTTGCCACCCCATCTGAATAAAATTCCTTCACATATAGGGTATGTGGATCTGAGGAAGATCTCACCAGTTGAAAGAGTAAACATTTGTGGAACTTTTCTTAACTCTGGTATAGAAGAAATGATTGAAACTTATCAAAAAGGGATTTAATTAATAAATGATGCTATTAAGGATTTACAGGAGTTAGTTCCCAGCGCTACTATTGATAACTCCTTAGCCCCTATTGATAACATGAAGCTTCTAGTTGATTCAATCAAAGAATACTCCTCCAATCTTAAGCAACAAATTGAGAAAGTAGAGTCAAGAGTTTTTGAGAAAAGGCTATTTGAACTACAGGATAGATGTGTGATTCCACATAGCAAAGTGATGAAAAGTATAAAAAAGATAAAGGACTATGAAGAAGAATCCATATATTGTTTGTATATTGCATGTGGTGGCTTGATGCCACTTGATGCATTAAAGATTTAATGGACTCAATAGACTCTTAACTTGAGCATGTCTCTAGAGCCTACAAAATTTCAGACGACAGAAGCTATATTGCTTGGAATTCTATTATAGACCTACAAAATAAGTTCTTCACTTTAAAAAAGTAGAAAGAGGATGTAATAAGGTGATTTGGTCAATTCAAAGATCTGGTTATGTTCAGAATTATTCTTGTCTCATATGCTCTTGTGGATGCAAAAAAAGTTGATAAGATAAAACTTAATCCATCCACTCTGGAAGATGGATAGGAATGCTTGGTTGAACTAGAATCATTGCACAAAACATTTGTTAAAGAAAATGGGATATAGGATGAAAGGAAACCAGCTTGGGAAGCCATTCTCAAGGATCTACAAGGTGCCTCCAACTGCAAGTAAAATTTGTCTACATTTCTTTTCGTTTGCTTTTTGAGGTCATCATCAGCACACCCTTTGTTCTTAATGTATGATGTAGACCTGGGAGGCTCAATCACAACCAATCTGATAACCTACCTTTAAGAGGAATCTAACAAGATTAAGTTGACCAATTTAAACAATCTAAGCAACCCTCAAAGCTTGACAATCATTAGAAACTAGATTTCACTCATTCACCCTTTGAACCCTTGTAGTAGTGGAAACTCAGTTTTTTCCCAATAACTCCAATGTTCTCCAAAACACTAGAAAAAATATTGATGAATTTAGTCACCCATTTCAGAGCTATTACACATATCCCAATGTCAGGTACAAGTCCTTTGGACCAAATCCCCAAAAACACCCTTTCTAGGCTGACCTAATTAGGCTGATTAGGCCTATTTTTCAAAGCAACTTGTCTTTAAACTGATCATAGGACCATGAAACCTTAGGGATAAATTTTTATGCCTTAAAATCTCCAAAACCACAAAAATATTCCACAAGTATGGCCAAGCACATGCCAAACCTGAAAACCCTTATTTTAGGCAAAATTCAAGAGGGTTTATTGTATATGAAACTTCCACTATCTCCTAGGCCCTAAAACCAACTCAAATGTTGTCCATTAACCCCATACATGCTTAAAAGTTCAAAAAAATAAGTCTTCCATACAGATTTTAACAAACCCTAGACTAAAACTCCTTTATTCACATGCATTTCTCCATGAAACACTCAGGAACAATAGGTTTATCTTCCTTATTCATCTCCCTACGCTCTAACCATGCATCCTATATGTGAATCAGACTCCATAGGGCCCCTTACATGAGCTATAGTAACCATAGAAAGTGTAAGGGCCCTTTAATTCATGTTTAACTCACAAAGCCCTTAAAACAGGGGTTCCCGGGCTGATCACAAAGAAATAGAATTTCCTTACACAAATCACCACCAAATTCCTTCAAATCAGACACAAAGCAAAGCTAACACAAATCTTCAAAGTTTTCAAGAGATTTCATATCATAGACTAACTGTACGTGCCCATACATATCTGTAAAATAAGGAAAAACATAGAAAATTAAAAGAAAACTTAGAACTTTATTGTCAAGACCTTGTATCTCGAATCAACAACCTTACAAATGATATTTTCATGCATTTTTAAAGGAATTTCCATCTCAACCATTGATCAACCACCTTTACAACTGAATTTTGAATCCTTTATGACCATTGGAAACATAAAACACACCATTTACAAGCTTATTAACATCACTCTTCCATACATGGCAATGTTTTTAACTCTTCAACCTTTTAAATGCATGTAAAAAACCTATGACTTCTCTAAAAGCACACTAATCTCTTAAAAATAGCCTTATTACATTGACAAGACACCATTCTTTCACATCCTTATACAAACCTACTAATTTTCCATCAAAGGCTACAAAGACTCTTTAGTGCAAGATCACCATTTTCCTACATTTTGACACCAAAACCCAAAAACTCTACCTAGAACATAACTAATGGTCTTGTTAGACCTTTTCCATGACAAAAGACCCAAAATATTCATTGTGGACCTATTGATCAACATTCACTATCAAATGAACCCAAATGGAGGATGAGGTGTAGCTGTTGTTGCACCAATGTCAAAGGGGGAGAATAAGTATAGAGAGTATATGTGAAAATTTTAGTTTTTGTCATGGAGAAGTTTTGCTTAGTCTATACAATTGAAAGGTGGAGCGAATTTTTTTTAAGTATCATGCCACATGTCTCCATCAATGAAAAAGGGGGATATTTTTGGAAGAATGAAGAATTATCCCTCCAATGTGCTGCCATTGATGCCAACATTGGTTTGTAACAGTTTTGTCAATTTATAAAAACTATGTTTCTATTATTTTGATCTGGTAATTTGGTCCATAAATTCTCTCAGTAGAAGATCGCTTCATGATATTTTAATATGATTATCAAGACTATTTGATGCGTCTCTAGATAATTTTTCAATGGTTTTTGTTGAAAGGGATGAAAGATAGGAATGACAGAGTTTGACTTATAGTATTCTTCCTAGTAATTGTGCAAATGGTATGAGTTTTCTTCTAGCCGACACAGATATGTTGTGTGAAATCCATTGGTGATTTAAAGAGTTCCTTTTTAGGTCCAGGCCAACCTATTTTATGCTTTGCATGTTTTGTTTTGATGAAATGGTGTTCTAAGTTGAGATGATAAGATACATTTTAATTTAAGTATGTGTACATCTAATTAGACCAACCTAATTGATGTATGAAGTTGTAATAGTGTACATATATGTGAAACATATTTTTGTATTATAGAAGAATATATATATATATATATATATATATATATATATATATATATATATTCATGGATGTATGTGTGTGAGTAGAGTATGCAAAAATTAACAAGCAATGATGTGCGACTATGTAATATTGAGAAAAGTTGTGTTTAGTTGAGATAGATGCTATGTACCTGTAAACTGGTGCAGGATTTTATATTCCAAAGCCTAATTGGAAGTGAAACCAACACACAGAAGGTGTATCTCATTAGTTCATCTTTTGTCAATGAGCCACACTTCTTGCAATTACTTCAGGCTGTGAGCCTCTCAAGGATAGTGAGTCCTAGTAGTGTGCCTTGTAATATCTTATAACAGGTTATAACATATTGTGAGCTAATCCTCACCATGGTTTTTTCCATTTTGGGTTTTCCACATAAAAATCTTGGTGGTCATTTGATATGTGGTGTTATGTTTCCTTTCATGTTCTTGTTTACAATTGCAGCTAGATACGTTTTAATTATTGAAAGGTTAGCAATTAAATGGTTCAGTAAAATATCGATTCACCCCCATCTCAGTATTTTGGGTGTTCAACAATTCGAACTACGTACAAGTCTATGTGCTTTATGTAAGAAAATTCATTATTGATGAGCCCCTGAGGCATTAGGTTAGTCCCATTGGGTTTTTCATAACAATGTCTTCATAATAAATTGTCCCTTGCTAAGATCGACATTTTGAGTAGACACGAACAAAAAATTATCAAACAAGAGAATTGAGCTTAACCAAATCTTGAAAGTATAGATCAAATTATTGAACTAGCCTTCAACATTAATCAGTTTCCCATCAACATCAAACATCAAACAATCCTTATCTGATATCAAATAGTCTTATATAGTATGTAGCATTGTTGAGCTCCCTGGGCTTATACGACATGATGCATTTCTGAAACCAAACTTCACCAATCAAACCTATCCACTCTCTTAAACAATATGACACATCATTTATCTCCTTAGGCTTATTTGACATGCTTTCCTAAAATTAGACATTATCATTATCCAAAATCTAATCATACAATTTTGAAAAAGATCTAAAATGGTTGTTGACTCATTGGTCCAATTTGTCTTATCTTTGGTCATGTTATTATGTTCCTTGAGGATGTCCTAAAAGGATTTAGAGGAGTGATGATGGATCATGACCTTTTTCTCTTTGATTTATGTTTGCAATTTGTATTGGCAATATGACTGGAGCAACTTGGTTCCTTGTGTGTGATTGGGGTTCCATTTGGCATAATCAAAACATCCAATACAAGTGAAAGCTTAATCTAATGCTTCCTTGCATCAAGATTGACATGCTTTGTGGTTACTTCCTCACATATTTTGACAAGGTTCTTTGGTTACTAGTCTACGTTATGGCACTCCTTGTCTATCACATGTTTATTTTCACAAAGGATGATCTATCACACCTTGTTATATGTCATATCTTGGTGTTCACCATCCATTTCCATAATAAGTTTTGTGATGATAACTATACAATAAAATAATAGCTTGATCATTTACTAAGAAAGATATCAAGATAGAAATCCTAATTCATCCATTTCACTTTCCATCTTCACTAGCTTCTTTTCTACACTAATATCATGTCCATTTACCCTTGCATTCATCCTGATGGTGTGCTATTCAACACACACAAAAAAAAATGCATTATTAGTACCATCCTGCATCCACAATCATGTTATAGCATCGTAGGTATCATCATCATATATATTAGATCATCCATATTGCATTAGAAAATAAAGCATGCATAGCATCCCATCATGTAGAATCATCATCCATATAAGCATCACATAAAATCATATACATAAACATATAGTGCCATCCTAAATATCCATACATTATAACAGACATAGCCAATATAATATAATCATGTGCATCCATCCATATACCATAAAGAATTTATAAGCATAAACCATACATCATACATCTATAGCCCACATCATATCATATAGGAAACGTCACATAGCCATAAAAGGGCATCTCATAACATCATATCACATATATCCATCACATAGAAACGCATAAGGAGCATGCATATAGAATCAAACACATCATGTAGTCACTACCAAATCATGTATCTTGCATATATATCAAAAAAGGTGTGTCATAGTACAATTGCATGATGTATGTCAAAAATGGAGCTCACATGCTTGATAAAAAAAGGAAGTGTGTAAAACATATAAAAACATGCCTATCTTTTGTTGCCCTCCTCTCCTGATGGGGATGGTCCTGATGGTGGCTATCACTCCTTCCTCAACTAGAATCCTAAGGGTCTTTCATAGGGTCCTAACCTCTGCTATTGTGACATCCCCCCACTATTTTGTGTCCTCTTAGAGTTCCCTCGACTCTATGATCTTTCCCCTCTTTGTATAACTCAAATCCCTCTATGTTGTAGGCATAAAATCCTCATTATACCTCTTGTAGTACTCTACAGCCCTCCCTACTTGATATAACTCCCAAGCCAGATCCATTGTGGGCTCACTAACTATAGCAATGAATTTAATACAACTTTGATCTTCTCTTTGTGCTCAAATGATTGCCTGATCTCTCAGATGTCAATGCTTGTATCTACCCTTGTAAGGTTGGAATTTGCACAACCTATGCCTATAGCATCTGCACTTGAGCTCATAGTGCATGTATATACACCTGGGGACTTTTCCTTTCATCCTCTACATCCTCTTTAACCACGTCCATAATCACATCCCCGATCAAGATGTCATGTAGATTCTCCTCACCAATAATGGCATCCTTGGCTTCCTCCTCCTACATTGCTACATCCTCCTTTGCAACAACCTACTCCTCATCCATCACTTCCTCATCTCTGACCTCTTCCACCTCCACCTCCTTCTACTCTCCTCCTAAATAGGTGGCATCTACTATGGTAATCTTTAGGTTACTTGTGGTGGTAACCTTATCCTCCCTCGTTGCCCTTATCATCTTGTCCTCAACCTCTGTTGCCTCTACCCTTGCCACCTCTCCCTCTATCCCCTTATCCACCACATCTATCTATGCCATCATCCCCATTCCCATTCCCATTCTGACCACCGCCCCTCCCTCGACCTCTGCCTTATATCCTCCCTCGCGATCCTTGGCCCATCCTCTCTACTGGTGCTGGCTAGTCAGGATTTGTGAAGGGTGTTGGTCTAGGAGCAGTCCATCATGTCTCATAATCAATGGTAGTGCCTAGATTGGCCACATTGGTTAGCTGCTCCCCATTGCATAGGTTGTAATTCAACTATCTCTTGCATTGCCACCTAGAAGCTCACCATAAGCCCCCACTATGGGACCTCTCTCACTGATCAAGCATACTCATTTGTCCCCACTAGCACTCCTTTCCAGTCACCAAAACGTCATAGAACTCTCTCTAGAAGGTTTCTCTATGTGATATGTTGTGTTTGGACCGACTGTTCAATCAAATATTGAGTATTCCTATAGTAAGGTAGGTTCTCTCCATCACCATCCAAACCTAAAAAATCCTTGTAGGGTCTCCATCTAAACCTATCCATCATGTCAATAGCATACTTCCAATACCCCATGTCTCCCACCCTAATTTGAGTCACTACTCCTTCATAAATGTACACATATGGTAGTCATGGAGCCAAGTACCTATCAAACGATGATCTAAACATTACAATGTGCTCCTCCACCCATACCATCAGTAGTCTCATCCTATAGCTAATGCTCTATCCATATCTATATGCTACATCATGTAGCTAAAAGTATAGCATAGCTAAGAGCCCAAGTCCCCATGCATATATAGTCACCTTGATCATCATCCCTTCTAGCATCTCCCCCCATCCCACTAGAAACTCATGGCCATGTCTATTGAGTCATGCCACTTCCACAATCACTAAGCATACCACAACAATAAGCCTATGGTACTTTTCTACTAGGGTGTCCCACTTGATCTCAAGTCCTATAATCCTAGATCAACCAGAGAATCTATCTCAAAAACCTTTAGCATCACCACTAATCCCCACCCAGTATCATATACTACTATCTCCCCACAAATAGGAAGTCGTAGAATCCTCCAAACATCCTATAATGTCATAGTCATCTTACTATTTGGTAGGTGGAAAGAACTTCTCTTTGTGTGCCACCTCTTTTCCAGTGCTATCAGTAGCCCCCTATTAGCACACACAACAAGAATTAAGGTCACATGGTATAAGCTAAGAGTAGTAAGCGTGTCTCAATCCTCCACAACCAGGTGATCCCATAATGCAAATGACACCAGTTGGCTCCCTTGTGTATATATCGATGCAATTCTCACCTACAAATGCAAAAAGTGCATCATGTTAATCATGTCATCTAACTTAACCTATTTGTGCTATTACATTTTCAAAATTTTACCAAAAATTTCCTAAATTAGCTTATCAGTCAAATGTGTCGTATTGTCATTCATATGTGTCATACTTCACAATTGTTTTGCACTTTTATAATTGCATCATTTTATCGTGTAGTTGCATTGCACTTTTGCAGTTGCATCATTTCCCCATGCACTTGTATCACACTAGCATGATGTCGTGTAGTTTATAGTTATGAGTAGGTAATGCATGTGTCATACCTATGTGGTGCCCCAAAATGCTTGTGTCTTGTAGTGCACAACACCACAGTTGCGGTGTAGAAACTATACCACATTTGTTTGCCCTTCTTTGAGCCCTAAAATCTATGCAAAAATGAAAAAATCATGAAGCAAGGTTTAGATATATACCGCACTCGAGCCCTCCTTGCATTTGTATGATTTTACTCTGTATATGTGGTGTGCATTGACTGGTACAAGTGAAATTTTGACAACAACTCTACAAAAAATATTAAACTAGAGCTCTTGAACTCCTAAAGAAAAAGTGCACAAATGACCTATTTTCACCCCCATAGGGTATATTTATTTCCTAATTTGACCTAAAAGGGCTCTACGTACATAACTAGTCACATAAATTTTTTCCTTTGACCATAAATATAAAGCCCTAGATTGTCTTTTGAGCCTAGTTTTTCATCACCAATGCATTTGAACCTATCCAATTGACTTGTTGGTAAATTTTCCCAAATTTTTTTTTTTTTTTAAATTTGTAAATTTTCCCAACGGGCATCATCCTATCCAGCATCCATTGGGGCACACTAGGGTATTCCTGAGCTGACTTTTCATGAATATTATTTGATACAACATTTGAAATCATATTATATCGAAGAGGGGAAAAATTTAGACACTAAAATTTAATATCCCAAGCTTGCAAGCAACATTTTATCACTAATTATCCTTTTTCCAAGTATTTAATTATTCTTTAATTGTTGAGTTTAAAGTATAGATAATTAATCTAAATAATCATAATTAGCAAGACACAAAAGGGATAAACAACACTATAATTATGTGGTTTTCCAAAGATTAGCTACATCCATGGGAAAGCAGAGATTTCTCAATTATATTAACACTCTATTTTCTCTCATACATTTACAATATTGATACTCAACATGTTTTTAAACACACAATGTAAACTCTTCAATTTTTTGAAAGAAATGAAGAGACAAAGAAAAAAGCAAGAAATATTGGGAGTTGAATGGTTAAGAAACTGTTGGACTTCACTCCCCAACAATCTCCCACTTGAAGTCCAACCGTTGTTCCAAAAAACATTCGCTCAAAGAAATCCCCACTTTTCCATTGGCATATCTTTGATGAGGCCAAGAGAAACTCTGCACAACTTGAGCTTCTCCAAAATTTGTTCAAGGATACTACAGATAAGTCTTCTCCATGTCAGGTCAGAGTTGACAATTTGCTTGTTAAAAACATCAACAAATAGAGCTTTAACTTGTGCCAATTTTTTTTTAAAAGCACCTCTACTTCTGAGTTTCACCATCGTCACTATAGAAATTATATTATGAGGACATATAAACATTCCCTTCAGATCTTCCTGAGCAATAGCATCTATTAACTCTTCGTTGAAATCACTCATGAAGAAGTGGTCTGCCTCCAATCACCTTGATGCCATTAACACAACTAGAAACTCCAGATTTTCAATAGTATTACCATAAACATCATGAGGAACTTGAATGGATTCTTTATCATTAGAAAGCATATTTCTTCTTAATTCATTGTATGTCAGAGTCAAGCTTCCAATACCGATCTACATCAGAAGCTCCCCACTTCCTGCATGCAGTGGACTCTCCATATCTTTTAGATTCTTGCTCATTTTGGACAGGAATATGTGAAGCTTGTCTTTGCTTCTTTCAAGAGATTTCATATCCCACCTTCTTGATGTACAAGCCCAATGCCTAAACTGTGAAGGCTTCCATTATCCTTCTCGACTATGCAAATATACAGATTTCTGCACAAAATCAACATTGCAATCACAAAGACTTGTAGAAGGGGATGTATTTCCATTAAGCCAAAAGATTTAAGCTCATTTTTAATGTCATGCAAATCATCACCTTTGACATCGCTCTCCTCATAATAATAATCTACATTTCTATAGGAAAACCTCTGGCATCGATAGCTTCAAAAGGTTCTCAGCATCTCATGTTATCAACATCATCCAAATCGCCCACACCATTCACATTCACACCTAGATCTTTAAAACCTCTAGAAAGTATCTAATGAGCCTCATCCAACACAAACATCTTGTTGTATTCAATTTAAAAAGAGTGTCTCCATAGCATGTCAACACATGACTTGGGGTCCCAACTACAACAATACAATCCTTCATGAGAATGAGAACTTTCACAACTTCTTCCATGGCCTTCTTCTCCACTACGCTTCTTCCATAATATTTTATATCTTCAATCATCTTACTAGAGGTTACATCATCAATATCAAAATTGTAAGGAAGCAAAGGTGTGCAGAAATGTTTCCTACGCTAACCTTGAGAGGAGGGTTATACAAATTTCAAATAAAATATTATACAGATTTCAAGAAACACATAATACCATAAACATAATAACAATAAAAACCATAACTCAATGATTTATGTGGGGAAAACCCCTTCAGAAGAAAAACCCCACACTCTAAAACCATCACAATGTATTATCAAATCTTCAAACAGATTACAACACACTTGCAAATAAAGTTCTTACATGATTCTTCACCTTAACTCAATCTAGAGGAATTTCAGCAGCATTCTGGCATCATACAGACTTGCAAACTGATGAGGGTGCAACCCAAGACTTAGAAAATAATCCACAAACAAGAGAATAATTTTATTATTCAGAAAATGGAGCTTCTTACATGCAGAGGATCTCAAATCCCCAAGTTCTACAACACATGCAAGTTACAGAAAGCTACAGAATCACCCTTTCGCAATATGCGAGCTTGTCCCCAAAAAGTTACCCAAAAATTAGAAACCCGCCCATAAATAGAACTTATCCTTAGTTTGGAGCCAAAACAACATTCAAAATTGAGTTTAGGTGGTTTGGCGCTGAAAATTACAACTTGAAGTTCAAATTTCAAAAGAACATTTGCAATTGTATCTTCTAGAAAGTGCACCAACTTCCCGGGGCCATAACTTTTGATCCGGGACTCCAATTCATAAACCGTTTGAACCGTTGGAAAGGTCTCGAAGTCAAGAACGCGCTCAAAATTGGCTATGCCAATTTCAGCAAGTTTTGGGGCTGATTCAGGAACTCTAAGTGCCTCAAATCTAACTTAGAAGATTTTCAAGTGCAAATCTGGGAAACTAAAACTGCAATATCTTTCCACCGAGGAATAGAAAATAAAAACCATAAATTGGGAATTTCATTATGATGAAAAGGGTATCCAAAAATGTAAAAACATCTAAAAACTGAGAAACTTGAAATTTAACTATTTTTGGGTGATGCAAGATTGCCCTTACACCATTGGATGCTCTTGCATCAGACACTCAGGGTAATTTGAGAAGTGACCATGTCACGTCTAAAATGGTGGAGGAAAAACCCAAATGGTCAACCTCTACCTTAGGCAACCAGGATGAATCTTCAACAGGCCTTCCTTTCCATTTCACCAGATATTCTTCATACTGCTTGTTCCTGGTACTCCGTCCCACACGACTATCCAGGATTTCTTCAATCTCCTCCTTTTTTGAAATAGGTGCTAGAATCCCACACTGTTCCATCGTTGGTACTTCCTCTGCGCCACCTTCATGATACTCTGTCAAATCCGAAATGTTGAACACATGGGAAATGTTGAATCCATCCAGCAACTCTACCTCATATGCATTCCCTAAATCATGCCTATTCAAAATTTTACAAGGACCAAAATTCTTCATCTTCAATTTGTTATATGTTCCCACTGGAAACCTTTCTTTCTTCAAGTGGACCATCACTTCATCACCAATCTAAAACTCCTTATACCTCCTCTTCTGACCTGCCTTAGCCTTATACTGCATATTCATCTTGTTAATATGTTCTCTTACCTTCTCATGTATATCCTTGATGTGTTCTGCAAAATCTTCGGCTTCAGCAC